>OZ005651.1:111177230-112377230 GCA_963930645.1 Salticus scenicus
GAATTGCTGCGGGGGGGGGGGCAGAGTGAAGAAAATGTTTGTTATTATATCACCATGCTACATATATATATTAAACTTTGTACGAGTATCACTTGCATTTTATTAAAATTATAGTGAAAGTTACCTATAATTGATAAGGGGGGAGGGGGGTAGTGGGGGCAAATGAAAAATAAAATAATCTTTTTAAAAAACACTTATTACCGTTTGTTTTATTGTTTTATTTACATTTTGTGTAAATATCAGTTAGTATTAATGAAAATTTACAGGGAGGTATTGAAAAATTCAATGATTTAAATCTGTAAAAAAGTTGCTCAAAAATGAAATTTCTTCTTTTAATCTATCTCTTTTGTCCACCCTCCCCCCCCCCCCTCACGTAGAAATAAAAAACTTACGCTTTCGTTGATGATTAGCATGAGTTTTACAAGGAGAAATTTAAAAAGTGCCCTTTTTCCGGTGCCCTTTTTTCCGCAATCCGGAAAAAAGGGCACCGGAAAAAAGGGCACTTTTCTTAATTGTTACTTGTAAAATACTTGTTAAACGTGGACGATAGCAAAAATATTTGTTTCTACGAGGGGAGGGGGAGAGACAGATCAAAGAAAAATATTCTGTTTTAGAATAATCTTTTACCAATGTTTGATATTAACTTTTAATTAATGCCTGATATTACCAATGTATTGAATTTTTGGATTGCGGAAAAAAGGGCCACCGAAAAAAGGGCACTTTTTTAAATTTCTCCTTGTAAAACTGATGCTAAACATCAACGAGAGTGTAAGTGTCTTTTATCTACATCGGGGGAAGGACAAAAGAGACAGATTAAAAGTAGAAAATTCATTTTTGAATAATTTTTTTACAGATTTAAATCATACATTGAATTTTTGCATACCTCAGTATAATTTTTCATTAATAGTAATTGATACTTACACAAAATACAAATAAAACAATAAAACAAACGATAATAAGTGTTGTTTAAAAAGATTATTTTATTTTCCATCTGTCCCCCCTACCCCCCCCCCTTATCAACTTTAGTTAACTTTCACTATAATTTTAATAAAATGAAAGTGATAGTGGTACAAAGTTTTATATAATTAGATAGCATGGTTATATAAAAACAAACATTTTCTTCAGTCTGCCCCCCTCTTAGCAAATCGTCCAGATATGTGTACACTCACTGTAATTTTTCATAAGCAGAAAATTGCGTAGATACAAAGTTTTTTTTAAATCGACAATGCGGTAGTTTAAAGAATAATATATTTTATTTCTATCTGCGTCCCCCTTGCCCCCCCCCCCCAAATGTATAATACCCTCATTTTGATCTTCATAAAAGTAAGTGATAGTTATAGAATATGACATTAAAATCGGTAAAATGGTGATATAAAAAAAATATTTTATTTTCCTCTGCCCACCCCTCAAGTATGTCTGACCTTACTGTGATTTTTTTCACAAATTGTATTCTATTATACAAAGTTTTTGTTTAAATCGATAACAGTGTAGTTTAAAGAAGATATATTTTATTTCCATCGGTCCCCCCTTGCCTCCCTTCAGGTATATAATGCACTCATTGTAATCTTCATGAAAATTAAGTGGTAGTTATAGAATATATCATTAAAATCGCTAAAATAGTGATATAAAGAATCACTTAATTTTTCCTCCCCCCCCCCTTGTTTAACCCCCCCCCACACACACACACTAAGTATGTCTGACACTTACTGTAAATTTTTAATAAATTATACGTGATTATACAAAAAAAAATTAATCAATAATAGAATAATTTAAAGAAGAATATATTTTATTTTTATCTGCCCCCCTTGCTCCCCCCCAGGTATATAATACACTCACTGTGATCTTCATAAAAGTTAGTGATAGTTATAGAATATATCATTAAAGTAGATAAAACTGTGATATAAAAGATAATTTTATTTTCCTCTGCATCCCCTTCTTTAACCCCCCTCCCCTAAAGTTTGCCTGACACTTACAGTAATTTTTTCACAAATTGTACGTGATTATACAAATTTTCATTAAAATCGGTAAGATTTTATGTAAAAACAATTGTTTTCTTTCGATCTGCTCCTGCCCCCCCTCCCCACCCCCCATCTTCCCCGAGGTATATACTAAATTAATGTTGTACCAAATCAATTGAAATTTCTAAATGTGTAATTTGAAAGCCATTTTTATACATCATTATTTGATATTTATTATTTTGCGATTTGCGAATTGAAAAAGTGCCCTTTTTTCCGGTGCCCTTTTTTCCGGGTGCCCTTTTTTCCGGTGCCCTTTTTTCCAGTGCCCTTTTTTCCGGGTGCCCTTTTTTCCGGTGCCCTTTCTTCCGTGCCCTTTTTTCCGGTGCCCTTTTTTCCGGGATCCGTGAAGAAGATTTGAATTCAAAGTCAGGAAGCTTTTAGATTTCTCTTTTTTCTGTTAAAAAAATAATGCCAACTACTCAGTTATTAATTATGAAATAATTAAAATGTTAAAATGAAAATAACAACACATATGATTCATATAAAAACAGACGAATTTATTCATTATAAAATGTCAATAAATAAATCTTGTTCCTTTTCTTCTTCTTCTTTTTTTTTTTTTCCTCTTTCAATTTAAAATTTATAAAGTTAAAAAAAAAATATGTATGCGATTTACTTCTTTTCCACTGATTAATTTTTCACCTATACATGTAAAAATTATAAAGTTATGAAGCTTCAAAAGAAATTAATTTTAATAATGCATAAAATTAGCGTTTATTTTAGATAAGGAGAAAAATAGCAGTGCACAATAATTACACAAAGCAGCACATAATAATAATAATCTATATAATATTTCTCTAACGTGGACCAATTTCAATTAATTTTTGTCGAAACGATACGATAGCGGTGAAATTAATAAAATACGCGAGGATAAAAAATATTTAAAAATTAACAATATTTAAGCACGCGGATTCAGCTCAATGTTCTAATAAGAAAACATGACGACATTTGTATGATGACATTATTTTATGTAAAATGTATTTTTAAAAGTTATTTCTTCAGAATCTTTGCATTGTTTCTTATTTTAAAGATATATACAGAATATAAATCATCATCATAAATTGACGCAATCATAAAACGTTTAATCAAATTAGGAATTTTTTTTTTTTTTTTTTTTTTTTTTACACAAAATTACGCCAAAGTAAATAAAATGGCATTGCACTCCTGGCGATAAAAAGTTAAAAGGCGTCATGGGGGTCCTTTACTAAAACTGTACTGCCTGTGGATGTATGAAAACTGTGTCGTCTACCATGAATTTTATTTTGAAAATTTTCTTTGAATGATTCTGGTTTCATTATTGTACAATATTTATTCGGTTATAATAATAATTTGGCTGCTGGTAAATTAAAATTTTAGTTAGGTGGTGAAATTGGTATAATATTTATAAGTTAAAAAAAAAAAAAAAAAAAAAAAAAAACATATAAAAAATTATTTATATAAATAAAGAGAAGTGTACGTGTGTGCGTGACTGTCTGCTCTCTACTGCTCACACTGCCAACTGCACAGCTACAAAACTTGCATATCGATACTTGCGAACCTGTAAGTGTGCACCTCATCCACCTTTTTTCGAATTTGAATTTTTTAATTATTATTATTATTATTAATTTCCAATTTTAAATATTGGCTTCAACGTTTCATTTTTCATAAATTTATTTTACCATTGTAATCGTCTGAGTACCTTAGCAATTGCTATTACGCTATTTATTTTTTAATTAATACATTCATTTGAAAGCGAAATTTTTTTTTATCTTTTTAATTTATTATATTTATTGAAAATAAAATGATAATGTAGCAGAAAAAGTTAAGTATATTAAATTAAAAAACTTATAACAGTTATGTTTATCTATAATTTTTATAGTATAACAACTTTTTATTTTTCGTTATATATATATATATATATAAATATTTTCTTTTTTAATCTCTTTAAAAGAAAAATCTTTTCCTTCCTCCCTCCCCCCCCCTTTTAATTTACATTATTTATTGGGGGGGGGGGGAATGGTAGTATATAGTAGAAAGGACTAATCCGATTAAAATTTATTTGTTTTCATGTATTTAATTCCTTTTAAATATATTTTTTATTTTATTGATTGAATCAAATTGGTTGGAATAGGGAGCGCTGTTAAAAATATTAGCAAGCCATGGTTTTTCATAGTTAATATTGAAATCATTAAATGCAAAAGAAAAAATATTTTTTGATTATCAAAATTTCACTAACGGGAACAAATTTTAATAAAATTTTGCTAAAACGATGCGGTACTGAAAAGCAAGCATATTTTAAATGTTTTATAGACAGAAGTTGAAATTAGATTTGTATGAAATGTTGGCTTTTTTATGCATTTCAAGATTAAAAAATACCATATGCATCAAAAAGCAAAAAAAAATTTTTAAATAAAACATGAATTTCAAATATATAATGAAAATGCAGGTATTATTTTAAAATAATTTTGATTTTTTTTTTTTTTTTTTTTTTTTTTTTTTGCCCAGGCTTATTTGGTTATTTTAAATAGAAAATTCATGGAGATGAATGCTACTGAAATTCAAATGAAGCAATTATGCGTTAGGTTACTTTCTATAATTATAATTTTTTTTTTTTAAGTAAAGTTTTAACACCAGCATAATTAACATAAGATTTTTGAAAATGTGAAATCTGGTGTAATCATTTATGGTTTAATAAATTTACAATCATCATTCATTAAATCAAAATTTCGGTAAAAGTGGCATAATTTTACGGCATTCATATAAATAAATGGACCAGTCCGATCAAATTTCGGGAAAATGTATAGATATGCCATGGGAAAACACATTTTTTAGACCTATTGTATAAACATAAAAAAAGTACATACATACATAACAATTAATAAAGGATTTTAAGTTAAAAAAAAAAAAAAAAAAAAAACAGAAGTAACTTTTTTATTTATTTTTAATTTTATTTATTTTGTAAATTAAGTATAACAACTGACTTTTTAGATTGCAACAGTAGTTGCTACAAATAATAACTTTCCCAACGATTTTATTTATTTATTTTTTGTTATTATTTATCATTTTTTTTTCCATTAAAAAAAGAAAAGAAACGAAAAAAGAAAAAGAGTCTGTGCTAAATACAATTTAGTTTTAGACAAGAAAGCTTTATTTATATTATTTTATCTTGTTTAATACCAGATATTGCCTTGCCCGACATTCAGCTTTATTCAAGGAGGTCTTTAAAAAAAAAAAAAAAAAAAAATCCACCTTTTTGTCTGTCTGAAAAAAATTGTCCTGTTGTTTCTAAAATTATAGCCTCCCACTAGTGGCTGAGAAATTCTGCCCTCGAAGCTGCAAGACGGGAAGTACTGTGTTCAATCCCAGATTGCACTCGTCGACTTAGCCATTCAGAGTTTTTCGTGGTTTTCTCCGAAACTCGAAAAATTACGTGCTAGAACCCCTTTGTAAGGCTTCCATCTAGGGCATCTCCTTCCTTGGGCTCAGGCCCCTAGTGCAGACAATAGGCCTTAACATAAACATCAACACCCGATAGTGTATTTTTTTTCCCTTTAATGCAAAATTTATGCAAAAATATAAAATTTTCTTTTATGCAAAAATGTTTAAAAGAAACTGATTCTCATCATCAAAATATGAAGTTGTGTTTCTTAGCAACAGTTACTACGTTAATTTTAAACTTTTTTTTTACTTTAATTACTTCCGTGGCTATGATATATATTTTTTAAAAATTATATGGACAGTCACAGGTGCCTTCTACTATAATTTTTATTTTATTTTCATTAAATGTTTGTTTAATTGAATGAAAAAGGATATTTTAATTTACGTAAAATTAATATGAAATTTTATCAAATGTACAGTCGGTAACAAAAGTGTCCGAACGCTAGCAAAAATTCCTATGTATAAAAAAGTACACCTCATACGGTTCTGTTAAATAAATCCTTATCGAATCATGTTCTTAGACTGACTAAGAAGAGGATTCGACAAGGATTTATTTAACAAAACCGTATGAAGTGGACTTTTTTTAAATGTGAATTTTTGCTAGCGTTCGTACACTTTTGTTACCTACTGTACGATTGGAGGAATCAGAGGAATTTAAATATTTTCGTAACAAATATCGTAAATTCTTACTATGACATAAAGTACGAGAAATTGAAATTTTAAGTAAAATTATTTACTTACAATAAATAATGTAAATAAAATTTATAAAAAATTGGCCGAAATTAAGTTTAAGGTTTCCTATTGTGTGTATGTGTTAATGCCTGTGTGTTCAAAATGCTACCAGGTCAATATAATCCTTTTGTGAAAAATGGTCATTACAGACACTTGCATTTTTTTTTTTTTTTTTTTTTTTTTTTAAATATTTACTGAATCCTTCCTCTGGCATATTCGCATCCATTCTTTACATAAATTTTCATTCTTTTGTGGAAATATATGAAGAATCATACGTTTTCTCTTTTGTGTTACGATGCGTATTACTAAACGTAGCAACTGCACAAGGTAGCATTTAAAAACATTAGGCATTTAAAAACATAAATTGTAAAATAAAACAGTTGAGAATCGAAGCATGATAAATTCAATAAGTGTGTGTTTTCTCTCTGTCTTCATGGTTTTTCCACAATGAGACAAAGAACAAAACAACTGCCCAGTGTCCAAAACATTTCGCTTTCGGGAAGCGTGTTTCTAGTGACGTCACAAGATATCCGGTTGGGGAAAAAGTCAGTCACAAGGCGGCAAGCACATCTTCAAAGGGATGACCTAGCCCTTGTATTCTATAGTCCTGGGTTGGAATAGGAGAGGGTAACTCAATGACATTACCTGATGAAAGAAAAAACTGGAGAACGCTTCTATAGGAAAAACATTTCCTTCCTAATTCCCTCATTGTCTACACAAAGAAGGATTTCTGTTTATCCATGCTCAAAAAATAAAATTAACATCCAATCTCCTCCCATCCTCAACTCTTTATTTATTTATTTATTTATTTTTTTAACCATTAATTTTTTAATTTTTATTTACTTATTTTAATTTATTCTTTTTTTTTTTTTTTTTTTTTTTTTTTTTAAATAACTAACATTGATATAAAATCACACAAATATTGAACACGTGAATAAATATATTAATAAAGGCTAAAATTCCTTCTTTAAGACTGAAAAATGTTGGAAAATGAATGATTCTAATATTCAAAGCCCCTTGGGAAAAAAAGAAAAATATATATATATATACACATTTATATCTGACGGCGAAAAATGTTATCAGTACCAAAGGTGAAATATATTTTACTCTTGAGATATTTTAGCATAAAATTCGCTAGTAAGAATTCTCAAATTATCCTTTTTCGTTTTACTTTATTTTGTTACCCTTTTTTTTTTTATATATTTATCGTTGCCATTTTTTCTTGTTGCCATACTTTCCGGTTGCCATTTTTACCGTTTACATTTTAACTAAATTCTATTTTTACCGTAGCCATTCTTTCTGGTATCATTTCTCCCCCCCCCCCCTCCTCCCGATTACTATTCTAACTGCAGCCATTTTTACTGCGCACAGACAAAATGAGAATTTGCAAGATTGCAGACCTCAAATAAAAGAAACAAAATAACTGCTTCATAAAATACCCTCTCTCTTTATATCAGTGTTGGGCATAATTGATTAAAAAGTAATTGAATTACAATTGAATTACAATTATTTTACAATTATTTTACTGTCAATCAATTAAAAAGCACTTGATTACAAATAAATTGAATTACTTATTCAATAACTTGACTTACTTATCCAATTTATTTGTAATCAGTTACTTAATAATCGATTGACAGTAAAATAATTATAATTTAATTGTAATTGAATTGTAATTCAATTACTTTTTAATCAATTATGCCCAACACTGCTTTATATGTATATATATAATTATAATTTAATTGTAATTGAATTGTAATTCAATTACTTTTTAATCAATTATGCCCAACACTGCTTTATATGTATATATATGTTACACAGCTATTTAGAAATAAGTTCTGTGATATAGTTTTATTTTCTGTGCAATTTTTTCCAGTGCAATTTTTTCCGAGTGCGATTGTTTCCGAGTGCGATTTTTTCCTGTGTGATTTTTTCCGGTGCGATATTTTCCAAGTGCGATTTTTTCCAAGTGCGATTTTTTCCGGTGCGATTTCTTCCGTGCGATTTTTTCCGGTGCGATTTTTTCCGCCTCCCATTGCAATCTAAATAAAAATAAAAAATTTGTTAAAATGCTTTATGCTTTTTTTTTTCTTTTTTTAAACTTTTCTTTAGTTTAAATTTTAGCTTATATAGTTTCTTCTAATTTTTAACTAATAAACCTGAAAGTTAAAAGTTAAATTTAAAACTAAAATTAAACTTTATTTTATTACAGAGATTAATTTGAGTTATGTAAATTCGCAATTAAAAAGTATCATGTAAAAAAAGAAGTGTTTCATGGATTCAAAAGAACAAGTTTTAGAGGAATGAGCGCTATCTGTTAGAATAAAGAAAAAAAGTAATGACCTTTATATATATATATATATGTATATATATATATATATATATATACAATAAAAAAAAAAAAAATACTTGTCCCCTAATAATTTTGAGCTTTCGACAATCGACTCCTACCATCCCAGAACCTAAAAGTGCTAATTTAAAAATCTGAATTTCCATTAAAACATTTTGCCCTCCATCTGCTCCCCCTCCTCCTAATTACTTTACACTTTAGAAAGTACTATTCGCAATCTTTCTCTTACCCCCCAAAACCTAATAATAACAATTTTCAAGACTTTTATCTCTATGTAAAATTTTTGCCCCCCCCCTCCCCCAATCTGTCCCCTTATAATTTTACACTTTCCAAGTCTTAAATTTCGTCTAAAAGAACATATGAATTACGTCCGCAAACAAGAAACCAATAAATCGGCTATTTCTAAACATTGCTGGGAGGAAAATCATAATTTTAAATTTAATTCAGCTAAAATAATTTGCAGACCTAAATCCATTCATGAACTCGATTTCTTTGAAGCTTTTCATATTTATAAAAATTTTAAAAACCTTGTAAATTGTGATTTCGCTGTTCCCTATTTGTCTGATTGTTGGAAATTTTACATTCAGTCCACATTTCCTTAATTTTTCTACTGTTTACTCAGCTACACATTCCTTAATTCCTATTGGCCACACTCCCCACCTCTTCCGTAATCCTATTGGTTGAACTAAATCCGGTCCCTCTCCTATATATAAGAGCACTTCTCCAGATTCAGAATTCTTTTTGCACTGAAGACGGTACGCTTTAGGCTACCGAAACAGCTGTATGCACCTCAATAATTTTTCTTTGGCGTTTCTGACGTAGTAGTTTATTCCTGTTTTAATATTCCAATGCCAAGTCTCCTGCTATTACTTTCCAAAGTATTCACAATTTATTTATTACCGTGAAAAACCTGACGATATCATGTTTCAAGACTGTATCTCTCTTTTTAAAAATTTGTCTCCTCCATCTAATCTGTCCCTGTAATAATTTTGCTCTTTCGAAATTATCCGCAATCGACTCCTAAACTCCCAAAAACTATTATTACCAATTTTTAAAGCTTCAACTCTATTTAAAAAAGTCTCCCCCCCCCCCCACCATTTGCCCCCTAATAATTTTAAACTTTCCAAAGTATCCGCAATGTATTTGTTACCCTAAAATCCTAATAACAACTTTCATGGCTTTATCTCTATGTTAAAACTCCTCCCCCTCATCTGCCCTCTTATAACTTTACACTTTCCAAAGTATTCGCAATATATTTGTTATCCCCAAACACTCGATGATACCAAGTGAGTATCTCTATTTTTTTAAATTTGCGCGGAAGTCATCCGCAATCGACTCCTAAGACCCCAAAACTTATAAATACAATTTACCCTAATAATTTTACACTTTCCAAAGTATCCACAATAAAATCTTTACCCTTTAAAACCTAAAAAAAATAAAATAAAATAAAATAAAATAAAATAAATAAATAAAGACTGTAAGCTAGTCTTAAAAAATCCTCCCCTTACCTCCCCCTAAGCCTAATAACTTTACACTTTCGAAAGTATCGGCAAACTATTACTCATCCCCAAAAACATCTTAATGCCAATTTTGAAACCTTTATCTCTATTTCTTATTTTGCCCTCTGCCCCTCCCCTAAATAATTTTACTTTTTCGAAAGTATCTGCAAATGATTCCAACTCCCCTTCCCCCCATCCCGTGCATTTAAAGTCCTCGGTTGACTGTGTGTGTGCTCAAGTCCTCGGTTGACTGTATGTTTGCAAAGTCCTCGGTTGACTGTGTGTGTGTTCAAGTCCTCGGTTGACTGTATGTTTGCAAAGTCCTCGGTTGACTGTGTGTGTGTTCAAGTCCTCGGTTGACTGTATGTTTGCAAAGTCCTCGGTTGACTGTGTGTGTGTTCAAGTCCTCGGTTGACTGTTGACTGTATGTTTGCAAAGTCCTTGGTTGATTGTCCTTTTACTAAGTCCTCGGTTGACTGTCCGTATACAAAGTCCTCGGTTGATTGTATGTAACGACATTCGGATTACACAGTGTGTATAACAAGTCCTCGTTTGCAGGTGTATTAAAAACATTTACTAATAGATTGAGTACATTCGATACTAATTTTTTATTTGTATTGATATTTTCTGAAACATTCCAAAAACTCGATGATACAAAGTTTCAAAGTTGTATCCCTAATTTTAAAAAATTGGTCTCCTCCACCTGTCCCTTCTTCATCTGCCCCCCTAATAATTTTGCACTTTCGAAATTATCTACAAACGACTCCTAACTTTTCAAAACCCAAAAATACAAATTTTTAAAGCTGCATCCCCATAAAAAAATATTTGCTCTCCATCTGCCTTCCCAATAATTTTACACTTTCCAAAGTATCCGCAATCTATCTGTTACCCACAAAAACATAATAATATAAATTTTCAAGATTTTATCTCTACTTTAAAATTTTTGATCCCTCAACCCCATCTGCCCCCCTTCTAAATTTACACTTTCCAAAGATTCACAATCTATTTGTTATACACAAAACTCGATGATACGAAATTTCAAAGCCTGTATCTCTATTTTTAAAAATTTACTCCACCTCTTCTGCTCCCCTAATAATTTTGTACTTTCGAAATTATTCGCAATCGACTCCTAACCTCTGAAAACTTACAAATACAATTTTTTAAAGCTGCATCTCTCTAAAAAAATTCCCTCCCCCCTTATCTGTCCCCTAATAATTTTACACTTTTCAAAGTAACCACAATAAAATCTTTACCCTTTAAAACACTTTTACCCTTAAAAAAAAAAAAAAATAATAAATAAATAAATAAATAAAGACTGTAACCTAATCTTAAAAAATCCTCCCCTTATCTCCCCCTAAACCTAATAACTTTAGACTTTCGAAAGTATTGGCAAACTAATCTTCACGCCCTCCCCCCCCCAAAAAAAAAAAAAAATTATATATGTATATACATATATTATTGCCAATTTTCAAAGTTTTATCTCTATTTTTTTATTTGGCCCTCTGCCCCCCCCCTAAATAATTTTATTTTTTCGAAAGTATCTGCAAACGATTCCTCCACCTCGGGGGGGGGGGGCAGCATGTAAAGTCCTCGGTTGAAATTTTGTGTGTGTTCAAGTCCTCGGTTGACTGTATGTTTGCAAAGTCCTCGGTTGATTGTCCTTTTACTAAGTCCTCGGTTGACTGTGTGTGTGTTCAAGTCCACGGTTGACTGTATGCTTTCAAAGTCCTCGGTTGATTGTCGTTTTACTAAGTCCTCGATTGACTGTCCGTATACAAAGTCCTCGGTTGATTGTATGTAATGACATTCGGATTACACACAGTGTGTATAACAAGTCCTCGTTTGCAGGTGCATTAAAAAGTAATAGGATATTTTGAAATTTTATTTCAAAATATTATTATGCTAACAGATTGAATACATTCGACACTAATTTTTTATTTGTATTAATATTTTTTGAGAAGTCCTCGGTTTGATAGGCAATACATACAGTCCTCGCTTTCCACCTAATACGAGACTGTGAGTGTGTGTGTGTGTGTGTGTACAAACACTCATACGTTTATATGAGTAATTCGCTACATAACCAGATATATTTCAGACGGAGACAAAAGCCTCCTTTAACATTTTGCTATATCTGTGGGTATAGTCTATCTGTATTATATATTTCCTTCTATCTCATAACGTTGTTAATTCCGTGTAACTCATAAAAACTTGTACCAATCAACTACGTGATTTGATACCAAAATATCGCATAACATATTGGAAATATTTTGTGTAGCTCTGCAAACTTATTACTATAGTTCTGTATTTGCCAATTTTTTTACAGAAACTATGCTTTTAAACATTATAATCGCATACATATTAATTTTATTGCGCTGAATGCAATGTAACTGTATTAAAGTTTACTTAAAAGAAATTCATTCTATAGACCCTAACAGGGCGAAATCATTTTGTGTATCCCTAAGCACGAGTTAAATATATATATACAAATAAAAACTATACAGCTAATTTCATAGAATCCTTATACACACACACACACACACACACACACACACACATATATATATATATATATATGTCAAAATGAATATCATTTGAAGGATTTATAACATTATTGGAATCCTTTTGTATAGTCCTATTTGATAATTATGTCTATGCACATCTTTTTCTGCTTAAAATATGATTTAAATATGCTTAAAATATGATTTTAAGCATCTTAAATATGTATGTTACATTAATTATGTTGAATGCAGTGTAACCCTCTCTAAATGTGTTTAAACAAATTCCTGTCCATATGCATAATAATAAGAAAAATTTTCGGTGTGTTCCTGAACGCGAACCATAAGAAATATATACACCAAAAAACATACAGCTAAATCTGCCTTTCTCATGAAAACGTGTACCTATTTGAATGAGAATCGGTGGATTTTTATGGCCGCTTTCGGCATGGATTTTTATGGCCGCTTTCGGCATACAAATTCTGTCCATATAATGATAAAGAAATACGTAATATGTCCCTGTAAGTGAACTACAAAGAGAATGCACAGGAAAAACTATACAACTCATTCTTTTTGGCTCATGAATATATGTGCTAATTTGTAAACCAGTCGGGTGATTTTTGCGGCGCTATTCAGGAACACACAGATAGAACCCAACAAATTATTGAGTCTCAACCGGGTGGCCTCCGCTGACGTTTCTCTAACTAGAGTCTCAATGTTACATTCGTTTTACTACTTACTAAGAATATAATTTATTTGTTTCCTATTACCTTAAAAAAAAAAAAAAAAAAAAAAGGCGTATATAAGCCAACACATTGAAGATTAACTTAAGATTAACTCGGTACATAACCAGATATGTTTCTGAGGGAGCTGCCACCCACGATAAGACCCCGTTCTATCTATCTAGAAGCATATACATTTTCTTGTTACTCATAATACTTGCACAAAATTTGATTCCGAATGATTGTATAACGTATCAGAAAACTTTTGTTCCGGTTGGTAAATAATTACTAATTCCGTATCTACCATTTTATGCAGAAACTATGCTTTAAAACATACTAATAACATATGTTAAATGCATTAAGTTGAATTTAGTGTAACCATGATAAAATGCACTTAAAAGAAATTCAGTCTATAGACCGTAATGGAACTGAATTATTTAGTTTGTCCCTATACACGAGCCACGTAAATTATACATCCAAATTAAAACCATACAGCTAATTCCATCTAATCCACAAATATCTGAACCAGATTTGCATCATTTGGATAATTGTATAACTTTATCTTTTTTTTTTTTTGAGTATTTGTAACAAATGTACGTTAATATTTATTTATGTTGAATTTAGTGTAACTACTTTAAAATTTTTTTAAACGAAGTTCTGGTACACGATCCATAAACAATATACACACCAAAAATTATACAACTAATTTTGTATGGTTCATGAACATGTATACCAGTGTGCAAATCAATCAGCTGATGTTTGCAGCCACTATCTCAGTACATATAAATTTTGTCCATAGCCCGTAAAGATAAGAAAAACTTTGGTGTGCACGAACCCACATGAACCTCAAACAGAATACATACCCAAAAACATACAGCAAATTCTACATCTATACATATAAAAGAGTACTTTCACTCACTCACTGACTCATCAAAGCACAGCAAAATCTACTGGAGCCACTGACTCGAAACTCGGTCAAATTATAGAACATATAGTGTAAGCACCCTCTAAGAAGCGATTTTGCGAAACTCGCCCCTCCCCCTTGGGGGCAAGATGTGATTTCACAAAAACCTTCATATCTCAAAGAAAAAATCAGATATCCGTAAAATTTTTGCTTTATAATATAGCTAACACAAATATCTAAAACCTAATTTCTGGAATTTTAGAAATTCGGTCCCCAAGGGGGGAAATGGGGCAAAACGGGGTTTCACATACTCCTATATAGCTCAGACAAAAAAGCAGATATACGTGAAATTTTTGCTCAATTATATAGCTAATACAAATACCTAAAAACCTATTTCTGGAATTTTAGAAATTCAGCCCACAAGAGGGGTGTAGGGGGCGAAACGTGATTTGAAATAATCCTTTATATCGCAAGCAGAAAAAAGATATATGTGAGATTTTTGCTCTATAGCTCACAAAAATACATAAAAACTAATTTCTTTAATTTTAGGAATTCCCAGGTGGGGTGGGAGAGGGAGGGGCTATGGAGCAAAAAAAAAAGGAATAGAGATAGACAGTTCAAAATTGGTACATATAGGTTTTAGAGGCCTGCAAGTCGAATGAGGATATTTTCGAAAGTGTAAAGTTATTAGGAGGGTCAGAAAAGAGGGGGGGGGTAGGGGCAAAAAAATAAAAATAGAGTTAGACCGTTCAAAATTGGTACATAGATGTTTTTGATACCGACAAATCGATTGCGGATATTTTCGAAATTGTAAAGTTATTAGGAGGGGTGAGAAGGGGTGGCGGAGGGGCAAAAAATAAAAATAGAGTTAGGTCGCTCAAAATTGGTACATGGAGATTTTTGATACCTTCAAGTCGATCACGAATATTTTCGAAATTGTAAAATTATTAGGAGGGTCAGAAAGGGAGGGGGCGTAAGGGCAAAAAAAAAATAAAAATACAGTTAGACCGTTCAAAATTGATACGTAGAGGTTTTTGATGATTACGGATATTTTCGAAACTGTAAATTTATTAGTAAGGGCGGGAAGGGGGGGGGGCGGAGGGGCAAAAAATAAAAATAGATTTAGGTCGTTCAAAATTGGCACATAGAGGTTTTTGATACTTACAAATTGATTGCGCATATTTTCGAATTTGTAAAGTTATTAGGTGGAGTGGGAAGAGGGGCGGGCTATGGAGCAAAAAAAATAGAAATACAATTAGACAGTTTAAAATTGATACAGATATGTTTTAGAGGCCTGCAAGTCGAACGAGGATATTTTCAAAAGTGTAAAGTTATTAGGCGGGTCAGAAAGGGGGGGGGGGCGTAGGGCCAAAAATAAAAATAGAGTTAAGTCGTTCAAAATTGGTACATGGAGGTTTTTGATACTTACAAATCGATTGCGAATATTTTCGAATTTGTAAAGTTATTAGGAGGGGCGGGAAGGGTAGCTGAATAGCAAAAAATATATATATATAGTTAGGTCGTTTAAAATTGGTACATGGCGGTTTTTGTTAACTAAAAATCGATTGCGGATATTTTCGAATTTGTAAGATTTTTAGGAGAGCCAGAAAGAGGGGAGCAAAGGGGCAAAACAATTTAAATAGAGTTAGTGGTGTTTAGGCAACTTGGAGAAATAATATAAGAGGAGTTAACCGTATCAGTATACAAGGAGTTAAAACGTATCAGCATACAAGGCAAATGAATTTAACTGTTGTCTACTCAAGATGGCTGCCGCAGGAGCCATAATGAGTCTACCTGATATTCTCTAATACTATGTTATTGTAACTATATATCGCAAAGCTGACAAATAATTAAATAACTTTCGTCCCGATATTACATAATTTCAAAATAAGAAAGCAGACTTCCTTATATAACTGTGTTAGTTAATGGCATCTGCGAATACGATTTTGACTTCATGTTTTTCCGGACATGTCGTCCGTCTCTTTTTATATCATTCCTCCATGTTTGTTAGCTAGTTAAATTATAGTGATTGGTTGAATTCAATTTTGATATTGCTGTAGTGACAACCATAAAAGGTGTGACATTTTATTATCGAATGGTGTTTTATGTGAACTATGAAACCATATTATAATGAACTATTTTATGATTCACAAACAATTTTAAATGAAATTAGAATATTTTGATATTTTGGATATATAACGAAACAACGATACTTGACTAAATTTGCTTTTTTTTTTTTTTTTTTTTTTTTTTGACAAGTGAGTTTTAAAGAAAGGAGCATAAAATAGCATATGTTTTTATAATTATTTGAAGTTTGTTTTGAAAGGACAGTAAATAACGGTACAGTATTATCCCATTCAGAAAAAAATATATATAAATAGCGCCTTCATCTATAATAAATAAGTGGTAATTTTCTAAATTCCTAAACCAGAAATATAGATTTTTGAGATATGTGTATAAGGCACACCAATAAGCTGAATGGATGAAATGATCGAGAATTTCTAGTCTGTAAATTTCTAGATTGTGAAACAACATTCTGATTATTCTGAATTCCTTATATTGCGAGAAATTCTAGCTTGATTTTCTAGAATTTAGTCATAAACCAAGATTATAGCTGCAAAAACTCACTCTTGTATTCATTTTTTTTTTTTTTTTTTTTTACAGAGATTTTGAATAAGTTTGACCTCGATAATATAAGTAAACGCTCTAGAATTTTGATAGGGATTTCTAGAGCTCTTTTAAAGGGAACTAGAATTTATCAGGATGACATAGAACTATTTTTACTAAAGCCACAATCTAGATTCTAGGTATCAGCCACATAATTTTTTCTCAGTGCAGCATAAAAGGAAATTTAAAAAATGCGTTTCTACATAGATGTGAATTAGAAAAATATTCTTTTTAGGTCAATAAGATAAATTAAAAAAAATTATATGGGCGATTCTCCTTTAAAAGATTAAATTATATTTTTTCCCTGTTTATTTCTTTTATTTTTTCATTTAGATTAAAACAGAAACCAGTATAGTAGACATTTTTAAATTTAAACTATAAAAAATAAGCTTTCTAACTGTTGCATGGGTCTGAGCAGTATGTATATTTGGTGTTACACTCATTTACTGTTAATGTCTTGAAATACAAATATTTCAAGCTTTCAGTTTTGCAATAAAATTAGATTAACTGAGAAAATTTGAACTTTCTTTTATTTTGTGGTCATTTCTTGTAGTTTTGAATAAAAAATAATTTTTTTTTATGCTTTATCTCTGCTTATTTTTAACTGATTTCTTGTAACATTTGCTTTCATATACAGTGGCTAATCAAATTATTAGATTTTTTTTCTAAAAAAAAAAGAAATACTGGACGAAACGGCCTTCTACTTTGAACATGCATAGAACATTTAAAAATTCATACTTCCCAGTGACTAGAGCAATTAATTGACGAACCACAAATTGAAGAAAAGCACAAATATTTTGGATTACTCTGTATCATAAGAGCTAGAAATATTTAGTATCTATAACATATGATTTCACTTACTATGTGCAATATTTGTATGATTTTTTGCGGTATTACACAGATATATACTTTCATTTAGACAGAGATTTATATATATACATATATTTATTTATTAATTTTTTTTTCTAGTTTTTTTTTTTTTTTTTTTTTTTTTTTTTTTTATAACAAGAATGGGTTTTAACAAACTTTTACAAAACTTGCAGAAAAGTAAACAAAACATTAGAAAAACATTAATTTGAAACACAAAGTGCGTGAAAGCAACATAGCCTAGAAATCCTGTTCTCTGAGAGGAGAGACCGGGAAGTCATGCTCTCTAGAAATGGCTGTTTTCAAACCCAGGTCGCTCTCGTCAGTCTAATCGGTCAAAGAGTTTCGTGGTTTTTCTCCGAAATACTTGTGAATACAGGCTACGGCTCCTTAGGAAGACATCGCGAATGGCATATCAGCCAGGCTTGATGCACCACCACATTTTAAGCTCAATCATTCTGTCTACAGTCATCGCTTGAATATGTACATTATCTCACTGACAACCTCACGACTCCTTTAGCTCTTAATTCGACAGAAACTTGATTTTTAAATTAATAAGATGTAGTATAATGTGTATGATGTATATATGTTAACGTTTTTAATCGTTCTATCTTTACTGAATTTTTCTTTAAAAAATCCTAAATATTATTTATGTCTTATTTGACTTTTAAAAAATTGAGATTTGTATTCGGGATAAATTGTCTGAAAATCAGTTTATTGAAATAACGTAATGCTATGTAAGATATGAGAGTTCAAAATCATTAAGAGACATTAAAATATTTTTTGAAATACATAATTTAATTTCAGGAGATATATTTGGGAAAATAGGTTTACTTGTATGGTGACAAAAATGTTGATGATAGGTAAGAAATGAAATTTAAATCCGTTTACTTTCTAATAATAATAATAGTAATAATAGTAATAATAAAAAATTCTCAATGGTATATTTTTTTTATTTCGATACATACATTCTTAATGCACATTATAAAAATCGATTAATTGATGTGATCCAAGTAAAATGTTATTCAGTACAAAATTAATATATAAATAATTTCTATCATCAAATGAAAATAAAAATTGAATATAAATGAATAATCAGTATAAATTTAAATATGTAATACCTGCGATAAGAAACAAAATTCATTTTCATGACCACATCCTCACACTTTCTGTTATGCGGTATGAAATGTTGTAAAACTTTCAAAATACAGTTATTTCTAAATAAAGTTATTTCTATTTTCCAAAAAAAAAAAAGAGACAAAATATTCATAACAAGAGAAAAATTTATTTTTTTATGAACATGAAATAAATAAACAAACAACAACAACAAAAAAAAAAAAACGTCAATTGTTATAATGTTCGTGAACGTATCAAATCTTAAAAAACATCACACGTGAATGAATTGCTTTAAGCAAAATGGCGACACATTTTTTACCTAAGTATGTCAATGCCTTTTGAATGTTTTTACATTTCAGTGTAAAAATATATTTAGAAAGCTACTTTGATGTGTGACAGCAAAACATCTGCCAACGAATTTCGTACTATAAATTTTTAATCTTTTAGATATACCTCAGTTTATTCGCTGCTGTTTTTTTTTTTTTTTTTTTTTCGGGGGGTGGGGATTACTTCTTTATTATCCCTGAAAAAATATTGTCACGTAATTTAACATGCCAGAAAGGAAAGTGCATTTAATAAATACATAACTTATAAACATGTCCAACTTGCAAATATTTAGAAAACTAATTGATCCAAATAAAGCAATGTAAACGGCGATTCAAAATCCAGCGAATTTACGAAAAGTCAAAAATTCATAAACCAGAGATAATAGCAGGATGTTATTCAAACAAAAAATTAAAATGAATCTGGAGGGTTTTCTTCTATATTTTTTCGAAGGTTATAAGGGCAAAAATTTAAAAATCATCTTTTCACAATAATAAATTAAAAACATTGTATAAACATCGTAAAATGCAAAAAATGAGCAACAGTTATTTTGAGTCGAAAAGCACTTGTGCCTATTTTTTTCTCCTGACGAAGGATCATGTTTTATTTCCACTCGAAACAATTTTTGCAAAATATTTTGTATTTTACAATGTTTATTCAAAGTTTTTAACTTATTACGTTTAATCATAAGTCCTTCAGTGCGTTTTTATTACTTTTTCCTTATGGGGACTTTATGACAGACATCACTGCCATTTTACGTACTAGATTATATATATATATATATAGCATGGAGAATACGAATTCAACTATATCACATTTCGTCAAGCTAAAATTACAAAAAACACTTGTAAAAAAATGTAACAGCTTATGTTGACGAAAACAATGGCTACCGCTGGATAATCTACGGACTCTCTAGAAGCATACGACAAACCTAAGGCAAAAGACGGGTGCGCCAGTTCGTATGCATAGGAGCTTTAATTACTTATAATACTTGAAGAACCTAATTCCTTAAAATCATTTCCAGCTTCTATGTACAGTGTTATTTTTAGAAGAGATAAAGTACTTTTGTTTTTAATAATCCGAAATAAAAATATAGTACGATCTTGGGAAAACGTACATTTCTTCTCTGATTTCTGAAATTGTTTTTAATCAAAATTTGTACCACAATATAAATTCGAATACATTTTTAATCATTCAGATTATTGGAAGAACTAGTGAAAATATTTTATGTTATTAGTTAACTCAATCTAGATATAAATACGGTACTTCATTAAAAAATTAATAAAAGTCATTAGTTTTTTTAATGAAAAATTAAACGATTTTTTTTATACTTACAGCAACTTCTAAAAATTTGAAATTTTGTCAATTTATCTATTTGATAAAATTTGAATAAGCTTTTTTTAAAGCATTCTTAATTATTTGACAATTCTGTAAGGTTTCTGAATAAATTTTAGATTTCTGTGAGTTTCAGTTAACATAAAGCTGAATGGTAATACAATTAATCCATTACTAATTAAACATTTCAACTGAATCAGAATTTCAAATTAATTACGCTGTAATTAGTGGTTCATTATTTTCTTTAGAAATTATTTAGGAACTCTTGTTAAATATTTTGGTTAATTACCTTCCTAGATTAGAAATTCTTTCACAGTTCATTAATATGATGAAAAGTACCTAAGGTGCAATAATTTCTTACAATCTTCTTTTCACAACTGAGCATAATTTTTTACTACATCTTTATCACTTTTTCATATTATAGATCACTAAACAATATATATGGCAAGTCCATTAGGATTTATTGCTTGCGTATTATGCACAAGTTATTAAATCTATGTAAGAATTAAAAAAAAAAAAATGCCTAATGAAACCGAAAAACTTGAAAAATTTCATTACTTCATAAAAGAAATTAATAACATTTGAATGTTTAGAATTAATTTCGAACTGTTTAATAAAGACGCTTTTTAGTTTTTATAAAAATTGCCTAAGTCTATCCGTTTATAAGCTGTAGCATATAAAGGGTTTTTTAGTTTATACTTTTATTAGTTTAGTTTATACTTTTTTTATATACACACTCTTTTAATCATAATTCACAAACTGGCAAGTGCTTGCTTGAGATTGGATATATTATGAATTCTTTCACGCTTCATTTTTTGGGGATTGCAAGATGTTTTTACATATTGCTTAAGTTTTTAACATAGCAATTTCAAAATTTAGAAGCATCCTTGGAAATTTAAACTTACAGTTTGCACTCCAAATGTGTTACAGTGAATCAGGATTTGAACATTTGAGGCATTTTTACAGTTAGCAATATTGATTACAAAATACTTACGATATATTTAAATATTCTTATAAAGTTTATTTTATAAATAAATTTGAATAATTGTTTTGAAATTTCTTAATGTAAAATTATTTTGAAATTGAAAGTAAGAATTAAATTTTCACTAAATCATTTTGCTGATATTTTTTTATACATCATTATTTTATCTCTGCAGCGATACTTTTTCTTATTTTATGAAACAAAATGCGTTTTCTTTAGTTTTAGAAAGCAGACAATTCATTTTCTTTCCAAATTTTCGAAACAAAAGTTATTACTTTTCAGTTTGTCTTGAAGTAAGAAATTCATTTTTTATAAATCAATATGAAATATGATAAAAGCGTGTTTGACATTTCAAATAATTTTGTATGTTTATAAAGTTAACTTATTTCAAAATTTTATGGAAATTGGATGATACTATAAACCAGATACCTAATCCCCAAAAATCTGAATTTGGCATTTGAAATGACTTGATTCATCCTCGAATGCTTTTGAATAAATGGGATTTTCTCATTTCCTGTTAGGCACGAACAGACTATATAATGCATATTTTTTGAAAAAAGGATGAAAGAAAATAATAGGAAAGTTAATAAAAAGGAGAGTTTAGATGCAATTAAAAAATTAAATATGCAAAACAGTTCACTTTTAATATCTTACAAGTAAAAAGAAGTTCACTTTTAATAAATAAATAAATAAATAAATAAATATATATACAATTCCACCGTTAAAACAATTTATACTTCTATTTAATTATTAGTATATATGTTTTTTAAATAACCGCATGCTTTTTAATACTGTAAAGTATTTGAGGGATGTTTTCTGTAAAACTGATTAAAAAAAATATTATATTTTAATAATTCAGTACAATCTTTAAAAAATATATTAACCCATACCCTTTCAAATGTAAGATAATAATGGCATATTTTTATGCATTTATGTTACAATAAAATGTAAGCAAAAAATATTCTGTGCTATAGCTAATTTAGATAGTTAACTATGGTTATCTGATTTTTATTAACAATTGAAATCTGTATACCTTACAAAATATTTAGTTTGTATGTAAATTAAAGTGTACTTTGTATTATATTACTTTAAAAAACTAACTGAAAAATAAATTAACATTTACAGTCATTTGCAAATGTTTAAGACCAGTAGCCGATTTTCAGTATTTTAACGCATTGAATCATTTCCGCAGATTATTGCGTCACCTTATGTGCTGATTGCATCAGACGTATTCCACTGCTACACACAAAGGTGGCCGGCACGTTTATCGCCAGTTGTTTATTGGATTTTGTCGTAGACAGTTCTGTTGTATTATAATTGGATTGGGTAAAAAAGCTTCAATTATTGTTGCATAAAGGTCAGAAATATTGACCCTGCATAAAACTGGATTTTCTGAACGTCAAATAAATTCGAGAGAAAATGTGAGCAAGACAGTTGTGCATCAAGCTATTAGTAAATTTAAAATTTCGGGGAAATTTGTGAACCTTAAGAGAAGCGGTCGCCCTAGAAAAACGAATGCTCGTGATGATCATGTGATAAGAAGGATGATCCTACGAGATCCAAGAACCTCCTGCAACACGTTTAGACATTCTCTGGCTATAAAAGACACCAAAGTCACTTTGAGTGCTATTTCAAGACGTTTGGCTAAAGATTTTGTTTTACCATCCCATAAACCTGCAAGGAAACCTCGACTTACTCCAAGTATGAAAAAGAAACGACTGACAGACAGTATCAGAACGCCAGACAGAATTGGATAGTACAGTAGTGGAGTAGGTCTTTATTTCCGGATGAGTCAAGTGTGTAGCAATTTTCTGCACGTGCTACAACTGTTCGCCGCCCAAGAGGAAAAAGATATGATGCGGGATATACGGTTCAAACTGCGAAACATCCACAGATGATATGGGGTGCAATGTCTGTATCCGGTACTGCTTAGTCTGTATTTTGTGCCACCTAAAACCACTATGAACGGAAAGTGGCACCTGAATTTGTTACGTGAGAAGTTGAAGCTTCACATTTGTGTTCATAAATGTTCGGTTTTCATGCATGATGGGGCTCCGTGTCACAGGGCGAAGATTGTCAAGAAATATCTGAGAGCATAGAAAATCAGATAACAGACCAGATTTGAATCCAATAGAGAATCTGTGGTGTATTGTGAAAAATAAAGTCACCGAAAAGCAACCATCCACTGTTACGACACTTGTTGAAGTAGAGTCCTGCACGGGTCATCTTCCACCCGACCCGAACCAGACATGTGAATTTTACATCAACCCGAAACCCGACCCGAACCAGACAAAATTTTTTTCATCAACCCGAAAACTGACCCGAACCCGCAATAGATAATTTTTACGACGCGCACCCGACCCGAACCAGCTGTCTTTATACCCGAACCCACCCAAAATCCGAAAACTAAATTAAGATTTCTAATTCATCTAAAAATCATGGAAAACTTTTTAAAATTATAAAACAATGTAAATTTTCATTCTCACACAGTTGCTAAATTATTTTAAAAAGAATTTAAAATGTAATTACTAACTATAATAAGTTGAAAATTAAAAAATCAGAGAAATAGATCAATAAATAATTTTTAATCATTTATGTGAGTCGCGAACTTCAAGAGTAAAAAAAAGGACTTCAATTTAAGTGTTAGTAATTTATGGTTTAATTTAATACTTACATTCTGAAGAAAAAAAAAATGTATTATTCTTTATTAATTTCGTTCGATGTGGATGGTTACTTTACTATAATAATTTGGGTAGCATGTATTTGATTCGCAGTTAAACATCAGCTTTCTTACGATTACTTTAAATTCACACGATCAGCAAATTAGCTTCCTTTGGTTGCAGTTTTCGTGCATTGTTTATTTGTTCTAGGGAAGACGTTAAATAATGTAATCTGCCTTGATGGAATTCGTTTCCTAAATGTGATTATTATACATTACTTAAAAAAAAAAAAAAAAAAAAAAAAAAAAAATCACAAGTATTTCCTTTGCATTGCGGTATATAAAAGTATAGATGGAAGAAAATTCAAAATTTCGTTAATATAAAAGCGAGGATCAAAATTCATTAAAGTAAAGTTATCTTAATATAAATTGAGTAATAATGTAAATTCCCAGAACGTAAAAGCGAAGTTATATTGTATTTCTGTTATATATATATATATTAATAATAGTCAATAAAGACTTATAGTATTTTCTAATTTTCATACAATTTCTACAGAAGATCCGTGTTAGATTAGTTGAAAAAAAGAAAACGTATACGGATATATATATATTTCATGCTTATACTCCAGATATGAATACGGATTTTTTTTTTTTTTTTTTTTTATTTATTTTTTTTTTCAGGCGGATATCCGCGAATAGGGATACGAATACGGAGCGCCGACGCATGTCTAAAATCAATTATAGAGCTATAATTATGTCTACAAATTTACGCTTACAATTGTAAAATTATTTTGAAAGATGTCGTCAAGTCGATCCGACTTGTGGAAAAATAAACCCTACCCGAATAAACAATTCAGTCAACCCGACCCGAACCCGACCGCAAATAAATAAATACATTCAACCCATGTCTGGTGCACAGACATTTCTAAAGCTTACTGCAAGTCTTTTTATAGCATGCCTAAGAGGATTGCACAAGATATTAAAACCCGAATAAACCACTACGTCAGAAACGCCAAAAGAAAAATATTTGCGATGCATACAGCTGTTTCGGTAGTCTTAAGCGTACCGTCTTCAGTGCAAAAAGAATTCTGAATCTGGAGAAGTGCTCGTATATATAGGAGAGGGACCGAATTTAGTTCAACCAACAGGATTACGGGAAAGGTGGAGTGTGTGGCCAATAGGAATTTAGGAATGTTAGCTGTGTAAACAGTAGAAAAATTAAGAAAATGTGGACTGAATGTAAAATTTCCAACAATCAGACAAATAGGGAACAGCGAAATCACAATTTACAAGGTTTTTAAATTTTTTATAAATATGAAAAGCTTCAATGAAATCGAGTTCAGGAATGGATTTAGGTCTGCAAATTATTTTAGCTGAATTAAATTTAAAATTATGCTTTTTCTCCCAGCAATGTTTAGAAATAGCCGATTTATTGGTTTCTTGTTTGCGGACGTAATTCATATGTTCTTTTAGACGAAATTTAAGACTGCGTTTAGTTTGATCAATATATGATAAACCACACTGACAGGAAATACTATAAGTGCCCCAAGAATTATGCATATCAATGGGATCTTTTAACTGGGAAAAGGTAAGTTTGTTGGAAGACGAAAATATTATTTTAAAATCATATTGTTTGAGAATTTTAGCTATGGTTTGACTGGATTTAGGAAAATAGGGTAAAACAATACTGATATTAGAAGAGACTGATTTAGTAGACGAAAAGTAGACTGATTTAGTAGACGTTTCTGACGTAGTAGTTTATTCGGGTTTTAATATTCCAACGCCAAGTGTCACGTTATTATTTGATTGCACAAGGAGGCCCTACAAAATACTGAATTTAATTACAGTAAATAACCATGCACAGTCTATTTTGTTCTTTTATATGTTAAATATGAATGTTATTTTTGCGGAATTCCATTAAATCTGATTTTTCTATGGGTGGTCTTAAACTTTTGCAAATGACTCTAGATTAAATTTGTATTTTGCATTTAAGAAGGCAATTTTATTTTATAACAAATCGTTCATTTTTAAAGAATTTTATTGAAAGTATTAAATTTAAGAAATTTCTGGGGGAAAATTTTAATTTATTGAATTTCATAAATACAGAATTTGTACTTTCTTATCTTTTGTTTATTGATTCTCTTGAACTGCGTTTAAAATACCATTTGGTTGTATAAAGATAATGGAAATATTTTTGAGGTTTATTTTAATTCTGTTCGTCACTATATATGGAAGCTATTCTGGAGATAGAAATTGATGTAATATATTTTTAGATTTATATTAAGTAAATTATTTGGTATATTCCCTTTTCATTTATTTATTATTAAATTTTTATTGTTTTGCATAGAGTTAATTTTATTGCCTTTTACCTGTACTGTAAAGTATAATAACAATAAGCTTAAAAACAGAACTCACCGAATTTCAGATGTTTTTACAGTATTGAAAATTGAAAGGATGCGTTCGTCCTTGAAAAGAACGATATAAATAAAACCATACCAAACTTTTTTTTTTCTTAAAAAGAATGAAGCATATTTTATGAAAAGTTGCAAAATTCGTTTTAGCTTTTTTTAACAATTAACAACTACCCTACAGATATATAAATTTTTATTCTGCGATAGATCTTGTATATATGAATTTGTGCGGATGAAACTATCTATGCGTATAGATCTGACCAATATCGGTAGTAAATCTGTTAAATAGCTCTTGATCCTGCACACACTTCGAAATGACAGCCGCTTAAAAATAAAGAAAATCTTTGTTTCAAGGTTTGCTTTGTCCACATCATTTTTTATTTATTTCTATCCTAAAAATGACTTAAATACTACCTGTATCCGTAAAGTAATAATGCAATTTCTCGTTATCGAATCAACACAAAAGACAATCTAGAATAATATAGTTTAATATATAAATATAAGAATTACAATAAAAGTTAAAATTTCGTAGAAAAAATTAATTTTATAGCAAAATATATTCGAGGAAATACTCAATTGTATTTTTCACTCAAATACTCAAGATGAACCCGATAACACACTGAAATATATATATATATATATATATATATATATATATATATATATATATATATATATATATATATATATATATATATATATATATATATATATATATATATACTGCCTTCTTCTAGAACGAATAAGTAGTCACTCTCTAAATTCCTAAACTAGAAATGAGGAGTAAACATACAAATCATGTTTTCCCCTTCGGATAAAATTTTTTAGAAATCACAAAAACTAATAAGTTTAAAAATAACTAAACTCAAATCCTAATTATAGTTTGTTTAGGTGTATTACTTTACTAGGAAGACGAGTGACAATGTCTATGAAGATATGCAGACATACTATGTTATGTTAAGTTTAAAGAAAAATCACTCATTGATTTTTTTTTTTTTTGTTTTTGAGAAAATACGGTTTGAATGTTTGCCTCTAAAATATAGATTTCCGAGCTATGCGTGTAAGGTAAACAAATAGCCTGAATAGATGAAATGATCGAGGAATTCTAGTCTATACTTTTCTGGGTGGTAAAATAATATTATGAATATTATGAATCCTTTGTATTGTGAGAAATTCCAGCTTGATTTCCTAGAATTGTGACACTAACCAAAATTATATTTACTAAAACTCCCCTCTTGTGTTCACGCTTATTTGCAGAGATTTTTAAATAAGTTTGTTCACGATATTAAAGGAAAACGCTCTAAAATTCTAATAGGGTTTTTTAGAACTCGTTACCAAAATGAACTAGTATTTATAAGGATGACATGAAACTATTTTTAATAGAGTCGCAATTTAGTTTCTAGATGTCAATCACAGAATTTTTTTTTTCAGTGCATACCATAATCGAATTTACAGAAAATGTTTTATGCAATACAGTGAAACCTCGATAACGTGAACATGATAACTTTTAACATGAACTCTTTCTACAGTCCCCATCAAAATGAGGGTTAGTTTAGTTATATGAATATTAATTACTGATAGCATGAACTACTGACAACATGAAAATTTTTTCTTTCCCCTTGAGATTCGCGTCAACGACATTCGACTGTATTAAAAATTCTTAATGGTTTATTGCTTTAATTGTGAGAAATAAATAAGTATGAAAGAAAGAAAAAGAGCCGAGAAGTGAAATACCTAAAATATAAAATTCTTGAAAATTATCTTTTCAGGTTAAATAGACTTATTTCTTCCTCTGAATACGTTTTAAATGTCAGTTTGAAAGAAGAATTTGAATTTGTAACGTTTGAAAGTAATATATTCTAACTCCATTTAGAAATTTAAAATAATAAGTTCATTGATAGTTTTACTAGAACATGGTTATTTGTGTTTAAAAATTAATCAAGTGTGGCACTCGACACCTTTTTACCCTGAATTCTGCATTTCAATACTATAAAGAGAAATTATAGATTATTTGTAAGACAACAAGTATTGTATATAAACATACGTTAAAAAATTCTAGCTAGGGTTTAAGAACAGTTTATTTCACAAATAAATCTGCATGAGAGAAACTACTGTACCCCTCAACTCTACATTTGAATATGGTATCTAGATTACATAGAATTTAAAAGTTTTATTAAATTTAAATTTCTTGCAATTATTATTTTTTTAAGTTACGCTGATAAAAAACATACACAAAGACCAATCGTGAAAAACTTGATTTTAGTACTTAGAGCATCTCAAAACGCGTAATACAGAAAACAAGAGGTGAAAATGTAACGTAAGAAAAATGTTTTTAATCGTATGGGTGTGAGGAATTAATTGTCATTCCTGAGCAGTTTTCCTGGACATGGTAAAATATAGTAAAGCCCTTCTACCAATTACATTTAATAAAAAAGAATGTTTTCGCTTAATTATTTTGAGCCCTGTGTGTTTTCTATAAATTATGTACACACCAAACTGTGAATTTAAACACAGTACTATGCTAATAATACACAGCACAATCTGAAATGCAGTTCCATCAATTTCCAAGTATAGTCCCACTATATATTTAGTTCTTTTGGACAGCCCTGTAAACAAACGGTGAATGATTTTCATACCATATTGCACACGAACAATACTTTTATGATAGATATTAATTTAATTTTGTTTAGCGCAGGCTTCAGACGTTAAACTATACCTAGCAAAAATTTCGCCCAAAAATATAATGTATTTGAATTATCTTGGACGTCCCTGCACACAAACTATTCTCTTGATGTAAACAAAAACTTTAGTATAGCATTTATATCTGATACTGATTTACAATACCGAGTTTGAACTTCTTGCTACTATTTGTTCTTGAGATGTGCTGAGAACAGAGACACACACAAACAAATAAACCAACCGCTAAAAACCTGATCTTCGGTTTTAAGTGACCTCAAAACGGGTAAATATTAAAAAAATCGATTTCGTAAACTTGACACAAAAACTACACTTTCTCTAATATATATATATATATATATATATATATATATATAAGGGTATGAGGAATTAATTTTCATTCTTGACAGTTTTCTTGGACATGGTAAAATATAGTAAAGCACTTCTACCAATTACGTTTAATAAAAAAGAATGTTTTCGCTTAATTATTGTTAGCCCTGTATGTCTTCTATAAATTAAGTACGCACCTGTGTATTTAAAGATTTAGAATACCGAGTTTGAATTTCTTGCTACTATTTGTTCATGAGATATGCTGATAACAGACACACATACAGACAAACAAGCCAACCACTAAAAACCTGATTTTCGTCTTCAGGTGATCTCAAACCGCGTAAATATAACAAAAATTTGATTTCAAATGTTTGACTCAAAAACAATACTTGCTCTAACATATATATGGGTAACAGAAAGTAATAATGTGACGATTTATAGTAGTATTAAAAATAGAGCGATATAGATACTCGTATTGAAATTACCGCATTGCATTTGCAGTACATTATATCGACAGGACATTACAAATCAAACATTCAGGCATATTCTAACCTTTTTATGGGAAATTTAATTACGCTCATTTAATACCAAAATCTACATAAATGTACGACCAAATTTAAAAGAAAGGATACAATGGATGTTTTTTTTCGATATGTTATAAAAGTAAACTTCTGTTGAAAATTTTCGGGATGAATTTTTGCAGTTGGGAATTAAAATTAGGTGGAAATAATAAATACCACCGCCCTTGAAAGGGTTAATGGGAAAAATGTCTTTTATCATATAATTTCTAATTTAAAAAGTTGAGCCTCCTATACGAAAGAAGAATATATTCTTAATATATTTTATTCAAAGTAATTGCTGTTTAGAATATCTGAAAACTACACTCCTTCTCATATTTATAAGGACACTTTATATTTTGAAATAACTAATGTAAAAATAATTGTGAACAAGATTATACTAAGTGCAGTTAATATATCTAGTATTCTAAAAACCAAAACTGCTATAATTTTTGTAATATGAAAAAAAATTAATAAAAAATAATGCAAAATATTTTTTTCTCCACGTTTTTAGATGTTCATAATTATAGGGACAATCAAGATTTTTTCGTTTTATTTAACTTACAAGTGGATAAATTACAGTTGACATGCGAATTCGTTAACTACTGGGCTAGATTAATTCATATATAAGCCTTCAATTTTTCTTGGACGAACATTACTGGTAATTCCTCGAAAAAAAGAACGTTCATGTAGTGAAGTATGATAAATGTGTTTTTTAAGTGGAAGGATAATTTCAATCCGCCGAATTTCTAATGAAATTCGAAGTTCTAAAATTGCTGAAGGAAATGTGATCAAACGTTGAACTGCTGGTTCGATAGGAGAGAGATCTGATGCAAAATCATAGTTGTTTTACAGAGATCGAAGACTCATAATTCCTCTTACTGTTCTACTCATAATGACTGCTGCTGAATTTGCTCGTAATTTTTAACGAAATGTTGGGGTCCACATTTATGCCTGTTTAAAATAATTAATAATAAATTAAAATGAATAAAAAACTTGTAATAATCAATAAGCATTTAATGGGGGAAAGAACGTCTGTGTTAAATTTGAATAAGGACAATATTAAATGGTAAAATGTTACATTTTCGGATGAAAAACATTTTATTCTTGATTAATCAAATGGTTTTAACAGTTACTGGCACGATCTGAAGATAGAGAAAGACAGAGCAGATTTTTTTAGAGGCAGATATGAATCGGGCATTTTAAAGGTGGATCTATGGTGCTCTGGGGAGCTGTTTCTACTGAAGGCAGGATGAATTTAGTAATTTTTTCTATTATTATGAACATCAAGACAATATCCGCAAATTTTAAACTTGGAATTCTCAGATTTGTATTAGAATTTTTTTTTTTTTTTTTTTTTTTTTTTTGGGGGGGGGGGGGGGGGTAATAATAATTTTTTCAACAAGACTTACATTTTTGCTCTACTTCTAGAGCAATAGGAAATAGTTTGAAGAAAGAAACTTCTTTATTGATGCCTTTCCCGTGATCTAAAAGTTGAAAAAACCTTAACTTATCATATTAGAAAAGTGCATGCGAGTGGAAAGAAATTTTAAATAGTTTAAAGGTATTCAGAATATCATCTATGCTGTATGAAATGGTATTGAAATTGAATATTAAAGAAAAAAATATATGTATATACCAGAGAGAATGTCTGACTCTTTCACCCCAAAAAATATTAATTTAAAGAATAGTTGGAAAAAAAAAAATACTATGATTCGAGCTGTCCTTATAATTGTGACACCTGAAAAATCCCTTTTTTGACCGTGTTTAAAGTTTTTTTAAGATAGAAAAACGATAAAACTTTTTAAATATCGTTTATTAATGAAATTCAAATTAATAAAAAATATATTTGTGTAAATGATAGTGTTCAGTGTTTAGTTAATATAGAAAAACGGGTGTCCTTATAATTATGAGAAGGAGTGTATTAAGAGTGCATATTGCTTTCTTTTACGTACTAGGAAATAAAAAAAGAGCTACTTTTTAATTGAAAAATCGAAAAATATATGCAAAAATTAATTAGATCTTAATTTTTTTAAATACTTTAACTCTTTTTTTTAGTAAATGATTGAATGACTATCATGTATTACAGTTAAAAACTGATAAAATACGGAAAGCAAATACAATGTTATTTCTATGTATTTTCTTCAGATCTATAAGCAATTGTTGTAATTCAGATTTTTAAATTTTCCTTTAAGTTTTTTTTTTTCCTCGTATAGTGTAAAAATGTTCTTGCAAGCAAATACTGAATTAAATTTTCCGTTCGAAATTTGCTGAGTCAAAAGTGGAAGAGTTTTTACCCTTTATTTTTCACATATTCAGTTGTCACAATAGCAAACAGAAATGGAAGGAAACAGCTGCCAACCCTTGTCATCGTTTCGCACAATACTGTACAGTGTATAAGTTAACTATTTAAAAAAAAGTATTTTTTAAACAATACTTTGTTTATTGATGGTTATCATGAAATTATTTCTTTTTTAAACTTTATTAAAAGATTTAAAAAGAACGTGTCTTTGTACATAATAAAATTAAAATATTATAGAATACATATATTAATTTTATTTAGCAAATGTACCTCTTAATGAATATATTATAAAAAAAAGCGGTATTTTTAAAATTACGTATTGCATAGTATGGAAGGAAATTGGATTTAGATTTACGTATTGGAGACATTTAATCTTCCTTGGGAGTTCGGGTCTTTTTGACACATCGCTCTATAGTAATAAATGGTGAATCGCGAACAACTTCAATATAGTAAAGCCTGAGATTGATCAAAAACATGATTTATTTTTTAAGTTTCTTTTTCTCTTTTAAAAAATCTTTTATAATATCCCTAATTTTTTTGGCGCGCTTCGAACTCCTCATTAAACAGTTTCAGACATAACATAAACTTTTCTCGGAATCCTCATTCCATATGGCTCAACAATTGAAAAACTAATGTAATTAGATTATTTCATGCTAAAAGTAAGTAAAATGTACCAAAAGTAAATTAAACCAAAATGAACCAGCTTCAGCATTCTTACATGTGCCTTCAAAGGTGAATATGTTTGAAATACTACCACTATTTCCTAATAGAAAGTTTTAAGTATTTAATTTTAATTGTAAAGTAATTTTTTTTTAAAGATAGAAGAAAGATTGTTGTTAAAAAATAGTGATGATAGCGTATCATTTTTCACAGAACTCTTGAAAGGAATTCAAAGCTGAAATTCTTTAATTTTTGTCTGCTAATCGTCCTTGAGAATAATGTTTTTGGAAATTGACCTTAAGAATTTATGTGTACACCAATATAGGGGAGACCCGTGTACCTAGGGCCGCTTTTTTTAAATGCACAAAAACAGAGCACTTGACCTGTTTAAAATTATCAAATTGATACGCACATATCTTTAGGACTAATTACTTCCAATTGGGATTAATATAAATGCCTAAAATAATAAATTTCGACAAATAGAAGGTTTTTAAAAAAACTTCACTCGTGGCCCTAGGTACAACACCCTTATTGTACCTGGGGCCAGACCTCATTGTACCTAGGTCCATTCTCTCATATTTAGATTTCACTTTGTAATGAATGGAAAATAAGCATATAAACATGTATTTTATAAAAGAAACAATATCAAGTAATATATTTATTTATCATATAAGAATTATGTTGTTGCCTTAGTTTGAAACACAAAATTTTTCACTTTTTTTTTTTCTTTGGGATATTCTAACAGAATGCTTTTTTCTTCAATTTCTTTTTTTTTCTGGAGTGTCTCTTGGATTTCTAGATCTCTCTGGTTTTCGGTCACATCTTTTCTTTGATGTGGGAGGTTTTGCTTTAGGTAAAGGATTTGCTTAGGTTCGTACCTGTTAAAGCATGACACACGAAAAGATATTAGATGTTGAAGGTTTCGAAATTTCATAAGGACACGAAACAGAGACATCCAATTCTATCATTACTGGTTCATTTTCTTCCTGGAAAATCTTTTAATTTATGGAGGGATCTTGTCTTTCAGTCACATTTGAACTTAGATATTCATCCTCGGTGAATGTGTTTTGATTCATTGGACATATACCGGATACACAAAAGCCTGATAGAATGTTTACAGGAGTAAAGGCTGACGGATAGGACTTGCAAACATTATCAGCAAATATAGTGATTGGTTTACCAGGGTTTGCCAGCATCCAATTACTACAAGCTGTACTGTGTTTCTTAACACTTTCGCAACTGCTGACGTAGATTCACGTCATTTCAAAATATGAAACCCCATCAGTGAGCGTTTCTTTTGCAATTTGTATGTTATTTGTTTCTAAAAAATATACACAATATTCATATTTGTACAAACAATATACTATGGATGCAAATACTTTGATTAGAGAGAGTATGATTATAATGCATATCAATTTGTAATATAAATGTGAATACGGAAAATTTTGTTGTAATAATTTGTAACTTATGAGAAAAACCTCCACAGGCGGACCTTACTGTCAAAAAGACAAAAACATGTGGTTGCGAAAGTGTTAAAGGGTCCAAACACACTGGCCCTAGGTACAAGGCAGCTATGTGGCCCTAGGTACAAGTTTTGGTAACTTCATTCAAAATGCCTTCTGCTAAAAAATCCACATGCAGAGAGGACTAATTAAATGTCTCATTTATTACTCAATATAACAAGCAAAATTATACACTAGAAATGAAAGAAAAATATTTGACTTGCCTTTGTAAAATAGCAAAAGAGATGAGCTGCAAAATTTTACTTCAAACCATGTAAATTCGTTTTCTACATGTAACTTGCCAAAACTTTCTCCTCAAAAGTTCCAAAATAGTTGTAAAAGTAGCAATTGGTGTTGCTACTCGCCCATTTGAATATTAAAACTTAAAATTAAATATTATTCAAATAAAGTGGGGTAGCCCTAGGTACATGATGGCCCTAGGTACACGGGTCTCCTCTACATGAAAACAATGTCTCTACAGTACACTGTAAAAAAAAAAAAAAAAATACGGCCAAACAACTGGAAATCTCACTGCCAACCTTTATCCGTAAATTTTACGGTAAGTTGTATTTTTTTCTTTATATATTATTTGCAGTATATTTTAAAGTAAAATGTAGATTATACCATCAATCGATTGTATTCTGTTTTACATTGATTCTTCGTCAAATTTTACGGCGAATAAACTGTAAGATTCATCGCTATTTTTTACAGTGTATATCTAATTTTGAATACTCAGTTTCAAATGAAAATTTCCGAAACAATTAATTTTTTTTTTTTTTTAATCAGTGTACCCATTTGGGTACACTTGGAGTGAAATATTTATAAAACATAAATTAAATATTTTACTTACTTTAATTTTTTAGTTAACCAAATTTGTTAAAATGTGAATACATAGAAGCTCATTCTTCAATAAAAATACCCACCCCGAAACCTTTTTTTTTTTTGCAACATGTCCCCTTCTTAGTATAGAATTAAATTTTATTTCTCATATTAGGTCTATAAATGCGTTCATATTTTATTGCAAATCCTGATTTCAATACAAACTTTAAGAGCGACATACAAGATAAAAAGGATAAACGTAAACAAAGATTTCAAATTTTCAAATTTTATATTTATACAAAATTTTAAAAATAAATACAAATTGAAAATTTTAAATTCTATATTTATACAACAGTTTTGCTAATTATATGTATATATATATATATATATATATATATATATATATATATATATACTATATATTAAAATAATAGTTTTGTTTTGAATATGTTTGTTCAACATAATTAAATTATGACAGATGTGATATGTTATAGATTTAAGGTTTGCATATCTCAAACGAAAAACCTCGTTTTATCAAAAGTCTATCTGCTGTATCTTAACTATTCCGTGTTTAAATCACTATTTATGCACCTGGAAAGAGTAATATGCTTTCTAAGGAAAACGATCGTCTCTAAATTGGCGCCATGATTAGCAGGAAAAACACATTAATCTCTAACTTATTTGAAATCGGTGAATGTTCAATGAATCATTCTGTCCTGCTAAGTACATACTGATATGTTTATGAAGCACATCCGTTTTCAGACTTTAAACATAAATTCTGTTTAAATTCAGAAGATAAGATTTAGCGACTTTAATACTGCAAAGCAATTTTACATTTCAAGAAATTTTGAACTATTTCAGCTTTATGGAAAATATAATTATTAATATTACCGGTGAATATAACTATATGTAAGTTATATTTTCTCATTACATATCTTATTCTTTTAATTTATTTTATTTTTAAACATGCTTTAGTGAATGATGTAATTAAAAATTAAAACCTTCAAATGTGTTAATGAAGGTTAAGTGATAAATATCTATTGATATATTTATGATTTTTTTGCTTTTCAAATGTTATGTAAGAGTTGAATATTTAATAATTTCTTCTTTACATTTTAAACATTTTTGTGTAAATTGTACGGAGATTTCAATTTAGATTAACAATTAAAGAAACCATCCAAGTTTAAAAATACGTGCATTCTAAGACATTTTAGTAAAAATCGCAAATTTCACAGTTAAATTATATGAACAAATCTCTCCATTGAAAAAAAAATGTCCAGTATACGTATTTCTAACAAATTGTTGTAAAATTCAGCGTGATGACCGTTTATTAAATGTCGGTTCCTTTCTTCGAGAAAAAGCATGACAACTTTATGGGCATAATTTTATTTTTACGATCTGAAATACATTTGCCTGACTGAAATACATTTGCCGGTCACTAATATGTGCAAACGTTTTACAGTGTACCTTCTTAAAGCTTTGAGTACACACACGACGTTTTACTTAAGCATAATACAACAACGTGTTAAAAGCAAAGAAAAATACCAGGCATTAATCTAAATAATTGTTTAATATATCAGCGAATATCGTATCACAGCATGATTAGCACAGAGGAAAAGTCCAAGTAAAGCAATATGACAATTTTTAATAAATGGAATATTCATTTAAATCCTATCATAATATTATGATAAAATGCTAATTTTACAGTGCTATTCGAAGTCTGCTTAAAATGAAAACAATATTTTAGGTACAAACATAAAAAGAATAATGCAAATTTTGATAATATTTAATAACTAAAATAACTAATTTCGCAGAGAAATTAAAATCTCGTAGATTTAAAAACATTAAAAAAAAAAGAAAAAAAAAAAAAAACTATGAGCTTTTTAAATAATATTTAATTACATGTTGTTGTAACGTACAGAAAATTATCAAGTGTTCTATTTCATTTATGTAAGTTACAGTATTTCATTAATAACTCTAGGGAGTTAAAAGGTAAATCTACTCCGCAATGGAATTATTGATTAAATGCCTCTCTATATCAGAACAACTTCTGCATCCATCTATGCCTAACTGCCATAGACAGAAATTTTACTTTATTAGGTTATGGTAACGTTTATATTAATTCATAAGCATTGGCGTTTTAAATGAATGAAATATGTTAGTGTGTTCTAACATGTAATTATTATTATGCTTAAAAAGTATTAATAGTGGTATTTGGTAGCTCTTAATAAACAGTAAACTATATTCTATCAAAAATCTATTAATTTCAGCTATCTCCGATTATAAATTACTTCAAAGAATTATTCAAAATATCATAATATTTTATTAAGAATTTAGTAGTAACTTAATGCTTATCAAAAACTTAACTGTACCACTACCAACCAACCAACCAATCATGGAGTAAGAATATTTTTAATAATGTGTATTATACATTATACACACATACTTAACCCCTTTTTCTTGCCCCCGTCAATATCACGGGATGAGATTTCACTTTCTTATTTCCTGTGCCAGAGATTACTCGGGCTGAAGCTTTAAAAAATGACGTGCCAAAAAGTATTATATTTGATCTATATTCCATACTCACAGCTGATTTTTTTTTTCTTATTTTATATACTAGATGTTAGTTCTAACGTAAAGAATTCATAATAGGAATTGGTTTATTTTAAACTAAATAAATTAAAACATTTTTTTGTATATTGCATATATTTAAATAAAAAATCTAGGCATTTTTATAACAGTTTCTTTGAAAACAGTTAAAAAATTCTCGAAATTTAAAAAAAGGCACATTATAAGACAGATGATTATAAAAGGAAGGATGGAGATTAACCATACTGTCAATCATCTAAAGGCATATTTCTGCAGTTAACTAAAGCCCATTCATTTATCTTTTCATTATGGCACATTAGATAATCAGATTCAAATATTTTGTTAATAAATAAATAAATAAATAAATATTAAAACTATGGATTTATGAAGGGTTTTTGATTTCTTAAAAATAAAGGGCAAAAATGTTAATAATTAGGATTGTTAATATTTTTTATTAATATTTTTTCTTCTTTCCTTTAATTATTATTAATAAAATGTTTTAAAAATTAAGACTTTTCCACAGAAAGTAAAAATAAAGATATTGTTCGTTCTCCGATTCGACCCATAAACAAAAAACGACAATTATACTTTTAGAATAGGTAATGTACAGCTGTAGAGAAAGAAAAAAAGCATCACCGGGTGTAATTTCATGACCAATTGACCAGAAAGATGTAAAAAAGTGTATCATTCGATTGGAAATCGAATCTAGTTAACGTTTATGAATTGTTCTAAAATTAGGGATTGTCTACATGTTAAAATTATAAAAAAATTGATTTTTTAAATAGTAATGCGCATTTATAACGTCTCAAAGTGTTTTATAACTAAGGCATCTTGAAATAATAAGCTAGTATCTAGAAGATGCCTAAACAGTTACAAGAGGTCAAAGCCTAAAGATGATAATGGTGAATCCATGTGAAAAAATTTGACCAATACCGTCTCGAAAGATTTATTTTTTTAATGCGCTTTTATTAGCTTCACCATTATGTATGTATGTTTGTAACCACTCTGGGAGCAAACAAAAAAATCTATATTGTAAAAAAAGACTTTCCCTACGTGAACGCCGTGGCGTTGAGGTATAGCTCCGCGCTACCATCCTAAAGGTCTAGCGTTCGATCCCAGTCAGGGGAGATTTTTTAAAAATGGTTTTTGTTTAATTCTAAATTATTTTAATTAAAGATTTAAATGTATGTAAATATTATGCTGTGCAACTCACACGATTTTCTCTTACCCTGCATTTTAATACTAAGATAGATATTTTGTGCTTTTTAGTTCACATTTCTATAAAAGCGTGTTCTTTAATTTTTTAAAACTATAATATTATTATTATTTTTATGAAGATAAAGGGAATTTACCAAATATATTTCAGACATTGCTTTTGCTCAAAAACATACTTTTAATTATGAAAATTATTGATTTATTCATATCCAAAATATATATAAATACTTTTTTTTAAATACATTAATTTTCAGATAAAAATAACACCAATAATGAAAAATAAAATGAAGGAAATAAATCTGTAGTTTATTGCAATAATTATTTTTCGAAATATCAATAAATACATTTGTTTTATTATCTCAAGTCATTGTCTCCTGTTAACATTTCCCTCGAAAAATTAAATCTTCGAATGTAATTGAAAAATCTATGAAAAATATAATTAATTGTAGTTTAGATTAGACATTTGTAATATTTTGAATTATAAATAAGAGTAGTTAAGTTGAAAAGAAGAATATGTTTCGAATGCTGTATAAATTGACAGAACATTACTTTTGAGTATTTTAAAAAGAGTGGTTCAAAAGTTTTTACAGAATTTAGTTAACTGCTATTAAAACTGTGTAAATAGGAACTAGGGAGACATAAAATACTATTATGAGATACGTTAAAATAATTTGTCTCAGGTTATTAAATGCGCAAAAAATTAAATAATGTGCGACAGTTATTTTTGAAAGCAGAAAATTATGCCATATTTTGGTTTTTCTGCAGAACTTATTTCTAAAATACTTAAACACTCAGTATTTGTACTGCTTTTCTGCCGATTAAACAATTAAAAAACTTTCTTTTTAACTTTAAACCTGTAGCCCATTTTTTGGATCTAACTGGCGTAATATATTTAATTCCTTGTAAAAATTTTAAATATGTTTATATAGGTGAAATTGGACGTAGAGCAAGAATTAGGTTACAGAGCACAAACGAACGATCGTATAAAAATTGCAACCAAAATTCTAAAAATGTAATCCATTCAATAGAAACCGATTATATTCCTGACTTCGATAATATAAAATTTCTAAATTCTGGTTATGATAATTATAAATCACGTATTTTCCTGGAGAGTTGGCACACTGCCAGCCATCTCCACACTATCAATGAAGCATACGCACTGGCTTCTCAATATTCTGTACTCCTATAAATTCCTTGTGTATTCATGTAATACTTGCAAATTATGTTGTAATGATACTGAGGAGAAAACCTTGACAGGTTTCGAAACGTCTAAATTTTAATTGCATTTTAACTAAAATTTTTTCTCGTAAATAAAATAGTTTTTGTTTTTAAGAAATTCAGTTCATTCTATCGCATACAACCTTTTGAATTTACATGATATTTGTTTAGGACTTTCATATAAGTAGCTCAATACTATTGACTATTATATTATGCAAAGGAAATTTCACTAAAGCTTATACATGCGTAGTTAAAAATTATTTAGTAAAAATGCTCATATTTCATTAGATATTTAATATTTTTGCATTCTGATTGCAGTATACTGTGTCTAATATTGTACGTTTCGTGGAGATGGCTTTGGCCTGGATTTAATATCTTGCATGTTACAGTTAAATATTGCCTTTTTTTTTTTTTTTTTTTTTTAAAGAAACCGTTATATTTCCATGAATATATGTGGTAGCCTTATAAAAATTTATACAGAGAATAAGAAGAAGCGTCATAATCACATACTGCAAACAGATTATATTTCAAGCATTGCTTTTTACAGAGTGATCCCAAATATTTTCACTTTTATTTAACATTTTACTTGCCTCCCTTTTATTTTCAGGGCAAAACTTTTACTGAAATGTATGTGGTGTAACATGTTATTCCCAGTTCTGAAGTTGGAAGATGATTCGTCAAGTACTTTCTGAGATATTTAGAAAAACGTCTGAAATTGGAAGTGTCTGGTCGTGGAAAGATAGTGTATTGTGTTTCAATCTAATATTTTTTTTTTTTTTTGCCTAAAATGGGAGTTGGCATTTCATTTTTACAATATATTTCACATCTATAAACTATTAAATTACTTAAAAAAAAAAAAAAAATCTGCTCCATGTTAGTGACAAATAGTACTAAATAATGAAATTAGTATTTTTCTACAATTGACATTTAAATATTTACTACTAAAATCAAAATGGACTGCATTTTTCAACTGCAATTTTACATATAAGATTAAAATACACAATTAGAAATATATATATACATTTCTAAGTGTAAAAGATATACCAATTTCATAATTCATTACTACCTGTCACTAACTGCCTTAAAATGTATGACCGCATTTGCTTACTCAAAAATCGGACGGAATACTTTTTGCCATAATTTGAGAGGAATTGCTAGGGGAGAAAAAATCAAATTTGAGTAAAATCAGTCTTTTTTGATCAAAAATCTTTTCAATCAAAATTATCGTTCAAGTATCAGCTCAGTTTTGATCGAATTTTGATCATTTTTCCTTTAGTGCAACAAAAATGCGTAATGATGGTGCCATCTACAGACCATATTTTAAATGACACATGAAAAATATTTTTTAGATATTTATAATTCATTAATGTATATATTGTTTAAAAAATATGTTGAGGACTTTTGATGATTGGAAAAGTAAAATATCGTTATTATTTTTTTATTTATTTTATAAATATAACAAATATTTTATATACAACAGGCAAAAAATAGCAGAGTTCTCAAATCACCAGCGTTAGTCATAGAAAAACTGAAAATAAACAGTTAATGTCTTTTTAAAAATTGATTCTTAAAGAAATGTGTGAAATATGAAGAAAAAGAAGAATGTATATATATATAATGTAGAGATTTATTTATGTCTAAAGTTACATAATATTTTTATCTATTCATTGAAACTATATTTTTAAAATGCATGTAAAACGTTCAAAAAAAAAAAAAAGTGTTATAATGTTTTAATTATAATTAAATTCAACACATCGTGTCGGGAATAACATGCATAAACAAAATAGTACATTCTTTTTTTTTTTTTTTCAATTCATAGTTATTTAAGTAATTCTACAAATTTGCGTGGAAGAATTAATTTTTCTAAACGTACTAAATTATACTGAATTAACTTGCAAGCTTCTAAAATCTCTGCTTGTCATAGAGGTTCTATTTTCAAAACATTTTCCTCAATTTTAAATCAATAGTGTTATTTTAAGGAAGTTTATTGGATTTCGTGTAGTTTTATGTTATGTATAAAACAAGTAAAGATTGATAAATAATATTTTCTCCGTTTGAGAAAAATTGAAAACAGCTATAGAACCATGTCTAGCATAAAAACGTAGCGAGATGGTAGCGATTTCGTCTTCCACGGAAGGAAACCCGAGTTCGATACCAACGGAGGGAATATGATATTTCTACCAGCATCAAACAGTTTCACTCTAATCCGGTCCGATTTCTCTCAATTTTTTTTTTCTTCAATTGACTCAAATATGAACCGCTCATAGTAGCTCAATGATTTGAGAGGATTTCCCTCAACGTGAGAAATTGCCTTTCGACATGTCGATTGAGTGGAAAACGACTCAATATGAGAGAATTTTTCCTTTCCATTTTTAGAGAGAACGTGGATCAGAGTTAATCTCTATATATTAAAAAAAGTTACTGTCGCGGGCGTCAAATTCTTTTTTTTGTCTGCGATAGCATCTTCTCGCGGAGGGCAGGGTCATTCGCGTCATGAGAAGTATCAATGTGTTCCGAATACTCCAAGGGAGACATTTCAGCTGCTTAGAAATTTCTATCATTTTAATTAAAGAAGTTATTAACTAAAAACGACAGGTTTGTGATGGTACTCTATTTGACACCTTGAAAATAGTTTCTCCCAGTGACGTTGTTCTGCAGTCATGAAGTCATTTTACTTTACACGGAAAAATTGAAATATGATCCATGGTTGTAGGTAGGTAGGTTGGGTTTAACGTAGCACCAGTGCCGTGCTATGGGTAATTGGCGACGGTCTGGGACGCATCACTAGGAATGTTCCGAAGACATGCCATCACAATTTTGATCCTCCACGGAGGGGATGGGTCCCCCGCATTTGTTATCTCCAGAAGTACAGTTTTGATGGGAACATGGAGGACTTTGCTGAAACGACGGATTTTATGTGCACCAGCCACCATTAGTCTACACGACGGTCTATGACCGGCTCAAGTATCGAATCGGCAATCTTCCAATTATAAGCTCGGTGCTGTATGGACTGGGGTACCGCTTCCCGGAACCATGGTTGTAAAAATAAATAAATAAATAACTAAAATAAATGTCAATGTTTCTATTAATAACTTTTTTTCTCTACTTTTAGAAAATTAATTTTCTTACACGGGAAAATTAAAATATGATGCATGGCTGTAGGTAGGTAGGTTGGATTTGACATCGGCCATTACTGCGCTATGAATAATTGGTGACGATCTGGGGCGCACCTCTAGGTATGTTTCGGAGACATGCCACAACATTTTTGATCCTACACGGAGGAGATGGCTCCCACGCTTCGATTACCCCCACAGGTATAATTTTGGTAGGAACATGGAGGACATTGCGGCCACGACAGATTTTACGTGCACCAGCCACTATTATTGTACACGACGGTCTTTGGTCAGCTCGAGTACCGAACCCGCAATCTACCAATTATGAGCTCGGCGTGCTACCGACTGAAGTTCCGCGGTTAGGATCTATAGTTGTAAAAAAGGAATAAAAAGTGTGATATACTAAAGCTGTAATGGAAAATGGTCTGGATATTACGAATTTCTTTCAATTAAAAAAAAAAAAAAACTGATTTTTAGCATGATTTTTATAAAAAGTAATCAAAATAAATAATGTGCTATTAAGTATTATATATTTCAATTTGACATTGAATATGGGGATTTTTATAATAATTTTCTGCTTTTGCGTTGTGTTATGCACTATTAACATTCCTATTCGGGGAAGGGAAAGCAGCGAATAGGCGGGCAGAGCTCTGAATGTGTTAATAAGTAAAGTGAGTCGGGGGTTGATGAGCGGAGCGAGCAGGGGGCAAAGTCCCCTAGTTATTCAAATATTTTAATAACTTATAGACGAGAAATAGGTTTTAATATATATATATATACATACAGGTAGAAAGATAGATAGTTGGATATAGATAAATTTATTTATCAATGAATATTTTAATCTTTTCATGATTTGATATATTTTACCTCAAAAACACTCCTTTTTAACTTTATGTAAAAAATAAAATAGAAAACAAAAACATTAGATTATCATTTAACAGTTATGAGCAAATTCATGATATTATCACGGCGCCAACATTATTATTTACCGTACTATATAACTTTGAATACATTTAAGACATTTTAAATCATGCAGAAATAAAACACATTGCACCAAAAATATTGATTCTTTGCATGAGTTTGCTTATTTTACTGTATGGCTTTACTAAATGGCTTGTCTTTATAGAAGCGAAATTCCGCTGTTTCATAACTCTTTTATGTGTAATTTTGAATGAAAAAGAAGGAAAATATTTATTGAAAGTCTATTCTTTCTCACGGCACATGTTTTAAGATTTGCAAAATGGGAAAACGTGACGAAAATGCTAACAAAGATAATGCCTTTGGCATAAAAGAGAAGTGTTCTACAACTTTAGACTGTATTTTTTCATGGCGAATTTTCATCAAAGTTAAAAACATTTCACGTACAGTTTTATTTATCTTACAGGAAAAAAAGAAAAAAATAACATTTTATGTAAAATTCTTATTAAAATTGTAACTTAATTATTTTTTAAATGGATGTTTTATGTTGCAGGGTTTCTTTTTTTTTTTTGTAGTAATGTTTTTGTGTCTCCATTCGTACCATATTTATCATACAGCATACATTTAAATATTTGAAAACTATCGTAATATCGGGTAATTCTGGCAGGCGAACGTAAATTCTAAACTTAACTGCATATATTCCCCAAATTATATGTTTGTTAAAATTGTATCAGATGTTATAGCAATTGTGTGTTATTTCTTGATTATTTATATAGAATTAAAAAAATAAAAATAAAAAATCTCAGAATCATGTTGACGTTGTTAAGAATTTTTTTTTGTCCTATCTGACTGGATTTACAAATTCTCTCTGAATTATTCAAACTCTAGGGTGATTATGACAAAGCTATTTAATCCTTGATTTGTATACGTTACACTAGCTTTGAGGTAACTACAAAAATAGACCTATTAGACTTGTTTACGTTAGTGTTTTTTTTTTTTTTAATGGCATTACATGTACAGAAATTATGTATAAAAATATTATATAACATGAAAAAATGTTAGAATACCTTATTATTCGATAAAAAGCTGAATATAATAAATTATCAGAATTTCTTAAATGAAAAGTGAACATTTTGAAATAAATAATAGTGTTATTTGAGGTTAATTACCCTCAGCGTCATGACACTGGTTATATTGTTTTTCCAGTAAGTAAATGATCTTGCTGTACTGCTTTTTATTTTTCTTTCTTTTATTTTTCTTTTATTTTTCTTTCTTTCTTTCTTTCTTATTATTATTATTATTATTATTATTATTATTTTGAGAAAGTTCTGCAGTTCTACCTTCATTTTATCGCCCGATTATTGAAAAGTTTTCATTATAAAGGTATTTTTACGTGGTTATAAGAATGTGATAGGAACGAGGGAGATAAATCCGGATTCTACGCTGGGTTTTTCAACCTTTCCTAACGGGATTCGTATATAGGTGTTTGAGTTTCATGGGAAACGTGTGGACAGGTGTTATCATGAAGAAGGAACACTTGCTGTGAGAGAAAGTCTGGCCGTTTATTTTTGATTAATTGAGAATTTCTGAGAGAGTACTTCAGTATTGTGTTGAATTGGTAGTGCACTATTGTGGAAGGAAGTCAATCAAAAGTTGTCATTCAATCAAAACCCACTTAAAACCATACTAATGCGCATTTTTCTGAAAACATCTGTTTTTAGCACGACATTACATTTACTTTAAATGCTCTCACTTGATATGAATAATTAGTTTCATGCAAACATCAGTGATCTCCCCCTACCTTTCTATTTAACGTTGAATGGTGACGTTGCTATTGCTGGTATACTTCTGATGCTATCACACATATCCACTTTCTATTTAGGCAACTCTTATAGAAGACTTACGATTAGGCTTAAAATCTCTTAGGTCTGAACTTATTTATAACATATATTCTGGACGTGTCTTTTACAATAACGAATATAAAGTTTGATGGAACTTTTAGACAATGATTTTCTTCTTCATTATCAAATGTATTTGAAAGTTTGTCTTCATTTCCTTGTTTATTTTGTATGAACTAATTTGTGTTAGCATTAATTTTCGATTTCTTCATTCCTCTTTATTTTCGAATATAGCGTACTTTTGCTTCTTAGATCATTTTTATTTTATCAAAAATTCTGGCTTCGTTAACTACTTCTCTAATTTTTTTATCATTTATTGACCTTATTTTAGAGCAAAAGTTTTAATATGAAACTTTCAAACTTTATTATTATTATTATTATTATTTGTTAGAGACAGCTCATTTAAGGACTTTTTCAGGGGAATATATGATAAAAGTTGATTTTTTTATCTTTTTTATACAGCCACTTCACAAGCTATTACAATTTCTTTGAAATTACTCTGTTTTCATAAAAACAATACCTTGAAATTCGATATTCTTTTGAAGTGCCCAAGTTTTTCCTTTATTCATAAAAGTGATGCAATAAATTTTTTCAACTGATTCTACTCTAAATTAATTTTTATACGCTTACTGAAAGAAAATACTGTCATAATTGCCCCAACTTTTTTTTTGCTACATTTGTCCCTCAGTATGATGAAATTGGAAAAGTTTCGCATCCTCTGGTAAATAGTATAACTCATTTGTCTAACTAATGTAATTCTTTTATTAAGTAGTATGGAACATCGTAAGACTGAATGCAGAAATAAAATAAGTTTTTTGAATGACTTCATAATTTCAAAAATTACACCAGGTTTTACGAATTCCCCCAAATAACATATTTCGTTAATTGCCTGTCAACGATAGAACAAACAATTTTATTAAACATTTCTGCTTACCTCGTGTAGGTGTTTTGTTAAAGTAACACATATTACTTCACTGAGCCACAAAACTGAAATACGCAAAATTTACAGCCTCTTGCATGAATTGGCTGACATTACGATGCTCATTGCAGCACGATTAGTTTTTAGAATTGTGTATGAAAAATTCTAATATTACAGTCTTTTGCAAAATTTTAAGACGACTCATAGAAAAATCAAATTTAATGGAATTCCGCAAAAATAACATACATATTTAACATATAAAGAACAAAATATACTGTGCAGGGTTATTTACTGTAATTAAATTCAGTATTTTGTAGGACCTCCTTTGTTTTTAATAACTTGTGAAATCCTCTTAGGCATGCTATAAAAAGAGGCCCTGTGACACGGAGCCCCATCATGCATGAAAATTGAACATTTATGAACACGCATGTGAAGCTTTAATTTCTCACGTAACAAATTAATGTACCGCTTTCCGTTCATAGTGGTTTTAGGTGGCACAAAATACAGGCTAGCAGTACTGGACACAGACATTTCACTCCATATCATTTGTGGTGGAGGATGTTTCGAAGTTTGAACCGTATATCCCGCAACATATCTTTCTCCTCTTGGGCGGCGAACAGTTGTAGCACGTGCAGAAAATTGCTGCACACTTGACTCATCCGAAAATAAAGACCTACTCCACTGCTGTACTATCCAATTCTGATACTGTCTAGCAAAAGTCAGTCGTTTCTTTTTTATATTTGGAGTAAGTTGAGGTTTCCTTGTAGGTTTATCGGATGGTAAACCAAAATCTTTGGCCAAACGTCTTGAATAGTACTCAAACTAACGTTGGTGCCTTTTAGCAACCAGAGAATGTTTAATCGTATTACAGGAGTTTCTTGGATCTCGTTCGACCATCCTTTTTTATCACATGATCAACACGTGCACTCGTTTTTCTAGGGCGACCGCTTCTCTTAAGGTCCACAAATTTCTGGAAATTTTAAATTTACTAATAGCTTGATACACAGCTGTTTTGCTCACATTTACCCTAAAACTTATTTGACGTTCAGAAAACTTAATTTTATGCAAGGTCAATATTTCCGACCTTTTTTTAACAGTAAGTGAAGGGTTTTTTTACCCATTACAATAATTACACAGCAACACTGTCTACGACAAAATCCAATAAACAACTGGCGATAAACGTGCCAGACATCTTTATTTATAGCAGCAGAATGCGTCTGATGCAATCAGCACATGAGATGACGCAATAATCTGCGCAAATGGTGCAATGTGTTAAAATACCGAAAATCGGTAACTGGTCTTAAACTTTTGCAAATGACTGTATATATCATGTAAACATCCAAATCTCTAAAATACGATGTTACAATAGAAATTGACTTAGGTAATATCAAGTACACCGAAATTTTTGCTTCAAAGATGAATATAGGTGAGGTTACAGTGAATTTTTCAGCATGGAAGTATTGCAATTCTTTTTTTTTTTTTTTTTTTTTACTATGACTAGAAATGGAGAACTACGATGGGATGATTATGATACAGATTAATTTTAAATAACAGTCTAATCTCATATTATGCTGATTCATTTGGAGTTTCGAGAAAATCTTGAAAAATTCTCGAAATCTATGAAGCAAGGAATAACATTTTTTTAAATTTATTGTGAGATGTTTAAATATTTAATAAAAGTAAATTTCGATCAATCATTTATTTTCAAAATTTTGTAAATAGTAGACAAACAAATAAAATTATTATATTTTGTTTATATCTTTGTTAATTCTATTTGTTTGTTTATTTAAGCATTATAAATATTACGAGGAAAAATAAGACCAAAAAAAAAAAAAAAAAAAAAAAAAAAAAAAACATTGCATTATCGCTGTACAAAAATATTACCTTCTAAATACACTATAATTTATCGTCTTTAAAAATTTGAGTTAGTCTACCATATATTTCCTCTGTCTTAAGAAATTAATGAAAAAATATTCAACTCACTTATTGCGAAAAATCACTAATAACAACTAACAAGTAAAGACACTGAACCTTTCCTTTTCATCACGATTTATTCTAATATATTAATTAAATAAATAGAAATGCATCCATCTTATCATAACATATATCCACATAACATAATGCATATAATATTATGCATATGTCCTCCTCCTCTTTTATTAAACGGGTTAATCTTGTCTTGGGGATCTCAGAAACGGCTCTAACGATACCCAAAGGCAAAATATCGTTAGAGCCGTTTCTGAGGGGTTAGGGGATTTTTTGTGTGTAAAAACGATTGTCATTATCCTCATCTTCTGAAAAATTTATGTTCTCTGTTTAGCCCTTATTCGCCAGTTGCAACATATTGCAAAAGTTGGGTTTACTTGGAAATGGATATAACAATTTTACTGAAAGGTTTGGGTTAAGTGTGTTTTAGGGTGCTAAATCGATTGGACATATCTTCATCTGCAGGAAAATTCTCGTTCGATGTTAACTCTTCTTTCGCCGGTCGCACCATATGGCAGAAATCGGGTTTACTCGGAAAGGGATCTGTTAAATATATTAATGGATATAATATATTTAATGAATGTTCTTTGTTAAGTGTTTTATGGTACTAAGTCGATTGGACTTATTGTTATATTTAAGAAAATTTGCTTTCGATATTAACCCTTTGTTTGCCGGTTGCAACATATGGCAGAAATTGGGTTTATTCGGAAACGGATATAACGATTTTGATGAAAGGTTGGAATTAAGTGTTTTTTGGGGTGTAAAATCGATTAGACTTATTCCAATCTTCAAAAAAATTCCCGCTAGCTGTTAACCCTTTATCAGACGGTTGCAAATCATGACAGAAATTAGGTTTTCTCGAAAATGGATATTACGATTTTGATGAACATTTGGGGTTAAGTATTTTTTGGAGTAAAAAATCGACTAGACTTATCTTCATCTTCATGAAAATTGGGGTTCTTGTTAACCCTTTATCTCTTAATTACAAAATATGGCAAAAATTGAGTTTACTTAGAAATAAATATAACGATTTTGATGAACGTTTTTGATGAAAAATTAATTATCCTCGTGAATAGTCATTCTTATTTTCAGGAAATCTTCCTTTCGCTGTTAATCCCTTTATCTGCCAGTTTCAACATATGGCAGAAATTGGGTTTACTCAGAACTGTATATAGCTATTTTGGTGAAAGTTTGGAGTCAAGTGCTTTTTGGGGTGCTTAATCGATTGCGCTTATCTTCATCTTCAGGAAAATTCGCATTTGCTACAAGCCCACGAACTGCCAGTTGAAAAATATGGCAGAATTTGGGTTTACTAGGAAATGGATCTGACGATTTTAATAAAAGTTTTGGGTTAAATATTTTTTGAGCAGAAAAACGAACTGAACTTTTCTTTAGGAAAATTAGTATTCACTGTTAACCCTCACTCTGTCTTCTTCAAAATATAACAAAAATCTGGTTGTCTTAGAAATGAATCTAAAGATTTTGGTAAAAGCTTAGGGTAAAGGATTTCTTGAGATGACAAGCTCATCTAATTCCGACTCCTAGTAAGGAAAATTAACGTTGATTGTTAACGTTCATCTAACCGTTGAAAAACATGGCATAAATCGAGCTTACACGAGTTATTTTCGTGAATGGTTCAAAGGATTTTGATAAAAACTTCAAAGAAATAAGGCTGCTTTGAGACGACAAACTTATCTGATTTGTCTTCATCTTCTGGAAAATTAAATTTCAATTTTAACCCTTAATCCTCCCGTTAAAAAATATAGCTGAAACTTGGTTATCTAGGAATTAGCTCTAACGATTTTGATAAAAATTTAGAGTTAAGTGTTTTTTGAGCTGAAAAATCCATCTGACTTATCCTTTTCATCACGAAAGCTAGTGTTCATTGTTAACTCTTTACCGTCCATTGCAAAATATGGCAGAAACTTGGTTTTCTCGGAAATATTAATCGAACGTTTTTAATAAAAAAACATAGGATTATTATTATTATTTTTTTTTTATGAGAACCTTTTTTGCCATATCCTCATCTTTAGGAAAATTAGCATTCGCTGCTGTGTTAATCCTCATTCAACTTTGTCAAAATATGGCTGTAATTTGGTTTTCTTGAAACTGCTCGAAAGATTTTGAAAAATATTTAGGGTTTGGATAACAATTTAAACTGGATTTTCCTCATCTTTAGTTAACTGTGAATGTATAAATTCGTATAAATGTAATGAATGTATAAATTCGCATTTTTAATAAAACTCAAAACTCAAAACATCAAACTGATATTCGGATTTCGGTTTCCCTTTTGGAAAGATTTTGTTTGAGATATGTGAGCAAACCAGGACAGCAGAACAAAATTCTTCCTGATTTATTTAGTATGATGAATGAGTTAAAAAAATAGGTTTCGAAACTACAAGAATTTTTTTTTAATTTAAAGTCTAGCAGTAATATATGTATTATTTATTATGTTATGTTATATAATTGTATAATAATCATTATAAATTGCATTAAAATAGAGTAATAGAAATTTTAAGCAAAATTAACTGTTTATCCGAAGTATATATAAATTTAAAAAATAAAACAAAATTGTGAATAAAATAAACTCACAATTTATCCTTCTTAAATTTAAACTGTGCATTACAATCCAACGGAATATTTATTCGATGAAACTGCCTTTAAAATTTAAATTAACTGATTTCTTCTAAATATATGTAGAAATTATGTTTTTTCAAATTTAGCAATAACTTTTTAAGTTTTTTTACTCTTGAATAATGCATTGTCGTTTAATGTACCTGACTCATTATAGCTGATTAGAACACTAAATAAGGAGACTTGCAAGCAAAATAAGTATTGCTCAAACTATATATTTCTAATTTATTTCAAAAGCTTACATTATAATGATTTAAATCATGTAATGGGTCTTATTTCTAAACTATATAATTAAAATTTTCTACTTTATATATACATACATATATATATATATATATATATATATAGTGAACTACATTTATAGAATCCGATTTCGTCTGTGTAATTTTTAAAAAGTGTTATGAAAAATAAGAGATAATAGGTAAACTAAATTCTTTTTAAATCTCATCATGAAATATACTGTTGTAATGATTCTTTGAACTCATTAGGAGACTAAATTAGGATTATTATTCTTTTTTTAAATCTTTAAAGCTACTTTAGTAAAAAATTGTGCCTCTTTACAGATCGTAAAAAACCATGTATATTTCTGGAGAAAAAATCGGATAATGAAAAGATTATTTATTATTTAATCTATACATTTCAAACTTTTCGCAACTTACGCATATCACGTTTCTAAAGCTATGATTTTGAATTTTAAGTCTTTTTTTAAAGAAATCATATGCTCTAATTTATTTCTTTTTTTTTTTTTTTTAAATAAACAATTTAGAGGAAATATTTTTTGAAAACGATGTACGTTGACATTAGATACCAATTTAAATAAATTGGCTTTTAAAAATCTTACTCACTCACGAGAAATTGATACGCAAGCTTAATTCAAATTTTCTAAATTATATTGAAGTTAAAATTGTGCATTAAAAATTTAACTTTTTAATGAGAATATTTTATGTATAGTTACTTCTACATGTAGCAATTTACTCACCAGGCTATTAATACGTTTAATGGCATCTTATTGCTTATGACATATGCAAGTTTTAGCGGGAGGAATTGGAAATATCTCATATGTTTTATTTAATAGGAAAGTTACACAGATCAATACAGAAATTTTTTGATGCAAGTATATATCTACATCCTCTTTATACATAAGTTTTCTTTACATCGAAATGTGTAATGTGTGATTTATAAATAATGTATTTTTTTAAATGACCCCCCCCCCCCCCCCCCACACACACACACCAAAAAAAAAAAAAAAAAAAAAAAAAAAAAATGTTAAAATATAATCATTTTTATTGCAAATATAAAATATAAAATTCAGAAATTCTACCATCTTTTATAGATTTAATTTGAAACTTTAAAACGAATTTATTTCATCATATATTTTTTCCTTCTATAATGTCGAAAGAAAATTTAATGTAATAATAAATGCTTTCATTTTCTTTGTAATATAAGTGAAAATTTAGTATCAGAAATATTTTTAGACTGAAAGCACTTTCTGAAATTATGGTAAAGTTAATATAAGATTTTTAAGAAGGCAGCATGAATATATAGTGAATCAATATATTTCAGATTTCTGAACGTAAAAATTGGAGACCAGTTGATTACTTCTAAAACGAAATTTCTTTCCCTGCAAAGAAATTCAAAATTTATTTAACGTTTGTCTTTTTTATTTACATTTGAGAGAAATATCTTGAATTGATTTATAAAAATAGAATTTAGTACGTTAAATAAAATAAAGGGCAATATGAAATTACTTTTGGTGTCAAATATAACAAAATATATCATATGAATATCCTTTTTAAAAGAGTCAATTAGAATATTATATATGTAATTATCAAAGAAATATAAGGTTTGATCAAATTGAAACAGAACAATAGCCAAAGAATGAATGGTATATTTTAATTTTACATGTATTCACCAAATCACATCAGCATTAGTCCCACTGTTTTATCAAGTAGTGCGGATACTCTGTACGCAGAAGGTTTTCGGCTGAGATTTGAATTAGTTTCGAACAGTGTAAATAAATTTGCTATTCAAGTAAATATGCCGACCTTTCAGTGCCTTTTTCAGCAGACCAAAGATGTGAAAGTCACAGTGTGGAAGATCGAGCTACAGGGTGGATGATGACGACGTCAATATGATGAGGTCGAAAGTCATAATTCTCAGATGCATCTCAGAAGATGTTTTTCATATATTTAGTTTTCCACACCTTCTATCGCTAAAAAGAAATGAGACCAAGTTTGTCGGATTTAGTCGTAAACATTACGTATATAGGGAAGTCATGACAAACGATTACCTGGGCGGACGATTATGTTGGCTGACCTTCAGCGCATATAACTTGCTTTCTACTCCATTACCAAGTGCAAGTCTTTTCCGCAAGAGGGTTCGTCTTTCTTACCTCTTGCCCCATCACTACACATAGTTTTCGTCACGGTCACTCAAAAGTTTCATAACAAATAATCTGATTATAGATGTATATAATAAAAATATACTTTTGCAATTTTTTTTATAGATGTATAGTAAGAAAACGATTTAATGTTGTATTAGAATGATATTGTCTATAACGGTAAATGTCACTATCTTGGAATATTACATATATAAATTCTTTTTATCAGAAATGTTTATACTTGTAACCCATTTTTGGTATAATTCCATATGAATCAATATTTTTGACTTTATTTAACTTACCATTTACTGTATCTGTATAATTATTTTGAACTACATATTTTGTCTGGTGTTACGACATAAAAATAATGGCATTTAACGGAGTGCCAAATGATAAGTACAATACAAAAACAATAGAAATCAAATAACTGGGATATCTAAATTCTTAAATCTTTTTGTTAAATTTCAATACATGATACCCCTGTTAATATTATAGCAATAGTTCATAAAAATATTTTTAAATATATTTTTTAATGTGTATCTTCTTTAATTTACCCGGGAGTCAAATGATAAAAAACTCATAATTATTATTTTAATACTATGGCCCACCATTGGTGGATTTTTTTTCATATTATTTAGGAAAGCATTTAGAAGAGCTTTTTATAAGGCATTGTGATCGCATTCGTTCAGTTCAGAAAGCATTCGGAGAAGGGGGAGAGGATAAACGTTTTCCGATATATATATATATATATATATATATATAATTTAACTTATATGGAGAGCTGCAGAACGTCTTATTTTAAAACAAGAAGTTAATTACGAAAACCACTTATAAATCAATAAGAATTTCAATTACCTTTTATAACTTTTAATTAAATGTTCTAAACTATATTAAAAGATAGTTAAAACTATACATACATAACTGATTAACTAAATTCAATACGTAGTAATCGTCTTTCTGACTTTCTGAAATAATACGTCGTAAGTTAGTTTTTGTTTGCTTGTCAGAACATCAATCGTCTTTTCTTCTTCGTACTTCCGCGTCTTCTGCCCGCGAATGCTTGCCGCTGGCAGATGGATTCCACTCTATCGAGTTGAGTTGATTTCCGTCTACTCATCATCGCCTGCACAGCTGGGTAAACAAGTCATGGACACTGCATATTCTGGTCTCCACCTGGGCCATTGCTGACCCATGCAACCGTCCGCGGATGCCGTTCTGAAAAGAGAAAAAGGAAAAAAACAGCAGCAACCTGTTCACACAGAACAATAAGCACATAAAACAGGAGAAACATCGTCTTTTAATTGTTTGTGTTGTGGACCCCTGTAAAATTACGTCGTTTACGTCATTGTTTCTTCTTAATAAAGATCCACAACCAATCTCTTTTTTCCCCTCTCTCTCTTTTCCCCCCTTTCTCTCTCTTCTCTCTTGCCTTCGTCTTTGGCATCCTTTATACTTTTATACTGTCTTCTTAATTTACAGAGCAAATTTTCAAACAAATTCAATACAATTAAAATAGCAGAATTTTTCAAAACAAATGCAGGGAACAATACTGATTACAGAAGAAAACGTTTATCTATATATACATATATACACACGTATATACAAATTAAACTCTATACAGTACTCTTTATGTTATGACAGGCCAAGATTTAAGGTACTCAGCACACGTATTGGTACACAGTGGTCCCTCAATGAACCCAATTTTCTCAACATCGTATGTGTCGTTGTTTCTCACTTTTGTGATTTTGTATGGACCGAGATATTTCGCCTTTAATTTCAATCCGGGTCCTTGTTGTGTTCTTTTTATCGTGACTACATCATCAATTTTAAATGTTGTTGATTTTTTTCGTCTGAGATTGTAGTATTTTCTGTTTTCTTCCTGCACTTTCAGAATCTGTTTTTTCGCTTCTTTCCGTAGCTGTTCGCGATTACATGTGTAAACTGATCTTAATTCTTTGTCAAGTAGGTCTAAAGTTTTAATTTCATTTTTATGTTTCATTTTAGTTCCGAAAAGAAGTTCGAAAGGAGTAGTGTTAATGCTTCGCTGGAAAGTAGAGTTCGTTGCTTGTTGCACGTCATTCACATGTAAATACCATTTAGTGGGGTTTTCGATGGAAAGTTTAGATAAGACCGAAATGATGATGGAATTAGCTCCCTGTATTTGTCCTTTAGCTCTTGGTAATCCTGTCGTTATGTGTCTATTCTGTATGTTTTCTTCTGCGCAATAGTCTTCGAATTTTTTTGATGCGATCATTGCAATCAGTTACAATCTTAAATGGAATTCTTAACATATAAATCCGAAATTTTTTTAGCGCCTCTATTACCGCTAACGTCTCCAATTCGTAACTCGAGTATTTACGTTCACTGTCAGATGTTTTTCTACTCATGAAATTTATTGTCGATTATAGAACGTTGAATTTATACAGCGCCGTAACCATCCTTACAAGCATCTGTATGTATTTCGGTTTCACTTTTCGGGTTCTATATAGCTAAGACTGGTTCGGAGGATAATGCATTTTTGAGTTCTTGAAAGGTAGTCTTTTCCTGAATCCAAAATTTAAATTTAGTATCTTTCTTCAACAAGTCACTTAATGGCTTAGCAATTATCGAATAACCTTTGATAAATTTCCTGAAATACCCTGTTAGTCCTAAGAAGATTTGTACATATTTTGTACTGTTTGGTTCTGGAAAATTTTGTACAGCTTTAGTTTTATGCAACAAAGGTTGAATTTTACCGCTTGGTATTCTATAACCTAAGAAATCTATATCACGTTTCAAAAAATCAAATTTGTTAAGATTTAGTTCTAAACCATATTCTGAAGCTGTTTGTAGAACCAATTTTAAATTTTCTATATTTTGGAATTCTATTTCAGATGCAGTAATAATGTCATCCATATAAATGACAACAAGATTATCTTTCAATAATTGGCGAAAAATATTATAGATGTATCGCTGGAAGACACTAGGGGAATTTGTCAAATCAAATGGACACTTAATGAATTCATATTGTCCCTCGTGCGTCACAAAACTAGTATATTTTTGGGAAATCTCTTCAACGTCGACATAAAAAAATCCATTTCTAAGATCTAATGTTGTGAAAACTTTAGCGGAGTGTAATTTGTCAATAACATCCTCAATCACTGGTAACGGGAAATGTTCTCTAATTTTTTTTTATTAAGACGGCAGAAATCGATACATAATCTATGTGTGTTGTCTTTTTTATTACAAGTACTACCGGTGAAGTATAATCTGAACACTTTTTACGTATTATGACTTGGTCTAACCATTCGTCAGATTGCTTTACGATAATCTGCTTTTCGACAGGTGGTAATCGTCGGGGAGAAGAAACTACAGGTATGTTATCGGTCAAATTAATTTTCATAGTTATGTATACTTATTTTGTTTTGTTAGGAGTGTAATTTTTAATTAGTGTAGATAGTTCAGACCGCATCTTTTTATCACTAATATGATTTAAATCGGTATCAACACTTTCTATCACACTGACCAAATGAATTAAAAAATTGTTTCTAATAGGTTCATTTTTAGTCAATGATACACCTTTTGAAGCAATGATTAAAGTACCTTGGTTTAATACATCTGTTCCCACTATAAAATCAAACACAATAACATGATCTGTACCAACATAAACACATGTAGGAAAAATAAATCATCGTCAACTTGAATTGCTGTTACAAAACACCCCAGAGGTTTAATTTACTTTTTACCCAGTCCTGTTAACGAAATATGAGTGTCTTCTAAATTTACTGAATTTTTAATTTTTTCATAAACATTGTTCTTAACTAGCGAACCAGTTTTCTGCGAACCAGTATCCACAACTGCATCGATATGAATTGAATTAATATAAATATCCTTAAAATGTAAATTTTGAGAATTTACTGCGTTGACTTGTGCCGTAGTGTTCCGTGGTTTTTCTTCTTTTGTTTTGGTACATTCGAAAGACTTGTGGACATAGCCTGAACAGCGTAAGCAAAGAAGGCCTCTATGTTTATTCTTACACTCGTTACTCTTATGATTATACTGACCACAGTTATAACAGCGCAGTTGTTCATTTTTGGTTCTTTTAGAATTAATTTCATATTTAGTTTTATTGACTTTATGTTTATTTTCAAATTTATGTTTTGTTTGTTTATTTTTCTCAGCTTCTTTTGTCATTTCTTCTTATACATGTAATTTTTCACGGAATTCCGTTATGGTTTTGCAACCATATAAAATAGACTTTCTATAGGCTGAGTCATTGATGTCATGGATCACATACTTCATTAAACTTTTATCATCTATGTTACCGCTAAACAGATTTTTTTTATTTTATAAAAAATATTCATCCAATGTTTCGTTTTCTTTTATTTTGCGTTGGGTAAGCAAATCATGCAAGACGCCAGTGGTATATTGCCTCCCAAATTCCGATAATAACAGATTTTAAGTTTATCATACCAGATAATTTTTCTCTGTGCTTGCACTACTAGTTGTGCTCGCCCCCTCAATAACCTTTTACAATATATAATTTCTGCAAATCAGAGAACTTAAATAACTGACAAACTTCCTAAAAGTTATCTATAAAATTCTCAACATTGTCTACTTCAGTGCCCTCAAAGTATTGAATCATTGATTCAAAATCATTGAACTGAAATACATTTTTACTAGAAACATCATAAATTGGAACTGAAATTTGCTGTTGTGCTGTTGTACCGGAGTCATTACTTTCATCTATATTATGAAATACACTAGTTGTATCATTACTAGATTCTTCGTCATTATCTGACTCATTATCAGGCACATCACCAAAAATATTTTCTTTTAATATATTTAAATCATTTAATGAAGTAACGACTCGGGTAGATAATTCATCTGTGGTTCCTTGCGTGCTAACATTCAGAACATCAGCGTTTAATTTGTAATCTTTTTTTTTTGTATTATTAATTTTATCAATTAGTTCTCGACCTTTCGGATCAAATAAAAATTCGGTAAACTGGCGAATTCTCTTCCTGTTTGATCTGTCGCCGACATCTCCAAATAATAGTTTATGTAAAAGTTGTATTTGATGTGTTTTTTCTTTCTTCAAAGCAAGTTCCAGTTAGTTATATCAACTAACTTCATGTTAATAATAGAATAGAAACAATCTCACCTGGAAAAAAGTGTTATCCAATGACAACTTTTTGCTGCGTAATCGTTAAACAAAATCGTCAGAATGCATGTCAGATTGTAGAAACTGGGTCACAGATATTTTCCAGGCTTGCCGGCGTCTGTGAACTTCCATCAGCCGTTTACGGCCGTCAGTCTTGAACGAAACCAGGAGTCACTCTTCAAAAATTAAAGCGTGTTTCTTTTTTATATTCTTCGAGACACTGTAATTTTCTATGGGCATAGTGTATAAGTAAGTCCGAATACCACTTCTGACATCATTTTATGGAGAGCTGCAGAACGTCTTATTTTAAAACAAGAAGTTAATTACGAAAATCATTCATAAATCAATAAGAATTTCGATTATCTTTTATAACTTTTAATTAAATGTTCTAAACTATATTAAAAGATATTTACAACTCTATTTACATAACTGATTAACTAAATACAACACGTAGTAAGTGTCTTTCTGACTTTCTGAAATAATACATCGTAAGTTAGTTTTTGTTTGCTTGTCAGAACATCAATCGTCATATCTTCTTCGTACTTCCGCGTCTTCTGCCCGCGAAAGTTTGCCGCTGGCAGATGGATTCCCCTCTATCGAGTTGAGTTGTTTTCCGTCAAAACACATCATCACCGGCACAGCTGGGGAAACAAGTCATGGACACTTCAGATTCTGGTCTCCACACTTATAATATAATAACGGGTGCTCCCTTAAAAGAATTACTGATAAAATAAAACTTTCGGTTGGTTGGTTGGTTGGGTTTTTTACGTCGCACTAATGCTGCGCAGATGGGCAATTGGATAAAACCTTAGGAGACTTGCCGTTTTTAATTTTTTACAAATTCCAAATATTAGGTCGTTGCAAAAGTTCGTGCGGTGTTTTATTGCTTCATTTCATAAAAATACATCAAATCAAATGACAATTTTTAATCAAAATACTCTCCATTACTTTCTACAACCTTTGCCCATTTTTCGGGTAACAATTGTATACCACGGAGATAGAAGCTCTCGTCTTTGAAGGCAATAAAGTGATCCGCGTCCGCACGAACTTTTGCAACGACCTAATACATAAGCTACAGCAAAATTAAAAGCAGGACCGAGAATTATTTCGAAAAGACCCGGACATTTGACTTTTCACACGGGGGCAAATAAAATACTGGCAGCAAAATAAGTCTGAAGCCAGTAAATGTCACCAGCATAAATATGAAACATAAGAAAAACAAAAGCTAAGATATCCTTAGATATGTTAAACTGCATGAATGTCCGTCTCTAACACCTGGCTGTAAAAAAACTCGCATTCAGCTTGTAGGGAACCATTTCTAAAAACAAATCATCTGGTCTAACTTTTCTTTCTTTCTTTCTTTCTTTTATATATATATAGATATATAATATCTATAAAGTGTCCGAATACTAGCAAAAATTTCTATGTAAAAAAGTACACTTCATACGGTTTTGTTAAATAAATCCTTATCGAATCGTGTTCTTAGACTGACTAAGAACAGGATTCGACAAAGATTTATTTAACAAAACTGTATGAAGTGTACTTTTTTTACATAGGAATTTTTGTTAGTGTTCGGACACTTTTGTTACCGACTGTAGTTCCCCATAATATTCATATTTTGTTTTAAGGTGAATTAATAATATACGCATTCATTAGTAAAAATTTGTTGTTTCTATCATTTTGCACCCAATTATATTTCGAGATTTTAAATCCTTTATGATAGTATTTTTTTTGTCGGGCTACAATTTACCACACAGAAATTTTTTAAAGTCATAAGCATTTCTAAATTTCAATAAATACTTACGCGGCCTGTTTAAAATTTAAAATTTTTCTGTTTGATTTTCCAAATATTTAAAATGCATCATTTTTCCCTGTTCAATCATTGGAAGATTGCAAAGACTATACATTTTGTTTGTTTGCAACATTGTTATGTGTACTATCTAGTCTTGTATAATGAAATAAAATTATAATTCAATTCCAAAGAGACGTAATTTAATGAAGTGTTAAGATCTAACTTGAGAACAAGAATTGTAGTTTTATTGCCAGATGCAAACTTAAAAACTAATAATAATAATATCAGAATCATATTAGATTACAGTTAACGTATGATATCTCCCCTTTTTTTTAAAGAAAAACAAAAGAAAAATAAAGAAAATTAGATTTAACAGTCTGAAGTCAAATAAAAAAATAATTATAAAGTCGAATAATATTCATAAACATCACACACATAGTGGTGCACATAATTATAAGACACCTATCTAATTTGACAAATAGTGAAAGAAAAGATTCAGGGCTTAAAAATGTTTTATCAAATACGTCAAAAACATAAATTTATTCTCTTATCATATATAATTATTTTATAATAATGATATTTTCATACAATTTAATGAAAAAACTTAAAAACATAATGGACAAAATTATAAGACACCAACCGTTTTTTCCAAATACAGTGGTCAACATAATTAGCAGACACTAATGGTCTAAAAGAAAATCCTCTAACATGGTTATTCAATATTTGGTGGAGCCGCCATTGTTTTTTATAACATGAAATATGTGATTCGGCATCGAATCTATCAATTCTAACAAAATATCGCAAGCCAGTTCTTCCCAAGCACATTTTATAGCATTCTTTAGGTCTTCCACACATATAAACTGCCTACCATTTCGGTAAACCGCACGATCTAAGATCCCCCACAAGTTTTCGATGGGATTTAAGTCTGGGGAGCGAGAAGGCCACGGGAGAACATTGATACTTTGCTCTGAAAACCACTTTTTTATTTCGTGTGATGCATGAATCGGCGCGCTATCGTGCTGTAAATTGTAGTTTTTGCCACAAAGAAGTTCACAGTATATGGCTAGTTTATCTTTAAGAAGATTCTTATACTTTTCAGAATTCATTCTTGAATGCACAAAACCAATATCCGTTTTCCCTTAAGCCGAAAAAACAGCCCAAACCATTAATGAGCCCCCACCCATTTGGCGGCTCATTAGTACATGAAGAGACTTCCGTAAATCATGCAAATAATATTAAAACCCGTCAGGACCATCCAGGTTAAACTTTTTTCATCAGAAAACAACACAGAGTACCATTTGGAAGTTCAGGCCATAGTTTGTTTAGCGAAGTTTAGACGATCCATTTTGTGCCGGCTTAGAAGCGGTGGTTTTTTATTCAATATTTCATATTTCACATAGGATGCATTATGCAACACCCTGAAAATGGTTCTCCTTGAACAATTCACTTTCAAAGCATTTTTAATGCCTGTAGTGGTCATCTTATTCTGTGTAGCGAGCGAAAGCACATGGCGTCTGTCTCTCGAGGACAAGCAAGGAGTACTTCCAGACCTTTTAATCACCGATCCATTAATTCCTCTTTTCAAAACATTTCTGATTGCACATCCAGAGCGTTTAATAACTTTTGAAGTATTATTAATTGAAGCACTAGTTCCATTTTAATCTCCAAATTTCGCGAATTTCACTTTCTTTTAATTCTGTACCTCGTGGCATGTTTGTAAATGCGTGAAGTCGGTTATCGTCTGCTTTAGTTAACTGTTGACGTCATAACAACGTGCAGAAAATTTGCATATTGCACATTATTTTCGAAAAAAAGCCTGTGTTTTAACTAAAATATTAGTTGTCTTATAATTTTGTCCATGGTATTTTTAAGGTTTTTTATTAAACCCTGTAAAAATATCATTTCTGTAAAACAATTACGTGTGATAACAGAACAAATTTATATGTTTTTGACGTATTTGATAAAACGTTTTTAAGCTCTCATTTCTTTCACTATTCGTCAAATTAGGTAGGTGTCTTATAATTATGTCCACCACTGTAGTCTTTTAGATATGCAGAAATCTTAACTACTCGACCAGATTTTAATAGTCGGTTTTAATAAGGGCTGGTTTATCTTGCACACTAGGATTCGATTCAGAGAGATTTGTGACTGATGTTTTTGACGAGTTGGTATCAAAATAATTTACTTTAATAATTTAAAGACTTTTTTTTTTTACACGAAATGGAAACCTATATTTACTTTTACGTAGATTTCTTCTGTTTTTTTTTTTTTTTTTTTTTTTTTTTTTTTCATAGACATTTCCATTTTCAAAAGCACTTTTGTAAGATCTTGTTCAATTAGCTTTGGACAAAACTTTTGCTCTTATTAAAGGTACTTAATTTCATTTCCGCATTTTCATTTTCTGCTAATAGTTTTAGACCTTTTGATCCTTTATCATAAAATTCGAGCTATTTTTTTATCAGTTCTCTTCTTATATCACCATATTTTTGACTAGGAAAGAAAACTTCTTTAATAGGTGTTACATCACTTGTCTTATGACCAATCACCATTTCAATGGGGGATGGTAGAGTACAAGATATTGGTGTATTTCTGTAATCTAGTAGAACCTGGAAAGGATATTTTCCTTCATATTCAGCTTTCTTTAATAATGATTTTATAGTTTGGACATTACGCTCTGTCATACCATTCGACTGAGGAAATTTAGGACTTGAAGTTCTGTATTCAAAATTCTAAGTTTTGGAAAATTGTTTGAATTTGGCTGAGCTATATTGTGGAACATTACCTGAATATACAACTTTCGATATTCCAAATCTTGCAAAACTTGCCTTTATTTGTTTAATGACATTTTCACTAGTGATTTCAGATAAATGACCAACTTCAACATACTTTGAGAAGTAGTCTATAATTAATATATAATCTCTGCCATACATGTGAAAAAGATCTGTTGCAGGTTCTTTATTATTTGCCTTCTGGAAACTAATATATGTCATACAGTTGGCAATTGTGTTTTCTATTTCTTTAGACACACCTGTCCAAAACATAACTTCTCTGGATTTATTTTTTGATTTCTCTGTACCAATATGGCGAAAATGAATTCTGCTGATCATATCTTTCGTAAGAATTTTGGTACTACAATACAAGATATTTTCAAAACAAGACCATTTGAATAAAGCAATTTCTCATATTTTGAATAATCTCAGTATTTTACGACCTTCGTGTATTCCTATGATGAAACACTGTGTTTATGTTCTATTTCATTATTAGACGTTGCATTCAATATTCAGTTTAATCGCCTTTTCGTAAAATGTTTTCAGCTCCAATCTTCTTCTTTGATGAAAAAAAAAAAAAAAAAAATATTGGCAACTTTTCACTTGCATCATATATATTTGTCGTTAATCACATTGGGAGGATTATTTTTTATATTATTACAATTTTTTAGCAAAACAGGTTTATAAACTTTTAACAGCCTTTTCTTTTTCTTCTCTCTTTCTCTTTTCTTTTATTGAATATTCGTTTTTAAAAGTATATCATCAAATATGAAATTTGGATGAGTTGCTCCACTATTCAATTTTATTATCTTGGTGATTTTCATAATTTACAAATTAATAATTATATTTATTCCATGTGTTATTGAAATAAAAGAAAAAAAAAGAAAAAGAAGGAAAATTTAGATGCAATTTAACATCTGCAGGCATGCGTATATTTGCGTAAGTATAGTGCATTCTTAGTACCATCTTTAATTAAGTTTCTCTCTCTAAAATCGCTATTTCTTTTTCTTTCTTCAAAAGAGATATTTTTAAAAAATGGAGATATGAAGTGAATATCAGTTTACAAATTTTACCCATGACAAAAATTTGTATAATTCATTGAATCAATTTCTCATAAAGCAAACATCTCATGAAAATATTTAGGTTCGTATGTTCATTTGTTTAAGAATTATGCGCAAAAGTAGAAAACGAGAAACAGCGTTTTGCTCTGCTTTTGCTCTGCGTTGGGGTTAAGTCCTATTAGCTGCGCAATTGTCCTAGGCCTGGTGGGATCCCTTCCTTAAGAGTCTTTCTAACGGTTCCTAGCGCTAATTCATGCTTGTTTCATAGAAAACTACAGAAAACTCCGAATGTCTAGGGAAACGAAAACGACCTGTATTCGATTTCGTCTACAAGCTTTGAGAGCAGAAGCTTTCAGCCACTGGCTTACAGCTGTGCAATTTGTGATATAACAAATATTTTGAATTTTATTATTTTATCTAAGCATTAATTTACAATAAATAAATAAGCAAAGCTGTTTTTAAAATTTTATATTGACAGATTTTGGAAACAATTATATTTTTAATATATATGAATATATTTTGATTTTTAAAAATGATTGTTATAAAAAAAAAAAAAAAAATTACAACAATTGTCCCTTATAAGGTTAATACATATATTTTCTAAATCTAGAACGTATTATGGTAAATGAAACCATTTAGTTTAAGTTACTAAAAAGACTGAGTATAAATAAAAAAATATACTGCTACAAAATGTATATAAATTTAATTATTTTAAATTCGTTAATTAATGCTAAAATGTTTTTTGAAATTTTACATTTGTTTAATATAATAAAAAAAACTGGCGTTTTAGACTTTGAAAATTATAAAAACTATTGTAAATTATTAATTTATAAAATTAGTGGATATATATATATTTTTTTTTTTTTTGAATGAATTGAAATTTTAACTTTATTTTTAAATGTATTTCAGAACACAAGCACAATTCTAAACATCGTTTATACGAGAGACCCAATTTATCTTTTCAAAATCTGAATTTGTTTATTTATTCTTCCATATTTGATATTCTTGGTTATATCTAGATTCTAGATAAAATGTAAGAACGATTTATTTATGCTTTTATTTGTTTATAACCACACTTATGGTTTAGAATTTAATAAAATACTGAGGCATTTACGGAATTTTTATTCATGAATCTAGATATTTCCTGATCTTTAGCAACGCATATTTTCTATTTTCCATATTTTATATCACATCTCGCTTTTGCAACGAACTGAAAAATTTTAAAAGCTTTTTTAAAAGTTATATATATGTATATATATTTGTGTGTGGTATATATGTGTGTATTTATGGATATATATACTTTGTACACATTCTGAATTAATAAATATTTTTAATTTAATTTTTATTTTAAACATAAATTTACAAATAAATAAATAAGCATACCATTTTTTCATAGTTTATATTGACAGCTAAAAGAGACATCTTTACAATCCAGTTGTTTTAATCTCTTTAAAAATAAAGAGAATAAAAATAGTCGAATAAAATTTTCTTAGACTAACGTTTCATTAAATTTATAAATAAAAGATTATTTTTAACTTTGATTAATAAGAACATACATATATCATTTCGATATTATTATCCCCCCCCCCTTTTTATAAAATGTAATTTTCTTCGGAAATAAAGTCGTAGCATACATATATTTCATAAGTTTGCTGTTTAATGATTTGAAAGTTCCAGAATTTTACTTACTTCGGCCAGGTAAGCACATCCTAGATTTTTCATAAATTAACAACCTTTCATTTTGTTTACCGGGGTTGATATTCCAGCCGACCACCAACCGCTCAGTATTAATGGTGGTTGGTGCACATAAAATCTGTCGTAGCCGCAATGTCCTCCATATCCCCCCAAATTAACACCCTTAGGGGGTCATCGATACTAGGTAGCCATTTCCTAAGTGGAAAATGAAAATTATCATGAGCACCCTATGAATCTGAGTTTTTCACAATGTAACTGACATCTAGAATCTAAATTGTGGCTCTAGAAAAAATGGTTCCCATGTCATCCTTATAAATTCAAGTCCTCTTGGAAAGCGAGTTCTAGAAGCCCCCATTAGAATTCTAGAGCGTTTGCCTATATTATCGAGGTTAAAGTTATTTAAAAATCTCTGCAAATAAATGAGACTACAAGAGGCGGGTTTCAGCAACTATAATTTATAATCTCCCAATTCTAGAAAATCAAACGAGAATTTCTCGCACTACAAAAGAGTCAGAATATTCGGAATATTCAGAATATTATTTCACCATCTAGAAATGTGTAAACTAGAAATTCTCGATCATTTCGTCTATTCAGCCTTATGCGCATAGCTCGGAAATCTATTTCTAGTTAAAGGATTTAGAAAATGGCCGTTTATTCATTCTAGAGGAAGGCGGTATATATATTTTTTTCCTCAGTGTAGGTGCAGTACGACGATTCACATTTTCTCAAACTTAACTACATTGCGGTAAAATTAATCTGCTGTAATAATTTCGAATTGTTAAGACATATAAAACTCGTTATCATTCCAAAATGTCTGATGCTAATTTCAGTTTTCTACTGTAAACAGTAACGGAGTAGATGTGTAGTATTAACTCTTTTTTCCATGTCTCAGCATATGTACATGGTATTCTAAAAACATTAACCATGTCTTTATTTTCTTAAACAGAGACTTAATGCATAAAAAATTACAAACAATCAATGTTACAAGATAAGATATATAAAAATGTACAAACATTTAACGTTAATTCTAGAAATTTATAAAAAGAATCACATTTAAAAATATACAGAGGTTTATAAAATCAATCAAAAATTTCAGAGGATTTCAATACAAGAAATACAATATTTAAATCATTATACGACCCCACACAAAACTTTTCTAATAAATAAAAATATCTCATGTCCCAATAAGACACACTGTAAAAGCAAGCTTCTTAAATTCCGGCAAAAAGTGTCTTAAATGGATTGTCACATTTTAAACGAAAAAAAAAAAAAAAAAAAAAAGTATTACTTTTTAAAACACCTTTTTGCATTTAAAATTAAGACATTGGAAACGTCTTAAAACATCGCCATTTTTTAGGTATAGAAACACAGCTATTTTTAAGGATTTTTAATAAACATATAAATAAATAAATAAAAGTAGAATGTGATTCTGTTTTTCTTTTAAATATACATTTTAGAATTTTCTAGAGCGTAAATAAACTACTTCGTGCTAAAATTAATCTGCTGTAATAATTTCGCATTTTTAAGTCACATAAAATTCGTTATCATTCCAAACTGTAACAAAAACCCTCCTATCAACACTGTAAAAAATTTTACTAACGTTCCTCAAGAACGTTGTGTAAATTCCCTCAATATGCGTGTGGAAAGTGTTAAGATTTTAGAATACACTGTTCTTTTGAGCAACTTTACACATCTTGTTTGAGAAACATTCCAAGACAAGGAGAGATCAGGAGAAACCAATTAAAGGACTTGCAGAGGAAGACATCTGCTAGAAAGCTTACCAATTAGGTTGCGTTACTTCCCATCTGACGTCATTGCCTAGCGGAAGCGAAAGTGGGCGAAATCGAGATCGACCCAACTCTGCTAGCAACAGCAATCATACCTTTTGTGGCAGGGAGAACGAATATTGAAGTACACATATTAGAAATTGGAAATTATTTAACTATCAGTAAGTATGAAGGAAATCTTAACTCATCCTTAATTAAATCATTCATATTTTCACAAAAATTCTGTGGATTATTTCTTGAATTGCTAAATATATAATGAATATATATAAATATGAATAGAGTTTTTCAAGAGAATATATTTGAATTTTAAAGAAATAGATACATACATAACAATTATGGAAATACTATTAAGTACTCGTATACAATAAATTTGGTAAGAATTTGTATGCAGTTCTGACGTACACCATATTTTAATTTATATGATGCACATTGTTATATAATTATATTAAAGCAAATTCTAATTTAAAAATATATACATAATTCAGACTGTTAAGTTGCTTTAACAGACTTTTTGAAAGTGTTAAATATTAATTGATTCCATAATAATCAAATGAAATTATTTGTACAAGGAATTCACACGCAAAAAGAGAAATTTAGATAAAAGCCATTTCTCTTATTCACGAAAAATTAAAAGTATTAAACTTTAAATAAAATTTAACCCCATCCCCCCGTATATATATATATACAAGGTCTGTCCCGAAAGTAATGCGCCCATTTTTAATCTAAGAAATTTATTGAAGAGATTCGTACAATTACTCAATATTCTTCGAAATACATCCCTCCTGCTTCAACACACTTGTTCCAACGCGGTTTCCATGCTTTATATGCGTCCTGGAAGTCCGTCACCGGGATGTCCTTTAGTAACTTCGTCGTAGCTGCCTTGATGTTCTCCAGGGACCCCAAATGCTGACCTTTGAAGTATTTTTTAATCTTCGGTAATAAAAAGAAGTCGGGTGGGGACAATTCAGGACTGTAAGACGGCTGGGGAAGCGTTAAGAGACTGGGAGCATTGTCATGGTGCAGCTTCCAGGAACTCTTGATCTCGCGACTGACGCGGTTGACCCGTTGCTTTAGCCTTTTCAGTACTTCCACGTAGAAGTTTGCATTGACTGGTTGGCAAGGTGGAACAAATTCAAAATGGACCACTCACCTGGAATCTAAAAAAAAGAGCATCGCTTTGACCTGTGATTTGCTCATTCTTGCCTTTTTTGGGCGTGGGGACGACGTCGTGTGCCACTCTGCGCTCTGTCTTTTGGTTTCTGGGTTGTACAAGAAGATCAAAGATTTGTCACCACTTACCACATTGTCCAAAAAAGTCGGATTATCCTCACAATACTGCAACAATTCTATTCGAGAGTTTTTTCCGTCTTGATTTCGATCGAGCACTCACACAAGGGTTCACTGAAACAGACACTGTGACTCTGCAGAAGTTGGAAGCCAACTGGCGCTGGTGTCGCTGTGTTCCAAAGACTCCACCCACCCTTCCGTGCAAGCGGCAACCCTGTGCGACGGATACTCGCGGCAGAAGAAAATGGGGCGCATTACTTTCGAAACAGACCTTGTATATATATATCGAGAATCTTAACAAAATGTTAATTATAAGCAGCCGTTGAAACTACCCAATACATGACATATTAAACCGCATTTTCATGCTGCATCCAAGCGTACTGTTTAAAGTATGTAGTTGTGCATTAAAGTTGTATAGTGTGTGTATGTATAGTGTTCATATACAGAGAAATACTTTCGTAAAATAAAATTACATAAACATAAATATATATTTAAATCAATAAAATAATTTCTCGTTTCTTTAATAAATTCATCAATATTGAATTTTTAGTTAGAAACAAATAAAAAAGCAAAGCTTTGAAAATATGAAATTTATATATGTATATAAAATATATGTACTGAAATTAATAAAATAAATTATTTGTTTTATTATTTCAAAGTCGCTAGCATTAAAATTGCAGGGTTACAAATATAGAAAAATTACTTTTCGGTAATATAATTTTATAAGTATAGAAAGAAAATCAGGCACATTCTGTAAAATATTTCTCTTTTCAAAATGACAAAGACAACAATATTAAACTACTTAAAACTGATTTAAAAAATATATGAATATTCTGCCTTCATGCAAAAAAGTTACAAAAAGTATTATATGTTAAGTTCCTTATTTTATTTTATTTTTTAAGAGAAATCTAGTGTTAAAAACTCAAGTGCAGCATAAAAACTATGATACACAAGTAGGTACATTGTATCTTTTACCTGTTATCATTTGATAAAAGGCGGTGCTACGTTATTTTGACTGCAGATTAAATAAAGAAATGAAAATGCTTGTAGTATTAGGATGAAATTATTCGTTGAATTTGATATTTGAGCACACATAACTTTATAGAATTGACACTTGCGAGCATTAAAATTGAAATATTATATGTGTAAATTTTTAAAATTGCTTTAAAAAATTATATACAGTGGTGGACATAATTATAAGACACCTATCTAATTTAACAAATAGTGAAAGAAAAGATTCAGAGCTTAAAAATGTTTTATCAAATACGTCAAAAACATAAATTTATTCTGTTATCATATATAATTTCTTTATAATAATGATATTTTCATACAATTTAATGAAAAAACTTAAAAACATAATGGACAAAATTATAAGACACCAACCGTTTTTTCCAAATACAGTGGTCAACATAATTAGCAGACACTAATGGTCTAAAAGAAAATCCTCTAAATGGTTATTCAATATTTGGTGGAGCCGCCATTGTTTTTTATAAAATGAAATATGTGATTCGGCATCGAACCTATCAATTCTAACAAAATATCTCAAGACAATTCTTCCCAAGCACATTTTATAGCATTCTTTAGGTCTTCGACACATATAAATTGCCTACCATTTCGGTAAACCGCACGAGCTAAGATCCCCCACAAGTTTTCGATGGGATTTAAGTCTTTGGAGTGAGAAGACCACGGGAGAACATTGATACTTTTCTCTGAAAGCCACTCTTTTGTTTCGTCTGATGCACGAATCGGCGCTTTATCGTGCTGGAAAGTGTAGTTTTCGCCACAAAGAAGTTCACCGTATATGGCTAGTTGATCTTTAAGAAGATTCTTATACTTTTCGGAATTCATTCGAATGCACAAAAATAATATCCGTTTTCCCTTAAGCCGAAAATACAGAGCGACGGGCCTTAACTCGTCAGAAATGTAATGGCTGGTATTCAGAGTGTCGGGAATGAAAACAAGAGGTGATCGAGACGTGTATCCAATGGTATCGCATATCATGACTTCAGGTGGTGACCCAGTATGCGGCTACCAAAATTTTGATTACCCTCAAAACTGCATCACTGATATAGTTGCCTTAAATGTGTGATCAATGACAAACCTGGACGCGGGAATGGCATAAAGTCGCCTTTCAGACAAATCACAATCCTGTTTACAGCATCAGGATTGCCTTATCCATATTTAACGGCATTGTGAATAATCAACACCTGCTCGAACTAATACAAAGCCTCTGAACAAAAATTCGCGCCTCCACTGACGTTAGTAACCGAGGTCCCACCTGATCTTTCCAACACCTGCTCCACCAACTTAAATTCCAGTATATCTCCTGTTCACTTGCATGGAAGATGGATAATTTTCCTGAACCGTTTTATTTTTCTTCCGATAATTCTTAAATTTTGAATTTATTTGCAATAAGGTAAGTGTTTTATTTTTATAATTCTTAAATATATGTGTGTATTTACAATAAGTTTGTTTCAACTATTTAAAATCTTATTTAAAGAAATTAGGAAGTTTTTTATAATGCTTAAGATTAGAAATAATTTAAAACGTGTTGATAACTATCTGTGTTGATAACGTGTTGCGCTGTTGACTATCATTGATCTATTGTCATTAATGATTATTTCTACAAATGCAGTTTTTATTTCATCTACCTTTTAGTACGTTATCTTTCCCATATTGTTAAAAAAATAGTAAGCAAGACAAAAATAAAATTAACGATACGATTTCTTTAATGAAAGTGAAACAAGTAAAATTACGGGATTAAAATTTAATTTTAATAATAATAATAAGTACCAGTAGTATTTCAAAGTATATTCTGGTTACTAACTTTTTTTTTTTTTTTTTTTTGCTTCATATTAAACTTCATATTAATTTTTTAACCCTTAAATGCCGTGTGTTGCCTTTCGGCAACATACCTAATTTTGTCTTTTAAAGTATTATTAGAATAATATTGAAGCTCTAATGCTCATGTTTGCCAACTGACAATAACTTGCTTTTTAGCTGTAAACCATAGTTAAAATAATGTATGATTTTTTAAAGTATTTTTCCCGTGATTTATTTAATAAAGGTAAGAATAAAACATTTTTAAATTGATTTAAAAAATAATCAGGCATTTAAGGGTTAATTATAAGTAATGAAACACCTGAAAATTATTTTCTAGTAATTTAATAGAAAATATTTTATTTGTAATTTAAGAATTTTTACCATTAGGCATAATTTTAACTTGATGTTTAAATTTATATGACAAACGTAAATGTAAACCAAATTATTAAATATTCATTTTTCGAATGGGCATGAAATTATAGCCATCATAATATTCTAACCTACGTAACTGAGTAAGTTATATGTTGACTTAGTTATAGTTCATATGTAGTATAATTTCATTGTCTTTTGTTATTAGGTATATATTTTTAGTGAGAGTTAAAGATAATGTAACTAGAGCAAAATATAAACCAATATATATAGAATGCAAATAATGCTTTTTTCTCATTCCAATTTGCTATAATTCATGTAGATTTTACTTTATTTCTTTTTTGGTTTGATTTGGGTGGTCTTCGTTTTTGATCAGAATAATTGTTTGAATACTGAAATTAAATCATCTTTAAATTTCAAATGTTTGCACTGATAATATTATATTACTACTGAACGTTCTGTTTTCTCTCTCTGTATATATATATATACTTTCCTTTTCCTCATTTATGTTATCATATTTATGTTAAACTAACATTAGCCCATGTGCAATATAATTTTATAAGTTGCATTTATGTCTTAATTTGATATAATTTTATTAATCACTTGATAATTAAATTAATGAGACTCCTTTACATATTTTCTAACTCTGAACAATATTATCTCGCATGCATATAATATATCAGCCGTCGATTATTTCAGGCATTTCAATTGATTTATTTAAAACAAAAGTTTTTAATATTTTCCATCAAACTGTATGACTTCTGCTTGACTATCTGTCTGTCTTACCGCGCTTTAACTCTCGTAAATATTCCTGTAATTTCTTGTCATTGACATATGTTTGAATATATATATATATATATATATATATATATATATATATATGCATACTGCACAAACATAATAAAATTTACATTTTTTATTCCTATGTATAAAAAAAAAGGGGGGGGGTTCTATGGTGTACGGTAAGATTAGCATCCAGATTTCTTGGGCCACACAAATGTATTCACATACATTAAGGATTAATACTAGAAATTGCTGATATTGCATTTTCGACTTTTTGAGCGTTTTTAACACGTTACAAGAATGTTTAAAGTGATTATGAATTCATTTATTCTACTTGTCTCTCTTTTTGTCCCTCTGTCTGCCCGTTAAGTGATCATGTAAGCGAAGTACATTGAAAGTTAAATGATGTAAAATGTACGTGTAGTTGGAAATTCTTAATTTTCTATGCAAATCGCATGATTTTTACTTTTTCCCTCCCGATAAATATAATGTATAGTACAGGTTATGTAATATATACTAATAAAATATGATCTATAGCATTTTATAAATAATTTATTTTATGCTAGCAAATTTTAAAGTTATTTGTTGTATAATATTTTGAATTTTTATAATAAAAATTTTTTAAAATATTTTTCTGCAGAGATAAAAAAAAAATGCCTACAAAGTGCTGCGTTCCTCGCTGCAATGGTAATTACAGGAAAGGTCCCAGAGAATCCGTGTTTAAATTCCCAAAAAATGCAGCCATGGAACAAAAATGGCTGCAAGTAATTCAAAGAGCAGATTTTCAACCGACAGAATTTTCTAAAGTATGTCCCTTTTTTTTTTCTTTCTTTTAATAATTTAATAAATTTATTTTCTTGTTTCTTAATAAAAAAATACGTATTAGTTATGTTTCGTTTTGGCGAAACTGTTTTACAAATTATTTACTAAGTACACTTCTGATTTCAAAGCATATGCAAAAACTTCCTTGTGCAAAATATCTAAAAAATTCTATATTAATTTCTTCTAAGTGTATAAGAAGAGAATTTCATAAAAAAAAATTCATCCTCTGGTTTTTGATATATTTATACGTTCTGAGATGTCCTGAATATGATTTGACCATTTTTAGAAAATGTCTGTCTGCATTAGGGACGTTCTGTATCACAAACTAAGGGATGAAATAATTTATTTTATGCCAAAATAAATAATTTATTGCTCGATATTTAAAACTTGAATAAAAATATCACTTGCAAATGTAATATAACTTGTGTGTAATGTAACTTGTTATAAAAACGTGGTACTTATTTCAACCTTTCTAAAAATTGGTATTGATTGCATTTTTGGATCAATTGCTCAACAGGTGGTGCTGTTTTTCAATATTTTTCATGGTAATATAACAAAATAGGGCATAATTTTATATAAATGTATATTCTCTTTATATATATATATTACGTTTTACACGATATTTAAGTTTATATATCTTCTAACTGCTGCATTTCCTGCTACATTAAGTATATAAATTTAGTTTCAATATTACTTATTTTATTAATCTTTGGTTTTATAACGATTGATGGTTTTTTCTTTATATATCTATATAATATTTGACCAGGAAAACAAAATTGTATGCAGGGCATAGCTTCTCCCTTCCCCTCCGGTATACATTTTTAATATGGAAATCTTTCAAAAGAACTCATCAATACCTTTAAAATGATTGGTTGATACATATAACTGTGTTAAATTAAAACAAAACTATGGATTTTTTAAATTTCTTTATTTAGGGGGGGGGATGCATTTTTTCTCAGATGTCGACACAAAATCTTTCTTTGGACATTTAGTGTTATACTTCTCTGATATGAAAATCATCTGCATTCATCATGGAAAATTTTGAAAAGAAATAATTTGTACAGGAAAATATAGACGAACGTTTTGTAGTTTTTAGAACACACTATTTTTTCTTCTATGTTTAATGCTTTTTAGTGGATCGGAAAGTTTGCGGATAGTTTTTACTAAATTTTTATTCCACATAGAAAATGAAATAACTTTTGGTAACATTTGAAGATAAATATGCGTGAAACAATTAAAAAAAAAAAAAAAAAAAAAAAAAAAAAGATGCATAAATAAATTTCTGAATGAATAAATATTTGACTACCATTTTAAATTAAATTTTTATATATAATTTTAAAATATGTTAAAGTTTTAAAATATATCAAGTTGTATTGCATTAGAATGTAAAATGTAATTATCATTGTAATTTATATCATTTCTTTTACACTATAATGTTTCTTATGTACATTTTTATCTAAAAATTTATATACATATATATATAAAGGCGTGCGAGTTAAAGAAACGGACTTCGAAAGAAGTGCTGTTGCTTATGATGAAAAGACAGGAGATATAATAACATTTCCACTGAAGACTCCTAGATTAAAGGAAACATCAGTCCCTTCTGTTTTTCCCAATTATCCGCTTTCCATGTTGCCACCAACTCAAGATTCTAGAAAAGATCCAGAAGAAAGGCGGTCTGAAAAAGAAATGAAAAATATCCAAGAAGCTCTGAATGCAAGCATCGAGAGTTATGAAATGTATAATAAAGCAAGGAAGATTGATTCTATTGGTGATGTAAAAAACTGTGTTATTAATTTTGGTATATCAAAGTACTGGTCCCTGTATGATAATTGTGATGCTGATTTTCTGTATTTTATTCATATTGAACCCTATCCTGAGCCATTCATACAGTATAGTGTAAAAATAGACAAAGAGTTGAATTTAAGTGTTAATACTGAAAAATCTCCTGTTGAAAAATTAGCTAATTTTATAATTCATATCATTCTGAATCTTCCCGATACGATTTCTTCTAAGGAAAATGATAACAATATTAAATTTATACAAGAGCAGTTAACACTTATGACATCTCAGAAAAATCATTTTCGTTATTCCACAGATCTTTTAATTTTTGCATCATTATTAAAAACAATTTCTCCACATGCTTATAAATTTATAAGAAACAGTTATAATGTTATATTACATCATCCTGACACATTACAGAAAATTTGCAATAACATTAATTTATCCCCAACATTAGAAATGTTAGATGAAAATTTTTTAATGTATATAAAAAAAACAGAGCCTCTTGCTTAAAAGATTATGAGAAAACTGTCATTCTTTTAATGGATGAAATCCACATAAAACCTCTATTTGATTATGAAGGAAGATCAATTATTGAAGCATCTTTTAATCCAGACAAACCTGCAAACAGTGCATTTGTTTTTATGATTTCGAGCATCCTTTTACCCTTTAAAGAAGTAGTTCACATAATGCCTGTCCATTCCATTAATTTTTCCTTATTATATGACATGATAAAAAAGATAATTCTGGGTTTAGAAAACATGGGTTTAAAAGTTATCTGCATTGTCTCTGACAATAATTCTGTAAATGTGAAATCGATAAGTTTATTTATGACTTCCCCTCAAATATCATATGTTTATCCACACCCAGTTAATAAAAACAGGCCATTATTTTATTTAATTGATTCTGTGCATTTGTTTAAAAATATTCGAAACAATTGGATAAATCAAAAAAACTCTGGGAAGTGCTTTTATTATCCTAACTTTAACGATGTAGATAGTAATGAATTTAAAATTGGAACATTTGATGCCTTAAAAAAATTGCATGACATTAAAAGCAATAAAATTGTTAAATATGCAATTGGTTTAACTCTAAAAAGTCTCTTTCCGTCCAGTTTAGAAAGACAGAGTGTAAATCTTGTCCTGAAAATTTTTAATAAATTTGTCGTAGAGGGGTTATTAAAACTTGGTCCAATTCATTCAATTTCTAATTTTGAAGAAACTGCTAAATTTATCGAAATCATATCTAAATGGTGGGATATGTTTAATGTTAGAAATACTACAAAAGACATTCACCAAAAAAATATATTTATGGCACTATTGACTGCTGATAAAGATGATGAGAAATATAAATTTTTGGAAAAATTTCTTTTTTTGGCTGGACTTATGGGAAAGGATGAAATGTTCTACGGGGTCTTTTTCAAAAGAAACCCATAAAGCGAACGACATTTGGTATGATACAATTAGCAGAATATTGTGTAAATGAGTGTAATATGAAATACATTCTTACAGGTAAGACTCAAACGGATTGTCTGGAAGAAAGGTTTGGAAAATACAGACAGTTGGCTGGCATATTTCTATGAGGCAACTTTTAGAATGTGAAAAAAAACTGAGACTCCAATCTTCTGCTAAATTACAACTAACTTTACAATCTAAGACTGTTCAATTGAAAGGTTTTAATTTATACCCTTCTATTCTAAATCATGAGGCTATTTTAAATGGAAATGATTCAAAATTTCAGCCTGTGTTTTTTTCTGATGCAGATTTTTCAGATGCATTAATATATCTACCCGTATTAACATATTTAGCGGGTTAAAAAGTTAAATGTCAGTATTGCACAGATAATCTTACTTTGAATGGCGATATTAACCTAGATCAAAATAACAAATTAATAAAAGATCTTAAAAGGCGGTCTTAAATGCCCTACCCAGTTTGTTGTGTCTGTAGTTCTGTGCAATTATATTGTAGTAAACAAACTATATACTGAAAATAAAGAATTTGTGCATACCATTAGTCAAAAGAGTACAGCAGTTAATATTACATTAGCCACGTTAAAAGATAATGAGATTTACCTAGAAGAAGACTGCTCAAACGGCAACAGTAATTTGAAATTTTTACTAGCTGCATCAACAAATATCATGTTGAAAAATGAACGATAATTTGAAACAAAAATTTGACGTAAAAAAGCGGAAGCTTGAAACATTAAAAAAGTAACATAACTTGTTCGTGTAAATTTTGTATTTAACAAGCAACCTTTTTTTTTTTTTCATTTTGATTTACGTGTTTTAAAGAAATAAATTAAAACTTCGAAATTCAATTTTAAATTTGCATCATATCTGTTAGCATCAAAACGGATATAAATTTTTGTTTTTAAATTATGAAAGTGATGCACATATTAATATCATTAAAATGTTTTAATGAGCACCAATTAATTAATTTAAAAATTATCATGTACAGGGGTACATTGAATTAATAGTAAATGGCCAGGATAGTCATACTTTTATCATAAAATTATTCACTTAAAATATTTTATTTATCTGAAATTATTGTAATGGTTTGATGTGTATGTTTCTAAGAATAAAATTTATTGTATTCCTACTCTGTGTCTTTGATTTTCAGTTATAAAAAATATATTTCTAATCTTTCTTTCTTTCTCTCTCTCTCTCTCTCTCCTATTTTTTTTATATATATATATATATATATAATAACCTTCTGACGATTTTAAAGCATGATTTTTTAAGCGAATAATTCCATGATACAATTACCATTTTACAACAGAAAATTTAAATTTTATCTTTGAATATTTGTTTTAAAAACTCTAATTTAACTTTTTGATGCATCTGTTAAAATGATCAAAAACTTTTTAGGCCTTTTGACAATTCAGAAATTCTAAAAAACTATGATTAACTATTGTACAATAATTATTCTTTTTTACTATTTAAATAGCTTCTTTTCTAATAAAATCCTTTAGTTCATTTTTTAAGACAACACTTTAATTCACAATTTTCATTTAAAAATTTATCTTGATTTCTAAAATAAATTAGAAACATTATGAAAATTTTTTTTAAATAATTATAAAAGAAATTTATTCTGATATAACGGTAAATGTGAACTTTAGTGAAATTTTTAGATTGTTACTGTACAACTATTAAATGTGCAAATTAAAGTTTGATTTATATATTTCCAATGTCTAAAAAGTAATATATAATGATTATGGTTATCAAGAAACTGATGTATATCTGTATTAAAAATATTTTAATTGATTACATATTAATTGTTATCTTATTGTCATCACTGATATTTTAAAACAAAGGAGTGAAATATATGAACAAAGTTTGTATTTTTTAAATATCACTGAAAATATTGTCTAGAGTAAGTCTTAGTAAAATAGTCTAAGTTTTATGTTAATGGAAATTCATTAAAGAGAAAATAATGAATTTAAATAAAAACTAGTTAATACCCGTCAAAATTTGACGATCATGTGCATCTTAAATCTTCATGGCATAAAGTTTTAAACATCTCTGTTTTCCGCATCGCTCTTAACCAGTTTAAAATACACTGCTGTAATCAATTATTTTTTGGTTGGAGGGGAAGGGTGAATAAATTTCATGAAATTTTAATATACAAAATTTAAGCGTACTTCGTATAATAAAAATAAAATCTGAAGATTTTTTTCTAATTTTACTCTAAATGTGACCAAAAAATGTTTCGACTAATTTAACAGAGACAGAATTTATAAATTATGGTAAGAATGGAGAAAGAAAACATACATAAATATTCAATATTTTTCATATATATTATATTAATTTGCTCGCATCGATAATATTCCATTTCAGTTACAATATGACAGTGGCGCCATCTGTAATCTGTCGATAAGAAAAAAAAAAATCACAGATTATTATTCTTTTTTTAATAAAAATATTTTTTAAATCACATAAATTTATAAGGCAAAATAGTTTAATTAAAAATAAATTTTAACAGTGTTTTTGTTTTCTTTATATTCTATAATTACAATTTATTTGCACTTAGATCATGCTACTCAGGGCTCGAATAAATAAGAATGCATTTAATACTTTAGCAAGTTAATTTGCTCATTGAATTTTTAATAATAAATTATTCTATGCAAATTTTTACTCATATAAAATATCAAAATTTTTATGGTTATTCTTTTTAAATAATTTTTTTCTGTAATACAGTACAGAAATAAAATATAAGAGATCAATTTAAAATTAGATTAGTAAATAAATAAATAAATAAAATAAAGTAAAACCTCCTTTGATTTTAAACATCTATCTTCATTTTTTTCTTAAATAAAGTTTTCAACTGATAAAAGTTAACTTTTAAAGAACAATAAACTCCGACAATTTATTACTTTTAAAAGATTTTTTTTTTCTTTTAAGAAATTGAAAAAAATATATATATAATAATAATAATAATATTAGGAATATGGTATGGTATGTTTAAACGATCAGAGATGGCGCCACAAAAACTCTAGAAATATTATCCTGTGTAAGAAAATTTTTGGTGAAATAAAAATGCATACGATTATAGCCAAGTATTCGCGAATTGCTTTGTTTTTAATATACTTCCTTGGAAAGTATGAATCAATTAATGTATCGTGTAAATTGTTTTTATTATTGATCTTTAATCAGGCGTCTGCTGGTGTCGTCTGCTCTAGCTCAATGATCGACGTTCATATTGCACTGCAGCAAGGGGAAGGGATATTCCCGTTCCTGATTGGTTCGAAATGTTCTCGCGCATGCCCAAATCGGGCGATTTTGGTCTTAAAGAAATACCCTTGTGTTTTAATATTATAGATTTTCAAGCTTATAAAGTATATATCACAGTGCCTATTATGCAATTTATCATAAACCAACAAAGAACATTTAATCATGAATGGATCAGTGCTGTAATCTTAAAACATGATTAGTTTTTTCTTTAATTTCACAAAGAAATATTTCTGAAACTACAGCGAAGACTAAACTGTAATAAATAATGTAATATTTTTAGGACTACTTCAACAAAGAAAACATAGATGATCCTTAAAGTAAGCAGGAATTATTTATGCTTTTTTCCATGAATGAAAAATAATCGAGTTAAAGAGTTTATTGAAAAATTATAAAATATATTAGAAAATCAGTAAATTTAAATATTTTTTCAGATAAATATTTTATTTAAAATTCAAATGTACGAACGTGAATAAAGAATATAGTAGTATAGCTCTTTTTGTAAAGAAAAAAATGCAAGATTTTATTTATTTATTTACTTTTCATTAATTTAAAAACAAATTATCAATGAAACTTTAGTGAAGAGTGAATTGTGATAAAATATACTAAAGATAGCTACTATTAAGGAATCGTGAATATAAGAAAGTTGATTTGAAACAAAAACAACCAAGTTAATTTGGTAAAACAATAGTGAATTTATTGTAGATTTTACTACAAATTTTATTTTGATTTCAACTTTTATTTCACGCAAATATAAATGTTTACGAGTAAACAATGATATTTACTATATTTTCCCATAAATTGAAAAAATAATAACCACCATTCATAAAAATAAATAATAAAAAATTCTAATTATTTTTCTAAATATTTAAAAATACATTTATTTTTCAGTAAAATAATAATAAATAAATGCATTGTTATACAAACCAGATATTTCTTTTAGGATATTCATGAACTGCTTAAATTTAGGCTCTGAACAATCGTCTAATGCTCTAGTTGTTCATTTATCATTTACTTTTTCCTATCAAAAATGGATTTTTATATTGATTTTCTTAAAGTAAATAAAAAGATATCTAGCATGATATTTAATTTTAAAAAGGATTTTATGGTATTATATTAAATATATAACTCCATATAGCCCCCCCCCTTTTATACTTATAAAATTTTACTTCAAAATATTTAATAATAATACTTAAAATCCTTTTACATAAATTCTTAAACAAATTTAATTTAAAATGGCAATTAAAAATGAAAATTCATCTAAAAATAGTAAAATGAGGAAAAATAAATAAATATATGAAGTGGGAAATTAATGATCGTAATCCTTCGATTAAATAAATATTTATCTTTTACATTTTTAAAACATGTTGTTTTTCATTGCACAAATTTTCAACTTCGAATTCCTGTCAAGCAGAAAAATAACGATACACTTGGGACCTCGAATCTCGAATAGTGACGTCTCAAATTAGTCCGAAGGATTTGTATTAATCGAGCAGGTGTTGGAATAATGCACATTTCCAGCTGGGATTCGACATCGTCACACTGTCCATCACCTGCAGTGATGGTATGGGGTCCCATTGGATACACGTCTTGATTACTTCTTGTTCGCGTTCCCGGCGTTCTGAATAGCAGCCGTTAAATTTCTGGTGAGTTAAAGCCCGCCCATTTGCTCTGTATTCAAAGCGCAATATTTAAGCAGGATAATGCACGACCGCAAGTTTTCTGTATTGTCTGGACCTTCCTTGATACAGAATGTGTTCAAGCGTTGCTCCGGCCAACGTGTTTTCCTGATCTCGCACCAATGAAAATGATTGTTTAATTATCGAAAAGCGAGTGGCCCGCCACCACTCACCAGCAACTACGGTCTATGAACTGTGGTATCCTGTTGAAGCTTCATGAAGTGCTGTACCCGAATATCTCATTCAATTGCTGTTCAATTAATTTCCTCGGAAGATAACTGTAGTTATTGCTCCTAGAGGTCGCTGCTTTATGTACTATTTTCTCAGGATATATTACTCAAAACTTCCTGAAAATTTAATAAATAGTTCTTCCTATTATAATGTACGTGCCCAATAAATATTATTCTTATATTCGCATTCCTTCTTGGTGTTGTAATTTTCACAAACATTAGTGTATATATCAGTACATGATACAGCTGCAGCAACACGCCGGAATTAAATATATTTCGTAAACGGCCCTCGATGTATTTTATGTTGGACAGGCCTGCGCTGAAACATCATCTAATAGTGTGAGATTTTTCCATCGAATAATTTATACTTTGACAATAGAAAGTGGCTTAAGTCTGTTTTTTCGTCTGTTTTTTTTTTTTTTTTTTTTTTTTTTTTTTTCATTTTTCTTGGGATATCCCAAGAAAAAATGCATGGAATTCTACAAAGCTTATGGCTGACTCTTAAAATAAATTTATGCTGATTAGATTTTGGCATACACCGCCTAAGAGGGGCCACTGCTATACTGTAATTTTACCCATTTACGGAGAAATCAAATCTCAATTTCCATAGCGAAAAAAATTGCATCAAACTCGATGTGCGATAAACTATCATAAAAAATATATTGATTCAATCTGAGTGCATATCCACCGACTGTTACTGCTGTTAAGCTCCTCAAAACGTTGCTCTTATACAACTCATCTTTTACAGCATATGGAATCATAGCGAATTTGTTACTATGTAAGATGCTTTTTCTGAAAATCATGCTGATCAAATTGGGGCGCATATCACTCGACAGACTGCATGTTAATGCTATGCAGCATTTTTTATGATTTGTTAAGTTACCGTTTTTACTGATCGACAATTTGTTGTGTAATGTCACTCTATTAATATATAAGACGCAAATTATGTAAAACTACGATATTTTTTATTTTTGTGCATATCACCCGATAATTCGAACTTATATTTATTTCACTTTTTATTTACTCACTGAGCACTGATGTATAAAACGATATAAAAGAAAATTTTGTGACAGCAACAGCATATTATTTCTTTACTTTTTATTTTCGCGTGAATTACTTCTAATAAATTCCTATATAAACAATGAACGAATAAGGAAAACTATTTCATTTGAAATAAAATTAATCTGTCCCTAACGTCCGTAAAAGAACATTTTAATGGCAAGAAATCAGTGATTTCTTAAAATTTAAACAAATTTCCAAGTCAGAAAGTACCCTATACTATGCTTAAATTACATCCCATAAGAATTATTGTATTCACTATTTCTTTTCGAGAAATGTTTTTGAATATTTACTTTTTTCTATTCTGTGCATAGTGTGTCCAGTGTTAATGAACTTATTTCATTTCTGAAAGTTTTTTAATGAAATCGTTTTTGTTGTTTCCTTTTAATTAAATAAGAAAATTAAAAAAGAAGTAACTTTTTCTTGAAGGAATTGCTTTGTTTCTTTCCTGTTTAATTTTTTTTCTTCATATTTGATTATTTTTTGAAGCTATTTTTTGCTAAAAAATCTTTTCAGTTTCATCTAAATATAATCTCATAATAAATGGAATTGAAGAATACAATTTAAATTATATTCTGTATAAATTAATGGGCATGAAATTTAGTAAAAGCTTATTTTCTATTTTATTTTATTTTTCTTTCATTTGATATATAAAGAACACAGTTAAATACAGACGTAATAATACATTTCGTTGAATTATTTTTAAAAATATAGTATGGATTTCATACCTTATGTTTTTCATCATAAAATACTCGGCTATCGGTGTTTTTTTTTATTTTTTTTATTTGTGTGTGTGTGATTTTCGTTTGGTATCTAATAGAGCTTTTTATGCACAGTTACTTATAGAATGTGATCGCGTCTTGTGGCTAAATGGTTAGTGCTCCGGATTGCAGTTGAAAAGTGTTCCGAGTTCGATTTTCAGTTGAAGAAGGAATGTCCGTAGTGGTTAGGAATCCCCTTTAAGCAGTAGATCTCGGCATAAAGAGTCAGGATGCGCAAAATGTGAACGTCGAGGGACATACCAAACCAAACAAGACTTTTTAAAATTTGAAATATATTGGATGTAGTAAGAAGCTGTAAAGCAAGTTTTGCGGGATGTCCACTGTGAAATAGTATAACAATCAGCACACTTCGTTTGTGTCATGAGATAGAGGCTGGTTCATCTTTACCAAACCGACGCAGAAACTGAAAGAAAAGTTTAAGTTCGAAGGTTAAAAATGTCAGATGATAAGACATTTATTCGTCATTGGATTTGCTATGGATTTCACCAAGGAAAGATGCTGAAAATGCATGATATTTAATCTGTTCTGTTCTCAGTGAAAAATTAGTACCAGAAAATCCACACAAATTTTTGTTTAGACGTTTTAAAGTTGGCGATTTTGATGCTACCGATCAAAACAAAACGGCGCTAGACTTAAGGCTATGCTTGAGAATTTCCAAACACTGCTCAATGAAGATGCTTCTGAAACGCAAAAAAGAACTTTCCTAATAATTAAGAAATTCACAAAAAAAATTTCTTAATCGTTTTAACGCAATAGTAAATATTTAGAAAGCATAAAGATAGTTGTCACATACATTTAACCAAAGGAACAAGTATAAGCGTGTCTTGAGGTGCCAGAATCTGCTAAACAGACAGCACAGAAAGTCTTTCTTGAAGAAAATAGTGACAGGAGATTAAAAAAGAATATGTTATGACAATATGAAAATAAAAAAACATTGAGTTAACCTAGGCAGTGCATCAAGACCAATACCGAAACGAGCAATTCTCTGCAAAAATGTTCTCCCATGATAATGGTGGGATACGATGGAAGTTTTCCGTTATGGACAGACGGGGCCCGATAAGTCTAACTGCTGAAGACTACAACCATTGACTATATATAGTCGGCAGCAAAATTATTGAAGCACACATCCACACTTTTCATATATATATATATCAGTACAAAAACCCTTAACGGGTTAAAAGTTTGTGACGCAGCTACTTTATCGCTATAAGAATTTGAAATATGGGTCTTAAAAATAATGATATCAAATTTTAAGTGACGCTTTGCTATTGGTTAAAATATACATAGATTTTTCTTATTTGATCATTTGCTTTTTTCTTTTATTTATATTTACAATGCAAACATATTTTTAACTTCAAGATAAGACAAATATATAAAATATACTCACTGATGCTTTTTCATTTGCATTTCCATTTCAAAATAACAGTTTTAAAAGGAATGATATCAAAATTCCAGTGACGCCTCAATGTCACTTTAAAAGATTTGTTTTTAGATTCCACTAAAATTACCTTTGTTTTGTCTAATAAAGTATATTTACACATTGAAACAGTGCTTTTAATTTTCAAGTATACTGTCAAATAATCACACTTTCACTGAGTTTGCATTATAAATTGAAATTATTTATTTCAATAAATTGATTTGTCTTTTGCGTCACGCTATCCAAAACTGCAAGTAAAATTTGTGCAAATGTTTTCTTTGCATCACACTATCTCTTTGCACAAACAAATTTTGACTTAGTTGGATACTATGATACAAAGTAACATTTACATAAATTTTACTCACAGTTTTGGATAGCGTGACGCAAAAGACAAATCAATTTATTGAAATAAATAATTTCAATTTATAATGCAAACTCAGTGAAAGTGTGATTATTTGACAGTATACTTGAAAATTAAAAGCACTGTTTCAATGTGTAAATATACTTTATTAGACAAAACAAAGGTAATTTTAGTGGAATCTAAAAACAAATCTTTTAAAGTGACATTGAGGCGTCACTGGAATTTTGATATCATTCCTTTTAAAACTGTTATTTTGAAATGGAAATGCAAATGAAAAAGCATCAGTGAGTATATTTTATATATTTGTCTTATCTTGAAGTTAAAAATATGTTTGCATTGTAAATATAAATAAAAGAAAAAAGCAAATGATCAAATAAGAAAAATCTATGTATATTTTAACCAATAGCAAAGCGTCACTTAAAATTTGATATCATTATTTTTAAGACCCATATTTCAAATTCTTATAGCGATAAAGTAGCTGCGTCACAAACTTTTAACCCGTTAAGGGTTTTTGTACTGATATCATTACTTTTTAAGGGTTATTGATTAATTAATCAAAAGATTAAAACAAGTCTTTCTGGCTTGGGTACATGACACTTTGGTCCCACTAATTTTTTGCTATCTTTTAAATATATGAGGTTTTTTTTAGTATGATATCATATTTATTGATTGATATTACCTCATATTCAACCTTTGTTGAAAATGATGTAACAATAGGACACATGGAACAGAAAATTTATTATTTCAGATCGAATTTTGAATGATAAAGTGTATCAGTTAACACCGAAAGATCTAAGCATTGTTAATTTATCAAAGTCCCCAAAATTTCAGTTTAAATAAAATACAAGGTTTTTAATATAAAACACTAATGCGACTCTTAATTATCACATTCAAATTCAGATAGCTCGAATACAAAATTTGTAGGAAATTGATGCTTTATCCAAGCATCTCCTAAATGTTAGTTTAATAATAAAAGAAGATACGAAGAACCTAAATAATGATCCCTGGTTTTAATTTGTACAGATCTGCTAAACTTGAGTCATTTTCTTCTCTGTCAATCCGGATATATTTGTCAAACACAGAAAATAGTTATAATCACACAGAATTGGAAAAGCATTTTTCTTCCATCTTAATCCCTTACAATATTGTTATTATTATTATTTTTTTTATTAAAAGTGCCCCCCCCCCCTGTTTTTTTTTTCAAATGCACTGAAACAAAACAGTGAAATTCTTTTTTACTGTCTGTGGAAGAGAAAATGTGTGAAACAAATTGCAAGGTGCTACTGAGATTTCAATGCGGGCAAGGGCATTGTTTTTAGTCATAGGGAATAGGGACATAACATATTTTTTTGAAAAACATAAGTTAAACATGAACTAAAAAGATAAGAAATTGTGCATCAACATTTTCTAAACCTTGACACATGCAATGTGCATATTTGATTAAATATTGGACTACTTACATTTTTTTCATTTTTAAAATAAAATCATTATAATTGAAAGAAAATTAATTTATGTACATGGTTAGCAATTTACGTACATGATTAACATAATTAAATATCCCGGACAAACAAACATACATTTTATTATTATTATAAACATAACACAGATTTTGAAATAAATTCCTCTTAGATTAATGATAGAAATTAAATCACAATCAAATCGAATGAAACATCTCTCTTTCTCTCCCACACACATACATATATATATATATATTATATATAAATTAATTAATACAGTAGAGAGTCAAAAATCCGGACAGCTCGGGACCAGAGGTTGTGCTGATTTCAGGATTTCGGAGTCCATAAAAAATGATTTTCACTTTGAATAATAAAAACAGAATATTAATCAAACTAAACACATACTAGTGAATAAGAACACTGAATATTAAATTACTAGGTACATAAGAATAATAATGAACATTAACAAAAATATATAATGAAAGCAATAAGCAAAAATGAAAAAAAAAAAAAAATTGTCAAACTTAGATAAAATCTGTTCACACGTAGCTAATTTTAAACTGAACTTGAGCCTGCACGATTTATTTATTTTTTTATTTATTGTAAATAGTAGTAACACAAATTTATTTTTCTACGAATTTTATTGAGTTCTTCCTTAAAAATTATGCCTTCATCAAAAAGCATTTTAAAAAATTAGTTTGTTATTATTTACCTGATTGGTATCATCATATCACAATAATCATTATTTTCTTTTGATGAATTTAATATACTGTCAATAATTTCATTAGCAGCAACTTGGACCTTGCAGTCTTACATATTATTATTTGGTTTTTCTTTTTGTAATCATAAAATGCAAACATAAAATTATTATTTAAGATCTTTTTCAAAAATTCGGATTTGCAGTTTTGTAATTTATTAATAGTGAATTTCATTGTTTGTATCTGATAAGTTGTTGCGGATTTCAGACTTCGGCAGATTTCTGGCTCTTTACTGTTTATAAATTAAAAAACTTCATAAATGATCACACGCTTATGCGTATGAAAAAATAGTCTATGATAGTTGCAAGTTAATAATTAGTTCATTGAAAGAAATAGCATTCTGTCACTAAAAGCAAATTACATTTAATATCCTAAGGTTTTCTTTCTTTCTTTTTCCTTTTTTTAAAGAAAACTATCTGTATTTTATTATTTTTAAATTATTTCAGACTTTATTAATAAATATATATTCAAATGGCGATTCCTTTTCAATAATAAGGTATTGTTGTTATTGTTAACAATACTTTTCAAGTCACAAAATTTAGTAACTAATTGTAAATTAAAAATCAAATTACATCGATTAAAGTAAGTTAAATCTAAAAAAAAAAAAAGTGCAATAGCAATAAAAAATAATAATTAAATATATTAAATTTTCATTTAAAAAATCAGAACAAAATTCCCTGAATCTCAATGGCTAGGGAGCAATCATAATGTTGAAAATTTATATATTTACCTATAAGATATTCCTTATTAAAGATATTCTAAGAGCATTTCAATTTGTCTGTATCAACAAATATGCTATCATACTAAAAAACTCATATATTTAAAAGATAGCAAAAAATTAGTGGGACCAAAACGACAAAACCAAAATGTCCTCTTTCATTCTGGCTTGTAGGAAGGGTGGGTTCATTTTAAGGTTGAGTATAAGGAAGTATTGTAGTAATCCCGATTTGTGAAATGGATTTTGTATCTTGCACAGCTCAAAAACGAATGATCGTAAAATGTTGCAAATTTATATTTGTGACGGTCCTGATGTCTAGTTATACATATGCAACAATGGTTTTAAAATGAGCTTCCATTTCAGAAATATCATTGACTTAACATGACTTTTCATAGCATCTGTATGTACGTGTGTGTGTATCTTGAATAACTCAAAAACAGTTGGTCGTAGAATATTGCAAATTGGTATATGGGTTTGTTATAACAAAGGTTTGTGCACCTCCCTTTTTCATCTTTCAAAGACCCTGTAATGATATTATTATGAAAGTTGTCATCATGTTTGCATGTAGAAGGTAAATCTTAAAGACAAACCGCAACAATTAGCTTGTTCCCCTAACTTATTGTGCATCTTAAATTACTTAAAGTGATTTTACGTATTTCAAAGATACTGTAGCATTTTATAGATATAGATTACGTATTTTATAGAATTATTAAATACAGGCTTACGGACTATTATATTTTTTGTCTGTAAACAAGCATTGTCAAACACGTAGAAACGATCCATTTTTAAGTTTTGCTTACAATATTTGTATATTATTTGTTTACAGATTGAGAGTCGCTGTACTCCTTAAAAAATTTATTTTATACATCTGGAATATTTTAAGAAATGAAAAAAAAAATCTTAGTTATGCATTTAAACGTCCAAGAAAGAAAGGGATGAATAATGTTTCATGAACTTGGCCATTGAGTTTTATATTGTCTGATATGTATAAAATCCTGTTAAACAATTTAAACTTTCGATAATACAGTTTCATTCAAATTATTTCAAATGAATAAAAAAAGTCTCAAAAGCAGGGATAATACTTATCCTGATTTTCCTGAATTCTTAAAAAATTTCCTGAAATATCTTTAAATATCATTAGTTATCCTAAAATTCTTGAATTTTTCGGCTATTATACTACATATTGACATTTAAACCACCCAAATTATGCAATCAAAAGACATACTGTCACACTTTTCTGTGATCATTAGATAAATAATAAATTTAAAATTTTGTAAGCAACTTTGATGCTGCATCACTGCAGTCATGCATTTCTTTCTTTTTTTCTTTTTTCCAGGGTTGGGTTTCTTCCAGGACAATGGTAGAAACTGGAAAAAACTGGAAGAAATTGAAGAAACCAACCAGAAGACAAAACAGATGTTTAAAATTAAAATTTATGAACTATACAAACTCAAAGCTTAAATATAATGTCAAATCTAAACTATAATCCAATTAATATTAAAAATATTTTTAGAAAAATAAGTTATTTGAAAACAAACACTAAATATATACAGGTGATGGGTTTTTACTTTTTAATGCTAATATTTTTAGAAGTTTTTGCATAGATACTATCTCATATTATTATACGTTCAAACAGTGCAAGTGATAATAATTATGGAATTTTTAGCCATAATATTTGCATATAATAGGTACCTGTATAATGTAAATAAACATATTTAAAAAATACAAAAAAAAAAAAAAAAATACTTTTGAAAGTTCAGAAATAATATTCATCACATTGCATTGCAGGATAATAAATACAAGAATGTTACCCCCCCCCCCCCTTTTCCAACTGTGTTTCAAAGCAAGGATTAAGATAAAAATTTGGTTTAAAAAAAAAAGTAAAAAGGTGAGAAAGGTGAATTTTTTTGAAATATGAGATGTAAATTTCTTTTACATTAAAAAATCAATTATGGATTAGAAGGATTTGCAGATTATAAATCTGTGGATTAGAGGGAGTTGACTATACCGTATATGACTATAAAGAAAAAGTTTTTGATGACATTTTGTAATACAGTATTGACTACTGGTTATTTTAATTAACTGGATGTTTGTTAAAAACTGCTTTATCAGAAAATATAAGTGATCCAAATCCAAACTATTATTTATTATCAGTTAAAGAAATAAAATTGTCTAAATTATAAAACTTTACACTGTTTAAATTGAAATTGATTTTTTTTTTTTTTTTTTTAAACTGGATTTTGAGTATTTTAGAACGTAATCATCAGATAACAAAGATCACTATGGTAAAAATACCCATAATTATTAATTAAATATGTTACTAAATTTTTATAGGTATAATTTTAAAGTTACTTAAAGTTGTTTATAAGATAAATGTATCCATTGTATCTTACAAATCTGCAATTTATAACATAAATTTTTAAGAAAAACAGTTTCTTCCATTCTTCCACTTGGAAGAAACTTGCCAACCCTGCTTTTTTCTGACGAGGATATAAGTTTTTTTTTTTTTTTTTTTTTTTTTTTTTTGAGTACAAGTAACAATTATTAATTTATTTATTATTATTTTTTTAATTTATGATGCTTGCTTACAAAATTTATCATTTTTTAGCACTCATTTTTTGGTGCATTGGACTGCGATTGCATTGATGAGGTGATATAAACAAATTAAGAAATTTGATGTTTTTCTCTCTTTAAATAAACTAACTCTTTTTGCCCATGCACAGTAGATTCCTGATTCCAGGATATCTATTCTCTGAATCGATGGTGATATACACCATTCTCAAATAATGACAATCGTTAAGTTCCACTTTTATCGACTCCTTTTACTAATGAAATAAAATAAACCTTCCATGAATTTAAAGTGCCCAAATCATCTTTCATTAAAATGCATATACCATGAATTATATAAAAATTCATGATAAAAATAATAATAAACATAAAAATCCTAATAGCAGTATTTTCTGAACCTATCTGCAGCAAAATAAAATTTATCTTCAAACCATGAAGGCAGATAAGAAATCATAGCAATTCATAAAATATTTAATTCAAATCCTCATCAAATTCCTTTTCACTGTCCTCAATTTCATCTTTATTATGCGTTAATAATCGAGACTTCCGAAACAAAAACGAGACTGATGTTGATTTTCTCGTTGTTCGCAATAGATACCCCGCAGGATATACAAAGTCAAGGGTTTTTTTTATAGATTACCTGCAGGTTATATTATACACAAAATTACGGTAATTAAAATAATTTCATGAGTAAGACATCATTTGAAAGCTTTGTTGATTTGAAATTGAACAATAGATTACAGAAATTTCTACCACCAGATGGCGCTGTAATATTTTAAAATTTCAATATTTCAAATTCTAATTATGATTAAATTATTTTTAATACACTATTCGAATGATATTTTAAAGTACTTTCATATTATCGAAAGTGGAATTCAAGATTTCACCTGATTTACACATTTAAAGATTTCCTGATTAGGTTTTCTTTGGTATCTAAGTTACTAATTAAAATAATTTCATAAGTAATACATCATTTGAAAGCTTTGTTGATTTAGAATTGAACAATAAATTACAGAAATTTCTACCACCAGATGGTGCTGTAATATTTTTAAATTTCAATATTTAAAATTCTAATGAGCAAGGAAGGTGTAAGTTATAAAACGGGGATAAGGTGCCATCGAGCGGGACTTTGCTCAAAGTCATAAATTTGAAGGATCATAACATGGTGAGCGAACAGGCTGTTTCATGTAGTGAAATGGGAAGAGGGTGCCACAGGCGCCACCGAGCGGGAGTTTCATAAAGTCGGATTTTTCAAGGATCGCGAGCCAGCTGGTTGCCGAAGGTGGCTAGTATAAAATAAATATCACTCATTAACACATTTCTTTCAATAATGCATAAGATTAATGAAATTCTCACAACTACTCTGTATTGGCCGAATACTTAGCACAAAGTACAGCTCTAGTTTTAGCCCCCCTCCCTCTCTTTTTATCATCTGATTTATCAATTAGAGCTGCATCAAGTACTTGATATGTACTTTGCACTCAGCTAATCTGCTGAGTACTCTATATGCAGTCAAATTTTGACCAAGTACTTGGCCAATACTAAGTAGCTGTAAGAATTTCATTATTTTTATGCACTAAATTGAAAAGAAAAAAATTAGTAATAGTGTTTATCGATAATATAAAACTAAAAATTTATAAAAATGTAATTAAACTTTAAAGGGCAATTCTCATGTGATGCACGGGACATTGTCTGACCGATTATTAATTCTATAGGGTTTAATATTATATCCAAAAAATAAATAATTGGTGTTTCTGATGCTAATGAAGGTTAACTTCATAAAAGTAAAACAATATTTCAAAATAAAAATTATTTTGTCAGAATAAATGAACAAAAACCTAGCGTGATGCACGGGACGCAGAAAAATCAATTATTTCTGCACTCATTCAGTCAAAATAATATTTGTCTGAATGTACTTGCTATAAACACATAAAACTACTAATCTGTGTTAATGACACTATGTTGGATATAAAATGTGAAGGAACAGACAATTCTATCATTTTGTTTATTTTTTATAATTATCTAAAAAAAAAAAATATGGGTGTGATGCACGGGACAAATATAATTTGTCAAAAGTATAACCAACTTTTTATGCGGTATTTAGCATATTTATATTTCATAACTGTCAATATTAAGTTCATAAATAAAAATTCTAACTTTAGAAAGAAAATATAATAATAAATAGAATGGCATAACACAATTTTTAGGAGGATGTAAACAATTCTGCACTTCACTAGTTCTGTTTTCTGAATGGAAGAGGTTAACCATAATTTTATTTAATATAATGACTTTGTATTTCCTAACTGTAAACTAAGTAAACTAATGCTAAAAACTCAGATTATTTATATTGAAGCAAAGGACGTTAAGAGCTGTGTAGATATGGAAAATGCCACAAATATATCGAAAGCATCATGCCAAAACATGTGATAATTGTTTCTGATGGAGAAGTTCAATTAAAAGAAAATGCATGCGACAATTTCAAGAACAAAACAAGTTCCATGCAATTAGATTTAAAGCTTCAACTCAATGTTTGGGTCTTAACTAAATATGAAAGTGATTGTTATCCTGGCATGATTGTTTCCAAAATAAATGAAAATAACTTTAAAATTTCTGTTATAGTAAAAACTGGAAATCAGTATTGGAAATGGCCAGATAAGGCAGATGAACTTATTTATCCAATCGAAGACATTATTAAGCAAATTCCTACCCCATAAATTGTAAATTCACGTGGAAACTTCAAATTTGAAAACTTTTTGTGATGCACGGGACATAATATAATAGCAAATAAAGTTAATTAAAATAAAGTTTTGTTAAAAATATTTCTAATTAGTTTAAATATGGATCATTTTAAAAGTTCTTAAGAATTTTTCAGCAACATAAATAAAAAATAAATTTTGTACACAAATAAGTAGCTCTTTTTGCGTGACGCACGGGACATGCATACTTCTTAGTAAAAATTGAATAATTCAAACAGTTTAAAAATTATATAGATAAACTTAATTGGTTTTTCTGAATGTTCATTCATTATAATGTTTTCCTATAACACAAAAAACTTAAAATTTTCATTACTAATAATTTAATGAGAATTTGAAATTTCCTCCTAATTTCAGTATTTTCGTCACAATTAGTTTACTAAATTTCAAAAGTTCATAAAAAATAATTGTTCAATATTTTTTTATATTTTGGCATTTTTTATTTAATACATATGTTCTATTTCAACAACAGTAAAAAGAAAATACAATTTTCAAAAAAAAAAATTTTGACATTGTTGGTTTCATTTTTCAGAGATTTGCCCTAAACAGGAAACAGGTGAATAGATTGCCACTAAATGTAAATATTAAATATTTTAAACTAAATACATGAAAAAACCTTTACTGACTTCGTTGCTTGCCGTTAAACTTTTCCACCGGGTTCCCCCCAAGTAGCACATGAACGTTCTCTGAACGTCTAATAACGGTTACACTGGTTCAAACACCGTGTTTCGTGTCAAAAGAACGTTCTACTCGACGTTCAAAAGCAGTATTATTCAGAACGTTCTAAAAAGGTGTGTTTTGTACCATTCATAAAACGTGCAATTTCAGTTTTATAAAAAACGTTAAGGGAAACACCGTCGTAACACGTTCTGTTTCAGTACAATTATAACGAAAATGACAAAGTGCTCTATTTTCCGTTATAATGTATAAAATTTTTGAAAACAAGGCAGAACTTGATTTTGTTGATACAATTTATAATAATATTCATTGGGAAATAAAAGTGAAGAGGTGGTTTTGTTTTTTAACATAATTTTAAATTATAATTATCTGATATTTGCAATTGAATTTCTCTTCGCGAAAACTCTAATTAAAATGAACGCATAATCATGTAATTTTGTTGACTTACTCTATATAAAATTATTATTTGATTGTTATATTAGTTTGCTGTATTGGAAAATATTTTGGAATAAAATGGAATTATTTAATTCGATCAAGTATTTCGATATTACACTTTTGCCTAATTTATATGTTTTTAGAGTACAAAGAAATGGTTTTTGCAATTCGTCAGTGTATATGTGTATGCACGCGATTTAAATGCCCTTCCGTATGTATTAGTTGGTTAGTTAAAAAAATAAAAATAAAAAATTATAAGCCTTCTATATGAATATGGAAATTTTAAACCTCGCCAGTGCGTAAATATGATTCCACGGATTTTCTTCAAACTCGCCATTTTACCTTTCATCTAGATGTACATTCGTATGTAATTTAAGGTTTACGGTGAAAAGGTTAATTTGTAGAAAATCGTAAGTGAGAATATATATAATTCTATCAAAAAGGGCTCGAACGATTTTCTTCAAATTTGCTACATAAACCCTTTTTAGATGTCTTTCCACGTATATTACATAATTACTACAAGAAAATTGACAGTCATCCTAATTAAGTAGCTCGGAAATTGGTGTTTCAAAAAAAGGTTTTATATATATATATTTTAACTTGCTATGTAAAATCCTTTTTATGTGTTTTTCACGACGCATGCATTAGGTTTTTTACAAGAAAATTGTTATATGTTTAATATGTTAAATCCAATTTATGTATTCTGATCGCACTATATCTGAAAAGAGTATATAATATGTATAGTAGTGAATTATGGAAGTCATATTGTTACAAATTAAAAAATATATATTTTTTAAAAATTTTACACTATTCGTGATTTTTTTTTTTCAAATTTCACTTCATTATTTTGTTTAAAAAAATCGTAAAAAATATTTTAATATAATAATATACACATATTATATATTTGATGATAAAAATTCTTTGATTTAGAAGTTATTCAAATATTGAACTACTTACATACTGAATGTTATAATATTACTTGAATCTACAAATTCATTATTTTTATATCAATCTACCTTTTAGAAAATATTTAAAAAAATAATATAATTTGAAATAATAAAATAAATTTGAATTATATATATATATATATATATATATATATGAAATATATATATTAAAGGATTAATTTTTGAATGTAAAATTCTAGCTATTAGAAACGTTAGAGCTGAAACCGGAAACTCATAATTATTTGCATTCGCAAAAACATCTGCTCTGGTACAGAGACGGTTGGTAATTTATGCGCGTATTTCGCTTCTTGGCGATTTTCTCACTTGTTATTTTTCCCTTTTGCTTTTAAATAGCAAATGGTCAATTTTAAAAGCGAAAAGTTTTTACTAGAGATAGGGCAGTAAATATAAAACTGTAATCTTTAATAATGTTTAAATTATAAACTTTTATTTTTATTAATCTGACATTAGTTTTCACTTATTAATAACAAAAAATATATAAAAATATGCAACGCAATTCTCAGTGCAAAAAGGTATTTTTATTTAGTTATTTCTAATTAATTAAATAATGAAGTTTTTTTTTTATATATAAGTTTTATATATTACATATTTTAGATTTTTTTTTCTTTATAAAGAAGTAAAAATTCTTTTTTCTACATCATTCTTAAGAAAAAGAATACCGATTATCAGAATATAGATTAATATCTTTTGAAGAATTACTTAAAACGTATAACTTCAGCAATGAATAAAACTTGATACAAGGTATTCCCACTTTCATTACTTTCTATACCTTCACTCGCAGTTATTAAGCAAATTTAATGCATTTCTATAAAAATGTTTGTTTTGCACTTGGAAAAATAAAAAAAATAAATAAATAGATTTTCAAAACAATCTGTAGAATTTTAATCTTCTTGCTATTAATTTGATTTGATATCAAACATCAGCTTAAAAATAACAACTTCATAAACAGCTAATCGTACACTTTTTACGATTCCAAGTGCTGCTATTCATTTTTTCAAACGGTAATGGATTAAAGAAGGATTTTTGTTTTCATAATAACTGGTTATTTAACTGGTCATTTAAAACGCATAAGACTATGAAAATGCGCATCAACAAATTTTCAATCATATCGAATATTTTTAAGGCCCTTTAAATCAATTACAGTTAATCAACCTTGGTTTAATTTATTTCATCAGAAATATGTATGTTAGTTTCTTTATGATTATTGCAGCGTAGTATTTTAGAATTTAACTAGTAAAAATATCTCTTTTAGACCAATATTTATTCGAATTATTTTTTATACTTTTACATAAATTACTCGTACCACATGCAAGATAATTAATAAGGAATTTTCTAATAAAACTAAATGCCTGATCGACACATATTAATTTCAATGAATTCTAAAACTATTTATTGAAATGAGAACGCAGGCAGATTGATACACCATTCTACAGACAAACAAAAGTTATTAATTCTTTTCAATTTTATTTGAAAATTTTAAAAACGCATAACTGATCACTCAACAGAAATGCACTTCGATCAAATTCCATTCATATTCAGGATATTACAGCGAAATTTTCAGGATGTTTTAGAAAATATTCGTCATAGAACGCAATATATCCTAATTCTTTCGTAAATCCTTGTATAAAATCTAGTCGTATTTTTATACTATTTTCAATAAAGAACATGCCATAATCAGCTGAATAATAATGTATCAGTATATCAGATTAAACTTATTCTAAAAATAATCAAGGAAAGGAAAGAGTAGACAGACAGATGAACCGAAATCTTAAATGCTGTTCAGTTTTCTTGGAAAGTGTTAAAAAAGATAGAGCGTTAATTGTGTTGAATAATACTTGCGCTGTGCGATCCCAGATATGTGTTTGTGTGTGTTTATTTAGCAATACACAAGCCATTATTTTTTTTATTTTTCAACATTTCCCAGCAAAGTTGACAAGCTTATATGATACCAGTTTTTCTATCTCTTGATCTGCTTCTTCGCGCTTTAATTTTATAAATATTTTTAACATACTACAAAACCTATATATATATATATGTATATATTTCAATTTAACTATGTCTTGCTCTTGACTGAAAATGGTATAAATAGCACTAGTGCTTTAGATGCGGTGATGCCTGAAAAGAACACTGATATATTATGGTCTACCAGAGATATTTCAGTAAAACTTATTTTATTATATTTTTATACAGCGTAAAACATAAGAAAACATATATTACATACATACGTTCACTTATATTACATAATTTATGTAATTCATATGCCTAAATACATGCTTTGTATAAAATGTGGCATGATTAGCATAATATTCACTTTGCGACAAATAAAATATTAAGGTGCATTGGGGGATATATGTGAGAATTTCTGAGTTCATATTTAGTTCTTTTATGCTTCAACAATCTAACAAAATCAAAAAGCGTTTGTGATTTGGGTTTGTTTGTCTACCTGTATTTTTGCTCATTTATTCAGTAAATAATTTTAGAATATTATATTTTTGATATGTTGTTCAGGTTTACTTTGGCTCTATTTTTATTGAGAATAATAAAAATAGTACTGTTTTATGCACAGAAACTCAAAAAACAATTCCGACACATTAGGATCTATGGGAGATCTTTCCTTAAAGCATATTTTAAAAGTTGTATATTTTGCACAAAATAACAGAATTAGCATACATTATTCTGCTGTAAAATGAAGTGTTTCCTGTAGAATATGATTAGCAAAATTAATAAGTTTATAGGGCTTTACAATCGTTTTCAGATACATTATGAGATATAAGTCGAAATTGCGCATGTAAACTTTCAGTGTTGTAAAGGTTTTTTCGCCCTTTCTTTTTTCTTTGGTATTGTATGTAGAACGTATGGAAACTTTAAACAATATACAAGCTTATAAAAAAATAATGATCCACTTCATGCTTTCCCTTTCGTAATAATAATAATAATAATAATAATAGTAATAATAATAATAAAGGTATAAAGCAAGCTTTTATGAAATTTCTTTCTCCGTAATTAAAAACACTATACAGTTTAAGGCATCATCATTGAGGTAAATTTCACTTCAGATTGAACGATATAACGGACAAAGTGTACTTGGAAAGAGTTTTCTAATTTATACAAACTGCAAAACTTTTCTCTTTTATTAATTAATAAATTGGTAAAACATGTGTGATTGCTGCAATAATTGAATAAAATTATTATTATTTTTTTTCAAATTACATAATACAATAGTTATGTTTCATACCGTTTAAACAGATTTTTCTATTAACCCATTATTTGCCAAACTAATTTTCAAATTTTTTCTTAATTAGTGAGTTTTATAAGTTTTAGTAAAAACTATTTAAGAATTATAACAAATTTCAAGAAATTAAGCATACTACCGCAGATCGTCTTATTTCTGGGACAGTGGCAGAATACATTATCTAAAACTATATTTTCATTATCACATTGTCTAAAACTATTTTAAAAAAAAAGTAACGTCCCAAAAAAAGTAATAAAAACAAAACACAACAGCAAGAATAAATATAAATTTCTAAATATTCCATATGAATTTAAAATATTCAGTCTGGAACAAATAAAAAAGCTAACAATTTTATTGTGTTTCTTTCTTTATGATTATAGTTTTTCTATGCAATTTTTATTAATTTTCATTAACAGTTTTCTTTCATAAAAATAACAGTGCGTGTAATTCATTTAAGCAAACGAATTAAACAGGCATTTAGTATTTTAACTACGATCAATTTAAAAAAAAATTATTAAAAATTTTTGAAGAAAAAAAAATACATAGACTAAAAATAAATTAATTCCTTTTTAATAATAAAATTAAAATAATAATAGTGTGTTTTGTTAAATCTCGCCAAACGCCAAATCGCTGTCGCCAAACTTCCTCTAGGTTGCCAGCCTATGTTGCGAGCCAAAGTGCAAAGTCAATGGCATAGGCATATGGCAATTGGCAATGAGTGTTTAACATCACATCACCCGACACGTTGAAAAAAGAGAACTACAGAACACAGATAAGTTTTTCATTTTACATTATATATATATACATCAAAATTTAACAATTCTATTAAGCATGTAAAAAATTCTCGAAAACTGTTTAAATTTAAAGCTAAATTAACCTAATATATGTATATTTCAAAATTTTAAAATGTTCCATTTTAGTTCTTTTATTTTTTTCCGTTAATTTTATATTATTATAGTTTAACGATAAATATATTTGAGTATTAATTTGTAGTAGAGTGATAAGTAAGATACTTCTTAAAATATTTTTGTGTTTGAGTGCTGAAATTTAATTTTTAGCATTTAAGCATAAAAATATTTTTAAAACATTAACTTATTAATGAATCCATAAAAAAAATTAAAATAATAAAAATAATAAAAATCAGATATGTTTAGATGTTATTATTACATTATAGTAATGCAAAATCAAGGGATAATATTAAAAATTAGTTGGCAGGAAGTTCTTAAAAAAAAAAAGAGTACGTTTCTGGAATTTAAAATTTTATTTTGTTTTATTTCAGCGCATATAGATGGAAAATTTATAATTTCGTAAGTCAATAATTTAAATAAAATTTTCATACATATGCATTAAAATATAATATTGTTAAGTATATTAAAATTTCTCGAAATCTATTTAAATTTACAATAGCAAATTTTTTTTAAATTTTAGTCTTTTGAAAATATTTTAGATGTACCTCTTGACAAATGTTTGTTTTAGTTTTCCATCTGTTGTGCATTATAATAATTTCGAAATAGAATCTACACACGTTTAGGTAAATTTATTCATAAGTTAATGTTTTAAAAATATTTTTATATTTAAATGCTGAAACTTGGGAATAAATTTCATCATTCAAAAAAAAAAAATATTTTTTAAATTTTATCTATGAATGATTAATTAATAGTCAGAAATATCTAAATTATGTAACTAAACGTTAATAATGCACAATCGATGGAAAAATAAAATAAAACTTTGATAAGAGGAATCTTAAAATCTTAACAGTGTCTTTAAATGTTAACAGTGTGTTTTAACAATGTCTTTGTTAAAATATACATTTAAAGTATTAAAAAAACTTTGAAATTAAAAAAATTATTGTTATTGTCAATTTAAATAGATTTCGAGAAATTGCTTTCTATGTAATAATATTATACTTCAATGCATTTATGTAAAATTGCATAATACTATGACAGTAATTTACAAAAACAAACAAACACACACACACACAAAAAAAAAGAAGAAAAAAGAAAAAAAGAAAGAAAGTAAAGGAAAAGAAAAAAAAATAATAAAGTACACACGTCACACAATTTTAAGGGAACATACGACCCTTAGAACTTCAAAAAACATCGATTTAATTATAGTCTTTTTTTAAGTAAATCATTGTTAACTAAGCTTTATTGGGCATGTCTAATTGTTACCTATAAGATTATTATGTATTTTGGAATATAATTTAAATTCTGTGGTGAATTATTTAATAATTTATGTGTTAATAATAAATGTTTTTTTTTTTTCACCTTGCACGCAGGATACCTGTAAAACTATTTAATATTTTTTCTTGAAATTTTCACAGATTATGTAACATATCAGATCCTTCAAACTGAACCTAAATTTGTTCCAGTTTAGGTAAAAAAAAAAAAAAAAAAAAAGTTCAAAGATAATTTATTTTTTAATAAAATCTGAAGTATCACCTGTATAAAAAAATATGGGGGGGGGATACAAATTTAGATTCAGTTTGAAGGATCTGATATTTTACATAATCTGTGAAAATTTCAAGAAAAAATATTAAATAGTTTCAGAGATATCTTGCGCGTAAGGTGGAAAAAAAAAACGCATTTATTATTAACACATAAATTATTAAATAATTCACCACAGAATTTAAATTATATTCCAAAATACATAATAAACTTATATGTAACAATTAGACATGTTCAATGAAGCGTAGTTAACAATGATTTACTTTAAAAAAGACTATAATTAAATCGATGTTCTAAGGGTCGTATGTCCCCTTAAAACGTACAAAGAACGTTCGAAGAACGATTCAAAGAACGTTTTAAAACGTTCAAAGAACGATTTTAAAACGTTCAAACAACGTTCAGGACGTTGCAAAAACGTGCATGAAGAACGTTCTGAGAACGTGTCTATAGAAACAATGGTGATATTTACACGTGTGCAGAACGTGTTTTGTACCGTACTATTCGACGTCTTCAAGATGGACAAATAGACGTCTATAAAACGTTCAAGCTGAACGTTCATAGAACGTGTTAGTAGAACTATTTTTAAACGTTCAGAGAACGTTTCCGTGCTGCTTGGGCCGGTTCTCGTCAGACGGCCTCCTCTGTGCGTGACTTGGACTGTTGTGATGGATTTTACTTTCTTCTATATGTAATATAGAGAAAGTATTGGATTCGCGAAAATTTTCGAAGTCCACTTTTTGATGGATTTACATGTTTTGGGATGTGGAGAACACGAATTAATAGTTTTTAGAAAATGTCTGTCTGTCTGTATCATTTTTTGTGGACGCTGTATCTCACGAACCAATGAATGAAATTTAACCAAACTTGGTATTTAGTTGCACCCTGACATAAACTGGTGCTGATTAGATTTTGGGATCAATCGCTCAATAGGTGGCGTTGTGATCGCATTTTATGCAAATTTTTAACATGGCAGCATAGGACAAAAATTCGTATAAATGTGCATAATTAGAGTTGTTTTAAACTTGTGATTGTAAAATTAATATGAATTATTGATAATAGTAGTATGTAACTAGGAAAAAAATTTTCTGCATGGGGGGGGAAGTACCCCCCGGGGGGATAAATTTTCAAGACGGGTATCTTTCGAAAGGTCTCGTCAATACCTTTAAAACGAATGGTTGAACTATAAATCTGTGATAATTTAAAACAAAGTTATCGATTTTTTTTACTTTTAACAAAAAAAAAAAAAAAAAAAGTTAAAATCGTACTTTTTTTTTTTTTTTTTTTTTTAATATTGTTACTGATTGAATATGTATAGGTAAATATAGAAGAAAGTCTTGTGGTGGCCACAACATACTAGTTACTTTTCTAAACATGGCGCCACATTCTGTCCGGAGCTACTGAGCCGCTGTCATTGCAAGTGTTCCTATTGGTTGCTATCTCAATGGATTCGCAGTACATTGCGTAGTTATAATCCTCATAATTGGCTATTTTAGCTGTTTGTTCAAAATTTATATTAATATCTTCTTTGTAAAATGTTTTGGCCAAGGCTGTATTCTGACTTCCTGTTTTGATATCTTTTATGCATTCTTTTATTCTTGTTTTAATTTTTCTCTTGGTTACACCGATGTACGAACCTGATTGGTTGTTTTGGTTGGTGTAAGGTATTTTGTAGACTCCCGCGGTCTCAAGGGGGAAAGGTTTTTTCATGTATTTAGTTTAGTAATTCAACACTTCGTTTTAAATTAATATAGTTTAAAATTAAATACCTTACACCGATTGTGTGGAACGGTAATTTTAAAGGTTTTAAATGCTTTTAATGTAAAATTAAATATTTTATTTATTTTTAATTAAGTGTTTATCAGAATGATAAATCACCAACATCCCTTTACACGCCTGCTATTAGATGGAAATAATAATCACTTCAACTTTTCCCTTCAAAACAGGTGAAAGGTGTACACTGTAAAGTGAACATTTTTCTTGGCTTTTAGTGAGACGTAAAACGCATCCATAGATTAATCCATCCGTTCTCGTCTATTGGCTAATTTTTCACTTTTCATCTCAATGTATTAATACGCCGGAGAACAAATCGTAAAAAAAAAAAAAAACTATAGCACAATAAGTGTTTATATTGTAGATATTAAATAAAGGATTTTATATTATATTTCAGGTAAGAAATATTATTTTAATAGTTTTATTATATTTTTTTCTGTGTTGTAAATATACGATCCAATTTAAATTTTTGTTTACAATATTTGTGTCCAGTTGTAGATTAAAAGTTGCCGTAATCTTTGAAAAAATTATTTATTTTATACATCTGAAATATTTTAAGAAAAACTTAGTTTAGCATGCATTTAAACGTCCATGAAAGAAAGGGGCGAGTTATGCTTCATGAACTTGGCCATAGAGTATTATATTCTCATTTGTATAAAATCCTGTTAAGCAATTTAAACTTTCTATTACAGTTTAATTCAGATTATTTTAAATGAATAAAATAGTCTCACAATCAGAGATATCCTGATTTTTCTGAATTCTTAAAAAAATTTCCTGAAATATCTTTAAATATCATTAGTTATCCTAAAATTCTTAAATTTTTCCTGCTATTATGCTACGTATTGACATTTAAACCACCCAAATTACACAATCAAAAGCCAAACTGGCTCCATACTGTCACACTTTTCTGTGATCATTAGATAAATAATACTAATTAGATAATAACTCGTTCTGCCCAAGTACAGTAGAATCCTGATTCTAGGGCACCTCTTCTCTGAATCGATGGAGATATCCACCAACCGCAAATAATGACAGTCGTTAATTTAAACTTTTACAGACTCCTTTTGCTTATAAAATAAGCCTTCCCTCATGAAATTAAAATGCCTAAACCATCTTTCATTAAAATATGTATACTTGTATACCATGAATCATAAAATAATTCGTGATAATAATCAACTTAAAAATTCCAACAACAATTTTCTGAACCTATCTGCAGCAAAATAAAATTTATTTTCAAACCATGAAGGCTGAACCAAGTCTCGTATCTCTAGAAATATCAATTCATAAAATATTTAATTTGTAGATGCAAATTTTTCATAAATTAAGACTATACAACCAATGTAGTAATCTAGAGATATAATGCAAGTGTATTTTTAAGCCTAAACATTTCTTTTTGTTAAATTCATCTACAGAGCTTTAAACAATCTGCTGCACCCGATGCCATGCTACACCGTTACTGCTACTGGGATAAAAAGCTTTAAGTAACTTTAAGATCATTTTTAGTGTTGCACCGAGTAGCCATGTATCAAATACCGAGTAGTTGTAAGAAAGAATAATTGATGTACATATGAAGAATTTAGCACATCTTGAAATTAAAAAAAGGCCTTTTGGACATAAAATTAAGTTAAATGGCAAACAGCATGTTTTCATGAAATGTTTCAGAACTTTTGTAGTGCATATACACAATTAGGTTCATCGTTATATTTGATACTTCCAGCTTAGTGGATACAATGGATGCATTTATCTTATAAACAACTTTAAGTAACTTTAAAATTATACCTATAAAAATTTAATAATATATTTAATTAATAATTATGGATATTTTTACCATAGTGATCTTCGTTATCTGATGATTACGTTCTAAAATACTCAAAATCCAGTTAAAAAAAAAAAAAAAATCAATTTCAATTTAATCACTTTCTTATATTTTCTGATAAAACAGTTTTTAACAAACATCCAGTTAATTAAAAGAACCAGTAGTCGATACTGTATTACAAAATATCATCAAAAACTTTATTTTCTTTATAGTCATATACAGTATAGTCAACTCCCTCTAATCCACAGATTTATAATCTGCAAATCCTTCTAATCCATAATTGATTTTTTAATGTAAAAGAAATTTACATCTCATATTTAAAAAAAATTCACCTTTCTCACCTTTTTACTTTTTTTTTTTTTTTTTTTTTTAAACCAAATTTTTATCTTAATCCTTGCTTTGAAACAAAATTGGAAAGGGGGGGGGGTAACATTCTTGTATTTATTATCCTGCAATTCATGCAAACTAGCAGTTAAAACAAACCACTATTACATCAATGTTTAACAAAATTAATCAGTGATGAATATTATTTCTGAACTTTCAAAAGTACCTATTCTGTTTTGTATTTTTTAAGTATGTTTATTTACATTATACAGGTACGTATTATTTGAATATGCTTGAATTATTTATCATCATATATGAATGAGATAGATTAGTTTTATTAATACTATTGAAGAAATATTTTATTCTAAAATTTATTAGAAATCGTCTTTCCATTTTTATGTCTATTTATGAATTAATAATAACTGACTTTGTATCTGCAAAAGAAAACTGTAAACAAAGGCAATGATCTCTAATCTGCAAATTCCTATAATCCGCACAACCTGTGGACAAAACTTTTGAGAGTTAGAGGGAGTTGACCGTAAAATAAATGAAAAGTTTTTTAGTAGTTCAATACTGCACTTTATTTTTCAACTTAAAGTAAATACAAACTATGGATTTTTTTTTTTTTTTTAAACCCTAGATAACTTGCAGGAAAGTTTAAAAGTAGGTATATTACTTATTGATGCAGTTCATTGGATACCAGCTTTGAGTTTATACAAAAAATTGTATCCTTAAAAAAAAAAAAAAAAAAAAAAAAAAAAAAAAAAATATAATAATAATAATAATAATAATAATAATAATAATGCAAATATTATGGCTAAAAATTCCATAATTATTATCACTTGCACTGTTTGAACGTATAATATGAGATAGTATCTATGCAAAAACTTCTAAAAATATTAGCATTAAAAAGTAAAAACCCGTCACCTGTATGAAAATATAAAGTCATTACACTTTTTGCTGCAAACAGCTTTTTGAGTTAAAACAGGTGAGTAGATTGCAACCAAACTCTGTATAGAGACGAATCACGATATGAGCTTATCCATTTTAGTTACAAGAATTTGAGTATAACCATCTTGTATGCATGTAATATGCAATTTTTTTTTTTTTTTTTTTAATAAAAACTTATTGTATCTATAAAACAGACAAAAATAAAATATTTTAGAAAAAAGAACCCTTATATTATACTAATATTGTAAATAAAACTTTAGTTACATATTTGTTCAAATAAAAGTAAGACACTTTTAAAACTTTAAGAAAAGATTAATTTTTAATTTAAAAAATAATAATTATGAAAAAAGAAAATACACTAAAATGTTATTAAAAATATATTTTAATAATCAAAAATGTGGCCCAAATTATGGCCCAAAACCACCTATCTTTTTTACTATTCTAGAATTTGAAGATTAATGAAATATATTATGTTTGAAATGATAAAATATTTATTTTAATGTTCTCATTTCATATAATAACTTCATGCATCTTAAATTAAGCCCAAGTGTATAGGAACTTTTATATTCTCTAAGAATTATCCGAGAATGATTCACATATGAGAAAGACTAATAATAAAGAATAAAGTTATCAGTTATTACGGATTTAATAATCCACTAAGCTGGAAGTATCAAATATAACGATGAACCTAATTGTGTATATGCACTACAAAAGTTCTGAAACATTTCATGAAAACATGCTGTTTGCCGTTTAACTTAATTTTATGTCCAAAAGGTCTTTTTTTAATTTCAAGATGTGCTAAATTCTTCATATGTACATCAATTATTCTTTCTTAAACTACTCGGTATTTGATACATGGCTACTCGGTGCAAGACTAAAAATGATCTTAAAGTTACTTACTGCTACTTAACGGTGTAGCATGGCATCGGGTGCAGCAGATTGTTTAAAGCTCTGTAGATGAATTTAACAACTAAAGAAATGTTTAGGCTTAAAAATACACTTGCATTATATCTCTAGATTACTACATTGGTTGTATAGTCTTAATTTATGAAAAATTTGCATCTACAAATTAAATATTTTATGAATTGATATTTCTAGAGATACGAGACTTGGTTCAGCCTTCATGGTTTGAAAATAAATTTTATTTTGCTGCAGATAGGTTCAGAAAATTGTTGTTGGAATTTTTAAGTTGATTATTATCACGAATTATTTTATGATTCATGGTATACAAGTATACATATTTTAATGAAAGATGGTTTAGGCATTTTAATTTCATGAGGGAAGGCTTATTTTATAAGCAAAAGGAGTCAGTGAAAGTTGAAATTAACGACTGTCATTATTTCCAGTTGGTGGATATCTCCATCGATTCAGAGAAGAGATGCCCTAGAATCAGGATTCTACTGTACTTGGGCAAAAGGAGTTATTATCTAATTAGTATTATTTATCTAATGATCACAGAAAAGTGTGACAGTATGGAGCCAGTTTGGCTTTTGATTGTGTAATTTGGGTGGTTTAAATGTCAATACGTAGCATATTAGCAGGAAAATTTGAAGAATTTTAGGATAACTAATGATATTAAAAGACATTTCAGGAAATTTTTTAAGAATTCAGAAAAATCCGGACACGTATTATCTCTGACTGTGAGACTTTTTTTATTCATTTTCAAAGATTACGGCATCTTTTAATCTACAACTGGACACGAATATTGTAAACAAAAATTAAAAATGGATATTATATTTATAACACAGAAAAAAATATAATAAAACTATTAAAATAATATTTCTTACCTGAAATATAGTATGAAATCCTTTATATAATAAGTACAATATAAAATAAATACTTAATTCTTCTTTATACGTTTGTTATTGTTGCCCGGCGTATTAATACAAGATGAAAAGTGAAAAATTAGCCAATAGCCGAGAACGGATGGATTGATTGATGGATGCGTTTTACGTCACATTAGAAGCCAAGAAAAATGTGAAATATTTTCTCTTTAAAAAACTGTTAATTTATCATCAATAACTATGAAGTAAAATACTTATAATTACAAAATACTTCCTGATTTAAAATATTATCGAAAGAGTTTTTTGACGAAATGCGAAATTTTAAAATCTTAAATATTTACTTTATAACAAAAATATATATATATATTTAGGTGAAATTTTATTTCGTATATATACAATAAATATTTAAAAGAAACAATAGTTTCTTTCTTGCATTAAAAAACAAAATCTAAATTTTTTATTGACAGCATTCAGATTGAACCAACCAACCAACTACAAGACCAAACCGAACAACACCTGTTCAGAATTCTGAGAATTATCAATAGAAATCTTTGCATCGCGTAGTAAAAATAGTTCGATTTTTAAACTGAGTTATAAAAAAAACAAGAGTTTTCCTAGGGAAAAGAGAGATGTCAGGCACATCAGATAAAAGCGATTAATATCATATATAAATTAAATTAAATTCGCTCGAGCCATATTCGAGAAAAAAATCTTACACATTAGGCCGCCCATTTTCGCTTAAATGAGCCAATTCATATCTCGAAATATACTACACGCAGAAATGTAGCGATTTCAGGGTAGGATCAGACAGAAGGTGAAAGACTATTTTGAAATTATCAGAACATAACCTCCCATATTTCCTGAGATATTAAGTGTCGGCTTTCAGCGGTCTCTTTGATCTTTAAATTCCTGTATATATAAGTGTCGCAGTTTCGTTCGTTTTTCCGTTTCCGCTGAGTGTCGTGGCGTTCGTTTGTTTTTGCGCTTGCGTCACTTGAGACTCTGCCGAGTCTCTTGATATATATATATATATATATATATTTAGTTTGATCTCTAATTCTTACCATCAATTTACTTTTTTGTAAACAATATAAGACTAAGTTCATGACTCGACAAATATTTACTTAACAAAACAGTATTAGGTACCCATTTTTTAAGTAGGAATTATTGCTAGCGCTTCAATAATTTTGCTGCCGATTGTATTAGAATAGACTCCGGGCTAGTAACCTTTTTGTTCCCGAACATCACATCCCCATCAATCCACCCATTCATTCGCCAAACTGGTTTTTCTACCGTCAAACCAACATTCCACTTCCGCCAAAGCGATTATCGCCGAAGGAAGGCACCTATTCATCCAAAAACCATAGTAATGTTCTCGGAATCTTCCTCTACAGCTAGTATAAATAATCCGTACTCTATCAGTATACAGTGACTACAACCAACAATTCCTGCGATTGAACCAGGAAATCGGACTTAAATGTGTATTTACTGGCAAAGGTTTGTGAATCGTGAAATTGCTCCTTGATAACGCAAGGTATCATGTCGCAAAACTTGTCAAGGACACTTTAGCAAAGTTTAGCTGAGTAATTTTGGAACATGAATCAAATAAATGAACATCCTTGGAATATATTTTAGTTGTGACATATGGTTATGATACATCTTATAAATTATCGATATTTATTTATATGCAAATAGCACATTTCAAAGATATATAAAGGTTTGTTTATCAAAATCGAAATGGTTTCGCCTTTTTTGTTTATAATATGCAGGTTTTCAAACTAATGCAATATCATTTTTAGAAAATTTTACATGCTACAGTAGAAACAACATATGACAATTACAGTATAAAAATATCAAACATTTGATAAAATACAAGGATGTTTATTAAATAATGCTTGATTTGCATGAGCACGGTTTAAAAGAAGTCTTTTGAATAAATTATTGGGCAATTGTATAGAACTTTTTTCATAAAAAATTCTCAAAGATATATCATGAAAATTCAAAAAGAATAGGTAGAATTTTAGTTGCTCTCAAAATGAACTAAAACTACGAGGCGTTATATAAATATTTTTCAATAGTATTTTAAATGAATTATTTTTCAATTTATGTATCAAAAGTTTTACCACATTTTGAGTAATGTATTGAAAATATTCAATACTTTAAAGCATTCTTTGACCATTATGAAAATACACTTAGTATACTTTGTTTACGTAAGCCATCTATATAATAAATAATTTTGAAATGCAAATTTATTTCTTATGTTGAAATGAAAGATTTTACTTACAACAATTTATAATTTACCTTTAGTTCATTGACTTTTGTTTAAATGACCACCTATTGATTAAGTATTGATCACGTATTTGTAATGGATAAGAAAGTATTTCACGTTTTAGTGGTTTATGATGTATGTTTAAGATTTTTAAAAAATCTGAAAAACTAATCAGATATTTTTACTTTTCTAACAATGCCTGGCCTAGTCCAGTTTTATTATATTTTAGTGTATTTATACTGTCCTTATTTACATATAAATTTTAAGAGTGTTTTTTTTTTTTTTTTTTTTTTTTAAAGAAAAAAATAGTTTGGCCCAAATAAATCTGTTCCTTTATCAAAACTTTTAAATCAACATCGAACATAATGTTATAAAGTGAGTAAAGATTGAAATACAAATTTTGTTTTCCGCATTCCTCTATGGATATATTTAGCAAGTTCTTAAAGTTTATCTCACTATTGCAGATACAAAACTTAAGACTCTATTTTCTCTTAAGTGGGGCTAATGTTTATTACTTTTACAAGAAAATCAATCATGATGTCATATTAATAACAAAGTCACGTTTCACACTATTTTAAAGCTCAGATGTTTATATAATAGCTGTCTTGTAAATATTTTATGCAAATTTAAATCTTTTTAATGTACAAACTGGTATTAAAAAAATAATAAACGATGATGTGCGTACACAGAAATTACTAAAAGTAAGTGTTTGTACATTATTTGGATAAGTAAATGTTTATAAATTTATGGTGACACAAATGAAGACAAAAGAAAAAAATAGCGCATACAAATAAAATGTTAAGTTTAAATTTGTTAAGCTATTAGCATTTTCTGAACAAATTCTGGATTAGAAGAAGGATAGATTCAATGAAGCGTAGTATTTGACAAAGAATTATTTCCAGGGAAAAAGTACTAATATCACAATGTTCTCAAATATAATCAAAAAGACAAGCTGCGATAACTTTATATTTGACAAATTACTTATTTTTAAACTACAGGGTGATTATAATTAAAGTTAAGATTTCAAAAAGCTATAGTTTTAAAACTACCCATCAGAGCGATTTGATATTTTACCAGAGCAATCGTGAGGGAATGAAATTTTATATGGAAAAAAGAAAGTTCCAAAATGTGCCGTTAATTATCCGAAAAGTATTTGTTTCATGAAGGTCCTCTTTTTCTCTTTTCACTGTGATTGTTTCCGCTGTAGACATGTAGTCTCGTCTTTTTGCTAAAAAAAATTGTAGTAAACTCTTGAAGTCTATTGTTTCCTGCTATTCCATTGTGTTGCTAACAACATTCCTGCATTTAATGAGTCCATTTAGGCGTTTTCCCTGACATTACACTGACAGCGCCATCTATAGGAACATGTTGGAACTACTTTTTTCCTCCCCCAAACAAAATTTCATTTCCTCAGGATTGCTCTGGTAAAATATCAAATCGCTCTGATGGGTAGTTTTAAAATTATAGCGTTTTCAAATCGTTACTTTAATTATAATCACCCTGTAGTTGTCATGGGTACATTCTACTCGATTCCCCATAACATACTTGTTCTCAAAAATGTATACTGCTGGAAATACTATATTCATGATAAAAGAAATGAATTTGTCCCATCACTCGACACGTTCGCAGACTGAAATGCCCCATGTAGTAGGCTACCCCCATTCAAATCGATATAGTTACGTTTTTCTAATTTCTGACTAATATATTATTAAGATCAGTTTTGTGTTTTAGTTTTCACGCAAATCCATACAATTTTGAATGCAATAATCTCCATAATGCAACTATGTGAAATTTTGCTTTACTCTTCCATATTAAGAAAATCCTAAATTTCAAATATTTTACAAAGTTTTCAAATTAAAATAGTCGGAATTGTTCAATCCAGTATCATAAATGGTACTGTAAAATTGTTCTGACATCTTTACAATAAAAATATCCCTCAAAAGTGGCCTTTTTGTGGAACTTTGCCCTATTCTGCCAGGTTAAGAAATTCGTAAATTTCGAATAACTTATGAAGTCCTCAAAGTATAATGTTCCTAGTTAACGATGTTCATGGTAGCATCATAGCTGATATTTTAAAGCTGGTCTGACATCTTTACGATAAAAATATTCCTTTTAATGTACAGTCGGCAAAAAAGAAAATGCCATCCCCGACTAATTTCGCCGTAAATTATCATAGAAATATGAGGCTGGTGCTGATCGATTTGTATTAACATCTAGTTATTAATGCAATAGTTAAATTTTGCTTAAGGTGTCGCCTACATATTAAAATGTACCTCAACTTCAATTTTTCGAACAGTAGCACTCATTTTTGACTACATATTGGAATTCCTGAGGTCAAGATGGTTCGGGAAAAGGTATGGTTTATATGCTTTAAATTAACTGTTGATGAAGTTACAAGCGTAAATGTGTTACACAGAAAACTATTATGTCCATACAGATAATAATCGGAAAAGAAGTAGGAAAATTTTATATATAAAATTAACTAAAGTAATGGTAATTAAGAAATGATGTGTGCATCTAAATTTACTTGAATAACTGTTTTAAATCATATGTATGCAATGTTACAGATGGCACAAATGACAACCTCCTAAGAACAATAAAAATTGAAATATCACTATAACTCAAAAATAATGATAGAATGAGCTGTAAATTTGGAAACTCATGTTTTTGATGATGCCCGTTCTATTCGTGCAAAACTTAATGTAGGTCATAATTCATATTCTTTTTAAATATGAATTTATTAATAATTCTCATAATTTAAAATGTGTTTTTTAACCAAAAATATGCATGAAATGTGTTTAAATCACTTCATTCTAACGCATAAAAGATGAAATTTGAATATAATAATTTTTGTGGGAAGATATGAATTAATGTTTTCACATTCATTTAACATTAGCATTCCCATACTTTGAGAAATTATAACTCTATGAAAAAATGCGAGAAAATGAGCGAAATGAAATAATTTAAAAAATTGTCAAAAATGGGTGTTACCATTGAAAAAATTGAAGTTGATACCAGTTTTAATATGTAGACCACTCCCTAAACAAAATCTAACTATGCCATTATAAATTAGATGTCATTACTAATCGATTGACCTCAGCCGCATGTTTTTAGGACGATTTGCGATGAAATTAGTTCGGTGGTGTTTTTTTTTTTTTTTTTTTTTTTTTTTTTTTTTTGCCGACTGTATATTTAAGTAATATTTCACCCTATTCTCCCACGTTAAAAAAATCGTAAATTTGGAGTAACATACGAAGTTTTCGAATTATAATATTGAAAATCGATAGGGTTATGCCAATATCATAAGAAATATTTTAAATGAGGTGTGGTGTGCACACAGACTAACATACTAGCTAGCATACTAACAAACTGACTGATCTACGGACGGACATCGCATCAATTTTGTGATTTTCGGATTCCTCAAATCTCAGAACGTGTAAAACAGACAAAAAACAGAGGTCGAAAGGTTTCGCAAATTTTAAGTTCGCCATATCTGTAGTATGATGAGAAACTAAAAGAAGGGGGGGGGGGTATTATATGAAACTATTGCTCACGTGAAGCAAACATTCAAAGCAAAAATTATTACTTGAATGACTTTAAAACACCTTTTGAATAAAGAGCACAATTTTCTATAATTCTATTACTTTTTAAGTTCAGTACCAATGAAAAAATGATTTTCTTTCGTGAAATATTTAATAAAGTTATCATGAATTTGTAGCAAGTACCATAAACTACAGACACTCGCAACTTTTCTGTGTGAAATTAATTCCACGACCCTCTATCAGGCAAAAAGTGTAGGCAGGAATATAGCATGCGTTTCCGCTGCACTCGTGCCCAGTTTTTTTCGTCTGATGAAAGGCCACGCTATTATTTGAACCCGAAACAATTGTTACGAATTTTTTAATATATGGTGTTTACATACAAAAGATTTTTTTTTCATTACATAAATTTTCTATAGGATTAAGAAAAAAGCAATTAAGAAAAATCTAAAATATTATAAAACTTTCATAGTTAATTTTCTTAAATGTTGTCATTCATATATATCATTTATAACAAAAAATAAAACTCGCAGTTTTTTTATAATATGTTATAACTGTCTGATATAAATGAGAAATCATGTTTTTTATTATCTTATAATATTTATAATATGATTTTTTTATTACCTTAAAATATTATAGATAAAACAAAAGTGTCAACTTTTAGCAGGAAATAAAAGATTGTAGCATATATATATATATATATATATTTACCACAAAGCAAATACGTTTTCGTTATTCTCCATATACATTTTCCAACATTTTAAAACTGAAAAATAGTACTACTGAAATATGCTAAGAAAATATTCATATTTCGTCCAGCTATATTTTCTTTCTCTTTTAAAAAATTGATTCGTTGGCAAATTCAATATAAAAGCTGAAAACTATCGTTTACATATACAAAGCGCATAACAAAAATCTAGCATTGTCGTATTAAAGTAGAAGATATGTATTCTGAGCTGCAGATTAAAGTAAACCAAAAGAAGAACAATATTTTGCCTGAAACCCTTAAATACAACAAATCTATGGATATTTTAAAAAAGCTTAAAAAAGTTATACTTCACTTACTTTGCATTTTTGAAACTCTATATATCTTCTTTTATTATTATTATTATTATTATTATTATTATTATTATTATTATTTGCAGTGCGTCTTATTTTTGTATATATTTAGAGACAGTATTAAGAAACCGCAGAGAATTTTCAAATAACTTATTCGGTTTTCATATGTAAACATCTTTCCGTGTTTAGAGTTAGATTAAACATAATGTATTACGATTTTAAAAACTTTTTAAAGCATTTCATTGAAATGCTCAATTTATGTTTAAATATTTACGAACAATGAAGGAGTGAAAAATTATGGCTTTTAATAACTGAGAATCTTAATTAAGAAAATTATTATTATTATTATTTTATTATATTTTTTATAGTTTTATTAAACTAAAGAATTGCAATAAAACACTTCATGTTTCCAAATATAAGAATAAATAAATAAAAAGGAAAAAGGAAATTCAAGATAAGAAATAGATTTAGACTTATTTATAATAGAATTAGTTATTTTGTGAAATATTCATTTTCGGTTAGTGCTTTAGAGCAATTGTTATACCTTTTTCTCACTTATTATTCTATGTATATGGACCATTCCATGATAGGTAACACTCGTCGCAAAAATTTTAAAATTAATTTTCGATAAATGAATAGTAGTATCGTTTTGTTTTAAGAATATAACGTAGGAAGATAAGATATCATACCAAATCAATAGTAAAATAATTCTATCATTTAATTTTTAATTTTTTTTTTTTTTTTAATTTTGTGACGGGTGTGACATTTAATGAAATAGTCCATGTACTTTCCAAGATTATAAACGATGCTTTATTTCAATTTTTAAGTATCAAACAAATTGAAAAATATGTGAGATAAAATTTATATACATTCATTACAAAATTATTCTTATTAATTTAACCTAATTATACACCATGCTAGTTTCACTATATTCTCCATGTTTTAATCATCTTGGAAGGCTTGGTTTAATTTTTAATAATTAACTTTATATAAGATTATGTAGGTTTTTTTTTTTTTTTTTTTTTTTTTTTTTAATTGAACGATACTTTATAATTAAATGTAGTATAAGAGTACAACGAGAAGAGGAGGGAGTAAATTTTGCGAGAAAAATAGTCATAAGTTTAAAAATAGAGAATTTGTGGTATTTGAATATATTCCTTCAAATGTGGTTTATTGAATCTGTACCTGATTTAATAATTAAAATGGATATTTATACGTTTTCTTTAATACTCTTTTACCGTTTTGATTTTTTTTTTTTTTTTTTTTACAAACAGAAATTAGATAAAACTTTTTACCTGCTTGTGTTGTGAGGTTGAGACGTCAGAACGTCACCACAGTAATTTTAATTAAGCTGGATCCAGCAAAGTAGGAAGTAGGAAGTGGGGACGGTTAAAATCACTCCGTCGCCAGTGGCTCGGTGAAGGTTGAGGTCGAGCTAGTTTTGTGTCGGCAGGGTGCTGCATTAAAAGACTTAGATTTTGAATATTAGTTAAATTACAAGTGATTTTTTAAAAGTACGGATTGAAATGTAGTGAAAGGAGGGTGTAGGAAGAAGTATAAAAATAGAGATGGTTTAAGCAGATAGTGTGGATGTTGGAGGATCGTATAGTGGATGTTGGAGGATATTATAGTGGATGTTATGAATCTTAGTTTGACAGATATTGAAAAGTAGAGTAGTGGAGATTTAGTGGCGTGAAGTTAAGTAGTGTTGAGTGTTGGTGAGTGTCTACTAGTTTTCGGAAAGTTCAAGCTGGGTCAGAAGGGAATTCTCTGTCCCATAGCGAAGCCGTAGTATTGGAGTACGAGTGCGACCGTCTCTACACCTTCGACTATCTGCTGTGGTGAGATATTTAAGATAATTAAATTGTTGATTTATATATTTTTGATTTAGTAATACGCTGGCTGAGCTAAGATCTATTTTCCAGGCCGCCCTCCCATTAATCTGTTTCAATAAACTTTTATTGTTTGTTCAATTCAAGTCTCTGGTTTTCTTAGTAATCTAAGTATTTAAGTTAAGATGGAGTTTGCGGGAACGCAAACGCCACAGTGTATGTAGCTTATTAAATGGAAGTGCATCTATTTTTAAAACTCGCTCTTCTAAGTAAACATTTGTAATTACATTATTTCACCATAATTAAAAGACCTTTATTTCAGTAAAAAAGAGTTTCATTGGAAAATTATTATGGATTTCTTTCAAATAAATAAAATTTTCTGAATAGTGAAATTGTATGTCAAATAAAAATAACTTAAGCAGTTAATCATTTGTAATTGTCTAGGCTTAAGAAATATATATATATATATATATAAACGACACCTCTATATAAATGAATTAAGGGTGAAATTCATTTTTACATTAAATATGTTCAAAACAGTCCTATATATGATTTACAAACAAACCGTTATACAGATATTCGTAAACATATTATCATTTGTTAACCTTGAGGTAAAAGACGATAAAATGTAGTGCGGTTTTATAGCGTTTTAGCAGCTATAATTGGGAACAACATTCTGTCCTAGATATGATCATAACAAGATATTTCAAGGAAAAAGAAGTAATGACTTGCTTTTATGGAACTTGAAATGTGCATCAACTAGACATGATTCTAATTATCTGTATTAGAATTCATGAGCTTAAATATACTGTATGAGAGGTTCCGTAAGTCTATGGTAAACGTTAATGCATTGGAAAAGAAATTTTTCTGAAAAATGTTTTTTTTTTTTTTTTTTTTTTTTTTTTTAAGTTTGTTATTAAAAAAAAAAAAAAAAAATGAAATTGTAGATATTTAATAACCGACAGATAACCAGTAATAAACGTAGTATCTTAAAAAAAAGAAAAAAAAAAAAAAGAAAAAAAAAACATTTATAAATAATTTTTTACTAATATTGACATGAAGGAAATTGTTTATATTTTTAAAAAAAAGGAATAAATTGAGAGAAAAAAAGTGAAAATTACACTTTGTCATAGGTCTAAATATGAAGTAGCTCAATTTCTCCAGATGCAAGAATTTTTTTAATCAGAGTTTATCTCGAAAATGAATCAAGTATGAAATATATAACACTAGAATTTACACATCTGGAATGCATATGCAAATTTGTCGATGATCATATTTAGAGTCAAATATGTTCTCGATAGTAAAAAAACTACTAATAAATTGAATTTGATCACACAACCACTATTCAAAATAACGCTCATTTGTTTATATAAAATTTGTCATGAATTCGGATTTAATTTGAAAAATAAAATGGAAGATTTAATAAAAGACGTTAGAACATTTTTATTCTTACTGTTAATACAGTCGGAAGCAAAAGTATCCGAGCACTAGCAAAAATTCCTATGTAAAAAAAAGGTACACCTAATACTGTTTTGTTAAATAAATCTTGTCGAATCGTGTTCTTAGACTGACTAAGAACAGGATTCGACAAGGATTTATTTAAAAAAACTGTATTAAGTGTACTTATTTTACATGGGAATTTTTGCTAGTGCTCGAATACTTTTGCTGCCGACTGTAATGTTGATGGTGTATTTTCTCTTATCAAACATACTTTCTACAGCGGATAAAGGTCCTAAAGAAATAAGTTTCTCTATGACAGAAACACAGCCACATTAAAGTTAATTTGCTGACATAGAAGAGCTCTTAAAATTGAGCAAACAGAATATAGTTAATTGAGCTGAACTTAAAAAAAACGAAAGAAAGAAAGAATCCACAAGAAATTTAATAAGACGGCACCAGATAATACTGAAGGAATATTACGCTGACTGTTATAAAAAATTCTTAACTTTTACAAACTAAACAAACATTCTAAGTTCGATTATTTCACATAGTATTTAATTTCTATATCAAATTTATCGACCTTTCATTTTTTATGTCAATTGTATCGCTATTAGAAAATGTCATTGATCGTTCAATGGAAGAGATCTACCAAGTAAAAAATATCTATAAGTTTGGCATACCAGAAAATATAAACCTAGGCATTGCAATGACAATTTAATCTGTTTTTCGCTTATCGATTCGTTTATATTAATAGAAACGTAAATAATGCGCGGCATGTTTAAATGTTAGTTAAGTTTTCCATTGGTGACCCTGTAATATTTATTTGCCGAAACGTCAGTGGAGGCCTTATGTTGAGACTCAAAACGGTTTTGGGCTGTGTCTGTCTGTCTGTCTGTCTGTCTGTCTGTTTGTCTGTCGCGCGATAGCGGCCGCAAAAATAGCGCTATTGACTTGAAATTTGGTACACGTGTTCATGAGCCCCACGAAATCAGCTGTATAGTTTTTGGTATGTACTCCATTTGTAGTTCGTATACAGGGACACGCCAAAGTTTTTCTTATCATTACGGCCAATGGGAGGAATTTGTATGTATCGCGATAGCGGCCACAAAAATCACGCTATTGACTTGCAATTTGGTACACGTGTTCATGTTTCCCACGAAATCAGCTGTATAGTTTTGGGTGTGTATTCCATTTGTAATTCGTGTACAGGGACACGCCAAAGTTTTTCTTATCATTACGGCCTATGGGAGGAATTTGTATGTATCGCGATAGCGGCCACAAAAATCACGCTATTGACTTGCAATTTGGTACACGTGTTCATGTGCCCCACGAAATCAGCTGTATAGTTTTGGGTGTGTATTCCATTTGTAATTCGTGTACAGGGACACGCCAAAATTTTTCTTATCATTACGGCCTATGGGAGGAATTTGTATGTACCGCGATAGCAGCCACAAAAATCACGCTTTCGACTTGCAATTTGGTACACGTGTTCATAAGCCCAACGGAATCAGCTGTATAGTTTTAGGTGTGTATTCCATTTGTAGTTCGTGTACAGGGACACGCCAAAGATTTTCTATCATTACGGCCTATGGGAAGAATCTGTATGTACCGCGATAGCCGCCGCAAAAATCAAGCTATTGACTTCAATTTTTGCCGAAACGTCTGTGGAGGCCCTCTGTTGAGACTCAAAAGGATTTTGGGTTCCGTCGGTCCGTCCGTCTGTCTGTCTGTCGTGCGATAGCGGCCGTAAAAAACCACGCTATTGACTTGAAACTTTGTACACATGTTCATGATCCCCACGAAATTAGCTGTATAGTTTTGGGTGTGCATTCCATTTGTAGTTCGTGTACAGGGACACGCCAAAGTTTTTTTTATCATTACGGCCTATGGGAAGAATTTGTATGTACCGCGATAGCGGCCCCAAAAATAACGCTATAGACTTGCAATTCGGTACACATATTCACGAGCCCAACGGAATTAGCTGTATAGTGTTAGGTGTGTATTCCCTTTGTTGTTCGTGTACAGGGACACGCCAAAATTTTTCTTATCCTTACGGCCTATGGGAAGAATTTGTATGTACCGCAATAGCGGCCGCAAAAATCCTTCGATTGACTTGCAAATTGGCGCACACTTTCCAGCTTTCCATATAAGTAGCTGTATAATTTTCATTGCTATATTTTTTATAAACTGTGTACAGGGACACGCCAAAATTCTTAACATTACGGCGTATGGGGTGAATTTCGTTTAAACGCATTTTAATGTCATTACTTTGCAATGAAGAAAATGAAACTAGAGTACGTGAGTAAGATGCTTAAACTCATGTTGCTTGAAGAAAATATGTGCTCTTAAGCTTTCTAATTAATGTACAGGACCTTACAAAAGTGTTCTGACAATGTCACTTAGTCATCCAAACGATGTTAAATTTGGAACAATTATTAATTTTAAACGCAAAATAAGTTGAATAGTTTTTACTGGTGTATACAATGTTTATGGTTCGTTTACAAAGACACACGAAAGAATTTCGTAACATTAGAGCCTATCGGCAAATTTTTATTTAAGCGCGCACTTTACTGTGTTTATGCTGAAATGAACTTAATAAAATTAACTTACATTATAAAGATGCTTAAAATCATGTTTACTCTAAAAAAAGGTTATGTATAGATTAAATAATTTATGGGACCACACAAAATAATTCCGAGTATGTACTGTAATCATCCAAATGATGTCAAATTAGTTTGAAAGATTAATGAGTTATAATTAATTAGATTTATTCTTATTATTGGCGTTTATAATGACTGTGGTTACTTTTCCGGGATACATAAAGGAATTTCGTACTTTTATGGTGTATAGTCGGTATTTCTTAAAAGTGTATTTTAACATGGTTACACCCCATCAAATATAATGAAATTTTATTAGAATTTTAAAAGCCTGTTTTCATGTTGAAAATTGTGGGCATAGAATTGATAATTAGTTTAAAGGTTAGGCAAAATATTTCCGATATGTTATGTAATTTTTTTTGTATGAAATTCGGTATTTATGAATTTCCGGGAAATAATGCGAGACCGTCGTTTAATAAGAATGCATATTGTTGCGTACTTGGGGGTTTGTAAGTTGTCCGAGAATGAAAGGCGAAACTTGCAAAAATTCAGTGATTTATTCACAGAAAGTTCCAGAAGAATACAGGTCTATAAACCAAGTATCAGCTTCAATTCAACCAGTAAACATAGCTTAAACAACAGCCGTTAACAGCAAAACAACAGTACAAACTGTTTAGCAATAACACATAAAGCAAGTCTCATTCAAAGAGGCTCAAAGTAAAGCAAGCATTTGACGAAACCGACACAGATCTGAGATTGGAAGCCTTGGCTAAAAAAATGCTCCTTTTATACTATTCTATCGAACACAGACTGTTCTGGAAAATTATCGTATCTCATCAGCCAATGAGATTAGAGCTTCCATATTTGGTATATCCCTAATAAGGATTTTCTCGCCAAGGTCGCCAAAAAAATCGCCAAGGAGGGAAACAGTCGCAAAATTTGGCGCCAAATCCATTTCTTCCCTTATTGGAGCTTTTCAATTCGTTTTTAAAGGAAAATTAGGCTATTTTAACGCTAAAACGACTAGAAATGCACAAAATTAGCATTTTATCGACTTACTTAGCCTCTTTGAAAAAATTTATGCAAAAATAAATGCAATTATTTACAATTCCGTAACACTTTGTATGATATACAAATAGGTATACAAAGAGAGATAAAGTGGGGGATTGAGGGGGGCGGCAGCCCCCTCTGTAATGTATCTGATTATGGTAATAAGTCGATCGAATCAATATATACTATTATATAATAAGAAATAAATAAAAATTATCTATTGAAAAATGTCTGATGCAAATAGGACGTTGAGGCTCCTGATCTGCAGATCCACTAGTTGTATTTATATTTGTATACTGCATGTTTCTTCTTAGATCGTGAACCATGTGTCACCAGTTGATTGAGCTCTTTCTTTTTGATGTCGTGTACTTGCAGTTTTGTTTCAGCTTGTACGTCTCTATCTCTGCGAACTAACTATTTCCACATGAGCGTATGCAGATTCTTATTATCCTAATATCTGGGTTTCACGCAAATAAAAAGGGCGAGCTAAGCAAATAATAATAATAATAATAATAATAATAATAATAACAGCCAGATATTATAACAACGTTCCATATATGCTGATCGAAATGAATGAATTTAAATTTGGACCAGCATGTGTTTGTCGTGACCATTTAATTGTTTATCTCATTTGCCTTAATATAAACGTTTCTTTATTATTAATGGCGCGGTACCTGCAACTTTACGGTATTGGTCGAGGGGGAGGGGGGTGTCACCGAATTGATGATCATTCGTGAAGGGGCACCAAATGGGCGGTCATCGCTTGCCCTAACATGGACAACACATCCATGCCTTCTCCGGGATTCGAACGCAGGCCCAACCGTCTAGGAGTCTGAGACGCTAACCACTACACCGTCTGGACGGCTTAATATAAACATACAAGTACTTGTTTTTGCGTAAAATTAGTTGAAATGAATTCCATAAATGTAGATTTTTAAGTATCAAAAAAATATTTTTATAATAATTTCATAGATTCTCTAAACTTTTAAACTTATTATTGATTCCATTATCTGTACTGCTTGACCGTTTAAATAAGCTCTCTGATAAAACTGAAAACTATATATACTCATGGATCTAACTCTGCATTGAAACTTACACCACAGTTGTTTAAAATTTTTCAGTATTTTGTTTGTTTTTCCATCAGAATTTTTAACCGAGAAAAACTTTTAGTACTCTCAAAATTGAAAAATCTTAACTTTGTATTCACTAATTTAAAGTTACGTATGATTGAGACATAAAATATGAGACATATTCTCCTTTTTATGTTTTGGTGAAAGAAATATTTGTATTGACTTTCACCAATATTTGAAAAAAAGAAAAATCAGGTTTTTTTGCATCTTTATGAAAATATTTTTATTTAGAAAAAACTAGTAAATTCGATATTCTTTACACAAACTGTGATAAAGTATATATAAAAAAAATTAATTGTTTAATGTTTCTTTTGCTGGATCTTATTCTTAAAAACACTTTACTGTATTTAATATTTATTTATTATTTATTTATTTATTTAATAATTAAAGTACCAAATGCGTTATATTTAAATATAATTTTTCTAATAATATTCATATAAATCAAAAAAATTTTCTAATTTATAAATGTTACTATAGCTTTGCGAATGTAAGAAGCCTTTAATTTTTCTTTCAGATAGTAACATCTAATAAGAACTAATCAACTTTCATCGATTACTTGATACTATGTGGCATGTCTTATAATGTCGATGAAATATTCGCAGTATCTCTTAAATACAGAAATTAATAATGCAACATTTCTCACAAATGCCCTGGTAACGAAGTGGTGAATATTAATCATCTTTTATGGTTCATTTGATTTCTTAGAAAAGGAAATTATTTCCAATTTATCTTCAGCAAAACTGTATTTTATCGCACTTTAATTGTGGCCGTAGTTTCTAAATAAATGTATAAATAAAGTAACTTCATGGATTAAATATGAATTTTAGCATCATATCACTTATATTATCTGAAATTATAGTTTTGCATTTTTTTTTAAGTAAAAAAAGCCAAAATGGTATTTAAAATGTCAAATTCGGGAATGGAATATTTTTAATTAGATACAAGGGAATATCTCCTGTTATGGGCATCCAACCATATCTTTTAACAGAAAGCAAATATGGTGAATTTGAGTACTGTCAAACTTGTATAATAACAGTTCACAGTTTTTGTGCTAAAACCGAAGTGAACAGACGCATTTGCTTAGTAAGTGCAAGCATCGAAAAAAAAAAAATTTGGAAAAAAGCAACAAAAAAGTAATTTGTAAATATTTTCAGAATGCGATAAATCGAAGTGAATTAATTAAAAAATGTAAGGGTAATGTATATTCATGCAGTATATTCTTTATACTTTGTGATGCAACATTTAATTTAGCCAAAATGTAGACTGAAAATTGCTTTTCTGTCATTATAAAACGGGCTGCTATTCCCGGTTGTGGGCACCTTCATGTAACCGGTTGTGGTACACTTGTTTTTTTTTTTTTTTTTTTTTTTTTTTTTCCATTTAAAACGTGTGTTTGACGTACAAATTGTCAAATATGGTCGTTTATGTCAACATAACATATTTTATTAGAGTTTTTGTGTAGTTTTAGGCATTTTTAGATATTTTTAGCACTGTCAAACCCCGGAAAAGTCAACCGATAAAAAAGAAATGGATATTAATGCGCTGGTTGAAGCCATTTAGAATTGATTAGTACGTAAGAAATCTATAAAATTGACTGCCGAAAAATATGGACTACTCGCAGCACTTGTGTCCCTCCAGAAGGAGCCTGGAAAAAGTAAGGCAACTCCACCTGTCAAACTGCCGGCCAAGCGCGCTAAAGGTGGGAACATCCACAATCTGATAATGATGTCGGTTTCTTCTTCTGTTTGGAGTACCTTCTACCATGCCTAACAAGAGCCAACCCAATCAAATGCAAAGTGTGTGATCATCTGGTGCATTTAAAATGTGCCAATATACATGCAAATTATTTTACTTGCAAGCATTGCACTTGTGATTTGGAGGACGAAGAAGAGGACGAATAAAATTGTAAAAATGTCATTTTCTGTTGTTATTTTGGCCACTGAATCCTCACAAAATGAATGAATTTTGTTATTTTGTATATTTATGGTGGTTTTCTTATTATATTCCCATTTTCAGCGTATTTTTCAAGTGTGCCCACAACCGGGTATACAATTGTTTTTGGCCAAAAATGACCGTCTCACAAAATTGGTGATAATTTTTTTCTGGTTGATGAAATCGATTCTAGCTTCCATTGGTCTATCAAATGTTATAAGCCAAAATTAAAACTGTGCCCACAACCGGAGACATTCCTCTAAATAATAATTCATTTTTCTCTTCAAGTGTGTATATATTTATAATGCATTCTGCGTTTAAATATATCCATATAAGCATTTTAAATTTATATTCTTCTAAATTTTGCATATTCAAAACTTAAAAAATTTATAAGTAACAAAAAAACTATAACACTTGCATATAACACTTGCATTTGTATTATTATACAAATATTTCTCAACAGTTGTAATTAAGATTTCAACATTTTAAAGTACCATTAGATTATACAAATATGTAGGTGTTAAAGCCGATGGACTTCCGGAGTCCCCAAAGCCTGGACGGAGTGCCCTCTATCGGTAGTTTTTCTAAAAGGCCCAACTTACTGGACGTGAATTGATTGTCATTTGTTTCCTCTTTAACTGTAAACTAACTTTTAATGCTGTTTTCCTGCATATGATACAAGAAAGAGGTTTAATTCTTTGTAACATTGCTCTCCTGTTACAAAACTGTACGCCCCAAGATATATTTATAGAATGATTCATGATTTATTGCATTGTATGGAACTAGTTTATTGGTGTGAATCATTTGGGACTTACTGTCTGGTAACTTATCTTCAAAAGGTCATCATTTAGTTTATGTCGTCAAAATACCATCATAAGATTATTCCCAGTTTTGTTGTAATTTTTGGCATGAATCTTTTCTGCTCTTTGAATTACAAAACCACACAAGGCCAACCTCCTTCAGACAATTTTATGTTTCCGTTACGTCGTAACGCGTCTTCATTCGGTCGCTAAACAGATTTACTTATTCTCTATTGAAATGATATTACTCGGTTGAGATTAATACCTTGTTGAGATAAGTATTTTGTTGAAATTAGTACTGAATTGAAATTAGTATTTTTATCTGAATGAAGAATCACAGGAACTCTAAAACGTGATATTGAATCCTGCACAAGGATATTCACAACTGTCGATGCTTTTTGATGTTGTATGGGTATAGCTTCAAGCCATTTCGTGAAATGTGACAGTTTCCTTTAGACGTCTCAAGCAATGGTTCTAATATTCACTTCGATTTTTTTTAAAGACGTGCCAATATTATATTGTTGCAAATGTCTTATAATTCGAGATTTTTCTTCGCATGCAGGACAGTTCCTTACAGCCCTTAGAAGTCGAAACCAAAAGTGTTCATTTATCTTATTCAGGGTTTTCAAAACTCTGAAATGTGCTCTACTTAGACTGCTATGAACTTCTTCCAGGACGTTATTAACTCTGAATTTCAAGTAAATTAACTTCCATCAATATGTTTTACTTTCATTATTATTCTATTCGCGATATAGCTCATCTTTTCTAAAATGTAAGGAATCCTACAAGACTTATTTCATAGTTGTGAGGCTATATGGAGCTTTTTTTTTGCCAATATGATCTGATAGAAGAACTTAACTTCCTCTCTTGAATAGTTTCGGTGTCTGAATCATTTAATTGTGCCTTAGGGTCCACACTGTTAAACATTTCAACAGAAAACTCTGTGTAATCTATTATCTTAAGTTTTATGTAAAATTACAGAGAAAAATAAACGGAGATGTTAAAAAGCTTATTTTATACATTCATTTTAATAACTAATATTAATTTAATTAATTATTGGTGAGAATATATTACGAACTTGGAATGCTTTTTATAAAGTAGAAACAGACATTTTTAATTTTAATTAAAAAACTAAATAATAAAAATACATAAAAATACAGAATAAAGATTGAGAATCTCGATTATTCACTTTTAACTAAGAATTACTGTAAATTTACAGAGACTCTGGATAAATATTTACATAAAATTTACAGAAATTTTTAACAGTGCTTTGCCAGGAGATAAAGGGTCTATAATTGATGATGCTACTGCACTAACAGAAATTTATATCTCCATGCCATGTTTCAATTCTGCATTTACACAATGCTTACAATTTCAGAACATACTCTTCAAGAGAGCGCATCTACGTTTTGGTTAACTGAAAATTTTCTATGAAGAATCTTGAAATCATATTTCAGAAATCTCGGTATACAAGGGAATACTTGAATTTTTCTCTGATTGAAGCTTCACAACGAAGCTTAAGGTCCGTTTGTAGAATAAATTTCCGGTCAAAGAGGTAATGAAGGAAATGTTGTATATATTTTATCATGGTCAACCACTCTTTATTTGAGGCACAATAATTTTTTTCCTGTTTTGTCAAGCTCTTGCTGGAATAATCTTTTACACATTCCTCATTTCCGAATTTTTATTCAGAATCCAAGGCAACTTTGATGTTCATGTACTGCGTTTGGGATAGCCAAGGTAATTACTAATTTAAATTTATCTGAACCAGTTTTAATTCCCTCGTATGATATATATATATATATATATATATATATATATATATCTGTAATAAGAGAAAAAATCTTATGTTTTTCAAACGTCCGTCGACCTATGAAATACCATCCAAATAAATTAACATTTTTCAGAAGAAATTCCACACCATACAGTTTCCATTATTGTATTAATTGTTTTAGTGACGTTGAATAATACGAAATTCATAACTTTAATTTGACAGAGTCCTTGAACTGTGATAAAGGATAGTTTTTCCCTTCTTCGGGATAAATTTTATCTTGCCATTATCTACTCTAAAAGGCAATGTGGATAACCACTGGATTCCACTCACAAGGGAAGTGTGAATCAGTAAAATTGCTATTGAAACCAAACCAAGCTTGAATTAAAGAGCATGGTCGAAAACATTGGGTACAGTACAAATTTGCCGCAACAACCCCCATGGTGGCGAGATATGACCTCCCTAATAGTTTTAGTTATTTCTATAAAAGCCAACAAAACACACATCGTCGTGAGAGCGGATGGTGCAGTGACAGCGCGCTTGACCTCTGATACGGAGGTCTTGGGATCGAGTCCCCGCAAGGGTGTTTTGCATTTTAATTTTTTATTTCAACTGAAATATTTAGTTATTTTTTACATTTTTAATTAAATTAAATCATTATTATAAGAGAAAATATTAATTATAATAAAACAAGTTTTTTTTTTTTTCAGCGCGGACAATTTTATAATTTTTATTTTTTATTTTTAACTAATTTATTTATTTATTTATTAAATTTAAAGAAATTAATTTAACTGGAAATAATTTTATATTACATTTAGATAAGATTTTGTTAATGATTACATTCAGATAAAATTTTCTTAATGATTATGTTTTATCTAAATTTTTAATTACTATTTTTTAACGATGACATTAATAGCAAGAGTTAATCGTCTGCTCTCAATTGTATTATTTATTCATGCAATTTTTTACATGAAAAATCCTGAGTGAACTATAGATGTTGCTTAACTAATCGACGTCGCATTTAACTTTTATTTCAAATATTCCATTAAACAACTGTCAAATTTGGTGGTGTCAAAAGATTTGATAATAATATTGAATACAATGGCAAATTATCTCAAAAAAATTTTACTAATTTATAATTAGTTTACATCTCAAAAAATTCAAAATCTGGGCAAATATGAATTTTACAAATCTAGTAATCTCGACGAAAAGCCAAATATTTAACAAAATGTTCTTGATGAACAATAATTGACGGTGAACAAAATTGTAATTCAAATAATTGTGATCAATCTTTTTATACTTCTTGTTCTAATTGTCAAAAATACTTATGGTTTCATGATTTTTATACTTTTAATCATAATTGTTTTAAATTAGAAACTATATTCGTAGCTTAAAACATGATTCTCTTTTTTATAAATAAAAAAATATAAATACATATTTCTTAAATTCATGGTCAATATTTTATTAATTGGAATACTCAAAAAAAAAAAAAAAAAAAAAAAAAAAAACTTAATGTAATAAATATTTTGTCTTAAATTAATAATTTAATTTAATTAAAAGCGTAAAGGAAAAGAATTGAAAAATAAGCTAATTACAAAGCGCCCTCGTGGGGACTGGATCTCAGGAACACCTTATCAGAAGTCAAGCCCGCTACCACTGCACCATCCGTTCTTTCTACGTTACGTGTTTCGTTGGTTTTTATAGAAATAACTAAAACTATTAAGGCTTCATATATCGCCCCCATGGGGGTTGTTGCAGCAAATTTGTACTGCACTCTATGTTTTCGACCATCCTCTTTAATTTAAGCTTGGTTTGGTTTCAATAGCAATTTTACTAATTCCTACTTCCCTTGTCTGCGCATCTGATGTATTGTCAATATGTTCAAAGGATAACCTCTCTTTTACGATATATTTTTCAGCTTCCTGCAATTAACTCAGAATTATGTTGTTCCGTTCTTTGCTTTAAGTAAAACTACGGCCGAAGTCCAATGTCTTGATGACGCTTCGATGACGCTGATCACTTTTATTTCTTTTGTAAGTTTCTCAACTTCATACTTTTTGGCGATATTTAGTCATCTTAAATGTTGCTTTATAGTAAATTGTCTGCCATATCAATTTCATGCTGAAAAAATTTGCAGTGACCGACAAAGGTGTCATATCCTGAGAAAATATTCTTGAACTTATTTAATAAATTTCGTGCTTCCGACGTTGGTCATGATTTCATCTATTCAAATTTTTCATAAGTAACCTCAAATTGTGGGGCTGCGTTTCAGATACACGGGTATTGGTATCAACTACCGGTTGACATAAGGCAATTATAATTCCTTTATTAAAAATCTTGGGATTATTATCAAGAATGATCAGTCTCGAACAGGAATAATTTCTCTCTTTAGATCAACTAAAGAAGCGGCTACAAGTAATCCTTTCTGTGAAACTTTATTTGGAAAATCAGTAATTGCATATCAATACTTTCCGCAAGGTTCTAGTTTTCCACTAACAAACATTCTGATCTCGCAAGAATCCTATTTCTTATTGTAACTAAATTGCAGTACCTTGCGTTGGATGTAAGCATACAAAATTCTTCCCAATTTACAACCAATTCATTTTTTTATTTTTTATTTTTTAGGTTAGTAATAAAATTGAATTTCTTTAGGAAGTCTAACCCCAGAATGCACTGGTCAGATATATCTGCAATATAGACTTTGTATTCAAATGCTGTGGAACCATATTTTAATGTTGCACCCACCTTGCCATATTACTTTGCACGCTCATCAGTAACAGTTTCTAAAGAAATTCAAAGAGCTTGCAGATAAATTTTTACAGGGTCTGTCTAGAAGAGCAATGAGACTGGTTCCGTAAAATTCGCTTACTTGAAGATAATTTTACAGACAGTCTCCAAAATAACATCCTCCTGCATTAATACACCGTTGCTAATGGCTCTGCCACCCATTGATGACCGCTTGGATGTTTTTATCTGGCATGCTGTTCAGAACGCGTATTGAGTTTCTCTGTAAGTTCTTCAAATTGTCAAAACCATTAAAAAATACTCAAAACAACCTCTTAAGCTAGATTTTAACTGAAGGAATAGGAAAAAGTCTAGCAGTGACACATCGGGGTAGCATTACGACGGCATTACGTTTTGCTAGGAACTGTGCCAGGAGCTTCCAACGATTTTTCAGCATTTGAAGTTTCTCCGTGACGGTTTGATACACAATCGATTTAGTTAAGTCTCAACGTCTCCGCAGTCTTTCGGACACACATCGAACGATCATAGTCCATAAGCGCTTTAATTTAACAAAGCGTTGTTCGTCATCGACGTCCTCTCTTCTGTCCTTGAAGGCTTACAAGGGAACTCTTTGAAGTCATAATCGCCGATTTTCTTGAAAAAAATTCTGGCATAAGATTCAATCATGAATAGCATCTTCCTAAAATATTAGCTGCTGAGTCGCAATAGATAAGCTATAAAAAATTATTAAAAATGCAAGCATATCTGCAGTATTTCCAAAAAAGCGCCTGTTTGGCGACTTCATTCTTCGGAATTTCATTGCGATGAAGATTTAATAGATGTAGATGTTCTTCTTTCTATTTGATAGCCAAACGAACTCCATACGCTGTCGAGCACTTGAAAATTCAGAATAGTTAACAAAAACCAGATAATTTACCAGATTGAGACTTACTGAGTCGAAATTCTAAATAATATTTAATATTTCAATTAAATAAGCTATGTCAATAACAATTGCAAGAGCATTAACGCCAAGTTTTTAATAACGACATTTGAAAAATATATGATCAAGACTTTTATATAAATTTAAATAAAATAAAACATTATATATTAAAACACAAAGCTGTTTTTTTTTTTTTTTTTTTTTTTAAACTAAAATGAAAGCATTTCGTATCCGAACACATTTTTTTCTTATAAGTCTGATCATTTTATTAGGCAGTACCAACCTTCGACGAACAAGCAACTCAACAGACTATGAGTTGTGTAGATCCAGTATCTCATTAGAGCTAAGCAATGAGCAATTGGAGACGATTTATGATTCTACCCTAAATTTCGACCTGTTTGTTGATTGGGTTTGCCGTCGCACTAGCACTGCACTATGGGCAATTGGCGACGGTTTGCGATGAGTTTCTGAGGATGGTCCGGTGACATCTGCAGGTGATAAATGATTGCATTCTGCGTACTGTCGGTAACAAAAGTGTCCGAACACTAGCAAAAATTCCTATGCAAAAAAAGTACACTTCATACGGTTTTGTTAAATAAATCCTTATCGAATCATGTTCTTACACTTACTAAGAATAGGATTCGACAAGGATTTATTTAATAAAACCGTACGAAGTGCACATTTTTTACATAGGAATTTCTGCTAGTGCTCGGACACTTTGTTACCGACTGTATGTTATTTATTTTTAATATATACATCCGATTTGTATGTTTGACTCGACATCCCCCGCCCCATACCCCTGTAAATTTTGTCGAGATGAGGACAGATATAACATAACCCGATTAAAATACAAAAAATAAAAAAAAACACCCTGGGTCAGCTGGGGAATCGAACCCTTTCTTTTACATCCCTTCGGTGGAGGATCAAAATTGTGATGGCATGTCTCCGGAGCACCTCTAGGGGTGTGTCCCAGATCGTCGCCAATTGTCCATCTGCGCAGCACTAGTGCGACGTAAAACCCAACCATAAATCCATCCCATTCTTTTACACTTGAAGGCGATTAGCAAGGGTGACATACTCACTCGTCCACAGAGGGTCTGCATTCAGCATAACAATTATTTTTAAAACAACAAGATTTCGCAGTTAATAATTCTATAAAATTCCCTATGAAATTCATTGCGCAGCACTAATGTGACGTAAAACCCAACCAACCTTATGAAATTCTAATGCATATTTTTACAAAATTCTTTATATTATTATTCGTAAACGTATATAAAATAAATTGCCAGAAATGTAAGAAGCCATAAAGTAGTAGTTATGCACATATTTTCCAATTTTAAGTAAACCCTCCGTAAAAGATCAAAATTGTAATAGCACATCTAAGGACCATCTCTAGGAATATGTCCCAGACTGTCGCCTTTGCATAGCTGTAGTGCGAATTAAAACTTAAAACCTACTCAACCTCAAATATCTTAAATATTTTGATTTTGATTTATTTATTTGAGTATTAATTTCAATCAAATATTCAAATAATTAAATGTTCAATCAAATATTATAATTCATATTGGTCGCCAATTGCCCATTACACAGCACTAGTGCGACATAAAACGTAGCCAACCAACCTATAAATCAGATTAGTTTTTAAATCGTCTGCAAATTTATATAAATACACATGCCGAGAGCTTCAAACATTAATTTACTCCAAATTATATATAAGCTGGAGTAATGTAAAAGTAACTCTGAAATTGAAATTGCATTATTTTAAATAAATGCAATTTTGAAACATTACATAAAATAATTGAAAATATTGGATCTAACATAAAACATAACGTCACTTTTTCTAAATAGAAATTTCTTGATTTCAGAAAATATCTTGAGTGTTGGTGGGCTTTAACGTCGCACTATAGCTACGCAGAGGGAAATTAAAGACTGCCTTATATTCACACTTAGAGATGTTCCGGAGACAGGGGACATCTTAAATTTTATCCTCCGCGGAGGGATGGCTTCCTTGCTTCAGTAACCCCTAGAGCGATAGAAAATACTACCCTCCTATACTTAAGCTCTTTGGCATCATTTAAGGAAGGTTAATGTGATTTGGCGATGACTTTTTTCGTATTTGGCGTTCAAAACGTAAAGTTTAATAAATTTTTGCGGCTTTCCTGTTGCGATTCAGCAGCTAATTTTTTTACCAGTGAATTAAGTGCAACATAAACTATATTCTGTAATTTTTTGAAGGAAATCGGTGATTATCACTTGAAAGAGTTCCCATGTTAGTGCTACTTAAACAATTGAGCTGCGGACAAAGAATACTTTCCACATACTTCTTGTAAAATAGCAAGCGTCTTCGTAGCGTATTTGTTTACTTTTACACAAAACTTTATGGTGTATCGCAGCTCGATACTCTACTGCATTCTAAAAACCTAAAGCTGCTTTCAAACATGTAACTGCTTCATGAGCGATCTGTGCGTTACAAAGGCTTAAGGCCAACAAACTTGCATCATATTCTGTAGCCGACAGTCCCCCACCATTTGTACAAACCACAAACTTTGCACCTTTGGCCTTCTGCTTGATGCAAAAATTTCAGTCTCATTGCTTTCTAGACAGACCTTAAATCTTCTATCTTTAGCCAAATCCATTCCCAATCGTATCGCATTTGCTTTCGCTTCGACTAACATCGAACTCAAAATGCCATTTACATATCATTTGATATATAAAGCATTCCGCTCTTTACTTCGTGCCGAAATCCTCAAAATATTTAAAAGAACAGAAGACAACTTTCGACCTGCAAGATAGCTAAATTCTTGTCATTCAGATGTTGTTCCCTTCTTTTTTGAGCAGTTCATTTGCAAGTACCCCCTCAAAATTTATTTTCAGGATGTAATTCTAGAATGTGACGCAGGGGTTTATTCTCGCTGTCATTATAAGTGTTCTTTAAGATATCCAAGACGATTTTCATGGTCTTCTCTAACTTTGAAGAGTTGTTGACTATATCAGCTGTCTTAAGAAAGATTCATGGTCTCGATATCAATTTAGCAGTTTCGTATTGCAAACTATAAACCAACTAACTCTTCAGATCTTTAATTTTTTGAAGCGTGGTGAAAGTTTTGTTTTTTATTTTTTGATTGTGTCGATGGAAACTGGGCTCTTACACTCTTTTTCACCCCAGGAGGACAGCTTGAATACGAAAGGTTGACAAGTTTTCGACATCTGCTGTTAAAATTTGGAGACTTTCGCCAATTATTTTTCAGTGAGTTTTCAGTTCAGTTTGATAAAAAATATATTAAATGGCTGTTAATGGCTTTTCAGAGCCTTTTATACAGTAGTCATATCAATTAATTTAACCACTAAGATGACTGGGGAAACTTCCGCTTCACACCATCGAAAAGTGGCAATAAACTGGTTTGCTTTAACTGGTCCATTTATTACAGTAACTTATGACGTCAAATTGAATTTTGAAAATATATGATGAAGTCTGCCCTTCAAATGTTAACAGCTTCACTCTCGATCAAAGAGTCATTTAATTATTGCTTAATAGAGTTGAATGATATACTAACTCTAAAGCACTGAATGTTTTTTTTCTCTGTAGGAGAGACATGTCTGTTGCTTGTAGCAAGAGATTACCAGTGTCTACCCGCTGAGACTGCTCGCGCTTGAAAACACCACACAGCTAGGTCATTTTATTTCTCATTCAGAACTTTAATGGCCGGCTACATCTTTCCCTGTCAGGACGAGTAAATCAGTGCTCGCGATAAGAATTTTATTTCCCTGCACTTAATCTCTGCTGTCTGCTCACGTTAAAGGCAACTGAAGTATTGCTTTGTTCTTTGTGCACCATTCTCCTGCTATTGTTTCCTGCCCACTGTTTCGTTAGGATACTCCTCGGAACTCTTTTTGATCCTGCAACGGGCTTCTTTGTGATTTTCCTGTTTTCCATTATTTCCCTCTGTCGCATTTACTGGGAGTTTTTCTCGCAAAAGAAATTGCACGAGTCTCTACTTACTAGAGAATTCCGGGAAAGATAACAATCTGTTCTACGCGCTCTTATATTACGAGAAGTATATTCCCCCGGCGACAAAATGAAACAAAACAAAATAAAATAAAATTTTACAAAAGCTTTAAATTACTTCAAATTTTGTAGAATAAACAAAAAAATTCATAATTAGAGTAAGTTAAACTTTTCAAAAGTTATTTTAAAACTTTATATTAAATCTACAGCAAGAATATTGCGCATTGAAAAAGGTGATTTATAATGACGTATTTTTTATTAATAATATTTATTTTATGATAAAATAATATTCCTATTAGATTCACCCTTTAAAACTAGAGTTTAAAAACCTTTTCAAAGAAATAATACGTCTCTCTCATTACTAAAACCAAAAAATAATTTTTAAAATTTACTCATCTAAAATGAGAAAATTCAATGCAAGACAGAGTTTTCCAACAACATTAACCATCACTTCACGTTTTTCAATCTTCATTTTATCCCACAAATTACATGCCGAATTGCATTAAGTTGAAAAGTGCCAACGAAAGTGTAAGAAAATCTGTGTAATCTAGAAAATGTTCCTTATGAAAATATCGGCTGTTTAGAGTTTACAGTTTTCAGATAAATTTATTTTCTCATATTTTAAAAATGAACTTTTTTTTTCATATACTATAAACGTTATTTTATGCAATTTTATTGTCAGTATAACTGAAATATGTTTTTGAAAGTAGGAATACTTTTCTTTTTTATAATAATTATTGCAAATATTTCTGTATTCATATAAAAACGTTATTCATTTTTATTTTATTTCATAAAGAATGTATAATAGAGTTATGGCTTTTATATATAAAGACAAACAAAACAGTATAAAAATAATTTCATGTAATTTTGTTGCATGATGCAAAATTTTACCCTCTGTAATTAATATGTACCGGGTAATCCAAAAGTCACAGAAAAAAAAATATATATTATTAAAAAAAAAATTTCGCTGTAGCACTATGTGGTTTTTCCTGAAATGTAGAGAAGGACGTGGGATTTTATTGACAAATTAGTTTAACCCGATCAAGGTATCGCTTTTTTCGGCACCTTGTTAGTTTATCATGGGTTTTCCATTCATAACTTTTGAACAAATTGAAATATTTGAAAAATTCATATTGCATAATAAAATTTAAAAATGGTATTTTTACGGAAAAAATCATGGACACGATGGATAGGTATTTCTTCTGTATATGGATTCTAAGGTTTGAGACAAAAGAAAAATGGCTTGGGTCTCAAACGACCCATGATAACTTGATCAGGTTAATATTTCTCCATAAATGGCGCTTTAATTATAAAATTACAGCGGCGTAGTACATTGAACAACGCAATTAGGATTAAAAATGTTTAAAACGACGGCCGTCATATATTGCGCATTGGGAACTCATAATAAAATTTAACTTACTATGCTTAATCACCTAACAACATTGTCACAAGGAATTCGTGACATTTGTTAAAAATTAAAATTGATTTAATGAAAAAGAAAAAAAAAAAAAGAATTTAATCCCTTACTTATTTATTTGTTTAAAAAGAATGTAAGTTTAATTATTTATAGTGCAATAGCTGTTCTCCTCGTTAAAATTTGTTTCTTTCATAAAATCACTTGTTTGTCTGTTTCCCGGATAAATACTGAAAAGTGTGGAATGTGCTAAGTGTTTCCCATAAGTCGTTAAAAGAATCATTAGCGCTTATCTGGTACAATAATGAATGCACCTCTTTCAAGGAATCCTGAAAACGAATTTCTTAATCGCTCGCTTCTCTGTGTGAACGCGCATTTCCTTCTCTGTTCCAGGGTCATTATTTTCCCCCCTTCTGTCTTCTTGTGGGAAATATAGACATCTGATTTCTTTTTCAAATCTTCCGATGAATGTACGGGAAGTGAAACTTAGTCGAAAACATATGGTTTCATTTTCAATCGTGATTCTCTTTCCAAAACACATATGCGGTTGCATTTCTCCGAAGCAATATTTAACTGTGAGTAAATGGTTAATGGGTTTTTTCCCAGGTGCGTTTCACTAATGGTAATTAGAGAGGTGTACTGACGTGTTAATGGTTTTTAGAAGGTTCTCGCCGTGAGAAAATTTACTTGGGAACTTTAACGAGTTTGCATTTAATTGTTAAGCTGGGGCGGTGTCTTGTTAGTATTCGATTGCACGGATTGTATCGAATCAGTTAATAGCATTTTTATCTATGAATTAGTGGCAACGATCTGATTTGATGCGCGTAGATTGGGAGGTGTTGTTTATTATGTAAAGTGTTTGGATTGGTTGTGGCAGGAATTTATTACTGTAATTCGAGTGAATTTATGGGAGTTGTGTAAGAAGTGAGGAGCAGAAGTCCCCTACATCTCTCTCCAGGTGTATGGAAGCAGAATGCTCTTTTTTTTTTCAAGAGAGAGGCCTTTATGAAAGATCTAGTTGTCGTGTTCCCAGGCGTGATGTCACCGGGGCGAAGGTATGAGCCTTCGAAATAGCGTCGGCGGTGTGGTTGATATGCCTGTCTTGGATGCTTAGGGATCACAAGCCAGCTGCTTAAAATCCGTACAGATAACTGAAGCTGAGTTATTATTGATGTCTCTCTCATAAGTTTTTTTTCTTACTATGATTCCCGACTTGGAGTGGCAGGCTGTTTCTTTTTCAACACCGGCTAGTTGAGGCCCGGTCGGAGCTGCTGTCGACTGTCTAGGCGAGAGACCTGTCGCTGATGAGTACATTTAGTACGTCTTCGATTTCTTATTTTCAAACTGGAAATTGCTACCGACAGTTGATTGCTTTCAACTTCCCGTTGGATGCCCGAGTTTTAATGTAATGACGATTACCTTTGACATCTAAAACTCCTGGTGTCCTCTTCTTATCAAGTGCCATGTTATCGTTCGTGCATCTTTGAGTTTGTTCACGATTTAATGTCTTTTGCAATGTAGTTTAAAGGTAAAATTGTTTTAATTTTTACTTGATGAAAGAAATAAAAGTGAGTAAAGTAATTTTGTTTTGATAAGTTAAACAACTTTGTTTGTATTTTAATTTTCAGAAATGTAAACTTAGGTAAATTAGAAATTTGTTTTATAAGTAAATAACTAGTTTAGATTACTGTAATTTTAATTGTAATGTTGCTCTGTGTTAATAACTATTAATTCAACTTAAAATAAATTTTGCTTTAAAGTTAACTAATGTGTGAAGTGTAATTGTTAACTTTCTGTTTAGAGTAAAAGAGGATCTAGACTTTAAATAAGGCTAATTAATTTTTATAGTTAAAAAAAAAGAAAAAAAATTCTTCTAATGGGATATGTAGTATCTCTATACGGATCAGGGTTATCTTGAGTTTTCTATATACCATTAGATCAATGAGTCAGGTTTTTAAAGTTCAACCTTACTTATTAAATAACAACAGTTCCAGATTTATTTAGATTATTTTGATAGTTGGTGAATAGTGTGCTCACTTTGGAATATTTGATTTGTTTCTATCATGCAAATGAATGTCAGACTACTTCTAAGAGTGTTGTGCTTAGGCATAATTTGAATGAAAAGTTTAATTCATATGACTTTAAAAATAAAATTTAAATTTGAAATTTTTGTAATAGAATACATATGCCAGTGATAAACACTGTTTAAAAATCATTGTTTTCGTGCTGAAATTACAGAGTGTGCATATCAGTTTTTTTTCTTACTATGCATTATGAATTTTAATAGTGATAATTTCTGCTATTTGAAAGTAATTTCATCTATGAAAATATAATCCGTATGTTCTCCACTTGATCTTATTAATTGTGACTATTCACAATTTAGATTACTGGATTATTTGGAGATTATACAGGTTATTGATAGTAAGATGATTTTACGTGTTAGTTTATTTTCAGATTTATTGTAGTTAAAGGGCTGTATTCTTGGGGTTTTAAATTTAAAATTTAAATAGTATGAGGGGGTTCGATGAGTGTTAAGTTTTAGTATATTCACAAACTAGTTTTTTTTAATAAATAAACAAAAGGAAAATTTAGATGGGTTCTAGGTTTGATGGTTGACCTGACTCTGTGATGGGTGTCATATGCAATGAACAACAATTAAAATAAAAAGTTTTTTTATTATATTAGGCCACTATACGATTCTGAATTACGTTTAAAGTTAAACATTTGATTGTTGTTTAACTGAATGAAATTACTTCTTGTTTAAGTAACCAGGTGGCTAAGTGGTTAGCTCACTAGCTCTTGTGATTTTGTGTTAGTCTTTAAGTTTTAATTTTAAAATAAACACCAATCAAGTGGTTCGGATGAAAAGTAAAAAAAGAGCAGACCATAACAACATCATGATTTTCTTTTAAGAGCGATTGACAGAAAAAATAAGCAATAAATATTTCGGTAACATCTGAAATCATATGCAACACGCCAAATTCAGATTAATCAGCATTCGCATTATTGCATCAACGTCATTTGAAAAGGCGGATCTATTTAAAATGTGAGAGGATACTGTGAAATAGCGCCATGTATTGGTGAAAAACACAACTATTTTTTCTTTTATATATATATACATATTGCTACGAATTTGTAAATAATTCGTAGTTATTTTTATGTAAATTCATTCAAAGAGGCTTAGTCAGGTAATAAAATGTCAATTTTCTGAATTTCTAGCATTTTTTTGCGTTAAAATAGCTAATTTTCCCTTAAAAACGCATTAAAAAGCTCCAGTAAGGCAAGTAATGGATTTGACGCCAAATTTGGCGAGTTTTCGTTCCTTGGCAATTTTTTGAGAGATCTTGGCGAGAAAATCCCTATTATCGATATACCAAAGCTCTAACATGATTGGCTAACGAGATACTGGAAATTTCCAGATTTTTCTACGCAGGTATTTAAAAAGTTGCATCGCGCCAAGTGAGTCAGTCACAGTTCGTCTCTTGCCAATTGCCTTACGATAAAGAGCTCTGTGCCTCTTTAGAGGCAATTAATTGCTATATGTGTTAATGCTCTGATACAGTTTGTACTGTGAATTTGCTGTTGACAGCTGTTATCTAAGCTGTGTTTACTGGTGAAAGTGAAGTTGATACTTGGTTTATAGACCTGTATTCTTCCAGAATTTTCTGTAAATAAAGTTTCCAGCCTCTGGAAGATTCGCTTTTCTTTCTCGGACAACTCACGAATCCCCAAGTACGCAACATTTCTGATGTCATGAGTGGGGTTGTCTGTGAATGGTGATAACAACAGGTATGGAGCAAGAAATGAACAAACTTCTAGAAGGTCTAACTGCACAGATGAATGATTTAAGATCTGGATTGATCGAAGAAATGGAAACTGGGCAGAAAGAAATGAAAGCAGTACAGGAAAAGATGGAAACCGGATTGACTGAAGAAATTAAACAAATGAAAGACAGTTTGAGTGAAGAAATGAAGGAAGTTTGGGTACAGAAATTAAATCTAATCAAGACGAGATGAAAAGAGAGCTTCCACTGTTAAATAAGTAATAGAGAGTAAGTTATCAGATATGGAAAACAGAATAGATGGAATAGAAGAGAAAGTTTTGAAAATAGAAGAAAATTTTGATGAGAAAATTAAAGAAAATTTTGATCAAGAGCTGAAAGGAAGGATTTCAGAGATAGAAAGCAAGTTTAAGAGAATAGAGGAAGATCTTGAGAGAAAAATGGAAGAAGAGTGCAACAGGGAAGTGACAGGGAATGAATTGCAAAAATAGATTCTTAGTCTAGAATCCATGTCCCAGGAAGATGAAAAGAGAGATAAAAGAATCCAGAATCAAGAATCAATTAAGCTATCCACCTACGATGGCAGTTCCTCCTGGCAGGTATATAAAATACAGTTTTCCATCGTAGCTGAAGCTAGCGGCCGGGACTCTGCTGCGAAGACAGTCCATTTAGCAGCAGCATTACGGGGTGATGCAGCCAATATACTAAGAACTATTTCGAAGGAAGAACGGCATGACTTCGAGCCCCTGACAAGAGCACTGGATCTGTGTTTTGGAGAAAAGTGCTCTAAGGACTATAGTCGCCTCCAGTTAAAGTCCCGTTACCAAAAAGCAAGTTTGCATATTCAGAGACTATCACACCTAGCTTTCTCCGACTGCCACACTGAAACTCGTAATTATTTGGCCCGAAAATACTTCATCGATGCTGTTCGAGATCCAGAGATTCAAAAAGCACTTAGACTGTCCAATGTCAAGAATGTTGAATCAGCTTTAGGCTATGCATTGAAGATTGAGGCAGCCCAACAAGTTTCCCGTAAAGACCGCCTAACCATTAGAACAGTCTCATTAGATGATGCACCAGCTGATCTGAAGGAAGTGAAGAAAACTCTCGCAGATATCACGTAGGGATTGCACAGCCTTGAAAATAATGAAGAAATAAAGGATCCGAAGATAAAATGCTGGGGATGTGGAAGAGATGGGCATGTGAAGAGAAACTGCCCTGCACGACAACCTATCGAAAATAACCTGGCTTCACGAACACTGGAGGGAAACTAAGAGAATGCCATTTCGCGGGGCGGAGGTTGCCGGAAATTAAAGAGCCCTACTTTTCAGTATTTCATGTTTCATCGATGAGTGGCGGAGATGTTTATGGTCAAGTTAACAACACATCCTGTCGTCTGATTCTGGATATTGGAGCTAACGTTACCATCGTTAGAACGGATATAGCTTAAGAACTTAAAGAGAAGATCATCTGGACGCCGCCCTGCGTTAAACTCCAGACTGTGGCCGGTGACGAAACCAAAATCTATGGGAAAATGAACTTGACCATCACATTTGGAAATGCCAGTTACCATCATATGGCATATGTAGCTGATATAAGAGATCCTCTAATCCTTGGACTTGATTTCCTGAGAAAGTATAATTTTAAATTGGACTTTAAGAATAATAAATTACATTCCAATTCAGAAGACGTAGCTGTTTTTAACGTTGAAAATCCGGACATTCAAGCAATATGCCAGATAACAGCGAAGTCCAAAATCTCCATCCCTCCACACACTGGGACAATAGTTTCCGTGACACCTCTTAAAGGGCAATACTTCCGCTATGGATTGATTGAATACTCGAATACTGACAATAGTCCATGAGGAGTTCTGGTGGCTTCATGTCTGGTTGACTTTAGAAAAAGCATTAATCGTGTGAGAGTCGCCAACGTAAGCGAAAAATAAGGACCGTGAAGAACGATGAGGTGTTAGCAACCTTCACTCCTGTTACATGCATTAACCGGCGCACGCAATCAACGAGTCTTAGTCTTCTGAGTTTCTAACAACGGAATTACTTAAGAATGCAGAGTTAGGAAAGGAACAGAGACGTTCTGCAGATAAGCTACTCTTTGAATTTCGAGACCTCTTTTCTCGAACACCTGAAGACTTCGGAAGGACTAACATCACTCAGCACAGAACTGATACAGAAAATCATTCTTCAATCAAGCAACATCCAAAAGGACTTCCATCTGCTAAGCAGGAAGAGGTGGCCGATATTTTAAATGAGATGCAGCACAATGACATCATCGAAATATCAACGAGTCCTTGGGCCTCTCCCATAGTACTGGTACGAAAGAAGGATGGTTCAACGAGATTCAGAGTGAATTATCGTCGTTTGAATAATATCACGAAGGAAGATAGTTATCCTCTTCCTAGAAATGGCGACACTTTAGATACACTGTCTGACAACCAGTGGTTCTCGACTTCGGATCTGAAGTGGCCAAAGAGCCTTGGCAAGTAGAGTTGCATCCTGACGATCGTGAGAAGACTGTATTCACTACGGGACAAGGATTGTGACGATTCAAAGTTATGCCATTTGTATTATGTAATGCACCTACAACCTTCGAGCGCCTGATGGAGACAGTGTTAAAAGGACTTTACTATGAAACATGTCTGGTGTACTTGGATGATATTATCATTGTGGGACGTACCTTTGAAGATTATTTAAGAAACATCCGTAAGATGCTGGAAAACTCAGAATGGCTAACTTGAAATTGAATCCTAGCAAGTGGAACTTGTTCCGTCGTGAAGTGAGTTATATCGGACATATAATCCCCGCTGCAGGCGTGAGAACTGATCCCGAGAAAATCTCTGCAGTTGAGAACTGGAGTCGCCCTGAAAACGTCCATCAGCTACGAAGTTTCCTAGGATTATGCACATACTACAGGAAGTTCGTGAAGGGTTTTTAGAGTATTGCCAGACCACTGCACAAGCTGACGGAAGCTAAACAGAAGTTCCTGTGGACAGAGGAATGTGAAAAAGCGTCCAAGTGACTAAAAGATAACATCATCACCTATTTTTGACGTATCCACAGCCCAACAACCAGTTCATACTTGATACTGATGCAAGCCATGAAAGTGTCAGTGCTATTCTGTCGCAGGGAGTTGATGGCCAAGAAAGCGTAATTGCCGATCGGAGTAAATGCCTGTCTAAACCGGAGCGGAACTACTGTACCACCTGGAAAGAATTACTTGCCATCGTAAAAGCCATAGAACATTACCTCTATGGCAGAGGATTCCTGCTCCGGACTGAGCACGAATCTTTAACGTGGTTGCTTAATTTCAAGAACCCGGAAGGTCAGATTGCCAGGTGGATACAACGCCTCCAGGAATATGAATTCGAGATACGCCATCATAAAGGGACGCTGAATGGTAATGCAGATGCCTTGTCACTGAAACCGTACTCAGAAAGCTGGAAGTACTGCTTTAGAGCCGAAGAGAAATACCAGCAGATAAATCTGGTTGCTTGCCAAGCTACAGTCACAACACCATTGGAACTGGACCAGTGGAGTGACCAGAAACTTAGACAAGCCCAGTTGGAACATCCTGACATAAAGCCAATATTACAATTGAAGGAGACGACCAGCAACAGACTTACCTGGCAGGATATTTCCACATTTTGCCTCATTACGGAAAATTATTTGGCACTCTGGGACTCTCTTCATATTAGAAACGGCGTACTACACTGAAAATGGGAATCTGACGATAGGAGTTTCAGATGGCAGATTTTACTGCTGAGATCGAAATTGTCAGACGTTCTAGAGCAGTTACATACTAGCTCTACAGGAGGCCATTTTGGAGTGATGAAGACTCTCCAGAAAGTTCGAGAACGATGCTACTAGTGCAAGGCAAGGGAGGATGTTGAGAAATGGAACAAGTCTTGCGATGCTTGTGCAGCATGTAAAGGCCCGAAGAAAAGAAGCTGAGGAAGATTGCAACGATATAACGTAGAAACACCATTTGAACGGATTGCACTTGACATCTTGGTTCCTTTGCCACAGACTTCCCGAGGAAATAACTACATGCTTGTTGTGATGGACTATTTCACGAAGTGGCCTGAGGCATATCTCATTCCCGAGCAAGAGGCATGCACAGTCGTTGAGGTTCTAGTGCAGCAACGGGTGTCAAGGTATGCTATACCCTTACAGCTTCATACCGATCAAGGTACGAACATCACCTCAGCTGTATTCAGAGGACTGTGTCATCTAGTCGGCATAGACAAAACTCAGATAACACCCCTACATCCCCAGTCGGAAGGCATGGTCTAGAGGTTTAACTGCACCATCCTGAATAACCTCTCTCTTCTAGTATGAAGGAATCAGCAAGCTTGGGATTTAAAGTTGTCGTTGTTCCTGCTGCTTATCGAAGAGCTGTCCATGAAACCACTGGCTATTCTCCAGCTCAGACGCTGTTTGGACGCGAACTTCGATTCCCATGTGATCTCCTGTTTGGTTGTCCCCCAGATGCGTCTTCATCGCCCGAGGAGTGCATCCAAGATCCCCAGGCACGATTTGAAGACGTACACAACTTTACTCTGTAGCGGATTTACATGGCAACGGAGAAAAGAAAACAAGATATGATCTCAAGGCTACACAACATGAATTCAAGGAAGGAGACAAAGTTTCGTTATGGAACCCTGTTCGTCGCAAGGGACTCTCTCCCATGCTACAGTGCAACTGGTCTTAAGAAGACTACACAGTCTTCTACACAGTCATCAACTTCTACACAGTCATCAACTACACAGTCATCAACTACACAGTCTTAAGAAGAATGAATGATGTCGTGGTAAGAATTGCTAAAAAACCTTCATTAAAATCGAAGGTGGTTCATTACGATCGGTTAGCCACATACCACACTTAACGGTAATGTTCAAATTTGTAATGTAGATATTTGTACATAAATATTTGTACTTATTTGAAAATTTTCTAAATATTTCTTACTTAATTTTGCAATCTGTATTGTTATTTTATCCTCATATGCAACTCAGTTTTTGTATTTTACATTGTTTAGTTTGTTTAGTTTCTCCTCCTGACTAAGGGTTATACTGACCGGGGAGTGCAGTCCTTGGTTGGGGGGAGCAGTGTTACGAATTTGTAAATAATTCGAATTTGTAAATAATTCGTAGCTATTTTTAAGTATATCCATACAAAGAAGCTTAGTCAGGGAATAAAATGTTAATTCTCTGCATTTCTAGGTCTTTTTCGCGTTAAAATAGTTAATTTTCTCTTATAAACGAATTAAAAAGCTTCAATAAGGCAGGCAATGGATTTAGCGCCAAATTTGGCGACTTTTCGCTTCTTAGCGAGAAAACACTTATTATCGATATACCAAAGATTGAAGTTCTAACATGATTGGCTAACGAGATACTGGAAATTTCCCGATTTTTCGACGCAGGTATTTAAAGAGTTCCATCGCGCCAAGTGAGTCAGTTTCAGTTAGTCTCTCGCCAATTGCCTTACGATAAAGAGCTCTAAGTCTCTTTGGATGGCAGTCAATCGCTATATGTGTTAGTGTTCTGATATAGTTTGTACTGTGAATTTGCCGTCGACAGCTATTATCTAAACTGTGTTTACTGGTGAAAGTGAAGTTGATACTTGGTTTATTGACTTGTTTTCTTCCAGAATTTTCTTTAAATAAAGTTTCCAGCCAATGCAAGATTCGCTGTTCTTTCTCGAACAACTCATGAACCCGGAAGAAAGCAACAATAGATATAAATACTATGCTTTTCAGTGCATTTAATTAAAAACCGCATTGTGCTACGTTTAGTGCTTTTTTTTTTTTTTTTTTTGAAATTCTTTTTCTATGAATTTTGGATTACCCGGTGTATAAATTGGTATGTGAGTACCTGTCTTCATTAAGTTGAATATAAATATTCCAATATCTTTACATAAATGTTTATTGCTATTCTTTATAGGAATATGATTTAATGAATGCCGAAAATGTGGAATTTCTTTAAACATTATCTACCAATAAGTATTTGTACATTATCAAATTTAGATATTTTGTCAAATATCTAGAAAAAATACTGAAGAGTCATCTTGAAACTTTAGAAATATAAAGAACATTTTTCACATTATATATTTCAGCAAATGTTTTATCCCGAAGATGAATAGAAGACCAGTAAATAATTAAACAAGTGTCAAAATATTTTGTATCACCCTGTAAAAATGATGCTTGGAATGCGTTTTGTCTGTATCATGTAATTATGAGGATTATTTTAATTATCTGTATAAATTTTTATGATGCTATCACATATATTCATAGATATATAGCGGCTGCTTTAAAACACTGAAAAAAAAAAAAAAAAAAAAAAAAAAACCTTTTAAATTATAACACGCAGGGTATTAAATTCAGTGCAAAGACATTTTTAGGAAACTTGGCATACTACATTAGACAGAGTATACTGTAATCAGAATGCAAAAATTTTCAATATCTCATGAATTATGAGTATTTTTACTAAATAATTTTTAACTACGTATGCGCAAGCTTTTAAAAAATTTCATTTCATAATTTGATAGCCAAACGTATTGAGCTACTTATGTGAAAGCCCAAAATAAATATTATGTAAATTCAAAACGTTATTAGAGATATAATGCACATAATTTCACTACCTTTCATAATAAAAACTAAACTATAAGGGGTTTTACTCATATTTTTATTTTGATTCAATCAATGCCCAATGGTAACACAGAGTTTGCCGATTTTAAATAAGTATTGATAAAACCTCCTAATCATTTTTCCTTTTCTTGAGAGTAACTGAAATTCTGTTCACTCTATCTCTCATAACTTTTTGAATTTACACGGTATTTGTTTGGGGTTTTCATGTAAGTAGCTCAAGACTTTTGGCTATTAAATTATGCAAATAATTTTCTTTCAAAGCTTGTGCATGTGTAGTTCAAAATTATTTAGTAAAAGTACTCATATTTCGCAAGATATTTAACATTTTTTGCATTCTGATTGCAGTATGCTGTGTCTAATGTAGCACGCCAAGTTCTTTAAAAATGGCTTTGTACTGAGTCTAATACTCTACGTGCTATAATTTAAAAAATGGATTTTTTTTTCTGCAATTAAAAAAAAAAAAAAAAAAAAAAAAAAAAAGTTATATCTCCATGAATATATGCGGTAGCCTCATACAAATTTATACAGGTAATGAAAAAAGAAAGAAAAATTGCCATAACCACACGCTACAGCCAAAACGAATTTAAAGCATTACTTTTCAGCAAAATATTTCGATTTTTGTTTAATTTTTTTACTGGCCTCCTTTTCTTCTTCAGGACAAAACTTTTGTTGGAATATATGAGGTATAACATTTTCTCTTTATTCCGAAAGTTTTAAGATGGTTTCTGAAGAAGTTTTCTAGATATTTTACAAGATGTCTGAATTCGAAAGTGTCGAAATACTTATGGGAAGATAGTGTGCTATATTAATATATTAATAGGTATTTTAACTAATTTTAATAACTTTTAAATAATGTATCAAAATAAATATTTCTATAAATATTAAAATGAATGAGTTTTTTAAAACTTTATAGATAAAAACAAACAGATTTTATTTATGAGCAATTTTGCATGATTTTTGGATAAATAAAAAATTTACTTCAATATCCAGAAAAATATTTTAATGGAAGTTCTAATCTCGCACTTTAATTAAAAGAATGTAATACACAACACATAAAAAAAAAAAAAAAAAAAAAAAACCACGCAAATTCAATAATTACATTCAATGGAGATTTTCTTTAATGAAAATAAATGTCTACGTTTTAATTTAATTATTCAAAACAATTAGTCTCCATTAATAAACATAAATATGGCATTTCAATTAAAATATTAGGCAACGTCAGTTAATATAAATTCATGATTAATTAAGCATATAAAATGTAGGATTAATTACACTATACAAAAAACGCATTTGGCAACAATTTTGACATTTCAAATTAAAATTTTTAAATGCGATATACATTGTATTAAAAATAAAGGTATCAAATAAAAATAATACACTTTAAAAATTATAATTTTCAAAAAATTATGAATGTCTGCGATAAATTTTAATTGAGTCAAATTACAAAATATTCTTTTAGTAGTATCCACGTTCCGTATTTTGGTTTATTACTAGTATATAAAGTTGTTAAAATTACTTTCCCTGATTAAACGCAGTATCCCTAAAAACTCTTAATGTTCTTTCTTTGATTATGAATAAAATTAAACATTAAAACATTTGTTATTGGTAGGAAAGATATTATTTTTGCAATTTCTAACTTTTAAGTCATGCTGTATTTTAATTTTTTCTTTTCTTCCTCACATATGTTATAGGTAGGAAAGATATTATTTTTGCAATTTCTAACTTTTAAGTCATGCTGTATTTTAATTTCTCCTTTTCTTCCTTTTTTTTTATCTTCAATATTACAGCTTTTGAAATATATATATAGAGAGAGCGACGTTTCTAGTTAATCTTAGATATAGTTAGACATTTCCAGTATAAATTATCACATTTACGATTTTAAAAACCCTATAGATTATTAGAAATCTTTTTACCCTTTCTTTAGTTAAACAACTTTAACCTCCTCTTCCCGCCAGCAGTTCACCAGTTTAGAACTTTTATTTTTATTTACTTTTTGCTTTGCAAAATCAAATCTATTTAATATTTTACTTTCTTCTATATGTAATATAGAGAAAGTATTGGATTCGCGAAAATTTTCGACCTCCGTTTTTTGACGGATCTACACGTTTTGGGATGTCCTGAACACGAATTGATAGTTTTTAAAAAATGTCTGTCTGTGTGTCTGTGTGTCTGTCTGTCTGTCTGTCTGTATCATTTTTTTGTGGACGCTGTATCTCACGAACCAATGAATGAAATTTAACCAAACTTGGTATTTAGTTGCACCCTGACATGAACTGGTGCCCATTAGATTTGGGGATCAATAGCTCAACAGGTGGCGCTGTGATCGCATTTTATAGGACAAAATTCCGTATAAATGGGCATAATGAGAGTTATTTTAAACTTGTGATTGTAAAATTAATATGAATTATTGATAATAGTAGTAGTTAACTAGGAAAAAAAATTTGTGCATGGGGGGGCATCGGTTCCCCCCCTGGGGGGGAAGTACCCCCCCGGGGGGGTTAAATTTTGAAGATGGGTATCATTCGAAAGATCTCGTCAATACCTTTAAAACGAATGGTTGAACCATAAATCTGTGATAATTTAAAACAAAGTTATCGATTTTTTTTACTTTTAACAAAAAAAAAAAAAAACTTAGAAAAAAAATCGTATTTTTTTTTTTTTTTTTTTTTTTTTTAAACGAAATTTTACCAAACTTGGTATTTAGTTGGTCCCCGACATAAACTGGTGCTGATTATATTTGCGGATCAATAACTCAACAGGAGGCGCTGTGATAGCATTTTATCTAAATTTTTAACATGGCAGAATAAGACAAAAATTCGTATAAATGTGCATAATAAGAGTTATTTTACACTTGTGATTGTAAAATTAATATGAATTATTGATAATAGTAGTACGTAACTAGGAAAAAAATTTTGTGCATGGGGGGGCATCGCTTCCCCCCCCTGGGGGGGAAGTACCCTTAAAAAAAAACAAGTACCCCTCCAAAAAAAAACCCTTAGAAAAAAAAATTGTATTTTTTTTTTTTTTTTTTTTTTTTTAATATTGTTACTGATTGAATATGTATAGGAAAATATAGAAGAAAGTCTTGTGGTGGCCACAACATACTAGTTTAGATTTGGATTAAACAAGTGAAAAAGCTGAATGATATATTAAAAGATATACCAATATATCGCAGCACAAAACTAAGTTTTTTTTTAATGGCATAAAGTGTTGTTGTAGCTACTTTCCTAAAGATGCTACAAAAGGGTGTTATCAAAAAATTGATTAATTTTCATAATTATTTAAAATACGTGGGCTGTAAATAAAATAGAGTCAACGTAGTACAGAAAGTCTCTAAAAAACAGGCATGCTCAAACAGACTATGGGAGTAGTGATTTAATGCGGTTGACAATCTATAGAATGCATAAAATAGTCGACACAGTTATAGGAGTAGTTGCTGTGCAGATTTGAAAGGAATAATGCTGTTTTCACCAATCTAAAGCATTTTTACAAATGGGGATCAACAGTCATGAATTAAAGTCGAGGCTTCCCAAAGGAAAATATGCATCTGGATGTTATCATGGATTAAATGTAGTCTGTGGAGAGAATGCAATATCTACAAGACGATTTCACGATAAGTCAAAACTTTTCATGTGTGTCGGAAGGAGACTGCGCATATATGTGCCATCTAGTCGTAAAACCGTCCATCTCCAAAAAATAAAATTTTTGGCAAAAGCTGATTTTTTCCACACTCAGATTAAATAAGATTGGTACCAAAACTCTTCAGTTTTATAGCCGTTTTATAGCCGTATTTTTGAAAACTCAAAATAATGGGGCACGTGAAGGAGGGAGTTAGTCAAGCTTTTATTTTTGACTTAGCTGCCTTTGCAATTTACTTTGGAATTGACCGGTTTTGCAATAAACCAAAACTTAATTTTCGCTAAATTTTATGTGAATATTGGATCTTTAGGGTTGCAAATACACAAAATGTTTTGTTCAATCAAATTTTATTTAAAAATAACTGATATCCATAGCAAAAATAACTCTAGAAAATTATGAAAATTTATAAGAAACGAGTCTCAAATACATTAATCATGTACTATTCTTATACAATGGGAAATAATTCGAGTTATAAACAAACTTACTTAAACACATCGCTATAGCATCCTGAATAATCATTGGTATGTTATTAAATTAATAATATATGATTAATTAATCGTAATATGCTAACTATGATACTAGTATGTTATCAACTAATATTATTATTACAAAGTGACAGTACATTACATCTGAACTTTGGCTTTGTTCCTTTACCACGTCGTAGAGTCACTTTTCCTCTTCTTTGATTGATTAGAAGATACTTCTTCTACAAACTTCTCCATAGTTGAAGGAAACACAGAACTCAATTATTAGAAACTTTGTATGCACCTAGAAAAAGCAGCCACAGACGAGAATTCAGCAAGTGTACTGCTGTAGTAGGGTGGAGCAGAATCACGATCTCGTGGATATGGAGATGACCGGTTTTGAAATTCCACTACCCTTAGGCTTTGACCGATTTTGCAGCACAGCCTGATTTTTAAAAGCAAATAAAACAGGAATAGATCGGCTTTGGCATGGTTTCTTGTTTCCAAATGGTAGAAACATTTACTTAGTGCTGAAAAAACGCATTTTCCGAATTTAAGGAGTTGGCCGGTTTCGCAACTAGACAACACATATCGCAGGTCAAAAGCCTATTACTGAACATCACATAGAAATCAATAATGGTTTCATTTTGCATTGATTTTTGATAGATTTTTCAAGAATCTTTTCTTTTATCTGTAGAATTTGCTCTCAGCCATGAAAGGTGCAGCAGAGAGGGAGAATTATAACTCCACGTTCTTGTCACCAACAATCAACATCTTGCCAATGGTATCCTAGGGCTTCCCGCCATTTGGAAAAATAGAATAAATTTTGTTGGTGATTATATTGAAAGAATATTAAAAGAATATATTCCGATTTTACTTGTAATTTCATTAAAATTATGTAAAATTTAGTAAATAAAAATCTATATACGTAAACCTTATATTACTATCCCCCTAAAATATTAATTTAAAAAAAAAAAATGCATTTTCATGTGTTTTACAACGTCACTGTACGACTCTAAAACCATCATGTGTTATTTATATTCTTATTACAGCTTCTTGATCAAAGAAACTAAATGTATTTTTTGAGTTTTAAACAATTATAAATACACCAATTTCACATTTTGTATCCAAAAACGTTTTTAATTTTTATATATTTGTTTATAACTTAATCTTTTGTAAGGTAGAGCTAGATGAATCTGCACACAATTCAACAGAATAATTAAAAAAATACATAAATATTATTTTTTTGTTAAACCATCTATGAATAATTTTTATTACATTTGTTTTTTATGTATTTTCATTGCTATTTTGTTATTATTCTTTAATTTAATTCAACCGTTTTAACAACAAAGAAAGCTATTTTGCGCATAGGGTTGTTGAGCTTGAGTGGGTAGGAGAGATTATTATCAATAATAACACTATGCTGCAAAAAAAAAAAAAAAAAAAGAAAAAAGAAAAAGAAAGAAAGAAAGAAATTCGAGCCTTGATGCCATTCCTGCTGATTCTTATGTAAAATGTCCTCTTGAACCCGAATATGACCCCCATTTTGCCCATTCACCCACCATTTTCTCGGCATGTCACCTGCTTCAATTTTTACAACTCTTCGGTAATTTGATGGCCATGAATTTGATTTGGAGAATGGAAAATAATCATTTTAACTCTTATATATAGTGTATAATAAGTGATAATAATAATTGATTAATAAAATATAATAAATGTAACTTATAATTTCAGTGGCAAATCCCCCCCCCCCCCCCAATCTTCCCCTTGCTGGAAATGTTCATGTTATAGAATTTTTCAAGTCTTTAGGCCTTAAAATATATTTAACAGTTAAAATATTTCTTTTCTCTGCTAAAATTACGGAAAAGTGGTAGAATTAGGGGGGGGGGGGGCGTCCCCGAAAAACTGTGGTTGATAGGGCAAAATGGCCGTCATATTCGGATTCAGGAGGTCATTTTACATAATTTGCAAAATGGTGTTGGGGCCAATTTTCATGCCGAGCAGTGTAATTATAATGAAATTGTTAACAAAATAATTACACTTAAATGACATCATTGTAAGCTTTTCATACACAAACCTTATAGTTCTAGAAATGAATATTTCAAATAATGATTAAAGAATCAAAAAATTGAAAGAATTTAATGAATAATTTAAGAAATTTAATAAAAGGAAAAGAAATATGAATCAGGAAAAACAAACAAACAAACAAACCCAGATAAAATAATAAAATAAAGTTACTGAACAACACGTTTAACTTAATTTTGGTCTCTTTTTGTTTCCACAGTATAGAAGTTTTCTTGTTTCTGACCGAAGTTCTGGTCGTCCTCAATCGACGACCTTTTTGTTGTCAATGGTGCAGCTACGCGCCACAAGTTATACATTTTACGTACAAGTAACATTCAAGTAACCCTCAACTAAATTCTCTGTTCGAAGATTCTCCTGGCTTTGGTGCAGTTTGAATATTCAATGAACTTTTTCTCATCCTCTTGTCATTGCCAATAAGCTGCATAATCTCTCCTGACATAGAAACTAATATAAAGAACAGGCGATCTCTCTAAGTAGCAAATGCATAAAATCTCCTATTTCGGAAAAAAAAAAAAAAAAAAAAAAAAAATGCATGAGCTTTAATTAAAACATGGCTACTTTTATAAAGAACCTTCATGTTCAAACCGTTAGTTTACGTTTGTAGTTTATAAGAAAGCGTTAAATTAAAAAATATTTTGCGTATTGCTTTTCTATATAAATTCACAGGAAGAGTTATGAAAATTCAAGCGTTTATTTCGTAAAACAAAACAAAATATAGATGATTTAATCTAAACACTCCTAACAATTAACGTGCAATTTCAAACAGACACTCCCCTATTGGTGTTGTACAGGGTGGGGCATAAAGATCTCCACATTTTAAGAGGTCAATAAAAATGTGTAAGACATTGAAAACAAATATTTTATGTTTACATTCGGAAAGAATAATGTTTGCCATTAATTAATTTTTACAATCTGCAACAATTTTTGCTATTTACGAAAAAGGATATCGTCTTGTTTACGAGCTGAACGTCGTGGCGATTGCGTTACAGCATCACTTACTGCTGCCACGTTCTCCAGAGTTCGAACATGACGTGGTCTACCGGGCGACTTTCATTTTAAACACGATCCTGTTTCTCTAAAATTAGCAACCCATAAGGATATTGTCTTTCTGTCGGGTATTTTTCCATGCCTGTTTACTCCAAAGTGCCTACGAAATAATCGTTGTGTTTGAACGATGGAATCCGCGTTTTTAAAATAAGTTTCAACAACGAACGCACGATGTTCACTAGTCCAAGACATACTGTCAACTGAAATAGCGTAACTAGGGAAATATAACAGCGCTACTTCGGATACACCCACTACACTAGAGCCGCCGCAGCGACAGCGGCAAATTAGGGAGATCTTTATGCCCCACCCTGTACGACTACCTAAAGTCACTAGGCACACACTCTACTCCTTCTCTCCGATTTACTACGTGCACAATTTCTACGGTTGCGCATTCTCTTTTAGCTTTACCTGAAATTTTCGTTGCAATAATAAAAAGAAAAAAACAAGGAAGAAGAAGAGGAAGTTTGGTAAATTGGTGCGGTGGAATAAAAATTTCATTTTGGAAGTTCAAAACAAATTTAACACTATATCAAATATAGCATTCACTTTTAATTCATAAATTAATGCATTTTAATAATTTTCGTACGGATTTTTATTTATTTATTTGTTGCGAATAAGATTTTAATGTTACAAGATTGATTTGCTTAACTATTTGTTTGTTTACTAATGCGATAGCCACTCACTAATAATAATATTCTGCTTACAATAAAGTATGAATTTGTTGTTAAAATAAATGTGATGAGGGTTCCATTTAAAAAAAATAGCTATCGATTTTTTTACGCAGTTTTTAATTTTATTGACTCTCAAATACGTCGAAATAGTTTCAAAATGAATTAGATTGCTGAAGTGTGGCAGAAAGTTTTAAAGGAACGTTGCCCCCCCCCCTTTTTTATGTCATATAAATTTGAAAAGTGGTTTCAGTTAAGCTGAAATGTTTAGTGAACTGATGACGTAATAATCTTTACCTAAATCTTCTGTCAAAGCAGCATACCTTTAAAGATATGACATATGGAATTTTAAATGGGACTCTGAAAAAAGGGACTCTGTGCAGTAAATAATAACTTAAAATTAGTTATGAATCTTTGTTTAAAAAATTAATATAAATGAATCAACTTTAAGAAAATATTTTTAGTTAACAGCTAAATACTAACTTCATTAAATAATTGTGAAATTTACAAGTCTTTATTATTATTATCATTATAGTTTATCTGCGCATGAAATAGTTTTCATTGGAATAAAATACAAAAATATTTTCTCCAATTGAAATATTCTAACTTATACAGCAAGTGCTAACAATTTAGTGACTTGGATTTCAACAATAAAAGTTAACTAAAATATAACGAATAATACAATATGTCTGCTGTTAACTACAGTATTTTAATTTCATTCGTTTTCTTGTTCATTTAAAAGGAGATGCAACATATTATTGTACTTTATTTAGTACATAATTTTTAGTGTTGCCATTTGAAACATTCTATTTTCTGTTTTCATATAAAATTCTTATGCGTGAAAGGGGGGGGGGGGATACATACAATTTCGTCTGCAACTTAATTAAAATTCTTGATGTGAAGAATAAATGTGCACGAAACTCGCCGTAGACAGAAAGAATTTTGCATAGCAATTATGGCTACCAATAAAAACAAAATAATATATTCTAATGGAGAAATTCTTTAAATTCAATGCACGATCAGTTGGGGTGTTAATTTTTTTCTTCTGAATTACTTGCACAGAATTAATAATTATCACTAAATACCTAAACGCTACTTTAATTTGATTTAATGAATATGAGTAAAATCCTTTAAAAGTAGTTAATAATTGCGATTTTATCTGTGAATTGTTTATTTTATGAAATGAAATTCTAGTCTTGAAGGGTGAGCTAAAACAATATTTAAAAGCTTTCAAATAATTATTTTCATTTGTCTAAAATAATTTATATTAGTTTTCCATAGTGGGTGACATTTATGCAGAAATCTATCTACTTCTGCCCCTTTTCAGACAACATTGAGAAAGAAAAATTAAAAATAAATATTAATAGTTATTTGGGTACATGAATTATTATTTGAGTTAAAATTTAAATAACTTAGAATTAAAATAACTTGATTTTGTATTACACATTTATAATTATTTGCATAAATATTATTTTTTGCAGTTAAAAAAGCCTAATAATAATAAAATAAATAAGAATGCATTACTTCTTTAAATTTATAATAATCTTTTCTGCTTTAATTTTTTTTCCTTTTTTCCTTTCTTTCTTTCTTTCTTTTTCTGTTTTTTCAGTGTTTCCAAATTTAGATACTATTTCATGCAATATCCATTATTCTTATGTATGCAGAAGAAAGTAAAAACTAAATATTTCAAGAAGACTATAAAAAAAAAAAGAATGATATAAAAATGTATATGCAACCTTATTAGTAATTAATTATAGTCTTATATTTTATTAGTGTGTTTTCAGTGGGCACCCCTAGTTATGCACTAAACATTAGAACAACTAAAAATTAAAATTTACGTTTATGTTACAGAATATAGTAGTAGCAGATCACAACTAGTTTTACATAAGCAGAAATTTTTAAATAATAAATTTTTAAATAAAATGAACTCCATGAGTTAATGTTTAATTCATTATTTATCTTTTAGTAACACTTTTAGCTAATAAATAGGCAATCACAAGGATCTAAATATGAGGGATTTTAATTAATTTAAATTTTGATTAATCTGTCTCAAATATTATGAGACAGGTTAGTCAAACAATTGTTTTGAACTAATTTTCCTCCTCAAATATTATGAGGTAGCTTAGTCAAATAAAGACTAGTTTTCCTCTTCAAATATTATCAGTCAGGTTAGTCAGGCAGATAGTCTCGACTAACCTGCCTCTTCAAATATTCATTGAAAATTCACTAGCTTGCTTAGTAAGATACCTGGTGGCTGTTGACTAACCGTCTTAATCAAATAAAGATTCTGACTAACTTGCCTTGTCTGGCAACTGCGGTTGTTGACTAACCTTCCTGGTCAGATAATTGTGATTGTCGACTCTCCTTTCTTTGTCTGATAATATTAACCTTTCTAGTCTGGGGTATTGTTTTGGAGACTAGTTCAGCTAGTATTTTTTTTTAACTGAGCTTTCCTAGTCAGCTATTTAAGTTAGTCAATTCTGTATTGTTAACTGAGCATTTTGCCAGGTCACTGTAATCAATTTATTTTTCTGTGTGTAGATTTATTTTTCCTTAGGCGAATTAAAAGTCATCTTGCAGTCTCACAGCATAATTTTAAAAAGTTTATTTGATTTATAATGTGATATTTCAAACAAATTTAAATGGTACAACAACATAACTAATTATAAAGTTGTATTTATATTTCTATGTTTTTATTTATTTATTTATTTTTTAATATCATCTTCATCCTGCGCAACAGGCCTATGTATTGAAATTACGATTTTTCTTTATATGTCCCTGAAATTTATATTAATGAAAATAATTTGGGAAGTTTTGATATAATAAAGGCACATTTGAAATCAAATGTACTTTATTTTCCTTGTCACTCATTCAAAGGACAAAAAGTCTCAAAATTTGCTCAAATTTTCAGACATTTTGTCATTTAAAGATTTTTCTTTTTTTTTTTTTTCCCCGAGGAAAAATACATTTATTTTTAAATTTAATTTTAACATATTGACAGTGCCCCAAATGTTTTTTATGAATATAAATTGTGTGTGTGTGTGTGTGTGACGGGGGGGGGGGGGGTTACAGAAAAGTCAATAACAATTGCATATGTTTCAAAATTTAGGTCTCTTCCTCAGGCTGAAGTTGATATAAATTAAATAATAAAATAAAATAAATAAATGAGAAGAAGATGAAGAAGAAGAAGATTTTTTTTTAATGCTCATTGAAACGAGCCCTAAATACTTATAGATACACGTTTTATATAAAATGATGGGCCGCAGTAATCTGGTCGGTAGAGCACCGAACTCTTAATTGTAAGTTCTGACGTATTGTTTACTAGAATAAATAATTCATTATACATGCTTATAATTTTAGTTCGTTTGTAATTAGTAAAATTCTTAAAGTTTCCAGGTTTACTACTTTACAAACTTCAGTACAATTAAAAAAGAAAAAAAAAGAAAGAATGAAAATACAGTACGACTCTTTCAACATAAAAATATAATAGTAAGCTTTTGTTTTCTTTAAAGACATATGAATTATAAAAGTAAAGAATAATGGATCTGTTCGGAGCGTAAACATAATATCATATACACACACTAGCCAATGAATTAGAAACCTTTAAATTAATATTTTATTGGACCTTCTTTTGCACGTTGGACCTCCTTTTGAATGAATAACAGCCAGTATTCGATTCGTGTGGGCAGCGATTCTGCAAGCTTCTGGGGTCCATTTATGTCCATAATTTACCCTACACTGGCTACACAGACTTTAAGATCCTGTAAATTGTATGGAAAAAGATATTGCAGACGGATGCTCCTTTAAAGCATGTCTCAAAGATTTTCTATTGGATTAAGACCCGGGTTTTGCGGCATCTAGGGAAACTGTTAGAAGCCAGACTGATAGTCACTGCACCAATCTTGAACGATTCTGCCACGATGTATGGTTGCACTATCGAGCACAATGTATCTGTTAACTTCGGAGTAAAACTGTAACACTGAGGGATGCACATGATCTATCAGTATGTTCAGGTGCTGCACATGGCTTTTTGATTATCATCAAGTATCACTAGGTGACCACGTCCATACAAGCAGAACATTTACCAAAGGTATGTAACAGGTTTTGCATACCTTCGCCGCCAGCGAGCATTTGCAGGAGCTCTTACAGGTTTCAAATTCATTATTCAGTGTGTATATAAGTATCCTATAGTTTCTTTTTTTTTTTTTTCTTATTTATCAAAACATGTATCAAAATTTCTAAATGTACGAGTAATTTCAAAAAGTACTAGTGTTGTAAATGTAAAAATTTCTAAATGTAAAAATTATTTCTAAATGTAACAAATTTCTAAATGTTTCTAAATGTACTACCGCACTTTAGAATGTAGAAAACGAGGGGGGGGGAAGCTAAAAACCCATAGAAATAGCATGGAATAAAAACCAAAAAAACTCACAATGTCAAGTGTGAAAAAAAAAAGCTCACACCGGAAGTAATAAAAGGACAAAATTGATTAGAAAAAGATATCGAAGAGCGGGAACGGGTGGGCTGGGGCGTTAAATATATTGTCCAGAGTTAATACGACTCGCCTAGTATTAACGTGTAAATCGGGTGAAATCTCGAATTCCACTTTCGATAATATAAAAGTTCTTTAAAATAGCTTTCGAATGATGTATTAAAAATAATTTAATCATAATTAGAATCTGAAATATTGAAATTTTAAAATATTACAGCGCCATCTGGCGGTAGAAATTTCTGTAATCTACTGTTCGATTCCAAGAAAGCTTTCAAATGATGTATTACTTATGAAATTATTTTAATTAGTAGCTGAGATACAAAAGAAAACCTATTCAGGAGACCTCAAAACGTGTAAATCAGGGGAAATCTCTAATCTTTCATGTGAAAAAGGATAGAGATGATAGTAAAATATAATATTTTACTAGTAACTAAAATCGGCAAAGAAAAACATGTCACTAGACAAATGATCTATATATACATATATATATATATATATATATATATATAGCTTGTTTAACTGATAGTTACTGAATAAACTCTCCAGCTTTGAGACCAAAAATTTAATCAGTGTTTAACTCCTGTAAATTCATTTCTAAAATAATTTAAAATATTGGCTTGTTATAGGAGATCTCTTTTCACATATATTTCAAAATTTTAAATAATATTGATATTTTAAAAAGGTTAATAGATCTCTAATCATTCTATTTTGCAGATATACGAAGCAAAAATTGATAAATTATGCTAGTCATCTTGATTGAGAATTATTCAAAACAGTTAACCAGTTGAAATGTAAAACAGTGGCATTGCGATAAAATAGTTACTTCGGGGAATATATATATATATATATATATATATATATATGTATGTATTTATTTACCACAGAACTGTAAATTTTCAACATAAGCAATTTACAAAAGTTATGTATATTTATAGCAAATAGTGTTAAAACTTACTTGGACAGCATTTTAAGTGCTGGAAATTCGCGAATTTTCTTAGACTGCACTATCTATACTTACATGTACAATTAGAAGGACTTATCTATGTAATATTATTTTTGATTTTTAAATTTTGTCCTGTATTAAACTAAACTAAAAATTTCACAGTTTCAAAAGAATTAAATACTTTTTGATCTACATAACATTTATGGAATTTCGGGCAGAATATTTTTCGGTCACTCTTTCACGCATTCACTGTAAGAGCGCAAGCATGCGGAATACTGTGACATGTAATGATCCACAAAGTTGTTAATGCACAAAATCTTACCATTCTTTGACTTGTTCTAATTCTTTTATGGATGGAAATTTGGCGCAACTCTGACCGTACTATTTTTACATAGTAATCTTATATGCTAGCTTTCGGTAATTAAGGATTCTTTAATTAAGGAAAATTTATTATTCATAAATAGTTTTGTGAGATCTACGCCAGATTTCCACCCAGACAAAAAATCAATTAGAATACTAGCAGTTTGCTGCAAATTGACCCATTTTACAATTTCTTCGCCCAAATCTTATGTATAGGTTTATTTTTCTGTAAACTGTTCTATTATTAAGATTTTTTTTTTTTTTTTTTTTTTTTTTTTTTGTTAATCATTTCATATTGAAAATTTACTTTGCTATTTTTCTTATTCCATAATTATTTTTATTCGATTATACTTTTCTATTACAGCCATAACGAAACAAAAAAGTATTTTTCTTCGTGTTCAAGAAAATGCACAGTAAAATAAACAGCATTTTATTTTATAAAACGAATGAATTTCTCTGTTTGTGAAAAGTGCAATATATAGTGTTTTACATGTCCGGTGAAAAAGAAAATGAATAACTTGTAGGACAGAAATACAGTAAAGTCTCGTTCAACGCGGGTGCAAGTTTATCTCATGATTATTACAATTTTATTTTTTGACACCACTAATTTTATATCAAAGCAACTGCTTTATATAAAAACTAAATCGAACGTATGAACCAACAGATTGGTATTCTAAAGATTTAGTGGTAAAAAATAAAACTGTTTCATTTATTTATCATCTCAACCACTGCGTTGTAAAAGACTTTACTGTAATTATTATTAACAGCTGTTGGTAAAAATATAAATGACGGTATTGCTTTATTTTAGTTTCTTAGAATTTTATTTAGTTCAAAAAGGAAAGCACGGGAATATTACGTAAATAAACTTAAGTTGTATTTTTTTTTTTTTTTTAATGAAGATGTTAATAGCAATTTAATTAATATGCCTCTGTGATGCGTCTAATGAGTCTCAATGTGATAAAGAATTGCAGTACGTCAACACTCCAAACCTCTCTGATATTTATTTACATTTTATATCATTAATATTTAATGCTTCGTGCAATTGATTAGATGACAGAATCAACTTAAAATACTAGTGGAATTGATAGTGTGCTAAACAGCCATTATATATGATTCAATAATAGTTATTAGGTGAGTTAGATTTCCTAATTGCCATATTACTTCATTAACCAACATAACTGACCACCTTCACTAACCATCATTGAGGTATGTCGTTATTAGATATCACCACATAGGATACAATAAATAGTTTAATCTATTTGTGCTATGTGTAATATATATTTTTGCTTATCAGTGTGTTAATTTTCTTCATTAATTGGAACCTATATAAACAACAAAAAATATTTTAATCAATATTAATTTAAATTTTTTGCAGTAACATAATATTTAATCGATTTTGTTGAGCAAGAAGTAAACTCCTGCTTAAAGAGGAGTAGTGAACAATATAATAAATGGTTCACACCTCGGCTAATGGGATTTCAGTCTTAGTAATTGACATGATACTTGCGCACACAAACAATATTTTTATCCCATTCTATAAACGGGTAATTTGCGTAAAAGAGAGAAGTATAAAAAGTTAACGGGGATGTTTTTCAGTTTCAAAATCCTTTTTCGTTTCGGAAATAGCATTTACCAACAAATAGTAATAAGGTTTCTTAATTATATTTCAAGTAAGGATCTGTCAATACCAGTAATTAATTAATTTTACAAATCAGTTGTCGTTAAAAATCACTTCTTTATAACCAACATCGATTGGATGAAAAGTTATATTAACTAGAGCATTTTGGTTTCTTAGTAATTCTTTGATTGCCTTAGCCCTTACCTCCAATATATATATATATATATATTATGATAATAGTAAGAATGAGAGCAAAAAATAAACAGATGAGTAGTTCGCCACAACAACCCACAAAAGCCAATTTGGTAACTAGTTAACTTAACCATTTTTTTTAATAATTTGGCCTGAATTTTTAATTTATGTCTGAAAAAAGAAGAATACTCACTTGAAAATAATTCTGACAAGAATACAAAACATGTAGAAACATAACAATAAGGAGCTTTTAAATTATAGTAATCAAGAATTTTCTATCCGAACTGACAATAACCCCCCCCCCCCCCCCCCAATTAAAAAAAATAAAAGAGAGAGAGACAGACAGACAGAGAAAAGCTGAATTTATGGAAGAGGACAAAAATAATTGAACAAATAATAAAATAAATGACTCAGAATGTAGAGGTAACAAGTGATTAAAAATGATATTTCTATATACAGTTTGACGAAGACACGATTTAAAATGAGTAAACAAATTTACTTTAAAGCCAAAATCTAGTTTTTTATCATACATATCAGTATAAATTTTATTATCAATAAAATGGATTTTAAGATCTATAAAGTTGATTTTGAGTTAAAATTAATTTATATGGATGGACTAATGTAAACGAATCAGGTGACTGAGTATTAGTGAAGAAAATAATTATATCATCAATATAACAGTAAAGTAAAATATTGTCATAACTAAATTTGCGCTCATAATGATTAAGATCAGTCAACATACTAGAGTTGCATCCTCCTTGCGGGAATCCCACTTTTTGTAATATATATATGTATATATATATATGCATAATTACATAATAATTAAAGTGTATTTGTATAAAAAAGGCGCCAAAGGCAGCACTAAAAATTATGCAAAAAGTATACAGTTTTGAAAATACGTTAAGAGTTTAAGATAAGTGGGTTAACAAGAAGAAAAAAAGTTAATAAACATAAAACAACGAATTAATGTAACCAAAAACATTTGTAAAAATAACACTCCACGTGAAAAACACCCTTCCGCTTCCTCTTCAGTGGGTGGGAGCAGCAGAACAGACAATTGAGAAAATTAAAAAGGCCTAACAAGTTTCGGAAAGATACAGAAACTAGCATACTTCCAAACAAACACAGATAATAACGAATTTCTAAAAATTAATGGTAGTTTACATATAACAATAGCAATGCTTGATAAAAGCAACTCAACCAAATTAATATAATAGTAAAAAAATATAAAGCCGATATTTGTGATAAAAGTAATTTAATAAAGGACATGCTAGATCGTCATGTTCCCACCCAGACCTGAAAGGCAAAAAAATATTGTAATAAATTGAACTTACTGCACAGTTGAATTGAAGAAAAAGGAAACAGGATTTTAAAGCAGAAAATGTGAATTCACATGCAGTGGCCTTTTAATGGCACGGTCTCTTCCGGTATTCCAATCTCATATTCCAACCTCTCCGAATCACTCAATATCAAGTAGCTGTATTTCCGACAGTAGGCGTTCCACATGTTGGACTTTGGCCAGGACTCTTCATCACATCAGCAAACACCACGAGACACCTAGCACCATAAGTGAAGAAACTTTACCGCTGCTATCCCCACAATCGCAAACATTTATTAAAATTATAGGTGTACAACTTTATGAAATTCAATGGATAATTATTATTGTAAAAAAGATTAGCAGTAAATTTAAAAATTTGTTTATTACAATTTGAATGACTATTGCATATATTATAAGATCTATTTAGTCGACCAATTAAGATATTAATGTAGATTTTTTTTTTTTTTTTTTTTTTGTGCAAATTGCTGTACCAATGAGGCATGCTGTAACTATTAAATGAAAAATCTTTCTTTTTATCATATAGATCTAGATTTAATTTATTATGCTGAACATCCAGAAAAATATCTCAGAAATTAACACGGTCATCTTTATTATTAGTTTTACTGAAATTTAAACAGGAAGGATATATGTTTTTAAAAATACATGTAAAATCAAAATTAAGACTGATGTATCATCTATATATCGAAGAATGCTTAATTTTTTGTTGCTATTAATAAGTATATTCATTAAAAAAAAAAAAGAATTAAATTAGCAGCTGTACTGGAGTAACTGGTAACCATTCCATACCATGTACTTGTTTATAGATTTTATTAGGAAATTATTGTTAAAACAAAAATGGCAAAGACTTAAAAATAAACCTCTATCAATTCTTGACTCATTTACAATATAAAAAAAAATCAAATAATTTAATTAAAGTGCTGAATAATAAATCAATAGGGATATTGCAACATAAGTTTTCGAAATCAAATTTTTGTACAGACGTAGGCGTGTGCATTTATTTTTTTTTATTTATTTTATTTTTTGTAATTTTTCAACAATCTCATTACTATTGTCTCTACACCAAAAATGACCTGAATTTTTATATTTATTTTTAGAAAGTCATAAATAAGTTTTAAATAAAATTGAAGTTTGATATTGAAACATTTATTAACACTGCCAATAGTTCAACAAATATATCTGAACTTTATTGGGTTTTTATGGAATTTAGGAGTTAGAAACAAAAAAGGTAATTTTCTATGATTTGGTAAAGTGCTTATTAAATAAACTGTTGCACTTCTTAATGTAAGTGGAACATTTATTATGTATATACATACTCGCCAACCATCTCATTATGAACCGAACAATTTTTAATACCCGCCTTTTTTTCACACAAATCATTTTTTAGAGTAATTTTATTCTTATTTAATCGTAATAATATTTGGAGAGAATTACTCTAAAAATAAAGTGGTGTGAAAAAAGGGACGTTTTATGATGGTGCGGTAGCAGTTGTACGGTTATTAATGAATTGGTTGGCAAATATGTATATAGAATTGCTGTCCAGATTATATTTTTCATAGTACTTTAAGTTTTTTAAATCTGAAAAAAAAAAAAAAAAAAATCAACATAAAATTCTTTTCAAATGGTAGCGTAATTATTGGCAGCTTTATCAGTAGGTACAAAAATGAAATTTGCTTGTATTTCTTTAATAAAATTTAAATAATTTTTATTTAATTTTTGATATACATAATTACTTTGATTTAGGTTTAATTCAATAAATTCCTTAAACTAGTTAATTAGAATAGCCTCTTAAACTAGATGCCTGTCGCGTGGCGCAGGAACTAACTTGGCAACAGTTCAAGCGGTAGATAGCGCCACCTGGTACAGATTGCGAGACTTTTTTATTCAAAAGCCACCAAAAAGTTTTAAAAGTTGGATTTGATATACATAAAAATCGAATTAAATCGAAGAAACGTCGATTATATACATCATATATGACTTCTTAAAATTATTGGTGACAGTTAAATAAAAAAGTCGCGCACTCTGTACCAGATGGCGCTGTCTACCGTTTGAACAGTTGCCAATTTTCCGAGCCACGCGACAGGCCTCTAGTTTAGGAGGCTATGATTAGATAGTATTTCCATTCTACAATTGCTTCATGCGGTACATTAAATTTATAAGCTATTTTCAGTAAAAAATTATTCGTATCTTTACAAAAAGTATCGAGAGCTTTTTCTAGGATTTATATAGTAGTTAGGTCTAAATTCTGTACTAAGACTCAAAAAATGCCTTACATTTTTATTTTCAACAATATTCAAGTTTCCAGTCCATAATCTTCATTGATAAAATTTTTAAAACTCATGTGATATCAACAACATTTACTTTCATCACCAATATCTGCAAATGCAAATTTCTTGTAATTAAAAATTCTGCAACTGAAAAGTTGTGTATATTTATAGGTAATTCTAATAAGATAATTCTTTAATGGAAAGTAAGTTGCTATATGTTCAATAATTCTATTAATATTTAGATTGTTAAATGACTTTTGTTGAAAAAGCAGAATGAAGTATAGTACATTGTTATTAAGTTTGCAGGATTTCAATTTAAAATTTAATAAATCATTAAGCAAATCTTTTAATTGTTTATTTATAAAATTATATTTCAATTCAAAAGTGTTAATTTTCTTAATTTTACCAATTTCTAATTAAAACATACGGTTTTTTGCGATTGTGGTGATAGCAGCGGTAAAGTTTCTTCACTTCTGGTGCTTGGTGTCTCGTGGTGTTTGCTGATGAAGTCCAACGTGTGTAACGCCTCCTGTCGGAAATGCAGCTTCTTGATATTGAGCAACTCGAAGAAGTTGGACTATGAGATTGGAATACCGGAAGAGACCGTGCCAGTAATAGGCCACTGCATGTGAATCCACTTTTTCTGCTTTAAAGTCTTCTTCAATTTCTTCAATTCCGTTTTCTTCAATTCAACTTTGCAGTAAGTTCAATTTATTACAATATCTTTTTGACTTACAGGTATGGGTGGGAACATGACGATCTAGCATGCCCTTTATTAAATTACTTTTTACACAAATATCGGCTTTATATTTTTTGACTATCATATTAATTTGGTTGAGTTGCTTTTATCAAGCATTGCTATTGTTATATGTAAATTACCATTAATTTTTAGAAATTCGTTGTTATCTGTGTTTGTTTGGAAGTATGCTAGTTTCTCCATCTTTCCGAAACCAGTTAGGCCTTTTTAATTTTCTCAATTGTCTGTTCTGCTGTTTCCACCCACTGAAGAGGAAGCGGAAGGATGTTTTTTACATGGAGTGTTGTTTTTACAAATGTTTTTGGTTACATTAATTCGTTGTTTTATGTTTATTAACGTTTTTTTTTCTTGTTAACCACGCCCACTTATCTTAAACTCCTAACGTATTTTCAAAACAATATAATTTTTGTATAATTTTTAGTACTGCCTTTGGTGCCTTTTTTATACAAGTGCACTTTAATTAATATGCAATTAAAATATCTATATGTAATGGTTTTAAGCTGCATCTGCGCTAACATTACATGTCCGTAACAGTATAAGCTTCATTTTTTGTGGGCGTATTTGTTGTTTCACTTTTCTTGTTTATTGTTCTTTTTTCTAGTTAATGCAATTAGGTCTATGTACCTTCAAAAATTATTTAATAGATATGCTTCAAAAAACAAAAATAATATGAGATATTATAAATGTAAGAGTAAACTTTGTAAAACTTGTGTGAAGAGTCTCGCTATTACTGCTTAATCGTATACAAATCTTATAGCTTTCTGAAAATTCAATAATATTGTACATAAAATTACTTGACGTGTTTGCTTACAGAGTTACATTGGCCAAACTTCAGAAGAATTACACATCAGAATTAATTTACATAGAGCACAAGTTAAGCTAGTATGATGTGGCCACCACATGATTTTCTTCTATATAATTTTACACAAAATTTATTCAGTACAAGTTATTTATTAAATTATCAAAGTATTTTCCATTATAAAAGCAGACGGTTTTTATCTGACAGTATTATATTATCACTAAATACCGAAAGATGTCAATTTTTTGCAAATCAGAAGAAATGTCAGCAGATTTTTTCCCAAGTTTTTTTTAGTTAAAAGATAAAAAAAATCCATAATTTTGTTTTAAATTATCACAGATCAACCATTCATTTTAAATGTATTGACGATATCTTTCGAAAGATACCCATGTTGAAAATTTTATCCCCCCAGGAAAGGAAGCGATGCTCCCACGTGAACAAAACTTTTTTCCTAGTTAACTACTACTATTATCAATAATTCATATTAATTTTACAATCGCACGAATAAAATAACTCTGATTAAATACATTTATACGAAATTTTGTCCTATACTGCCATGTTAAAAATTTAGAAAAAATGCGATCACAGCGCCACCTGTTGAGAAATTGTTTCACAAATCTAATCAGCACCAGTTCATGTCAGGGCCCAACTAAATACCAAGTTTGGTTAAATTTCGTTCATTGGATCGTGAGATACAGCGTCCAGAAAATTTGTGATACACACACACAGACACACAGAGACACAGACATTTTTAAAAAACCGTCAAATCGTGCTCAGGAGATCCCAAAACATGTAAAGCCATCGAAAACTGGAGTTCGAAATTTTCCTCGAATCCAGTACTTTCTCTATTTATACATATAGAAGAAAGTAAAAAGCTGATTATCCGTCGTTTGAAATTTTACATTTCAGGGAACACTCTTTTGATAACGTTTTAGTAGCAATTTTAGCTCATGTTGATGATGAAAAAGAAAGACTCTCTGTGGAAAATAATTTTATATTTACACACCGAACTTTACATGTTTATGGTCTTAATACTAAATTAAACAATCTTAATGTTAATTAAATTGACAATATTTATGGGTTTTTCTTCGAAATCAATCTCCTATATTATTAAAATCTGTACGCGTGTGTGTGTGTCTGTGTTTCTGTCTGTCTGTGAGAAACGGCTTGAAACAGCTAAGGCTCCGCCGCTAATGGTCGCACGGACTTCGAACAGGTACCGTCGGACGGAGAATTTATCGCAGATGTACGTTATCTAATTTGCTAAACGATGCAACCCTAATTAGCGGAGATATTAATTAAAATGTCGACCCATGTCAAATCAAAAAACGATTCGAAATCGGAGGCGACCGCCATTTTGTTACGGAACAGCCTACCTGAAAAGAAAAAGCAAAGAGAGAAAATTTCGTGGGTTTTTGTAAAGCGATCGCTGCCGATATGTTGGAAATATCGAAAATACACCTGTACCACGAGAAAGAGCATTTATTACCGATTCTTACTGTATATATATATATATATTTTTTAATTCGGATTTTTCATATTTTTAAAAATGTTTTAAAAAGGTTCGAAAATTTCTCTTTTTCTCGATTGTCTTTTTTGAAACGCCCTGTACGACTGAGTAACTGTTCCATTTCTTAACAACTGGTATATTCGGAAAGGTCATTTAATCTTCTTTCGAACCGTATACACATTTTTACAAAATACGGATTAGCGATCCATATTTTTAGATTTTACGAAACATCGATTTTTTAACAAAACATTTTATAACTCAAAAGCGTTTCGAGATAAATCATTTCTTTTTTTTTTTTTTTTTTTTTTTTTTTTTTTTTTTTTTTTTTGTATATAGATCTCGCTTCAACAATTGAATTCCTAAAAGATTGAGAGAAAATTTCAAAAACTGAATGAGTTATAAATTTTTTAATTTTTTCCATTAAAGCATTCATTTGCTTGAAGAATAAAATAATACTGGTGCCAACTCAAGAAAAGAAAGAAAATACTGGCACAGATAGCAGAGGGTTTTAAAATTTCATTTTAAATTCGTTTGTTATCCAAACAATTTCTTTATGCAATGCAAACAATTTTGGATACTTTGGATCAAAGGTTTTTCTTTTTAAAAAAATGGCAACATTTAACAACATTATATACCCCAAACTATTCTAAAGAAGCGAAAAATTGATTAGTTCAATAAAAAAAAAATTACGTTTTATGAAATATTGCAGGTATATACAAAATTAATAAAGAAAAACTTAAAAAATCACAATTATTCTAATAATTTTCACACTTCTGTATATATATATATATATATATATATATATATATACAGGGTGCCCCGTAAGTCTGTTTTGCATTTTGAAAATCCATAACTTTTGACGGAACTGATAGAATTGAACGTGGTTTGCGAAAAAATCATTCTCGTGAAGGGGGATTTTTTTGGTAAAGAAAAAAATTAAATTTTTTGTTGATGATAGTTAGACAAATAGCTAAATTTTTCGCACGGATATGAAAGAGAAATATGCAAATGAAAGTCCTATAACTTGCACAATTTTGCGATTAGAATAGCTTATTTCTTGTTTTGCCTCCTACATGTGCATACATGAAATTTTAATTGCGATGCTGACTTGATGGATAAAGCGTTATTGGTGAAGATGTTTTCCCTCAGGTAAGAACCGCTGACTGAAGCTGCAGTTAGCAGTGTTATAACTCGTTTGCAAACTGTAATTTGAGGTGACGACGGACAAGTAGAATAGAATTTTTATGCCTGTAAACATTTGCATCAGAATAAGTACAGTTTTTCATGAAAATATGTGATCTGGTTATGCACAGCGCCCTTTACCGACAAATAGCTTAAATGTTATTTTTTCTTAAAAAAAAAAAAAAAAAAAAAAAAAAAAAAAAAAAAAAAAATATCCCCTTCACGAGAACGATATTTTCGCAAACTGCGTTCAATTATATCAGTTCTTCCACAGTTATGAATTTTTGAAATGTCTACAGACTTATGAGACACCCTGCACACATATATATATACAGTAGAACCTCGATTAACCGAAACTCCTCTCCGTTAACCGAAATCGGTTTCTTCTTCACTTTTTTTTTTCACTTTCTACTATCATCCAAAGTTTTCTTATAACAAACATGCATTTTTAAAGTTTTTTTTTTTTTTTTTCCCCATATTCCTTTTGTATGCAAGCCGTCCTTTCCAAACTACGAATGCAGATAAATATTTTGGAAGTTCCTTTTTTAGAATTCCTTCTCTCAAGCTCAATTCTCCGTATGAGTGTACTCTTCCCCACTTTCAAACGTCCCTGTTCTAAACAAAATCACACCCCATTTCGAAATGTGGAAGGTCATTCTGCCAAGTCCCAGAACAATCAAATGTTATTGCACCCTCTGATTGTAAGCAAGTGCAAAGAACCTAACCTCTTTTGTAATCTCAAGAACAGAGAAATTTTCATTGCAGCAGAATTTCAGAATTTTTGTCACTTTGTGTCACTTATGATTCCTCTGAGCTCATGCTTTTAAGAAAACTTCTGGATAGAGCTGCACGGCAAAGGATGGCCAATTTATACCAGATCACGCTACCATTTAAACCATTGTGAGTTTTTGTTTCAGAAATAAATTTACTTTCATTTATTTAACAGTTAAAATATCCATAATAACAGTTCAATGACGATACTACATAATAAACTAGATAACAGGGGTCGTACTCTCCGCCCCTTTTTCAGGACACACTTACGAATAATAAATTTTCTCCTGTTTTGCCACCAGTAATTTCATGCAGAAATTTTTATGGTACTTTTTATAGAAATGTCTTCAGATTAATCTGGTTAGAGATCATCGTAAAAAAATAGTGGTAGGAATAGAGGCTTAAATTTGTCATATTTGAGAGTGTCCTGAAAAAAGGACGGAGAGTACGACCCCTGAGATGATTATTGATGAATTCTCGATTATCCGAAAATTTCGATTATCCGAAGTAGGTTCGGACCCAATTACTTCGTATAATCGAGGTTCTACTGTATATATATATATATATATATATATATATATATATATAGATAGATAGATAGATACCAGGTGCTTCAAAAGAATATATACACACTTTGAAGTGCTATAGAAAATTTATTTTTCGTTCTACAAGGTTAAATTTCTGGGAAAAGTAAGGTTACAGTCCAATTTGAAAAACAAGTGGTACATATTTAAGAATTTATCACTTGTACCTGTACGAGGGAGCCCTGATCGGCCCTTACACACAACACTCATTGTTTTATGAGTTTCGAATAAGTCTCGCAGACGTGAAATCATTAATTTTGAAGGTGGTTCTGTAGCGTACTCACTTCTCGACTGTCTTTGTGAACCGCAGTAACATCTTCAAACTTCCAATACCACTTAATTACAGTCGGTAACAAAAGTGTCTGAACACTAGCAAAAATTCCTATGTAACAAAAGTACGCTTAATACGGTTTTGTTAAATAAATCCTTATCGAATCATGTTCTTACACTGACTAAGAACAGGATTCGACAAGGATTTATTTAACAAAAGTGTATGAAGTGTACTTTTTTTACATAGGAATTTTTGCTAGTGTTCGGACACTTTTGTTACCGACTGTACTCTTTAACTACATTTCTTGCGACCATGGAAGCCTCTGCGCAAGTGCGGATTCAACGAGTCCACTAGTAAAATAGGGGAGACAAGCTTTTTGTCGAGAGAAAATAAGCGATAAGGGAATACCGAATGACGACCCGTCTTCACTGCTTGGCGTAGGAAACGTGGTTACACTATACCTGCTTCCGTCCTTCAACTGTACTTCCGCCATGATGAAGTTAATTCCTTGCCACGAACTGGATTGAGTAGCTAGAACGTTAATTATGCTGTCATCTGTTAAAGAAATATAACATTACTTTCTCTTATTAATTTAACCTTTGTAGAACAGGAAATGAACTTTCTGTGACAGTTTCAAGTATGAATGTAATTTTTGTAACGCAATCTGTATATATACACATCTTATGCATTTTTCAAAGGCTTTAAAAAATAGAGGTCGAAATTCGAGGGCGTTCATGTTAAATCTTATTTATAAATGTTAATTTATATCATTGAAATATATCATTAAAAATTATTCAGTTGAAATATGATTTTTGCTTAAAACTTTTTGATAATCAAACACAATGTATGCTTCTTTCAGGAAAAAAAAAAAAAAAAAAAAAACTATTAAATATTAATTAATTAATAATAATATACATTTTTTTTTTTTTGACATTTATGCAAAAATAATCAGCAAATTTCAAAACATAAATGAGTAACTTTGCAGTTCATTTGTATTAATAGTTTGAGAGACCCCTTCCCTTTTTTTTTTCCCTATCAGATAAGATTGAACTCCTTTTAAAGAAATTACCTAGAATATTTTGCCCTATGTGATAGTTATTAAATTTTCCTGAAAGTATTGAAAGTATCTTTATATGATATCTTTTATATCTTTTATTCTTTTGATTGCATTTGGGAGATTTTTCAGTGCGAATTCTTAAATTCAGAAAATGTTTACAGTGAGAATTTCGTGTAATATTATTCCAAAACTTTAAAAATGACACACACAAAACGAAAGAAAAAGGAAAAAGAAAATAGCTCTTTATCTGAAGTTTATTCCGAAACGGATAACTTCATTCAAACTCAATGGTACTTTTGTTATGGCAATCCGTGAATGTTTCATAAGATGAAAAAATAGAAAGAAAGAAATGCGCATCATTTCTATGAGCGGTGCTATAACATGATTTTGATAGGAGCATTATTTTCACAATATAAGCCATTTGTTATATTTTTTCGTCTTATGACATTTAAAAAATTGAAAGAATAAAGAGCAGAAAGTTCTATTTGTAAAAATATAAACCTGCGTAAAAGAACACATAATGTGTTGCTTCGTGCTTAACTAAGATTTAATAATAAACTTGGACAAATTATCATATTATTCTGACTTTTACACAAGATGATTTACGAACATATTTAACAAAATGGATGGTAATTACTAATTTTAGTTGGCTTCATCATAATCAAACTTATTCAGGTTATTTGGGAAATGGATTCTGTGTTAATCAGGCCGTGAGGCAACTTCAATTTCTGCCGGATAGGACTTCTATAAATCCTTAGACGATGATTAAATATGCACGGAATTATAGACGGTTCAAGTCCTTTTGCTTTACTGAATTATTCCTAAGATATTCTAAACATTCAAAAGTTGAAAATTTTAGAGTATTCAAATATTTACTGAAATATTTTTAACCGAAATTGAATAGATACACATAAGATGTACCTATATACAAAAACCATTTACATTTGAAACACATATATCGTTGTATAGAACAAATAAAAAATGCATGAATGTTTGTAAAAGGTCATATTTAGAAATTAAAGACAGATCTGATCCTTCGATAATGAAAAATATATATATATAAGTTTTATTCAAAAAGTCAGAAAAAAAAAAAGTTTTGGTTTCGGAATAATTGTTGGTGTTGGAGTTAAGGCCAATTGACTTCACGAGGTTTCTAGGCGTGGGTGGTTGGCCCCCCGTGGAGGGTCTTTCTAAGGGATCCTAGCGCATATTTAAGCGAGTTTCTAAAAAGAAAACACGGAAAATTCCGGACGTTTAGATTGACTAGCATATTGAACCCTGCACTTCCTGTCCACCAGTTTCGAGAGCAAGACTTTATTACCATATGTAATTTTTAGTCTTAGCGTTCCAAAAATAAATCAATATAAAGAGAATTTCACAATTTTGTGCCCATTTTTCTTTTGAATAAAACAATTTGAAATTTTAATAAATTGTGTTGACATAAAATAGTTTTTTTAAAACCCTTTATAGAAATATCCTGGAATCAAACATAAGTATTAAAAGAATAATCATGAATTTACGACATTTTATAAAGTTTTAAAACTGAAAGCTCGAATTAAAGTTAATACAGAATAAATAGATATTTTCGTTGCTATTCCTCTAAAATGCGATTTCAAAACATAAATCAGAGTGCTTACGGGATAAAAATTCATTTTCATTGTCAAGTGAATAATGAGCATTAGTCTGTGTATGAAGATTTAAAGAAGATACGGCAATTAAAATGCTCCTCCTTACATGTATTAGCGTTAATAATACAGGCAGAACTTCCGCCTTTTCATTTTCAGAGAGCCATCATTTTTCTTAATGATGGCTTAAAGCTTTTCAATTTTTACTTTTTCTGAACTATGCTTTCAACTACCTATTCAGTACTTTGGAGTTTATTTATTAAGAACTTATCAGATTTTCTTTTAATTTTTATTTCTATTTGAAGTATTTAATTAATGAAAATGAAAAGGTTTACTTCATTAAAAGACATAACCTTAACTACCTTAAAGTGCACACTTCAAAACGTTGCCTTTATTTATAAGTATTAAGTTTCCTTTATTGTCACGTAAAACAAAACACTGAAATATGCTCACGTATTATAAGAGGAAATATTATGTAAATGGAGGGGGTGTAATTCAGTTTTCACAGCAAAAGAAGCAAAATTATCCGGAAAACAAAATGGCATTTTGTGAAAGAAATAATGTATCACAGATATTTGATCAAAGCATTAAAAAAATTGGTACGTTCATAGAAGTTTTAAAAATAATACTATACAATTAATACGTTACATACATTTTTTGAACTCGATATTTTGAAGAATATTTGTAATAATTTATTATGCACTGATGCATTGTATTTTGTATGTACTTAGAATTAACATTGTGAAAATTGTTCTACGATATCACACAAGAAAAAAAAATTGTCGTAAAAAATGTTAAAAAAAAAAAAAAAGAAGAAGAAACAAGAACATATTTTAGATGGAACGACTCAATTGATTTTACAACAGCGAAAGGTGACTAGATAGCAGAACGAATTTGGGTCTTTCGCATAACGCACCAATGCTTGACTAATTGAGAATTTTTTAAAATACTTTTAAAATGAAAGAAAAATAAGCATTGCTACCTTTATAAATTCAGATGTTATTCTGTAAAATTTAAAAAAATAAAACTGAAATAAAATTGAAAAACAAAATACATTCAGTTTCTATAGAAGTAATTGTTAAATCTTATTTTAAAGTGTCATTTTTCAGCACGAAGAAATAATTATGCTTTTTTAAAATAATTTAAATATTCATTTGAGCGATGAAATATACAGGATGTCTCATTACTACGTTTCAGAATTTCTAGGAGGGTAAAAGGGCATCTCCACGGTTTGGAATCATATATGAATGCAGGATCAGAAATGCTTTCCTGACGCAGTGGTATACACAGAAACATCAGAAATAAAGACATTATGCGACTTAAATACAGCCTCACATATACCTCGCATCGAATTCCAAATATACTGGAATACTCCAGGCTTATATCGAATTTCTCTGGCAGCTATGCGATAACCAGCTCTTCGGATTTGTGAACGGTATCAGGCTTGCATTGAATTTAGTTGACGAAACTTCGAGCACTATATTCGTCCCATGTTCCTTTCGTTTTGTACATTTATTATTAAAAGTAATATTCCATTACTGGCATTTTTTATTTCTCAGGGTTTTGTATACACCACTGCATCTGGAGAACATTTCCGAACCTGCACTTCTGCATGATTTCCAGTGATCGGGATAAACTGTATATATTTATTAATTTTGTTGAAATGTAATTTCCAACAAATGCTAATAAATATGAGCATTCTGATTAACTGATATACCACTAAACGCATAATTATTATTATTTGAAATAAATCTCGTAGCTGAATAGTTAGCACTCTGGTATTCAGTTGCCAAGTGTCGGTTTCGAATTTCGATAAAGCTGTGGATGTTCAGAGTGGTTCAGAATTAAGATTAAGCTGTTGGGGGTCTATCTATATAATGAGTCTTAGTTCTCAAAAATTCACCGCAGAGAGAGAACCCATTGCACACATGGTGTGCAGTCGTCCCGTGTGGGTGAACTTGTGACAGGTGGTTGCAGGAAAGCTATGCCATTTACAGCAATAAGTGTAACAATTGTGGTTAACGACAAATAAGGTTTCTAAATAAGAAACCATTCAAACTGAAAAGAAAATGTACTAATTTTAAGTTATCTAGTAACTTAACGTTATTTCGAAATCTTATCTGGTCTTTTTTTTTTTTTTTTTTTATGTGCGCAATCATCCCTATTCTGTAAAGAGAGTTTGCGCAAAATAGCTCTCTTGGTTTTATTACAGCTATTGCTTTAAATGATAGCATAAGAACAAAATATTAATTGAAATGCATAGGAAACGGATGAATTCAATATTATCTAGCAATAATTTAGCAAAATATTATTTTTTTTATACTATTCTGTTGAATTTTGCCCAAACTCTCCTAGCTTTACCTTCTATCTAAAAGGAATCGGATTTTGAAAACGAATTATCACCCAAAAGAATTTTTTTAATTATGAGGGATTAGACAATAGTAATTGAAAAAAAATGCTGTGGAAACTATCGAAAAATGTTAAGATAATGTGGATTTTACGAAATACTCCCAGCAATCAGACAGAAGTGGTACTATGAAATAAAAATACACATGCATTTTAAAATAAGGTTGATGAATATAACAACAATTAAGGGAACTCTTTATTTTTTTAATTTTTATTTACGTATTTTAGTTATAATCATCTGAAATGAACGAAACTGCATAACATGAAATTGAAGAATTTAAAGTACATTTTAATAACTTAAACCAAAAAAAAAAAAAAAAAAAAAAAAAAAAAAAAGGGAGAGATAGAGAGAGCATTTTTCAGAATTAATTTTAGCTTAACACATGTTTAAAATATTTCTACTTATTTTAAAACTGATTCTGAGATATAATTGTAATTATGCGTAAAATAACAGGAGGATTTTTACTAGGATCTAATAATTTTAACCACTGAAATGAAATTCAATATATCTCTTTCTGTTTCGAAATTTTTATGTTATTTAAATAGATATTAAAGTTAGCAGGTCCATATAAATCGCGTTACATTAGGAAAGAAAAATGTACAATATTACCGCATTTAAACGTATTTTTTAGCAAATGTTTATACCTAATTGAATATATAAAATATATTTTGATTTCCCCTATCAGCAGCATTGTGCAACTAAAATAGTCGAATGGATTACCACAAAATTTCATATTTATACGATTCACTAGATGAGCTCAAGGAATTAAACAAAAAGTTAAAAAATATCATCTAGGTTGCGATTTGCATGGAAAAATGTAAATATAACAAAGTAAGTGATTCATACAGCACGCATTAACAATATGAATATTTTCAACTTCCGCATAATGCTTTGATGAATTAGAACAAAGTATTTAAAATTTTAATGTAACTATTTCAAGTTGCGGATAAAAATATGTTTGAGAATTTCTTGCTAGCATTTTTAAACTAAACATAAAAAAGAATTGTGAAAAAGTTAGAGCACATGTCTAGCTTTTAATGATACACGTCAATAACAAATAAATTTTCCTAATCAAGTTGTTGTTACAATACTAAATGAATTCGTAAATGAAGTTTTACGGGAAGATGTGAGTTTAAGGATGTTATACATTTTTATGTGTGACTGGAAGCCTCATGTATTAAAAACACAAACTAAAACCGAAGTGTTCTATAATACATTTTTCGTATACACTTAATAAACATTAAACATCTCATAAAAAATGCTCTAGCTTATATTTATACTCATTTAAATACTCAAAATAAATAAATAAATGAACTAACGAATAAATAAAATTAAATAAAATTAAAGAAATTAAAAAAAAGTTTAAAATGTTAAAATTACGTTTTTTTTGTTAGCCATGAAATAACTGTTGGGCTGTGTAACTCAAAAAAAAAAAAAAAAAAGTACAAGGGAAATATTTTGTTTCATATAATAATTTATATTTACAAAATGGAATTTGTGTTTGTAGAATGCATGTATCATAAAAAATAACGTGCCAAAATCTCTTTCCTTCATGACATTAATATATATCTTACAGTTTCTTTTTTAATACTTTTTTATTTTATTTGTTTTAGCATTTTGTAAGTTGAAGGTGAACATTTTAAATTTCAAAATTACATTAAGAAAAAAAAAATGTGTTTTGTTCAATTAAAAAAGATTTACAAAATTTATTATATTCTAGAATATATATATTTTTTCCCTATCATATTCATTCGGAAATTTTTATTACCTAGAAAGAAAATACAAAAGTTGGTATTTTTAGAATGGGAAATGAATTCCAATTAAGTTCTCTCTTTATGTCAAATGCTTCTGTGTTAATTACACTCGAAGGATTACATTATTTTTACAGTTTCCTTTTTGCTAATGATGTCTTAAGTTTTTTAAAAGTTATGCTAGATACTTTTTTTGTTGACTCGTAAAAATACCATAGTTTTACAGAAATTTATCATCTCCCTTTTTATTTATACGCATTTTTTAAGACATTGTTATTTTGAAATTATTTTTATCTTCCTCATTACTAAAATACAGATAAATGATTGTAGTAAAGAAAATATTGATTAATTTTTCAGACTCATTTTATCGGTGTATTTTGCTAAGAAGAAATAGTTTATTGTTATCACGATTTCATTGCATTAAAAACATTTTGAGGATCTATATTTTGCTGAAAATTAAACAGAGAAATTCTGAATCTCATGGACCAGAAAATGTATATGGTTTTCAGATAAATAATTCAAACAGAATAAGTATAAGAGAAAACAAATAAAAATATAAATAATTTTAAAAATATATAAATTAGGCAAAAATAAACAAAATGTACGAAATGTACGAAAAAAAATCAGCAATAAAATTTAGAACGTTTTAGAATAGAAAATACTATGGCAAAAGGTTGTGTCAGTCATACAGGGGGATAAAATTTTCTACCAATATTACCATAGAGAGATCTTTATCGTACATTTGCCGCCTTTTTTCTGTGATTAAATATAATGGTGAAAATTGTTAGACAATATTCGTAGAAGCAAAAATACGTCTATGTGACTGACATTACATTTACATGAAATTATTCAAATGCAAGTAGTAAAATTTATATAATTTTAAGTGGCATTCATAACATAAAATTGTGGCATTCATAATATAAAATGTATAAAACATCATGTCTCGTTAGCTTTTTAAAATACAAAAAATGAAATAGAGACATCGTTACAATTTTTAAATCTACGTAATTTTTTTCCAAGTATTGAAGAAATGTTTACGCGTAAATCTTATAATTCCGCAGTTACCATCATGATTCAAGAAATCCTTTTTATTTAATTACATAATTTGGTGTGTCACTCACATGACTTTTTCTTACCCTGCATTTCAATGCTATAAAGATCCTATACAGCCACTGATATCCATTAGACATCTAAATTGCATCCGATGATCCATAAAAGGTACAAAATATCTATAGAATGTCCAATAAAAGTCCTGGATATCCAGTACTAATTATATATATATATTAGATGTTTAAATATAGACGAAATTTAGACGTGCCTTTTTTGATGTCTATTAGTTGTAACATGGTAGATCAAAACAAGATTTAGATATTTTCAATATCTATTAGATCTAATAAGTCCAATTATTGGATATTTGGAGATTTATTGGATATGTAGCAGACATCTAATGAATGTAAAAAAGAGTGACATTTGTCGTTATAATACATATCTCTAGGATATTTATAGAAGTTTCATGGATCACTTTTTTAAACTTGTATACATCTTTATAGATTCTTATGAATGTATCTTGCCGTGTGGGATAGGTTGTAGATTAAGTCGAACGACCAATAAGGTAAGATAATAAAGTTTATCTACTTTTAAAATAATTTAAATTGGCTTAGGAAGAATTGTATTTCACATATAATTCTGTAAAGCATCGATAATCCGGCATCGGAGGGAAATAGATATTGCCGGATTACGAATTTTACCGGATTATAGGTATTCCGAAAATGCATATGGAAATCATATATCAGTCACAGTATCTAAAGAAATATTGTTTTAAAAAATAGTTTTAAAAAATGCATTCAAACCCTTATTAAATACGAAAATTGTTAAAAAAACGTTTGAAATAAATTAAAATTTTAAGTATCAATTATAAAACAGTAATACAGATTGTTTATTTTTGTACAAATAATAATAATAATAATAAATTGATATTAAAACTGGCTTAATAACAAATAAGGTTAAGAATTTGACAATGCTACATTCTATTAAATATGTCAGTCAATTTCATTTGTTTCATTCTTTTTTGTTTTTCCGTTTGTCGTTGATTGATTAACGTATGCACGATCATTAATTGGTTATCGTTGATGAAATCATATTTTTCAAGTCTGTCTAAAAACTGTTGAACGAGATTTCGTGTGGTCGTGTTTATTTTGACTTTCGGTATTAGGAATAGGAACGATCTCTTTTATTAATAACTTTTGGATTTGCCATTTCGAGACAAACATTTTATTGTTCTTTTTCAGAATTTTTACCATCATACTGATTAACCTGTAAAACATTCACGCTAGTTCGTAAATTAATAAAATTAAATGAAAATCCGTAAACCTTTCTAAAGATCCATAAAAGTTCGCAAGCATACTGCGAATAACAAATTGAGCACCATTACAATTTACGGGCGGAGGTTAAAAAAAAAGGAAGCAAAGAAAGAAAAAAAAAAGTCATTAGTGCCGGTTTATGGGTGCTGATGGATTATAGAATTCCGGATTATGGACGCTTCACTGTATTTTCCCTATTTTTTTTTAGAACAATCAAGGCTGTTATTAATTTGCTTTACAAACTTGCCGATCTTGATGATTTTTTTTAAGTGGCAATCTAATATGAACTTCAACATACTAAATTTGAATTCCCTATAGTTATTCCTTTATAAGGTATGCTGATAAAAAATATAAATACACACCACCCGCTAAAAATTTGACTTTTGTATTCAGGAGACCTCAAATTGTGATATTATACAAAAACAAAAGCGAAAAATTAAACTTCAAAAACACTTTATTTTGAGTATGGGTGTGAGAAATTTATATTCCTTCCTGAGCAGTTTTCCTCGACATTGTAAAATGTACTTCCACCAATTACATTGAATAGAAAAGAATGTTTAGCTTAATTTTGGTAGATTTGTATAAAATCAATAAATTATATACACATTACATTGTGTAATTAAACTTAGTGTTATATGAAAAACATTTAATACAAAATGAAATGCACTTCCAGCAGTTTCCACGTATTGCTCCCAATATGTATTACCCCAATTACTCTGGATATTCCTGTAAACGAATGATGAATGATACCCATACCCAAATCTACGCAAAACATGCTTTTATGCATAATATATATATATACATTAATTATATTTTGTTTAGGGCAGCACATAGATGTTAAACTCTATTTAGCAGCAATTTCACCCATAGACGTAATCTATTTGAAATTTTTGCATGGCCCTGTACAGGAACTCTTTTCTTAGTCTCAACGAACAGTTTAGTTTCGCATCACTATAAGATACAGGTTACGATTACCGAGTTTGAACTTTCTGCTTCTATTTTTTCTTGAGATATGGTGATAACAGACACATACACAAACAGACACACAGACACTCAGACCAACAGCTAAAATCATGATTTTCGGATTCAGAGGACCTCAAAACATGTATATATAACAAAAATTCAATTTCGAATATTTGATCCAAAAACAATACTTTCTCTATCATATACAGTAGATTCTCACCTAACGCGGGGGATACGTTCCACGTAATAGAAAATCGCGTTGTAGGAGATATACATTGAACAGACGATTTCATTCCGTAATGAGACCAGAAGCGTCGGGTGTTGGCATAGTAACGGAGCAATCCTTCCTTAAACAGGTTGAAAGGAGAAAAGATGTCGTCACGTGCTTCCTTTATTTCACGCGCTATACGAGACCCTTTATCGCGTTGTATCAGTAATAGTCGCAGATTTTTCGTCGCGTTATACGAAATCGCGTTTTGTGGGAGCGCGTTGTACGAGATTCTACTGTACATGGGTAAGAAAAAGTAAAAAATATTTAAGATAAGTTCTATTCGTGAGAAGCAGCAAATGTCAATTTGTTTTCCATATTAGCTCTCTGGCCCCCTTTGAAAATGGTAATATTGTTATGTAGTTTTCATTGCATATTCCTTAATGTACTAAACTAAAGCTTATTTAAACTTGAGATTAAAAATGTAACCGTGTATATGATTATAATCCTCATGGCTATTATTTAAAACTTTAAAACTTAAAAAGTAATCTAAAAACTCATAGTTATATAATTTTGCATAAGTGTATTGTGGAAAAAAGAACAGCTCTGTGATTGGATATATCCATTAACAGCGGTCAGATGGTTCACATTGTGACGTAGATTAGGCTTAGATAACCGTTTGTGCAGAAATGCTAGAGCGAAATAACACAAAACATTTAAAGCTAAACTCGAGACTTGATTCTTCTGCTCAACTGAATTTTACATCAGCTTATATACAGTTGATGAATCTTCTAGAAATCGAAAAGTCTAGAAATTACATAACAATAATTGAATAATTAACATAAACATAATTAACATAATGACATAATGAATAAATAAGCAATAAATAATTTAGAATTAAACAACCATTTTTAACCACTTGCCCTTGAGTGGGATCGAACTCACGACCTTTGAATTCGTAACCTGACGCTTTGACTCACGACTACGGCGTTCACAGGTGAAAAGTCTTTCGTTACATTTACCCTCCCTTAGAGGAAAGCAATGTCCCGCTGCAAACTTGTCTGGCTTCTTGTAACCGGTTGCCTGTAACTTTCCTGCTCTCTTTCGTCAATTAACTGCTCCTTCGGATCATAGTAGGGTTTTAACCTCAGCATGTTTACTACATCTTTAGGATTTCGTTTCCTGTGTCCTTCCATGGATTCTACTCCGTATGTCACATCAGACATTCGTCTTGTTACTTGATACTGTCCGAAGTATCGTCTTAAAAGCTTCTGAGATAATCCGGCATTTCGTACAGGTGTAAAGATCCAAACTAAATGTCCAGTGTTGTCGCTGACTGGTCTATGACGTTCATTGTATCGTCGCTTGTCCGTTGCTTGGGCTTCAAGTATGTGGAGTTTTGCTAATTGTCTTGCTTCTTCGGCCTTAGTGATCCGATATTGTACGTAGTCATCATTGTCTTCTTTTCCGTGCGGAAAAATCACGTCAAGAGGTGTCTGTATTTCTCTGCAATGCACGAGAAAGAAAGGACTGAATCCCGTGGTGTCTTGTTTCTCTGAGTTGTAGTTGAATCTCACAAAGGGCAAAATTATATCCCAGTTCTTCTGATCAACGTCAACATACATAGATAAGATATCTGGGAATGCTTTATGAAATCTCTCTGTCAATCCATTTGTTTGGAGATGATAGCCGGTTGTCAATAGATGAGATATTTGGCAAATTTCGTTGATTTCTTTTATAACATGAGATAGAAAGGAACGCTCTTTATCACTTGTAATTTCTATCGGAGCACCATGCTTCAGTATAACTTCTTCAACCATGAATTTAGCAATTTCAGTAACTTCAGCAGTAGGTAAAACGTTTGTAATTGTAAATCTCGTGAGATAATCTGTCCAAACAACTATCGACCTGTTGTGGCTTCAGGTAACTGTAAAGCGTCCAAGTAAGTCTATTCCAATTTTAGCAAATGGTGCTTCAAGAGGTTTTATAGGTTGTAGTTGTTCTGATGGCAAATGAGGAGGAGTTTTTCTTCTTTCACATTCACGGCAATGAACGCACCCATAAAGTCCTAGCCAACAATACTTCTTCCGTATCCTGTCGTATGTTTTTGAAAATCTAAGGCGACCAGCGGTTGGAGCATCATGAAGGCTTCTTAGAATATCACGGCGGATTTGTTTCGGTACCACTAAAAGCCATTGCTGTCCCATAGGATCGTAGTTTCTTTTATAGAGTATACTGTCTTTTAAGTGGTAATTTTGGTATTCTTCACCTCTCTTGAGAACTTCAATAATGGACTTCAACTGCTGATCTTTTAGCTGCTCTTTTCTGTAATCCGTGATGTTTGCAAGGAAGATAATTTCATCGCTGTTTTCAGGCCCAACCACTGCTTCATGAAGGGGTTTCCTCGAAAGTGAATCGGCATCAGAATGCTTGCGTCCGCTCTTATAGACAATGTTGATATCGTACTTCTGCAACCGCAAGACCCAACGAGTAAATCTCCCGGAAGGGTCTTTCATATTCGCCAACCAGCATTAGGAGTGGTGATCCGTCACTATGGTGAAAGGCTTTCCGAAAAGTTAGGGTCTAAATTTACTGATCGCTCATATGACAGCAAGACATTCTTTTTCAGTTGTAGAATAATTATTTTCAGATGCAGTCAGAGACCTGAATGCGTAGGCTATTGGTCTTTTCTTACCATCTTGGACTACAGCACCGATTCCATAGCCACTGGCGTCTAAATATATCTTCGTTTCTGCGTCTGGAAGAAAATGCCCCAAGTCAGGACTACTGGTCAGTAAATTCTTGAAAGTACTGAAAGCTTTTTCCTGTGAAGTGTTCCACACGAACTTTGCATTTTTTTCAATAGTTCATGTAGAGGCTTCGCAATATTGGCAAAGTTTTTAACAAACATTGGTAATACGAACAAAGACCTAGAAAACGTCGAACATCTGCAGTATTTTCTGACACAGGGGATTTGTTTACAGCCGCTATCTTTTCTGGATCGGGATAGATACAATACTGACCAGTAAATGTCTCAATATCGTTAGTTTCTTCTTTCCGAAAGCACATATTTTAGAGTTAAGCATCAGTGCTACCTCTTGAATACATTTTAAAACTTTTCTAAAACGTACTTGGTGTTCTTGGAAATTCGGGACATATACTATGATGTCATCTAGGTAGCATAGACAGATGTTCTATTTAAGGCCTCTCAACACTGTGTCCATCATTCGTTCGAAAGTAACTGGGGCGTTACACAAACCAAATGGCATGACTTTAAATTCGTAAAGACCATCCGGAGTTACAAAAGCAGTTTTCTCTCTATCCTTCTAATGAACCTCTATTTTCTAGCAACCTGACTTCAGATCCATCATGGAAAAGATTCTTGCATCAGCAAGTCAGTCCAAAACATGATCAATTCGTGGCAGCGGATACACGTCTTTCTTTGTGATTCTGTTTAATTTCCTGTACTCGACACAAAAACGCCAGTCACCATTTTTTTCTTTTACAAGTAGAACTGGAAATGACCACGGGCTATCTGATGGCTGTATTACATCTTCTTTTAACATTTTTGTACTTCTTCTTCAATCACACGCCTCTCAGCAGCTGATGTGCGATAAGATCTTTGTTTGATTGGAGCACTGTCCCCCGTGTCTATATTAAGTTTCACAGTATTACATCTTGATTTTTGAATGTTTGTGCTGAAGTCAAAAATGTCACTAAATTTTTCTAGCAGATTGAGTAACTTGTCTTTTTCAGTGGCAGTTAGTTCAAGATCCAGAATTTTTGTAAGCTTTTTCCGAGTGAGTCGCTTCTTGGACCTCTGTCCCTTAGTCTCTTTTACGTCCTTATAAGTGAGCGAATTGATCGAATCATTTGTTACTGTCGTCATGCAGCTTATTTGTATACCTTTTGGTATTATCTGAGTTCCCCGAGAGCAATTCGTTACCCAAACTTTGCAGCAGCTATCCTTGACAGAACTTATTGAGGCTGGTATAAACAAATCTCTTTCACACCTGAGAATTTCGCTTCCGATGATCATAGCTGCATCTGCTTCTGGAATTAATGGATTCAGGGCACATACCTGCTGGACTGAATGTGGTTCGATTGCATAATCTATTGCAGTAAACAAAGGGCAGCCAGATTCAGTTGATGTGGTATTGTCTGAAAAAATTTCTGTAAGTTGAAGTTCTTCATTTTCATAATCTATGATGGCGTCTATGGCATGTAAAAAGTCCCATCCAAGTATCATTTGGTGGCTACAACTTGGGAACACCAGGAATTCAGTTAGCTTTGCATTTCCATTTAAAGTAACTTTTAACACACAACTTCCTGAGGTGGCTATGAGTTTTCCACATGCAGTTCTCAATATAGGTTTATTCTCAGAGAACATGGGTACATTTAACTCCCTGCGTAATTTTTCAGAGATGACGGAATAATCGGCACCAGAATCAACAAGAACCTTTACACGTTGTCCATTTATTGTATTATAGGTGGTGTTCTTTTCCAACTTTGTAATTGTATACGTCAGAGTATTTTCTACAGTTGCAGCCTTAACTCCTTCACAGGTCGCCTGAATTAGTTTTCCTTGTCAGGTCGGCGTGGGGAGCGACTGGAGCAACGTACAGGTGATTGCCACTGTCGGCGGTTGAAGGAACGGCGGGGATAGGGTGAAACATTTCTATAACTGGTAGACCTGGTCTGTATGTGTTGTCGTCAAAACTATTTAGGGGTTCGTTGTCAATGTCTCGTCGAAGTCTGGATAACCTGGAATTTCTTGCGTCTGCAAATATCTGTCGTCTTTCTCTTGAGAACTTCAGCACATGTCCTGGACATTCGCAATGTTAGCAGATGGATACATTGCTGGAAGTTCTGCACAGGTCTGTCTTACGTTGACCATTAGTGGTGTTTCTTGATATTCGTCTTGGCTGAGGCCAAACTACAACTAGTTGTCGTGGACTATTACGTCTTCTTTGCCTCTTAAGGGGTGCCAAAGCTTCTATAACTTCCTCTTGGACAACTGAGGCAACGTCCATTGCAGATTCAGATTCGTTGTCTTGGCGGTTTCAACTTCCGGGCAAAACTTTCTGAAGCTCTTTCCTCACAATACTGCGTATCAGTGCCCTCATGTCATCAGCTGACACTGTAGCAACATTAGTTAGTCTCAGGAATCTTGGTCGATTGATCCGTGTTCGTCGAAGACTTTCAATATTACGACAACGTTTTATAAAAGCTTCTACTGTCTTATAATCTTGCGTCAACAGGATCTGGTATAAATCCCTCGCAATACCCTTCATGATATGGGCCACTTTTCCTTCGTTCTTCATGGAAGGATTGACTTTGCGGCACAGCGAGAATACGTCTTGCATATAGGATTCATATGGCTTTCCAATTTGCTGTGCACGAGTAAGCAGTTATCTCTAAGCTCGTCATACGTCAACTGTTCGGCAGAATGTACTCTGTAATGCATCCTGGAATAAAGTCCAGCTGGTAAGAGTGTCCACGTTGTTGTCAAACGATTGCCTAGCTGTTCCAGCAAGGTAGAAAATTACGCCTGAGAGGCACATCTGCTCATCCCAGCGGTTGTAGGTGGCAATATATTGAAAGGCCTTCAGCCACCTGCTAGCATATTGCTAGTCGTCCCTGGAAAATATACATGGATTTATAGGTAGTTGATACGTCAAGACTGATACGGTGTAAATCTGATTCGTTTGGCATGCTTCTTCTAGTTGGATTGGGAAGGCTCTCAAACTCCGGAGGTAGTATTTGAAGCCGATTATTTCTGCGTAACTCTTCGGTTGTGTGCTGTACTTCTTGTAACCGCCACCTCCACCAAACCGTCACGTACAGTCGGCAGCAAAAGTATCCGAGCACTAGCAATAATCCTTGTCTAAAAAAAGTACACTTAATACTGCTTTGTTAAATAAATCCTTGTAGAATCATGTTCTTAGTCAGCTTAAGAACATGATTTATTTAACAATAGAGTTTTAAGTGTACCTTTTTGATATCGGACTTACTGACTAGTGCTCGGATACTTTTGCTGCCGACTGTAGATAACTGTTTGTGCAGAAATACTAGAGCGGAATAACACAAAGCACTTAAAGCTCAACTCGAGACTTTATTCTTCAAATAAACTGAACTTTACATCAGCTTATATACAGTTGATGAATCTTCTAGAACAGAATCTTCTAGAATTCGAAAGTCTAGAAATTACATAGCAATAACTGAATAATTAACGTAAACATAATTAGCATAATAACACAATGAATAAATAAGCAATAAACAATTTAGAAAACAAAAACCATTTTTAACCACTTACCCTCGAGTGCATCGAACTCACGATCTTTGGATTGTTAGTCCGGCGTTTTGCCTCCACGCCGTTTACAGGTGAAAATACTTCCGTTACAATATAAACCTTCCACATTATAAACACAAAGATAAAAGATATATAAAAGATTTAAAAGATATGTAAAATATTTAAAAGATATCTTTGTAAAACAAGAAAAATAATTACCAGAAATAAGTATTTACATTTCTATAAATTGTTTTTTTTTTCTCTTACCCATAAGGTAGAGAAAGTACTGATTTTGGTCCAAATTTTCGAAAGTGCGTTTTTGTTATATTTACGCATTTTGGGGTCCCTGAATCCGAAAATTGTGTTTTTAGAGGTTGGTCTGTGTGTTTGTGTGTCTCTGTGTATGTGTGAGTGTCTGTCTCTTATCAGCATATCTCAATAACAAATAATAGCAGGAAGTCCAAACTTGGTATTCTAAATGTGTATCATATAGGGCTGCTACACGAAGCTTTTCGTTGAGATGAAGCAAAAGGTTCGTGTACAGGGACACCCAAGAGAATTCAAATACATCACGTCTATGGAAGAAATTGCAGGTAAGTAAAATTTAACATCGATAGACTGCTCTAAAAACCAAATGAAATGAAGATATATTTTTTGTATGATTAAAATCATGTCTGATGTAGAATATGGTAGGGAAATCATTGACTGTTCGTTTATAGGGCTACACAAAATAACTAGATTATAGTGCGACAACAGTTGAAAATTGATGGAAGTGTATTTCGGGTTGTGCAGTGTATTATTACTATAGGATTATATTTAAGTGCACCATGTGGTCTGAACATAATCTTCAAAAGATATACAGGGCTGCAAATATTTAAGTGATAATATTCTTTGTTTTGTTAGTAGAAGTGCTTTACTATAATATTTTACCATGTCCAGGAAAGCTGCTCAGGAATTGAAATAGATATCACATAGACATATGGTAAATAATGTATTTTTTAAGCTAAATACTCATCGCTTGGTTTTTTTGTATATTTACACGTTCTGAGTTTTCGTGAATACCGAAGTAAAATTTTTAACGTTTGATCTTTGAACGTGTCTCTTAGAATAAATTTAAAACAAATAATTTCAGGTGGACCAAACGTTGTATTTTGAAGTTAGTACATTTGTTACTAGAAAAGTTTGATCAAGCTTGATAAGTTTCCAGGAATGTTGCGTGTGACAGTTGTCTGAATGATTTTAAGTGAACTTTAAATTTTAATAACAGGTTTAAATTCAATATAAATATAGATGCGGTAATGAAACGGGTGTGGGGGTGAAGAGGGCTATCGCCCAGCCCAAACTCCTGGACCTAAAAGCATGAAATTTTGTCACAATGTTCCTTCTATTAACGCAAGCATCAATTAAGAAGCAATTTTACAAAATTTGACCCCCAAGGGGGGAAGGGCAAATCGTGATTTCACAAAAATCCTTCATATATCAAAAAAAAAAAAAAAAAAAAAAAAACAGATATCCGTAAAATTTTTGCTTTAAAATATAGCTAGCACAAATATCTAAAAATTAATTTCTGTAATTTTAGAAATTCGGTCCCGAAAGGGGGAGATTTCACATAATCCTATATATCTCAAAAAAAAAAAAAAAAAGATATACGTGAAATTTTTGCTCTAAAATATAACTAATACAAATACCTAAAAACTAATTTCTAGAATTTTAAGAATTCAGCCTCTAAAGGGGGGAGGGGGCAAAACGTGATTTCAAATGATCCTTTACATCGCAAACAAACAAACAAAAGATATATGTGAGATTTTTGCTCTAAAATATACCTCCCACAAATATTTAAAATCCAATTTCTGGAATTTTAGAATTCGTCCCAGGTGGGGCGGAAAGGAGGGGGGGTCTATGAGGCAGAAAAAAAAAATAGAAATACAGTTAAAACGTTCAAACTTGGTACAGATAGGTTTTAGAAACCTGCAGGTCGAATGAGGATATTTTGAAAAGTGTAAAATTATTAGGAAAGGTGAGAAAGGGGGGGGGGCGGAGGGGCAAAAAAATAAAAAAGAGAGTTAGATCATTCAAAATTGGTACATGAAGATTTTTGATACCTAGAAATCGATTGCGGATATTTTCGAATTTGTAAAATTTTTAGGAGAGCCGGTTAGGGCGGGGGGGGGGAGAGAAGGGGCAAAATAATATAAAATAGAGTTAGACTGTCCAAAATTGGAACGTATAGGTTTTTAGGACCTACAAATCGAATGCAGATATTTTCAAAAGGGAAAAAATTTTAGGATAGGCGGAAGGGGATGGGACAAAGGGAAAAAATATAGAAATAAGAGTTAGAGCGTTAAAATTAGTATTAGTAGGTTTTTATTCCCGATAAATAGATTGCGGATATTTTCGAAAGTGTAGAATTATTACGAAGGGCGGGCGCAGGGGCAAAATAAAGAAATTCCAATAGAACGTTGGAAATTAGTATTATTAGGTTTAAAAGCCCGAGAAAACGATTGCGGATATTTATGAAAGTGTAAAATAATTATGAGGGGCGGGAACGGTGGGCGAAGGAGCGCGCGTGTATACGCTGCCGCAAGCAGTGGGGGCCCGGACCGATTATTCCACCGATAAGAGAAGAATGTTTTTGTATTTTATAATTATATTTTTCCCTTACGATAATACAGTGATTCATTAAGAGTGTCGCACATAAATACGCGCGCAGTGCACAGTCCCTGCGTTACCGAAGGCAGTGGGGACTCGATGCGAGATTTTTCCCGATCAGATTTTTTTTTCTCATTTTTTTCACATGATAAAAATTAATGCAATTTTGAGAATTCATTAATTATAATGATCCATTTAAAAATATTGACCAGCGAAGCGGGCGTAACCTGCTAGTTGTCATGTAAAACTCTTCCGAAGTCTAATTTGAATTGTTTTAACATATATTTACATAACAGTACTCGTTATCTTACCACTTAATTTCCAAACTGTATTTACAGTATTAAATTTCAGCATAAGAGAGAGTCGTGTGAGTCACACACCAGATATTTTCTGTTATTTTTCAAACTGATTACTCTGGAAGAGCAATATTCTTTTAAAATATTGTGTAACTTCAAGGATGTGTTTCAATTTTGTAAAGTCTTCTGTAATATTAAGTTGTAATTTCTCTGCCACTTTTTGTAATTTAATATGAATGTGAAAATTAAATTTAAAATTAAAATTAAAATAGGAGACATTAAAAAAATTACATAAAAAAAATTACATAAGTCTATGTGATAGATTGAGCTTAAAACAATGATAGACGTTTTGAGTTAACTATACCTCATCAGTATCAAATGAATCAGTACATCACATACAATATCGAACTGTATACAGTAACAGTTAAGAATAGGGAGATATATTCAGGCGGTACTGCGCATACCTCGTTAAGCGGGTGGAGAGGAAGCTTTGTGAAAGATCCTCTAATAAAGATACGGGAGTCTGTAGCAATAACTTTAATTTGATCAAAATCCAGTGTATGGCCAGTTTAAATAGCCTGCTGAACAATTTTAGACTTAACATCATAATAATTCTGATATCAAGTCTGTTCAACACGCTAATGAAACTAATGATAAACTAAATTTTGATCAAGTTAAAATTATTCCTACTAATCTGTCAAATTACACTGCTCTGCAAAAAAAAAAAAAAAAAAAAAAAAAAAAAAAAAAAAATCGAGTCCTGATTCTAATGTAAAATTACCTCTTGAATCCGAATATGACCCCCATTTTGCACAATCACCCACCGTTTTCTAGGGACCCCCTCCCAATTTTTATGACTCTTCGGTGATTTTATGACCATGAATTTGACTTGGAGAATGAAAAAGAATTATTTTAACACTGAAAACAAAAAAATATATATATAATGTATAATAAGTAATAACAATAATACAATAATAAAATACAATAAATTTAATCCATGATTTCAGTGGAAAATCCCCCCCCCCCCCTAGATTTTCCCTTGCTGCAAATGTTTATTTTTTAGAATTCTTCACTTCTATAGTCCCTGAGAAGATATTTAACAGTTAAAATAATTCTTTCCCCCCTGCCAATCAAATTTATAGCCATAAAATTTCCGAAAAGTGCTAAAAATAGGGGGGAGGGCGTCCCTCCCAAAACAGTGGGTGATAATGCAAAATGGGTGTCATATTCAGATTCAGGAGGTCATTTTGCATAAAAATTTGCAAAAATGGTGTTGTTGCCGATTTATATGCAGAGCAATGTTATCACTTTCATATCGTTATGGAAGATTGGTTTCCAACGATTTCTCTCCTCCCGTGCAAAGAGAAATGCGCAATATTGTCTGAATATGTATCCCTACTTCTCAATTCTTACTGCATACTGTTCGACATTGCATTTGATGTGTCGATACTGATGAGGAGTTATAATTAACTAGAAGCGTCTATCACTGTTTTTTGTTTAATCTTCTATATAGACTTATGTGATTTTTTAATAAATTGTTTCAAATTTAAATTTTTGTTTCAATTTTGACATTCATGTATAATTTTTAAAAGTGGCAGAGGAATTACAACTCCATATTGCAGAAGATAGTAAAAAATTGGAATAACCTTGAAGTTACACAATATTTTAAAAGAATATTGCTCTTCCGCAGAACTCAATTATAAGAATAATAATAAAAAAAATAATTTATATTAAAGTAAATACTTATTTTCTAGTTGTTTGAAGATATCTTTTAAATATATGTATTCTTCGACCACGTTTCATGAAACCATGGAAGCATCTGCGCAAGTGCTAACTCAACGAACTCAATGCTAAAATAGGGGTGACAGTGAGTGCGGAATTACTGGATATTTTCCAAATTTCAAACTGTCGGTCACGCTAGCATCCCTCCAACATTTTGGATGCTTCCTCACTGCTAGTTTTAGGATATGTGGCCGCACTGTACTACTTTTGTCTTCATAATCTGAATAGCTTATTTTAATATGTAAAAGAAATTGATTTCTCGCTGCTTCTCACGAACAGATCTCGTTACCTGAAAACACTCCAATAACTGAAAAAAAATTACGTAATTTTTGAAAATGTTATAGAGAAATACAAATCTTTAATAACGCATCAAAAAAAAAAAAAAATATATATATATATATATATATATATATATATATATATATATATATATATGAATTTTTACGTCAAATTTGAATTTGGAAACATTTTTCTAATTTTAGATATCTTTTGGAAGATAATGAGATCAAAATACTAGGAAAAAATAAGAAAAGATAGTTTATAATTTAAAAAATATTCCACAAACGTTGAATATTTACAAGCTTATTAATTCAGAAAAAGACTTCCCATTAATATATAAACCAATTTTGTTCTTATATTTTTTAATATTTGATGCTGTTCTTAAAGCAATTGAGTATCGATGAGAAATTTTAGAAGGAACATACACGAAAATATTACACTTGTGCCGTTTCTGAGTATTTCGCAGTGTGTTTGATGGTGTAGAATATTTTTTAAATACGAATGGACCACTTGTGGCAACTTCATCAAAAAACGTTCGTGCGATGTTAAAAATTCATTTTTTGTAATATTTCAATTAACTCTCAGGCCTTGTTTGAAAATGTATGATTCTTAACAGCTAATTCTCTTAATGCTGTGTTTTAAATTTTCACTGCTTCCACACAAAATTTAAATTTTAGCATTTCTTCTCAATAATCTGGAACCCCACCATTATTTGAGGCTCTGTTTTCGAAGCTAGTTGAGAAACTGTCCCGGGTCCGATCACATACCAAGCTTGTCCACCTAACTGTTCTTAGATTTAAAAGGTTTTCTTCGGAACTAAAGTAAAAACGGGCTATGGCCCTCTGCGTGGGCCATATCACCCATACCTTGGTCCTTCGTGTGAACGACTGGCATTAAACAACATCGATATCATTACATATTTTTCTGAATTTCTTTAATAATGTTGTTAGTTAACCCAATAGAATAAAGTATTTTTTTCTCCAATTTTTAGTCATTCACATAAACATTCAATCTATTTCTGGATCTGCATTGAACGAAGGCAGATTTTGTAGACAAAAAAATATAGTCACGATAATTTTATGTCAAAGTAGAAAACTATTTTAGGTAGTCATTCGCGTTCAACTATGCACTAATTTTAGATGCATAAAATAAATGTTTTAAAAGATTCATTTAAGCACACTGAGAAAAAAATATACCGCCTTCATCTAGAATGAATAAATGGTCAATTTCTAAATCCCTTAACTAGAAATACAGATTTCCGAGCTATGTGCATAAGGCACGCCAATAAACTGAATAGATGAAATGGTCGAGAATTTCTAGTCTACACATTTCTAGATGGTGAAACAATATTCTGAATATTCTGAATCTTTTGTATTGCGAGAAATTCTTGCTTCACTTTCTAGAATTGGGTAATAAACCAAGATTATAGTAGCTGAAAGATTATAGTAGCTCTTGCATTCGCATTTATTTGCAGAGATTTTTAAATAACTTTGGCCTCGAGAATATAGGCAAACGCTCTAGAATTCTAATAGGGGTTTCTAGAACTCGCTTTCAAAGGGGACTAGAATTTAGAAGAATTACATGAAACTATATTTTTTAGAGCCACAATTTAGATTCTAGATGTCAGTTACAGAAGTTTTTCCTAGTGTACACAAAAAATTCTTATGCAAAATAAATTAAACATGTCTAAATTAGTGTTTATTATTTTGTACATTGTTGTGTATGTATTTATTTTTATGCTTAATTCAAACTTTTCAAAGATTCCTTAGAATATGACAAAATTACGTTTTAACCTTACAGTTTCTGCAAAATACAATTGTTTTGGGAATTTACAAGGAACAGTACTGAGGTACATAGGTACATAGCTGCCAACTTTTATGGTTTTATTGGAAGATTTATCACCAGTATTTTCAATTACTTATCTGAACCCCATTCAAAGTAAGGAAATTAATATAAAATATTTCTGTTCGTCAAATCTTTCAAGAAAAGCATAAAAATTTGGAACTATGTAGATGCATCGAAAGTTGTTGGTCTGTTGTTTTAAATAAAACCGTACTTCTAAACAATATTTTGCAGAAATAGTTAATTATTTTTAATTGTGTAAATGTTATAGCCTTTTTAGGTTTCTATATTGTATATATGTTTTTTTTTTTTTTTTTTGATACATTTACTTTTGCCACAATGCAGAATGAAAATGAGTTAGTAAATTAAATCTGCTTTTATTTTTTTATTTATTCTTATTTTATTTTTATTTTTTATTTTTTTATGTTTAGCTATTAGGACTGTTTTCTTGTCCGAACGGTATTTGCAATAAACTTTCATTAAATTATTTTAATAATTTTAGATCTATAAAGCTACTGTAACACTAAACACTTACAAGAGGGGGAAAAAAGTAAATGATGAGTTAAATGTAGAAAATACTAAACATATTTAAATAATATTTACATATCTCTGAAAGTTTAAACTGAAATGTATGAAATTTTGTTTAGATTTTTGTTTTAATGCTTCTCAAAATGAACTCTTTAAAAGAAGAAATTGAAACATAATATTTGACTTGTCCCAGAAATATGCTGGTAAATATACACATCTATTATAGAAAATTAAAAATTATATTATAAATTTAATTCAAAGTCAATTTCTATAATGCTGCAAAATTAATATTTTTAATAAAAAATGTTCCGAATTGAATAAAAAGTTTCAAAAATCCTTTAAATTATACTATAATACCTGATAACAAATATAAATAATCATTGTCATACATCTTCAGATTTTCGAGATTAACTTTTCCAAAAAAATGTAATGCACATTTTTGGAAATATATTTTTATTGCCCTTTTGGATATGATAATGCATGTTTTATTTCTTTACGGATCATTTGCATGAAATATATGTAGCTTTAAAAAAGCAGTTTGATAAAACCTGAATAATAATTTACTTTTTTGCTCATTTTAACCAAAATTTTTCTCATGACATGTTCATTTTTTTTTCTTTTTTTTTAACATTTTCTTATTTAAATCTTTTTCATGATCTGCAAATAAAGATTTTAAATATTTATCAAAGTTTTGAATAAAACATACACATCTATTTCAAAATCTAGGTAAAAGTTGATATTTTGTATTATTTTTACTTTTTAGATGAAACTTATACATTTGGGAGGTTTCTTAAGTTATTGAAAACATTTAAACTCTATTAATAAAAACATTCATCACTGCTAAATTTCATGACACAAAAACATTTTTATTTAACAACTTATTAATAGTTTCCTTTATAACTGAATATCTCATTTTATTGTTTAAAAAGATACTTATTATTATTATTATTTTGATTAATTAATTAATTTATTTATTTTACTCCACGAATAATCAATATGAAAATAATTAGATTCATTTTAACTGTCAATACAATGCATTTTTTTTTTTTAAGTTCAAGGAAAGTAAGGTTAATGTTGTTTGAAAATAAAAGAATAAAGTCAACTCAAATTGTGTTAATTTTAATTGATTTTCCTAGAAGAAACAGACCCATTCCTCTTGAGTTGAATGTAGTCTGTTGAATGATTAAAATAATGCACTCAAACTCGAGTTATTTCGTTATTACAACCATATTGTAAAAATATACTGTACATAGGGGGGGGGGATGTAATTTTAATAGCAGAATCTGCTGAAATTGATGTTCTTGCAAAACGAAATCCCATCGGACAGCACAGTCATATTTTGTCTCTTTCGGGATTGGGATTTGTGTAATGCCTTTCCCTTAAAGACAAGGTTCGTTAAATTAAACGAGTAGGGGTATGATTCGCTCCCCTGGTTTTAATTATTAGTAAAATATTATAGAAGTCAAGTTTTAAAGGATATAATAAACATGTAAAATACCTGTAGGCTTCAATGAATTTGTGCATTAAATAGATACATACTTTTATACGTTTATTTTTTTAATCCTTTCTATTCCTTTTGTATTTTACTTATTCATAAAAATGTCGATGCTTCGAGTATTATGATATTGGTGATAAATAGTTCTTTAAATTGATCGAAATTATTTTTGATAGATGCATTTTCTTTTTATTTTCATTAAAAATCTTCAAGATTTTTTCTGCCAGACATAAAATCATAACTATTCAAGGTATAATTTTCAAAGTATGAATAATAAAAGACAATATAGAATTACAGCACATACGCATTTTTTTTTTTTTTTTTTTTAATCAAGTAAATTATGAATAAGCAGAAATAACTCAAGTATTGATTAAATATTTATAACAAAAGTTGATAATATAAAGCCATCATTTCCATAAAACAAAGGCGTTTTTAACTCAAAAGATATAAAAAAAAAAAAAAAAAAAAAAAAAAAAAATTGGAAAATTAACTAATTCATATTAGAATAGTAACTAGCTATAAATATATTTAAAACAAAAAGCATCTATCCACAAAGTTATACATAAACTATTACGAAAATAAACAAATTAAAACTAAAAGTAAATTGATAGCATATAGATTAAATAGCTGGCTAGAAAAACTTATCAAATCATAAAATAACCACTTCAACAAAAAATATGTGGCAAACACAATATTAAAAGTCATATCTCTTGATCAAAGGTTTTTGCTTTTATATATAATAAGTATGCGATAAAAAAAAATAAGAAGCCGGCTAGTGATAATAAATACTTTCAAACAAATACGTAAGCTGCGAAAAAATGAAGAGTTTTATTGCATCTAAATGTTATAATTATTTTCTCTTATTATTTCTAAAAACACAATTTTCCGAATTAATATCTTATATTAAAATGGCATGTAACTCTGTTCAATTTTTAAATTTTTATTTAATTATGATTAGGTTCTTTGATTTTTATCTAAGTGATCAGAGATATGTCACGTTATGAAAAGTAAACAAACTGTAAAGTAAACATTAAGGGATTCAAAAAGTAAATAAATTAAGATTCGAATTTGCTAAAAATGCACAAAAATGCAGCGATTTTTTAAAATATTAAATTTTCTTTGGAAAAAGTAAAATTCCATCAAAAGATAGCGCTTTATTGTGCTAATTAGTTTTCATAATAGCATAATTCTGTTGACGTTACAGAGCAGGGTACGAAAATTCACAGTATTTGTCGTCATTCTGAGAATATTTTAACTAAAAGCACCTTATTATGCAAATGAGTTTCAGCTATACTTTCTTATTGCATTAAATCAGACATTTTTTTTATTTTTTTTACTTTTTTATTTCCCAACACGGCCACTAACATTAAGTTACATTTCATTCTTGTGATTTGAAATAATTCCATAGCCAACATCGATTTGTTTATTAATTGCGATTTTATACCATACAGATACAAACACCATAACTACGGCGTACACATCAGTATTTGTACTAACAGCCTGGCCAAAAGTCGAAAACACCAAAGGCGCTTTCAAACAAAATTCTATATGAGTGTCATTAGCACATGCTACATCATAAACAGGTTTTCCATGAGGGGAACGGTCGAAATATCCCCATTTGATACAATTTGCCTCACGTATTTTCTTCACTCATGAACTTTCGACTGTTTGTATCTTCTATAATAGTTTTCAGCATGAACTCCTTTAATCAGAGAATCGTGATTACAGAATACACTCTATTCCTTTCAAACATCCGTGAGGTGAATTATCGCCAAATGTTGGGTCCATTTTTTTACATTTGTGGATTTAATTTATGCTTAAAAATAACCTTACATACTGCTCAAAAATGTCGTTTGGTAGCTTCGAGAGGCAATACCTTATACTTTAGACAATACGTTCTTCAGTCTGATAGCAGCTTAATATGGTAAGTTTTATCACCAGGGAACCTATTCAAACACCTGATTTATTACTACGTCTTATGTGTTTCCACTGCCACCTTTTACTTCGTGTCACGTAAGAAGTGGGAATTTTGTCACAATTTATTCTGAACTGATTTTTTTATTGTAACTTCATTTGCTGTACAAACTACATCAGTATCTTTAGTTAGATAAGTTAAATAATAACTGTTAAGGCGATGAAAGACAAAAGTGTGTAATTTAATGTGAAGAATATTTAATCTCACTTGTAATTAAATATTTTATTATTATTATTATTATTTTAACTATAAAGCGGTAACTCCATTTTGAAAAACTTTTTAACTTGAGAGTTTTTGGCAATGTACCAGAGACTTCCGAGTTATTTTTACTTTATCAAAATTAAGTTTAGCGTTTTTTTAAATTGGCCATAATGAGAAACGTTTTACTTTTTTCCGTCATTCTTTTACGACAGCTTTAAAATTAAAGCTTGTTTTTCGTTTGTAGCACTTATTTGTAGGTTATTTTCAACAATTTATTTTAAGTTTTTAGCAAAACCAATAAATATTACAAAATTATATTTATTGAAGACTAATCAAAATGTTTTAATATTTTTAAAATGCTACTTTTTTTTATTTACGAATACCTTTTTCATGAAATCACCATTCTCATATCTTATTAAAATGCAATTTGCATAATATCCTATAGCGTTTATTTAGGCATTTCCATACAATAAGTTACCTTAAAAACTTTTGGGGCAGATTTTGGGTACAATTAATCCTCAATGTAGCACTGCCTATTAGCTTGAAATTTTTATAATTAAAATAAATATCATTTCTTTCAAAGCAATTTTATGATAATTACATGGTGCTACTTGATATACTCTTTAAAATATGAAGTTTTATTTTATTTTATTTTTGCTATTTCATCATATGGCATAATGTGAATAGAATACTTTTATACAAATAACTGTAGGAGGTATTGTTGAAATTACCTTTTTAATACAGTTTTTTGAGTAGTAGTATTATTAGCAAAATATCTTTAAAGGGGTAAATTGAATATGCATGTATAAATTTACACAAATATATTAGAACGAAATCATAACACTCAAAGCAAGAATACTTGGTAAACGCACATATGTACCTAAATTTACTGCATGAAAAATGTGAGGAAAATGCGATTTTTTAAGTTGAATGTAAATAGAAAAACCTGAAAATTTGTTTTTTACTTTCTTCTATATGTATATATAGAGAAAGTATTGGATTCATGAAAATCTTCGAACTCCAGTTTTCGATGGATTTGCACGTTTTGGGATGTCCTGAACACGATTCGACTGTTTTTAGAAAATGTCTGTCTGTCTGTCTATGTCTGTTTATCACGAATTTTGTGGACGCTGTATCTCACGAACCAATGAACTTAAACTTGGTATTTAGTTGTACCCTGACATAAACTGGTGCTGATTAGATTTAGGGATCATTCGCACAACAGGTGGTGCTGTGATCGCATTTTTTTCTAAAATTTTAATATGGTAGTATAGGACAAAATTTCATATAAATGTACATAATGAGAGTTATTTTAATCGTGTGATTGTAAAATTAATATGAATTATCGATAATAGTAGTAGTTAACAAGGAAAAAAAATTGTGCATGTGGGGGAATCGCTTCCCTCCCTGGGCGGGAAGTACCCCCTGGGGGAGTAATTTTCAATATGGGTATATTTCGAAAGACCTCTTCAATACCTTTAAAACGAATGGTTGAACTATAGATCTGTGATAATTTAAAACAAAGTTATCGATTTTTTTTTTACTTTTAACGGAAAAAAAAACCTTAAAAAAAATCGCATTTCTTCTGATATTGGCAAAAAATTAACTTTCTTTCGGCATTTAGTAATATAATTCTGTCAGATAAAAATCGTCTACATTTATAATGGAAAATAATTTAATAATTTAATAAGTAATTTGTATTCAATGAATTTTGTGTAAAATTATATAGAAGAAAGTCATGTGGTGGCCACACCATACTAGTTTACGATGTGTTTACGAACATTAAAACTTAATTTTAAATTTTTAATATATGAAACTTTTCTATTTTGAAACTTTTCTTTTGGTATTGTTATTTCTGAATGAACTAGTATGTTGTGGCCGCCACAAAACTTTCTTCTGTATACTGCTATACAAATTCACGCAGTGCAATTTATTTATTAAATTATTATTTTTATTAAAATTATTTTCCATGAAGAATATAGACGTTTTAATCTCAGAGAACATTAAATGCCTAAAGAAAGTCAATTTTTGCCAACATCAGAAAAAATGCGATTTTTTTCGTTAAAAATGATTATTTTTTTCTTTTTTCGTTAAAAATGAAAAAAAAAAAAAAAAAAAAATCGATAACTTTGTTTTAAATTATCACAGACCTATAGTTCGCTTTAAAAATATTGACGAATTCTTTCGAAAGATACCCATATTGAAAGTTTCCATTCTCCGGGGGATATTTTCTTCCCAGGGAGAGGAGACACACTTTTTTTCCTGTTTTACTGCTACAATTATAAATAATTTATATTAATTTTACAATCATGAATTAAAAATTACTCTCATTATGTACATTTATACGAAATTTTGTCCTGTAGAGCCATGTTTAAAATTTAGAAAAATTGTGATCACAGAGCTACCTGTTAAGCGATTGTTTTCCAAATGTAATCACCACTAGTTTAGGTCAGGGTCCAATTAAATTCCAAGTTCGGTTAAATTTCGTTCATTGGTTCGGGAGATGCAGCGTCCACAAAATTTGCGAAATACATACAGGCGCAATGTCAGACATTTTCTAAAGCCAGTCAAATCGTGTTCAGAAAATCTCAAAACGTGTAAATTCCTCACATTAATTGTGTGCCAAATTATAAAAAATATATAAAAGTTTTGCTTACCTGTCAAAACGTGCGTACGTTTTAAAATGATTTTTTTTTAAATGCTACTTGATATATTTATATTAGCATGTATATAATAGCAAAAAAGCGAGTTTATCTATTTGCGCACTGATAGTGTCAGAATGTACATGAAGAATTACCGCAAGAGAATTTATCGCGAAGATATATTTTTAGAGACACAGTTTTAGTTTTTGAGTTAGTACTTTAATTATATTTTACATTTTATATTCGCTGCTTAAAAATATAAATGAAATATTTCTTCTCTCAGACAATGCATATCTTTTTCTCTTTCTTTCTTTCTCTTTCTCTTTCTCTTTCTTTTCTTTTATTTTTCCAACATATTTTTAAATTCTCTCTCTCCTTTTTTTTTTTTTTTTTTTTTTTTCTTTTCGTTAATGAAAATAACAAAATTAAAACATTCAAATATTAAATTAAAATTAAGCCACAAAATAAAATATCAGAGTACTTCTTATAAGAAAACCTTTTAATTTAGGTCATAGGTATTCATAAGTGTTGATAATTGTGGAGTAAATACCAAAGAAGATTCTTTCATTCAGTAACCATTAAGCTAAATGAAAAAATATTATCAAAATTTTAGTTTTACACAAGAACTTCTTTTATTTCATATAATTCATTCGGCACTCAGGAAATCTGGCAAATGTTCAACATATAAAGCAACAAGTTTCGCACGAAAGACAACATTTTCACATACAATTTTTACACTTGTGAAAAATAAACATCAAACCTTTGCCAAAAATATTTATACTTGATTTAAGATTGAAAGAAAATTTTCTTCCGTTATTGAGTTACTTACAATTTCTTTTTTGCAGTTAAAGAGAATTTTTCTGTCTTGAAAATAATGATAATTATAAAACATCGAGGTTTAACTTTTTAGTTTCTTTTTGATATTTTTTAGATTTATCTTTATTTAATGATAAAATTTTTATAATTTATACCACACAAAATGTCTAAAATGTCTGTTATTTTTACTTTCTTCTACATACATATATATATATATATATATATGAGAAGAAAGTATTGGATTTATGAAATTTTTCGAACTTTTCAACGGATTTAAACGTTTTGAGGTGTCCTGAAAACGATTTGACTGTTTTTAGAAAATGTCTGTGTGTGTCTTTGTGTCTGTTTCACAAACATTGTAGAGGCTGTATCTCACGAACCAATAAGCGAAATTTAACCAAACTTGGTATTTAGTTGGACCCTGACTTAAACTGGCGCTGATTAGATTTGGGGATGAATCACTCAGCAGGTGGCGCTGCGATCCCTTTTTTTTGCAAATTTCTAACATGGCAATATTGAACAAAATTTCGTAAAAATGTACATAATGAAAGCTATTTTTGACGTGTGATTGTAAAATTAATATGAATTATTAATAATACTTGTAAATAACTAGGAAAAATAATCGTGCATGTACGAGCAATGCTCCCCCCCCCCTTGGAGGAGTAACATCCCCCTTCGGTGCGTGTAAATTTTCAATCTGAGCATCTTTCGAAAGGACTCGTCAACACCCTTAAAACGAATGGTTGAACCACATATCTATGTTAATTAAAACAAAGTTATCGATTTCTTCATTTTTAACAAAAAAAAAAAAAAAAAAAAAAATAGATAAATAGTAAATAAATCTCATTTCTTTTGATGTTGGCACAAAATTGACTTTCTTTCGGCATTTGGTGTCATAATTCTGTGAGACAAGAATCGTCTGCATTCCGTACGGAAAATAATAAACATTTGAAATATTGCATATCAAAAATAAATATCTATGACAGTAGCACACTTACTCAATATTTTTTTGTTTGCCTATAGCATTGTAAAATTGTTTGCCTGTTTTGATAGGTAAAAGTTCGTAATGATATGTAAGCTCGTAAATCGAACATGAAATAAGACGTTATTTTGAAACATTTACATTATTGTAATAATATTGATTTTGATGATATTTCCATCGTAAAAGATACATTAAATTCTATGAATTGTAATAGACATACACATAAAGGTGTATAATATTCGATATCTAAGTTATATCTAAAGATTAAATTAAGAAGTGGGATATAAGGGGAAGCTTAATTTACACTTTCGGAGTTTATGCATATTAGCTAATCGTATATTTATACCTCCAGGTGAAAACAATAATCTTAAGGGAATAATAATTTTTGTTTTTTTATTTGATCATTGTACTGCACTACATGGATGTTTACAATATAAGCATTGATTGATCTTTTTGCTCGACAGATCTTCACTCATGTATTTTATTTCCTACGGGTTACACTAATGACGCGAAGTATGCAAAAAAATATGCGCGGTTGGCGATTTTATTGCGTGCAGCAAAACCGAAATACAGTCGATATACATACATATGTGGTTAAAAAAGAGGAAATTCACCTATTCCGTCAAATTTTAAATAATTGAGGATCGAACATGGAACAAGCGATATTGCAAATTCTATCCTATGATACACTGCATTATTTATTTATCTAAAGGAAAGAACACTACAGAAACATCCAAATACAGTGTTGCTTCAATAAAACTATAATACAATACATCAAGCATAGAGAGGGAAAAAAAACATGTTATGAATTTAAAAGTTCAAAACACTTAGCCTTAAAAGTAGTAAAAGACATGTTAAAAAATATCCAAATTCACAGAAAACGCATTAAAAATTTTGTAAAATTTATATAATAAAGAATTACCAATATAATTATATTTTTCAAATAGAGTGACAAATAAATGATTATTTCTAAGAGACTTGGTTGGCACATTAATTTGAACACAGTTAAGAATATCACTGCAATCAATCATATTATTGATAAATTTATAAAAAAAATATAAAACAAAAAAGGTCACGACGAGATTTTAAACTAGGGATACAGTACAGGAATACAGGAAAACATCCAATTCAATATCACAAAAATTCATAGAAATATCGGTGATTAAATAAGCTATTTTTCAGCTGTTTTCTAGAAAGATCTTTACGGTAGGGGGTCATTCACAAATGAAAGTTTGTATCAGAAAAAACTATGTTACAGAATGAAACTTAATACAACACATTATTTGAGATTCATTTTTTTTTTTTTCTTTTCTTTCTTTCTTTCTTTTTTTTTTTTTTTTTTGCATATAGCAGTGGCGAAGCTTCTTTGGAAGCGATGGAAGCAGTGCTTCCCCTATTTAAGATTTTGAAAAAGTAATCAAGTAACGTCCCTTCGTGGAAAGACTGAATTGATTCTTCCTGTGCCTTGGGAAGCGCTTCGCTACGGCGCTTCCATAGTTTTCTGAACCCCGCCTCGCCCCTGATATATGGGTATGTACTTCAAACCTATATATATATAAAAGAAGAATTAAGGCTAATTAAAAAAAGAAAAATTAAATTTTTTCCCGATATAAATTTTCATCTGTGAATAACCCCTAATCGTAAAGACCTTTTTAGAAAACACCTGAAAAACAGCTTATTTAACCACCGATATCTCTATGAATTTTCGTGATATTCAACTGGATTTTTCTTATAAGGTGCTCTATACAGTTGAATATTAAACTATGTTAAAGTTTTTTTTGCTACAGTCCGTGCATGCACAGTAATAAATTACTTACTACAACTGTCCATATCTCTTTGAATATTAAATAAGGTCATTGTGCCTAAATGCGACGTGATTTTTGGTAAGTTTATCGCATTTAGGAAACTTATGACATTTTAGTAAACAAATAATTATGAAAAGAAAGAAAAAATGGTTGAATATTATACTCATAGTTCTAAACTAGTGTTTTGAGTCATTTTTTTTTTCAAGAAATTAAAAAAATATCAGTAATTTATGAAAATATATACCAGCGTCGCATTTAGGAAATTTTTGTCGCATTTAAGGTACTATATCCTAAATGCGATGTTCAAACTCCCTAAATGCGATAATGCATTTAATGCATGGGAGTTACTTTAATGTTATTAACACTTTCCAAAGAAGGTTGAAAACTGTTATTAACACATTCCAACAAGGTTGAAAAGTGTTTATGACTTCGGTTTGTCCGTCTGTCTGTCTGTCCGTCCGTCTGTCCGTCCGTCTGTCTGTCCGCGCTCTAACTCCCGTAAATATTTATGGAATTTCTTGAAAATGATATATGTTATTCAAGATGACTATTGGACGTTCCCTATTGAAAATGGAGTTCATACCTCTACTAGTTTGTGTACAGGGACACCCGAAAGTATTTCAAAGCATTGTATTCAATGAGAGATATTTTTACAAACCATATTTTCTTACCTTTACTGTAGACATATCTTAATGAAATTGCAATATGTTATTAAAGTTTACTATAGGATGTTTTCTGTATAAAATGGAGGAAATATCACCATCGGTTTATGTACAGGGACACTCAAAAGTATTCCAAAGCATTGCGTTCTATTAGAGATATTTCTATAAATCAAATTTTAAAAACTTTACTTTCCACGAAGTTTTTGGAAATTTAAATATGGTATTTGTACGCACAAAAGAATGCTTTGCACAGAATATAGCATGATTAGCATTAGATTTACAGGGTGGCACAAAAATATCCAGTTACATTAAGAGCTATTTAAAAAAAATGGCTAGAATTGTACTTTCGTTTACGTTAAGCGTTTTTAACACATTCTAACATTTTTTAAGGGTGAATATGATTTCAGTTTTGTGTATCTGCCTGTCCGCCTGTTTGTCGGCCTGTCTGTCTGTCCGAGCTCTAAATCTCATAAATATTTATGGAATTTCTTCAAAGTGATATATGTTATTCAGGTTCACTATCGGATGTTCCCTATTTAAAATGGAGTTTATACCTATAGTGGTTTGTGTACACGGACACCCGGAAGCATTTCAAAGCATTGTGTTCTATAAGAGGTATTTCTATTGGTTTTACTGTAGACATATCTCATTTAAATTGAAATATGTTATTCAAGTTCACTACTGGATGTTTCCTGTATAAAATGGCGGAAATACCACCACCGATGTATGTACAGGGACAGTTAAAAGTATTCCAAAGCATTGCGTTCTATGAGAGATATTTCTATAGATCAAATTTTAGTAACTTTACTTTCCACGAAGTTTTAGGAAATTGAAATATGTTATTTATATGCAGAAAAAAATGCTTTGCATAGAATACAGCATGATTAGCATTAGGTTTACAGGGTGACACAAAAATATCCATTTATATTAAGAGCTACTGATAAAACAATTCTAGAATTGCACTTTCGTTTACATTAAGCGTTTTTAACACTTTCTAATATTTTTAAATGTGAATATGATTTCAGTTTGTGTATCTGTCCATCTGTCTGTCCGTCTGTCTGCCCGCGCTCTAACTCCTGTAAATATTTATGGAATTTCTCGAAACTGATATATTTTATTGATGTTCACTATCGGATGTTCCATATTGAAAATGGAGTGAATATCTTTTCTGGTTTGTGTACAGGGACACCCAAAAGCATTCGAAAGCATTGTGTTTTATGAGTGTTATTTTTATAAACATTATCCCTATAGAATGTTCCCCATTCAAAACGACATTAATAGGTCTTGTACAACTAGTTTGTTTACAGGGACAAAAAAAAAAAAAAAAAAAATGCCAATGCATTACGATTTAGGACAGAATTTTTTGAAAGTTAAGTCTTTCTACTGCAAAAATCATAAAAATATTGAAAGGTATTGTTAATATTCTAAAATAATGTTTTGTATAGAATATGGTATGATTAACTTTCTGATTTAAAGGGCTACACTAAAATATTCAGAGAGATCAAAAGCTGTAATTATAATTTAATGGCTGTATTTTATTTTGCGTTAAGCCTTTTTAACTCTTTCCAAAATGCCTAAGTGTAATTCTAAAATCAATTAGTCTATCTGTATATTTTTCAGTCCTTCTGTCTGTTGTGTGATAACGTTGTAAAGTTTGCGTTGACGCAAACTCCATTTTAACTTAATTAGATCTCTAAATGGATAAGTAAGAGAACACAAGAGTTGAATTAACAATAACTAAAGTTTATTTGAGCAGGTTAATGGGGAGGGTGGCCTGGCAATAAAACTAGCTCACTCAGTGTATTACTCAATCAAAATATATATATCAACAATTAAATTAGATTATCTTAAATATCTCACCCCAGCAAGCAATTGAAGGTGTAGCGACAGTTGCACTCGTAACTCCACTACTGCGACTTAACTTTCGATCAGAGGATTCCCTACAGATCGAAATTCACTTTCACGAGCGCTAGCAAATACTCGTACTAGCACTCATCATGACTTATTCCTCACTCCTCTAAATTTCTACTACTCAATATTCGCCAAAATAAGACTTTTAACAATCCACTATAATACTCCAATATCCACACTATAATATGCCCCGACATCCACTATAATATCCTCCAACATCCACTATAATATCCTCCAACATCCACTCCCATCTACTAAAACCATCGCCATTTTATACTTTTTCCTACATCCTCCTCTCTCTTCATTTCCATCCGTCCTTTTAAAATCACTTCTAATTTATCTAACATTCAAAATCTAAGTCTTTCATTGCAGCACCCTGCCGACACAAAGCTAACTCGACCTCAACTTTCGCCGAGTCACTGGCGACGAAGCGATTTTAACCGTCCCCACTTTCTACTTTGCTGGATCCAGCTTAATTAAAACAAATGTGGTGACGTTCTGACGTCTCAACCTCACAACGTAGGCAAAGAATATTAAAAGTTATTCGATACAACAATTACGTACAGTTGGAAGGTGTTACTAATCAATGAGTACTGCATGATTTTTCTTTATTGTTTAAGTCTTAACGTGTTTTCAATTTCTGTATCTATGAGCCCTAATCTCCATTTGTCTATCTGTCCGTGTACCGCAGTTAGCGTCCGGAAATATTTTCTGAATTTTTAAAAAAATATATATGTTGTTCATATTCACTATTGAATGCTCCCAAATAAAAAGGGCATTAATAGGTACTGCACAACATGTTTATGTACAAGAATGCGCAATAAATGCCAATGCGTTGCATTTTAGGACATACATTTTTATAATTTACATTTAAAGAACTTTCATACTGTACTTTCAACTGTAAAATCATAAAGAAATTGGCATTTATTTTTAATTTGCTAAAATAATGTTTTGTATAAAATATGATTTTGTTAACCTTCAAATTTACAGGGCTACACTGAAATTTTCAGATAGATTAAGGGCTGGAATTACAATCGAAGGGCGACGGTTTCTTTTGTGTTAAGCATTTTTAACACTTTCAAACAGTGTTTAAGAATGATTAGGAATTCAATTAGTCTGTCTGTATGCCTTTCAGAACTACTGTTCGTTTGTTGTGTGATAACGTAGGTACAGAACTTTCAAAGTTATAAGATACAACAATTACGTACAGTTGGAAAGTGTTAATAATCATTGCGTAATGCATGATTTTTCGTTCTTTTTTATAGTTTATAAAATACTTAATACCGCATAACTATTTCAAGATAAAATGTTGTGTAACTCTATGTGCAACTCTGCCTTTAACAGTGTGTGTAACTCTTCCTTTATATTCACAGTGTGTGGAACTTTGTGTCTAAATCTGCTGTTTGTTAACAGTGTGTAACTCTTCTTTTTTTTTAACAGTATGTGTGTAATTCTGTGTGTATTGCTGAACTTTTCTAACAGTGTACGTAACGCTATGTGAAACTGTCACTGAGTGTGCAACCCTGTATGCAATTAACAGTATGTGTGTAGCTCTTCTTTCTTATTAACAGTGTGTGTAACTCCATGTGTAATTTTGATTTTTATTAACAGTTTTTTTTTAACATTGTGTGTGTAACACTGTGTGTATCGCTGATTTTTAGCAAAAAACGTGTGTAATTTTACTTATGTGTAACTAACAGTGTGCGTAACCCTGTACGTAATTAAATGTGTGTGTGCAACTCTGCCTTCTTATTAACTCTGTGTGTGTAACTCTGTGTGTAACTCTTTTTTTTAACAGCGCCTTTTTATTAACAGTGCATGTAACTCTGTGTATAATCCTGCCTTTTTATTAGCAGTGTGTGTAATTCAATGTTCATTTCTTTCTTTTTTTTTTTTTTTTTTTTGAACAATGTGTGTAACTTTGCGTGTATCACTGATTTTTTGCTGTGTATAATTCCGCCTTTTTATTAACAGTGTGTGTAACTCCGTATGTAAATCTCTTTATTTTTTTGGCAATGTGTGTAACGCTGTGTGTACCGCTAACTTTTTGCTAACAGTGTGTGTGTAACTCTGCATTTTTATTAACAGTTTGTGTGTAATTGTGTGTGTAACTCTGCATTTTTATTAACAGTTTGTGCGTAATTGTGTGTGTAACTTTGCCTTCTTATAACAGAGTGTGTAACTCCGTGTTTAACTCTTCTTTTCTGAGTAGTGTATGTGTAACTCTGATTCCATGAATATTTACGGGAGATAGAGCACGGATAGACAGACAAACCTAAGTCATTAACACTTTTCAACTTTATTGGAAAGTGTTAAAAACATTTAGAAAGTGATAAAAACGCTTATTGTAAACGAAAATGCAATTCAAGCAATTTTCCAACAATACCTCTTAATGTATCTGAATATTTTTGTTTGGCCCTGTAAATATAATGCTAATAATATTGTATTTTATGGAAGGCATTCTTTTGTGCATATGAAAATATATATATATATATATATATATATACGACATGTGCAAAATAAAATCATTAAAATTTGGTGCTTAGAAATAACTTCCATAGAACGCAATGCTTTTAAATACTTTCGGATGTCCCTGTATACAAACCAGTGATGGTATTTACTTCAATTTACATGGGGAATATCCGGCAGTGGACTTAAGTGATATATTTCAATTTCATTAAAATTTGTTTAAAGTAAACGTATCAAAATACGGTTTATAGAAATATCTATCATGGAACACAGTGCTTTGGAAAATTTTGGGTGTCCCTGTAGACAAATCAGAAGAGGAATTCCCTCCATTTTCAATAGGGAACATCCGATAGTGAACTTGAATACGATATATCAGCTTCAAGAAATTCCATGAAAATTTACAGGAGTTCCACTGCGGACAGACAGACAAACCAAAGTCATTGACACTTTTCAACCTTGCTGGAAAGTGTTAAAAAAAGAACGAGAAATCATGCAGTACGCACTGGTTATTAATACTCCCCAATTGTACGTGCTTGTTGTATCGTATAACTTTCAATATTCTTTGCCTGCATTATCAAACAAAGGAGAGAAGCACAGAAAAATATACAGATAAATATACAGATTGATTAATTCAATTTAAAACCGCTCTCAGACATCGTTGAAGAACGTTAAAAAGGCTTAATGCAAAAGAAAATCCAGCCGTCAGATTATAATTGATGTATTTGAATATTTTAGTGTAGTCCTGTAAATCTGAAAGTTGATCATATCATATTCTATACAAAACATTATTTTAGAATATTAAAATACATTTCAATTTATTTATAATTTTTACAGTAGAAAGTTATTTAGATGTGATTTATAAAAATGTCTGTCCTAAAACGCAAAGCATTGGAAGTTCCCTGTACACAAACACGTTGTGTAGGACATATTAATGGCATTTTAAATAGGAGACATTCCATAGTGAACTTTAATAACATATATCAATTTTTCAAAATTCTGAAAATATTTAAGAACTCTTGGGACGAGAGCCAGATAGAAAGACAGACAATCGGACGGAAAGATAACCAAATTAAAATCATATTCGCGCTTAAAAATTGTTAGAAAGTGTTAAAAATGCTTATTGTAAAAGAAAATGCAATTCCAGCAAATTTTTATTAATAGCTCATAATGTAACTTAATATTTTTATGTGGCCCTGTAAGATTAATACTAATCATACTGTATTTATAAAAAGCATTCCTTTTTGCATATGAATAATATTTTTCAATTTCATTAAGATTTGTGCAAAGTAAAATTATTAAAATTTGGTTTGCAGAAATACCTCTCATACAACGCAATACTTGTAAGTCTCCCTGTACACAAAACAGTGGTAATATTTTCTCCATTTCATATAGGAAACATCCGATAGCGAACTTGAATAACATATTTCAATTTCATTAAGATTTGTGTAAAGTAACGGTATTAAAATATGGTTTATAGAAATGCCTCTCATAGAAAAAAAAATAGTTTGCAGTACTTTCCGATGCCCCTGTACACAAACCAGTAGAGGTATTCACTCCATTTTTAATAGGGGGCATCCGATAGTGAACTTGAAAAACATATATTAGTTTCAAGATATTCCATAAATATTTACCGGAGTTAGAGCGCCGAAAGACAGAAAGATGGGCAGACAAACAGATACACAGATACACAAATTGAAATTATATTCACACTTAAAAATTGTTAGAAAATCTTAAAAACGCTTAATGTAAACGAAAGTGCAATTCCAGCAAACTTTTCTTAATAGCTCTTTATGTATCTGAATATTTTTTTGTTGCTCTGTAAAGCTAATACTAAACATACTATATTTTATAGAAAGCAGTCTTTTGTGCATATGAATAACACATTTCAGTTTCATTAAGCTTTGTGGAAAGCAAAGTTATCAAAATTTGGTTTATAGAAATACTTCTCATACAACGCAATGCTTTGGTATGCTTTCATGTGTCTCTGTGCCAAAACCAGTGGTAGTATTTACTCCATTTAATATATAAAATTATATATATATATTTTAATATATAGTGAACTCGTATGACACTTCTCAATTTCATTAAGGTTTGTGTACAGTAAAGGTATTAAAATATGGTTTATAGAAATATCTCTCATAGAACAGAATGCTTTGTAAAAGGTTTGGGTGCCTCTGTACACAAACCAGTAGAGATATTAACTCCTTTTTCAATAGGGAACATCCGATAGTGAACTTAAATAACATATATCAGTTTCAAGAAATTACATAAATATTTACTGGAGCTAGAGCGCGGACAGACGAACAGACAGATACTTAAATTGAAATTATATTCACAGATGAAAAGTGTTAGACAATGTTAAAAACGCTTAATGTAAACGAAATTGAAATTATAGCAAATTTTTATGAATAGCTCTTAATGTAACTGAATATTTTTGTGTGGCCCTGTAAATCTAATTCTAATCATGCTATATTCTATGCAAAGCATTCTTTTGTGCATATGAATAACATATTTCAATTTCATTAAACTTTGTGGAAAGTAAAGTTATTAAAATTTGGTTTATAGAAATACCTGTCATAGAACGCAATGCTTTGGAGTACTTTCGAGTGTCCCTGTGTACAAACTAGTGGTGGTATTTATTCCATTTTATATATGAAACATCCGATAGTGAACTTGAATAACATGATTCAATTTCACTAAGATTTGTAATACAGTTAAGGTATTAAATATGGTTTACAGCAATACCTCTCATAGAATACAGTGCTTTGGAATACTTTCGGGTGTCCCTACAGGAATTAGAGCGCGGACAGACAGACAGACAGACGGACAGAGGGACAGACAAGTCTAAGTCACTTTTAAACCTTGTTGGAAAGTGTTAAAAAGGAAAAAAATGCTTAAACTTCCCTTAATATATCAACTGTAAAATTCGCCGCATTTAAGGGATAAAATTTGTCGCATTTAGGAAAATGGTGTAAAAAGACCCTTAAATGCGATAAAAATTTTAAACCCCTCTTTTTAAAAAAATGTAGTATTTTTTTTTTATTTTCTTCTGGTAGGTATGAACGGTATTCAAGCACATGACGTAACAGTGGTTATTTGTTCTTAAAGATGAAAGGATAAAATTACAGTTACTATTTGAAAATATTTTATCGCAATTAGGAAAAGACGTCGGAAAGCCATAATGGACAATGTTTACTGCAAAAGAAAATTCTACTAGAAAAAACCTTTAAAATTTAATGAAAAGTTTCGCGAACCGTTCTTGAAATGTGTATGTTCCATTATGATTTATAAGTTTGTGATTTAAGCATTTAGATTTTCAGTAGAAGAACTTTGTCGCATTTATGGGTTATCGCATTTAGGCACAATGACCTTATATTTGTTTTAAACGATAGTATAATCATTTCGGCATATGTTGTCATGTTTTATGAAAGTTTCATAAAATTGAAAGAAAAACATTTGGAGTTATAAAGTAAAATGCGAAATTTTTTTTTCATTTTTTAATAAAATATTAATAACGCCTTAAATATTCAAGATATCCTCACAAAATTGTACGCACGTATAAAATATAACATTTATAACCATATCTAAAATTTGCTGATCTATCGAAGCTTTTATATTTACAGGGTTATCACAAATTCTTTTTATTTTTTTGGATTTGTTGTTCATTCCCAAAGGGCCTTCGTGACGATATCTTTGCTGAAAAATATGAGGAAAGACATGCTTTCCTTATTCCCAAAATTGACGAACAACACGATAAGTATTTTTCAAGATATTCAACAAAACGCAAAAAAGTGAATGTGTTCACATTATTTTGTCCAACACCTGTATGTATATTTATATATATATATAAATACATTGCTATCTAGGTGTGCAAAATAATGAAAACAATTTCAATTTTAAACGTTTTGTCCATTATTTAAGAAAAATACCTGCCGTACACTATTCTAAAACTTAAAGTGCATACTCCTTTAATTTTCAGTAAAAATTTTATACCGAAAAGAAAAAGTGAACAAAGAGAAAAGATACTTTTTATGATTATCCTGTAAAATGTATAATGCTTGATATGCATTGTAGCTGTAGCATATGGTTACAGCTGCATAAAATACATATAATAAAAACATACGTACAATGAAAATAAATACATAGAATGAAAAAAGCATGGTAATTATATACTACAGGCATTGCAAATATTATTTTTTACTGGGTAATCCCAAACATTTTTTTTTCTTTAATTCTTTACTGGCTACCTTTTTTTTTCTCTTCGGATGGATGGTTGGGTTTTACGTCGCACTAGTGCTGCGCAGATGGGCAATTGGCGACGGTCTGGGACACACCCCTAGAGGTGGTCCGGAGACATGCCATCACAATTTTGATCCTGCATGGAAGGGATGACTCTCCCGCTTCGGTGACCCCTAGAGGTATCATTTTTGATGGGAACATGGAGGACATTACTGCCACGGCAGATTTTACGTGCACCAGCCACCATTAGTGTACACGACGGTCTTTGGCTGGCTCGAGTACCGAACCCGCAATCTTCTAATTGCGAGGCCGGCGCTCTACCGACTGGGCTACCGCGGCCCATTTTTTCTCTTCGGAACAAAGCTTTCATTAAAGAAATATGAAGTGTAACATCTTTATTTTCTTAAAGATTCCGAATGATGTATCGTGCATTTTTTAAAATATCGATAAAATGAGTAAAACCGAAAGTTTTTCCATTATTTTGTCTACCAAGTATATGTAAGCCTTTGTGGCCTCTGCTCCTACTTCTTGTTAATATTATTTTAATATAATCTTGTATTCTAGGGTTCTTTTTAAATTAGATTGTAACTAGCGATAAATATCTTTCAATTAATGTCACATTCATTATTATTCATCAACTAATTATCGAAAAGGTACTCCCCCTTTCTTTTGTTCACGGCCGACTTGAAACGTAGAGAGTTATATCTGAGTAGAACACAAAATAATATTTCTGGAACTTTGGGTTTTGACATATTTACTTAAATGATGATGATTTATGTACACTGCTGTGAATATATTTACAAGAAGTATTAATTTCAAAATTATTTCGATTCATTTGTTATTCGCATATTAATGACTCTCTCAAAACTTAATATTTTGTTTTCCATTTTCTTTATCTTAACTAAATCATAATAATAAATTTTAAGACACAGGAAAAGTGCCTTTCTTATATCTAGTCTACATCTTTTTAACACTGTATCTTCGAAAGTGCATCTTATTCTAATGAAACCAAAAGAGAATGAAAAATAAAAAAAAAGCATTTCCACTGTCGCCACAAGTGGCGAAGAGACAGAGGGAAAAGAATGGGGGGAAGGCACTGATGTTGCAACATCCTCCCACCTTGAGCATGGAAGGATTCTGTACATGCTCAACAAAATATTAAAGAAAAGGGAAACTGTTTACATTCTAAAATATTCTTAGTAAAATAATAATAAAAAAAAAATAAACAATATAATATAAAAAAATTTCAGAAAAATTTTTCAAGTCATTTTGGACTTAAAGTCTTACAGTCAGTTTATATATTTATATTAAAGTCTGGTTTGATTCACTGGTTTAATAGTTCTACCAACTCTGGAAGTCTGAATTGGATTCTTGGGTACAATTGTATCACTAAGTTCTAAAGGGCAAATCCTCTGTAGTGGTCGTAGCATTTCACCATTCATGGTTTTCAGTTTGGCAACACGAAATTGTCCATCTTTACCAGGATAGAGTTCCAACACTTTGGCCAATGGCCACTGAATGCGTTTTAAGTTGTCATTTTGCACTAAAACTAAATCTTCAATTTTAATATTGTTGTTAGGAGGTTTCTTTACATTGTTAAATTCTCGAAGAGATCCCAAATATTCAGTTCTAAATCTCTTGCGAAGATCGTTTTTTAGTTTCTGTCGGTATTCAAATCTTTTTCTCAGGTTATTTCTTTCTATAAAATCCAAGTCAGGTACTCCAGTTTTCACGGAGATCTTTCAAAAACATTTCAGGTGTAAGAGGTGTTAAATCTTCAGTATCCTCAGACAATCTGTAAGTGGTCGTGAATTGACCATACTTTCTGTGTCGCAAATGGTGGTGTATAACTCTTCATAATTCAAATGGGCTTTTCCTAAAACTCTTTTCAACATTGATTTGATAATGCGAATCAATCTCTCCCAAAATCCACCCCACCACGGAGAGGCCGGAGGGTTAAGTTACCACTTAATTCTGTTTATAGTGGCAAATTCTTCAATCTGGGCCCAATCTAAAGAATTCAATTCTTTTCTTGGCGCAACTAAGTTGGTTCCATTATCACTGTAGATGATACGTGGTCGTCCTCTACATGAAATGAATCTTCTCAAGGTCTGTATGAAATTATTTGTTGTTAAGGAAGTCGTCAATTCTAGGTGAATAGCTCGAAAAACTGCACATGTATACAGAACTACCCAACATTTGCTGCCATCTTTTAAGAATAGTGGTCCAAAAAGATCTGTTCCAGTAATTTCAAAAAACCAGCTTCTCTCCCTCTATCTTCAGGCAGAGGTGAACTCAGCACTTCAGCAGCTTTCGAAGAGAATCTCTGACACTGGACACATCTATGCAGAATCTTTCTAATGGTCTTCCTGCATCTTATTATCCAGAATTTCTCTCGAATTGCTGACATAAGAATTTGTATACCTGCATGATTCATTTCTGTATGTTCATTTTCAATAATTCTATAGGTTACGTTATGGTTCGCTGGCAAAACTACTAAATATCTAAAATTTTCTGAATCTTTTCGCATTGATATTCTAGTTTGAACTCTGATGACTCCCATTTCATCAACAAATGTACGCAAAGAGGATAAGTTTTTTTTTAAATTTAAATCTTGATTCTGAATAAACTTCATAATCGTAAGTTCAGCCTTTTCAATTTCTTCAACTGTAAAATTGGTCATTACTCTTGCTTCTTTAGGCTTTTTAGCATTTTCTTTAAATCTGAGTATCCATGCTGTGACCTTTAACATCTTTTTATACGAGGAAAATTCTCGTAAAAGTCTATGTTTTCCGATGATACATTGGCTGCAGAAACTATTGTTTTTCTTCTCTCTGATTCTATTACATTTAAATCAGGTTCAAAAACTTCGTTAGGCCAAAATTCTGAAGATCTTCTTAACCAAGAAGGTCCTTCCCACCACCGGGATTTTAAGAGAAATTCAGCAGAACAGCCCCGAGATGGCAAATCGGCAGGATTGAGCCTCCCTGGTACGTATTTCCACTTCTCTGGGTGGTTGAGGGATTTAATTTCTTGCACTCTATTATAAACAAAAGGTGCCCAATTTTCATTTCTTTTATCCAAAATAGAGCATTTGATGAATCTGTCCAAAAATGTGTTGGAATACTCGGCTGTCTTAAATCTGTTTTTACACTTTGCGCTAGTCTTGCTCCTATGGTACAGGCAAGAAGTTCTAGCCTGGGAATGGTGACTGATTTCAATGGGGCTACCCGAGATCTGGCTTGCACAAGTTGGCAGGTAATGGCATTAAAATTTTCTGCTCTTAAAAAAATGCAAGTTGCATAGGCTGCTTTGCTTGCATCGCAGAATACATGAAGGCTCATTTCCGTATACTCCGGATCAGGTACAAGGAGTCTTGGAATAGCAACGTCATTCAACTTATGTAGTCCCCATTTCCATTTCACAAATTTTTTCCCAACACATTCAGGTAATTCAGAATCCCAACTCACTTTTAGTTGCCAACATTCTTGAAGTAAAATTTTTGGCGCTAAAGTTACTGGACAACTATATCCGATGGGGTCGTATACTTTATGGGCTACTGACAATATTTGTCTTTTGGCAACTGTCTTGATTTCTTCTTGATTTTCTCGCAAGTCTATACTTAGTGAATCATTGTTTAAATCCCACAATAATCCCAAAACTGGAACATTTCTTTTCTTGGAGGGAGTAGAATTTTCTTCTGTTGGATTGATAATATTATGCTCCCACCCTCTTAGATCGAATTTTGCTGTACTAAGGATATATTTAGACTCCGAAATAAATTTTTCAAGTTTTTCGGCACTTTCTACACTTGTGACGCAATTGTCCACGTAAAAAGATTCTGCTAGTTTATCAGCAGTTTCCTTTAGTTCATCGTTAACCTGTTGCAAGTGGTACTTTAGAGTTGCTCCTAACAAGTAGGGACTACAAGTAAGGCCGAATACTACACTTCTATGTTGAAAAATCTTAATATTTGAAGGATCACCCTCCTCCCACCACAGGAATCTAAGATACGGTCGGTCTACTTCGCTGAGCTGAATTTGTAGGAACGCTTTACGAATATCTGAAATTACCCCAATTTTCTTAAAGCGAAATCTGTTAATTACAGAGGGAATTAGTTCGACTAAGTTGGGACCTTTTCCTAAACAATCATTAATAGAAGGAGAACCCTTTTCTCTTGCTGACCCATCAAAAACTGGACGAATTTTAGTTGTGGAATTTTCTTTAATAACTGCTCTGTGGGGGCAGAAAATGTTCATTTAGATTATCACTGTATGGCTCAACTTCTTCAATGATTTCTTCTGCAAGCCATTCGTCAAAAACTGCTTCGTAAGCTTCTAATCTTCCAGATTTCTTCAATGATTCCACGCAATTCTTCAATCTTCGCTCAGCAATTGGTCTACAGCTAGGTAGTGGAGGATGGCCTTCAATCCGTGGAAGGCTTACTTCATATCTGCCGTCTTCAACAATTTTAATATTTTGGTTAAAATATTCTTCAGCAGCTATGTCTAATTCTTCTCTCGTGTTCTTATTTCCCGAATCCAAAATTCCTAATGTATCCAGGGACCAAAGATCTGAAATCTGTGCATTGGCCACATGAAGAGATAAAACAACATTTGTACTATCGTTGGAACTAAATTCTTCAGTTTTACCCATCAATGTCCAACCTAATTTTGTTTCAAAGGCCACTAAACCCTTCGAGAGTAATTTACTTTTCCCTGTAAAAAGTTTCCCACATACATCTGCACCAATTAACAAATCAATTTCTCTATTTTTATTTCTTCTAAATTTTGTTGAGTTCTCATAATCTGAAAATTGAATTCCCCGCCTTCTTGCTTCGTTAATCCATGGCCCATTTCGTAATTTAGGTACTTCTGCGCAAATTTTTTCTTGATCAAGAACTTCAAAATTACACAAATAGTTTTTATGTAAATCACTTAAATGTATTCTATAGCGTAAATGATCATATGTTTGTTGTAACCCACCAAACAAACTATGATTTAATTTTTCTTGCCCTGAAGGTGTATAACCAATTTTCTTTATTATTTCTTTCTTTAAATAAGATTTCTGAGATCCTGAATCAATTAATGCTCGGATAATGTATTATTTATCTTTATTGATTAACCTTAGCGTTAAAGTTTGGAGTAATACTTCTTGATTGCAAGTTTTATTGGACAAGGCGGTATTTTCGTTTGTAACTTGCTTTTCGGAATTATTTTCTGGACACATTATATCGAAATGACGGCGAGAACAAATACGGCATTTTACAAAGCAGCGGCAATTTTTTGCCAAATGGCCTTTAGAGAAACAAGCAAAACAATGACCACGTTTCATAAAAAAATCTTTTTTTTCATTGAATTGTTGAGATTTGAATTCTTTACAATCCTGTAATAAATGTTTTTCACTATTACAAAAATTACAGAAATGTCGTTTATTGACTGAATTATTATTGTAAAGGCCAGCTGCAGTTGATGGACGTATTTTGTTTACTTTTGGTGATTCATAACTTTCTTTCTTATTTGATGTGGTGGAAATATGTTCTGAGTGTTGGGCATTTGAAATTAGTGCAGTAGCTTTTTCGCGACTAACAACTTCTGTTTTTAAAATTTCAATCATTTCTGAAACTTTCCACTGATCATCATCGCCGTATTTTTTCGTTATTTCTAAAACTATGTCTGGTGGTAAAAGTTTTATGAAAATTGGGCAAAATAACGTGCTGTAATTTTCTTCTTTTATCCCTAGGGATTCTAGATTTCTTATTTCTGTCTGACATGTGTCCAGTAATTTTCTTAGTGCAAATATATCGCTTGATTTTTTCACAGGAGATAGATTTAATAATTTATTTAAATGGGAATTAATTAGTAATGTTTTTTTTTCCAAATCGATCTTTTAATGTTTCCAGAGCCGCGTAGTAATTATTGTTTGTTAGCGTGAAACCTTTTATAGCATCAGCAGCTGTACCAATTAAATAGGATCTCAAATAGCTAAATTTATCAATATTTGATAAAACTGGATTCTTATCGATTGCTGCTTAAAATTGATCAATAAATCTTTGGATCCAAAATCGGTTGGATCACCGTTAAATTGATCAATACTTAATCGAGGAAGATTAATATAACATTGATCTAATTTTGGTGTTCTATTACCTTCTATTACGGGGCTAGTCGATAAAATGTTAGAATTATTGCTAATTTTTATTGTAATCATTTTACTATTTACTTTAGTTTTCCAAGTCAAAATATTAGAGTTACACTCATCACATTTTAAAACTTCCTCTTCAACCTCTTCTACTTTGATATTTTTCTGTATCTCATCATCTAATGAATTCTGTTCCCTATCTTTTAAATTTAATTCTTCTAAATATTGTTCTAACTCTTCTTCTCCAACATCAATTTCTAATAACCTGCCTTCGATTTTATTTATTAACTTTGTGGTTTGCGCTCTAAGAACACTTCTTTTTTGTTTTTGAATTGCACTCATTATGTCAATTATAAATAACAAATCTCTAAAAATTATTATTATTCGATTAATTATCAAATAAAATTTCTTTTCAAAGTTGTTTATTAAACAAAAACATTTCAAAGTTATGCATTCATCATATTAATATATAATGCAATAATTCAAAGCACAAAGTAATGCACAAACCGAAACTAAAAATATTCTTTCATTTCATTTTTATCAAAGGAACAAATTTCAAGAACAAAACCAACAATATAAATATCATTCATTATTTATTTCAAATGTAAATGAAAACGAAACTTTTTCTTTGAAACCAAAACTTTTTCTCTCTATTTATAATATCATCAAAAGAACAAATTTTCAAATATTCAATTCAAATAACATTTATATGTATTTATTTCGATGTTGGAGAAGGTAATCCAAGTCGGCCGTCCCTGTTCTGGGGCGCCTCTAATTTAATATAATCTTGTATTCTAGGGTTCTTTTTAAATTAGATTATAACTAGCGATAAATATCTTTCAATTAATGTCACATTCATTATTATTCATCAACTAATTATCGAAAAGGTACTCACCCTTTCTTTTGTTCACGGCCGACTTGAAACGTAGAGAGTTATATCTGAGTAGCGATGACACAAAATAATATTTCTGGAACTTTGGGTTTTGACATATTTACTTAAATGATGATGATTTATGTACACTGCTGTGAATATATTTACAAGAAGTATTAATTTCAAAATTATTTCGATTCATTTGTTATTCACATATTAATGATTCTCTCAAAACTTAATGTTTTGTTTTCCATTTTCTTTATCTTAACTAAATCATAATAATAAATTTTAAGACACAGGAAAAGTGCCTTTCTTATATCTAGTCTACATCTTTTTAACACTGCACCTTCGAAAGTGCATCTTATTCTAATGAAACCAAAAGAGAATGAAAAAAAAAAAAAAAAAAAAAAAAAAAAAGCATTTCCACTGTCGCGACAAGTGGCGGAGAGACAGAGGGAAAAGAATGGGGGGAAGGCACTGATGTTGCAACAATTATTATTATTATTATTATTATTTTGTATTATACTTTGCTCATATTTGTTATAGACATTTGTCAGTACCATTTTTTCGGTTATACTTTGTTCATATTTGTTACACACATTGGATCAATGTCATTAGTCACACATTTATCAGTGTTGACATTTATCAATTGATCACATTTATCAATGTCTAAGAAACTACACATATTAACTTTCCAATTTTATTGCTTTCCATAAGGTTTCCTTTCCATAAGGCTTCACGGAGACTAATTTTGTTTATTTGATCACCTGTTAAAAAAAAAAAAAAAAAAAAAAAAAAAAAAAAAAAAAAAGAGAGAGAGAGAGTAAAAGAAGGAGAGAAAGGTTTAATACCTACTTTATAATCTGCATTAAAATAATTTAAAATATAATTTAAAAAAATATATCCTTTATAAAATTTAAAACTACAGCGAGATATTTTAATCAAAATTCTGTCAAGATGCAGCATTCAGTTGATCTTCATGAACGATTGTGCTATTAAAATTCAACTCTTACTCATTTATTCGACTGTCAACCGACGATCTGAACTCAGAACAATTCAGATTTTGAGGATATTTTTAATGTTTTTTAAATATAAAAACTTTGCGCGATGCATAATTCATCTTCAATCGACTCTTTTTCTGTTTTTTTTTTTTTTTTTTTTTTTTTTTTTTTCCCTCAAAATTTCTGGGCTCTTGAAAAATCATTGTTTCAGAAGGCTTACTAAAGTTTTGCAAAAAATTCCGTTGCTTTGTGCCCATGTATGAAGCAAAACCTAATAACTTAGCTTTTAAAATAGAAGCCATTCCATTTTACAAAACTTCTAAAAAATACTGTCTTGCAAAATAATCACTGCGGACAACCAAGTGAATTTAGCAATTTGAAACTCGTCCTGAAGTCATATGTTTACTAGCAATACAGTCAAGTCCTTCCACCAAAGTTTAACCAGGTAGAGCACTACGTTTCCAGTTTCATTCATTAATTTATAAGATAAAATATTTCTTTTAATTAATTCAGAATTCTCTGAGAAATCCAATTTAAAAATAATATTTTTAAAATTAATTCAGGATTTTTTTGAAAAATTCGTTTTAAAAATGTTCTTGTCTGCCTTCTGAACGAGAAAGAAACCACCTGAGGAGGAAATTTAAAAACACATAAGATCAGTCCATATCAGATTATGCCACAATCAAGTATTTCTTCCAGTTCGCTTAGAATTATTGCATATTAAAGCATACAAGCAGGATGAAATTATTAAATTTATTTAAGGCGCTAATTCACTTGTAAAATTTGGCAGCATTTAAAGAGAAACAATAATAAAATTTTTGTCAGGTAAGGAAAAAATGAACATTTTTATTCAACTTCTTTCTAAAAGTATCAATTGATATTCAGCTTATACTTTATAATTTCATTTTTTATGTATATGAAAAAATGTGGTGAATTTGAATGAATGAATATGCTGTTGGTTATGTGTAATTATTCAAATTTTAGCACGTTAATGTTCAGTGGTTTTGCACTAACAACAAACTTTTAACACTTTTTTATATAAGGATTTTTCAACATTTTCCCCATGTTTTAATCGATTTTTAAACTTTTGGTTCTTCTTTATTCGATAAATATCAGCACTACTGCAAGTTTAACAAACAATGTTTCAGAGGAATCCAAATGCAGAAGTTACTTTAAGTTTCCTATTAAGCGCACGTGCGTAGTTGCTGCTTTAATGATGGATTCGTGCCTAGTTTTTTCACCTTAAAAAGATCTGTGATTTCAATATGAAAACCTGTGGTGAGTGTTTCGCAATTTATTGTGTTTACATACAAAATTATTTATTTATTAAAGTAATCAATATTTTATTTAACCAGGTGAGCATATAGATATTTAATACTAAAACTTCCTCAAAGATTACAAAAAAAAAAAAAAAAAAAAAAAAAAAAAAAAATTTGATCAATTATATGTGACAAATAATCCTTTTTAAAATTTAGCAATTTCAAAAGAAAATATGGAGGGAACGTTAAAGGGTTAACCATCATAAATTAGGTAATAAATACTTTTCTGAAATCCATAAGCACATTTATTTTGAATTATTGAATACTATTTGAGCTCAATCGGAAATAAATTTTTCTAACAGAGTAAAAATGTAAGTTTTCTGAAATGGAATGACGTTAATACATTTTCTGACTAAGAAAAAAAAATCTTAACTGATTCCTTATTTAAGAAATAAAATAAAAAATTAAATTGATAACTTCAAAGAATATTACTTTTCCTTCGCAAAGACACATTTCTGGGAAATAAATTAAACGGGTTCATGAACACAAGGAAAAAAAGAAAGATATTTGATGATAGTTTTAGAGGAAAAATTAAATAATTTCAAATAATTTTATTTTATATTTTATATAAAACGAATTTAACTATGAAGTGATGCATTTATTTTTTAATGTTTGCAATTTATGTTTTAGATATAAAACACATATACTATACAAGTACCAAAAAGCCTATTTTAATAAAACGGTCCATTGATTAATATCACCAATCTTTTTGCAGGGTAGTATAGTGTTTTACTTCCAACCACTTTCTTGTTTCTTATATGAAACACTGACCAGTGATGTTTGTAATTTAGTCTATTGCAACAGCATTACAATATAGATTCAAAAGTCAAAGAAAAATGAAAAATATATTATTCAAAAATTAATGAAATGATTAGAACGACATTGAGCATTTTTTTTCTTCTTTTTTTTAGTAACGTAAGATTTATCATTAAATTAATAAGAACAGGAGACTTGGCGTTGGAATATTAAAACCCGAATAAACTACTACGTCAGAAACGCCAAAAGAAAAATATTTGCGATGCATACAGCTGTTTCGGTAGCCTTAAGCGTACCGTCTTCAGTGCAAAAAGAATTCTGAATCTGGAGGCTCGTATAATACATTCAGTCACAATTTCTTAATTTTTCTACTGTTTACAAAGCTAACATACCTAAATTCCTATTGGCCACACACTCCACCTTTCCCGTAATCCTATTGGTTGAACTAAATTCGGTCCCTCTCCTATATATACGAGCACTTCTCCAGATTCAAATTTAAGTATTCGTTAACATCTGAAATCATATGCAACGCACCAAAGTCAAATTAATTAGTATTCACAATATGGCATCATTTAGAAAATCAAATCTATTTAAAATGTGGGAATGTATTGTGAATACAGCGCCATCTATCAGTGAAAATGTAACTAATATTTTTTTTTTATTTATAAAAAATTCCATGCTTTTCTGCGCATTTCAAAGAAAACCGCATAGATTTACGGTCAATACGTTTTGAATAATATATATTTTTATTTTCCTGTGACTTTTATATCCCCCGGTACCTATATATAAATTTAATAGGATAAATTTAGGTTTTGTATGCAAAAATAAAAATGTGGTTTTAATTTTGTAGCAGGAAGATCGAAAATGCTTTAACAATTATTTAAAGGCGAAATTTTCTGCCATACATTAAAAAAATTACGGCTTCTTTTTTCTTATTTTTGAGATTGTATTATCATCTAATTGTAAACTGCACTTTCGAAAACAAATTAGTTAATACTCACGAGAGCAAACAAACAATAACAATCTATACCTGCATTAACAGTCATTTTTGTTAGTGTTAATTGGACCTTTCCTCAAAAAAGAATAGCTTACATTTTATTGAAGTTAGGATCTTGAGAGCGCGTTTATAGTTAAAGAAATCAAAATATTCGCGAGTAAATATCCACCACTGTTTTTATAAAAGATAAAATCTCCCACTTTTACCTCAGTACAATTGTACAGGACAGCTCTGAATCGAATCAGCTTAGTGGTTTGGCATGGTGAGTAAAAGTCATAGGCAAAGTGTTTGCTCTGGGCGGGTTTTCTTTTGCGGCGTTATTCATAATTATTAAAAAGAAAAAAAAAAAAATCCGTCTGCGTATCTCAAAAAAAGCAAACTTGTAATTTAACAAGTCACCAGCTTTTTAAATTGTGTAATTTGCTTTATATTCAGAATATTTCAATAGTTTACATGTTACGAAATTTACCGATTCTTCAATTTTTAAAATATTTTTCAAACATTACAATCATGTTATTAATTAGACATTTTTTAAGATGAAATATGCATGTGAAATATCTAAAAGTAATAGCAGAACCTATTATAATTCTAAGTTAATGCAAGCATACGCATACTGATTCACAATTGAGAATTACTTGAATTATAGAAAACATGCAAATATGTATAAGAATAAAAAAGGATTTAAAGTAATACTGATTCTTTCAGAATTTAATCAAGCATTTTATTTTATGTACGAAGAAGATTATTTGAAAATTTCCTTCTCTTTCTCTTTCCAAAGAAAAAAAAAATGAAAATATTCTTTATAGTCCCTGAGAGTGATTTTTTTTTTTCACTTCTACGCGTTGAATGCAGGATTTAGTTTCTCAACTGAAAAGCAAAATAAGTAAGGAAATTTGATAATGCATACATAGCCAGACTCTCTTTGTTGTGTTTATTTTTAGTTTGATTTTTTTTTTTTTTTTTTTTTTTTTTAAATCTTCTAAAAATAAAAGAAATAATCTTTTTCTTCAGCTCTGCGTGATTGAGCTGTATTTCTCTGACATTTTTCTTACAGAAATGATTTTCCTAGATGATCTTATTTTTTAAAGATTATTTTTGTCAGACTGTTACGTTATAATCAAAGAATATTTTTGCAGCCTGAAGGAACTGTTTTCTTTCACAAGAATCAATAATTGTTTTGGAAAAGAATGGTGGAAAATGCACCCAGAGGGCAATATTTTTTAAACATTAACTGTAAGTTTCTGAAAATATTATGTGATAAATCTTCAATTAACTTTTACATCACTAAACAAGTTTTATGTAACAACTAATTTTATTCTTTTCGATTATTAAATGAATAGTTTTTAAAACATCTTTAAACTTAATTAACAGATATTTATAAAATCTTGCACGCTAAATGAACATAGAAAATCAATATGGAGAGATAATTGGACAAATAATTATTCATCTTAATATCTCTTTATTTATTCATGTGTGCTTAAACAAACAGAAAATTTTTACACACATTACATAAATTGTATAATTTTCAAATACTTGCAACCTTTCATTTGAACATTGCAAGATGTGTTTTGCTTATGAGAAGCCAATATATTTTCGTAATTAATTATAATTTTGTTTTTAAATTATTTACTATAAAATTTAAAAGTACAAACTTCTTTTTCTGTTATGCAATCATAAATCTGCTTTTAATTTGTTTTATTTGGAATTAGCTCCACAGATTTATATGTGTATAAACATCGATGAAAAGCTTTTTGCTTGGTTTCGCCTGTCCGCTTATACCTCGGCATTCATCCTCTTTACATGGTTATATTACTAGGAAATAACAGCACGTTAATAAAAATTATTAAAAGTTATGGTTTTTATTGAATGCATTTCAGGTAACATTCATTGCCCTCTTTGAATAGTCTCACATAAGAATACAAAAATATTATAATCGATGTTTTACATTTCTTTCATGCGCAACTTAATAGTATCAATTTGTTTCAAAAGTTCAAAACTAAAATATATTATAATATGTTCTCTGCTCCGGTTAATATAGTGTAATAAACTATTTTACAAAGACACATATAAAAATATTGTTAAAATGCGATGATGCAATTATATCATTGGGATTGAAAATTGTTACAAAACAAATGAAAGTTATGTACATTATTAATATTCTCTGCAGTTTATAAAAAAAAATGATCCTAATATCCAATATTTATATTTATCCTTTTAACCCTTTGAGTGCTATGGACGCATATATGCGTCCAGCGAAAGTCATTAATATAGACTATGGACGCAAATACGCGCTTAGCAGATGTTATCAGTATGGACTATGGACGCAAATGCACGCCCGGCAAAAATGATCAGTGTACTATGCAACACTCGCATACCTCGTCACTTAGTAACGATGAAAAACAAACTTTTGTTTTATACACTACTTCAGTTATTTTCTAATAACTCATTTCTCCTGTTACGCCGTACAGTTATAATTGTTGCATTTGCATTTTGTTGCTTACAGTGCACGTAATTTTCATTTAGTGAGAAATAGACAACGGAATAATAATTGCATATTATATTATAATGTGTTATGATGAATTATAACTGCTTGTTCATTTTTAATATTTCATAAATAAAATTTCTATTCTATAAAAGAAAAAAAAAAGATAGGTTTTCTTAACTATATTTATTTTAGTTTCAAAACGCTTTGTAATCGCATGTATTGCACGTTAGGAAGATAATCATTTCTGAAAAGTATTTTTGGTCAAGAGTTTCTTTGTATATATATTCTCTTGAGATTTGTAAGCAAACTAAAAGGAGGCTTTATCCCACGCATTTTTCTTTCACAAAAGAGGTTTGTTCCCTCTCTTTTTCATTCATTACCACCGTGAGAAGAATATCTGTGTTTTCTGGTTTCTAAGCGGAGAGGAAAGTTTTCTCTCCTTCTGTATCTGAAGGTCAGCGTGGGGGAGTGTCTATCTCAAAGGGCAACAGCTGTTTTATCGTAGTGGTTACAGAGAGGAGTGAATTAGGAAAAATTCCCTTGGAGATTAAAATATTCTGTTTACCTGGGGGGTAAAATTGAGGTCTTGCAAGGTTTGCTGACTGTATGGGCGTGTGTATTTTGTTGAAGAAATATTTTTATATGAGGGCGTATTAATTTTTAGTGGGAGTGACCAAGGGGGATAGTTTGGGGGTAGTTATAGCGAATGAGACTCTCCTTTTTTTAGCTGAGACGAGTGGCAACGAATCAGAGGTTGGTTCTTGTTCAGAGGATTGTGTGTTTTGAATCGTACTGCTTTTCGAGTGGTAGTAAGAGACTTTTTTGTTCTGTTTTTTGTTTTAAGGGAGAGGGGCTTTGGCCCTCTCCCAGAGTCGACTTGAAAATTTGAGCAGATGTTACGAGGCGTCTCATTTGTGCTTTTTTTTGGTGTGAGTCTTCTTCTCTGGGGAAGCTCGTGTGATGTTGTACCTCTCTTCGAAAGCTGACCGGCATCCCCCTTTTATCGTTCCTGTGGCCTGAGGTGTGGTGAGCTACGTAGTATTCGAATAATGGAAAATAACGATTACTCTTCATCCTCCAGCGAGTGCTCGTCGAGATGTTGAAAGTAACTTAGTCCAGGAGGTTCTTCGCTATATTTTCTTTAATGCTGATAATCAAGATGTTGAACAACCTAGATAAGAAGTGATTTCTACTGGTAATTGGAAAATGATGGGACTCCTCCTGGCAGCCTGTTAAGTAGTTTTTGCTCAATTGTTTTTACTTTGCTCCTTTCTCTTCATAACATTTTATGTATATGTTAAAATAGTAATATTAATATACTCGAGCTATGCTCTGTGGTAATCGATATTAAAAATCTTTACTTATGTTAATAGAAGAAACAAAAATATTTGTCACTTCCTTTTCCTAGTTACCGTTTGGTGATTGTAAGAATTAATTATATCTTGTAAAGAAAAGAAAAATATTTAGATGATAAGCAAAGAAAATAACTCTGTATTTTATATGTGATCTGTTTTAGTTAATGACTGAAATTTATTGTTTGTATACTTAATTGAGAAAAATCATAATTCTACTTTTAAAATAAAACCTTTTCAGTTTTAAAATTAATTTTATGTGTATGTTTTATTGAAATACTCCTGTCCTTTTGCTGTGTGATTTAAAATTAATTTTACTTATATGAGGGAATTTGATTCGGATCATTTAAGATTTAAATTTTGGGCTTGGAAAACTAAAAGAAATGAAGGGAAAATTCCTCTTATGTGAAATTTTTTTTTCACCTCGAAAATTGGGTTATTAATTGTATAGTACTCATTAGAGCTTAACAAAAAAAAAGTGATTAAAGTTTTGGAGTTAAGTAATCTGCAGAATGTTATTTCATATGTTTTATTTTTATTTTCCTTTTGTGTGTGGTGAATATACTTACTGTATAATCTGGAATACTATTGTTTTAAGATAAAAAAATAAAAAGTCAAGTCTATTTCCTTAGTGGTTGGTTGGTTGGTTGTAGGATTTAAGGCCGATTGACTCCTGATGTGTCCTAGGCCTAGGGGGGAATGCCCTCCGTGGGGGTCTTTCTAAGGGGTCCTAGCCCGTATTTACGCGAGTTTCGGAGGAAACCACGGAAAAATCCGAACGGCTAGGTCGATGAGCGCGACCTGGGACCGAACCCGGCACCTCCCATCTATTTCCTTAGTGAAATACTTGGAAAGATAAAGTTAGGTTTTTTAGGTAAGGAATGAATCGTTTGTCCTGTAATGAAATTCCAGATTATACAATGTTGTTGCTTAATTAACTATGAATTTTAGAGGTAATATTTTGTAACATAAAATGTTTAAAATCTGCATTTAATTTATTTTGGGTCAGGATTTGGGTCTTGTGTGGTTCTGTATATTCACCAAAAGTTTATTTTTTTTAATTTGAGGGAGGTTGAAATTAGTTCTGGAATTTTTAATGTAACTGGGTTTAAATGCTAAGTAAAGTATTCCGGGTTATCTAATGAGTACTTATAAACGTTTTGTACAAATAAATAAATGAAAAGTTACACTATACGATCAGTAGGATTTTATGTATTGTAAAAATTTAAAGCTAATAAGTTAATATAAGAAAGTAATAGAAACGTTATAATAAATGTATCATACACCTTCAAGGAGATCCATACTACGCGAAAAAGTATTCAGTCCCTGGCGATCGTCAGCGTCAACCGCGCGCCGTCCGTATGGACCGCATAGGCTGCGGGTATTCAGCACTCAAAGGGTTAATAAAATAGAAAAAAATATTATAAAAATAGCTATAAATAATACTAATACTAGGAGATTATTATTGGAGATTATGAATGTATCTTATGTAGACCGTTAAAGACGCGTAAATAATTTACAGTAGATAATGTTTTTAAGCGTTAACTTTTTCATTTTATAAATTTTTATCGGTAGAGAAATTTTATTAGTTATTTGCGCTAGTAGAATAAAAGAAATGTGAAACTGAATCCGACATATGTATTGAGATTAAAGTAAAAATTGAGATAATACTGAGCTAGGTACAAAATGGATAATTATAATTGTAGTTTAATTGAATAAATCATAAAAAGAAACATATCGCATAAAAGAGATTATTATTTGAGGAATAAATTTACGTTTATTTTAGAATTTCAGATGAAAGTAATTTAATACATGAAAGATATCAAAACTGTTGAACACAGAGGAAAAACAGAAATACTTTAGGACATCTACGTATATACACACTTTTCCATAAATGACCGGACACTTTCGATTTCAGGCGTTTCTCGAAATATCTCAAAAAGAACAAAACAAACCATTTTGAAACTTCAGGAGTGTGAAGAACATGTTATGCTCCATAAATTTCAGTTAAAGTTTTGCCCCGAATGTAAAAGGGGGATCAATAAAAAATTAAAGGAAAATGAAAGTGCTTTGCAACACCCTGGTAAAAAGTAATCTTGAAATCTCGCTGCAGCATGGGATTATGGGGCTCTTTCTTATTATCTGTATAAATTTTTATGTCTCTACCGCATGTAATCAGGGAAATATAATGGTTTCTTTAAAAAATTGAAAAAAAAAAAAATTTCGCTATAATACATAAGGCATTAAACCCAGTGCAAAGCTATTTTCAGGAAATTTAACATACAATAAGGTTATTGTGCCTAAATGCGACGTGATTTTTGGTAAGTTTATCGCATTTAGGAAACTTATGACATTTTAGTAAACAAATAAGTATGAAAAGAAAAAGAAAATGGTTGAACATTACACTCGTAGTTCTAAACTTGTGTTTTGTGTCATTTCTTTTTAAGAAATTAAAAAAATGTCTGTAATTTATGAAAAAATATACCAGCGTCGCATTTAGTAAATTTTTGTCGCATTTAAGGTACTATATCCTAAATGCGATGTTCAAACTCCCTAATTGCGATAATGCATTTAATGTATGGGAGTTGCTGGAATGTTATTAATACTTTCCAAAGAAGGTTGAAAACTGCTATTGACTTCGGTTTGGGTCTGTCCGTCTGTATATCCGTCTGTCCGTCTGTCTGTCCGTGCACTAACTCCCGTAAATATTCATGGAACTTGTTGAAACTGATATATATTATTCAAGTTCCTTATAACATGTTCCCTATTGAAAATGGAATGTGTACCTCTACTGGTTTGTATACAGGAACACCCGAAAGTATTCCAAAGTATTATGTTCTATGGAAGGTATTTTCATAAACCATATTTTATTACCGTTACTTTACACATATCTTGATGAAATTGAAATATGTTATTCAACATTACTATCGGATGTTCCCCATTGAAAATAGAGTAAATACCATCACTAGTTTGAATACAGGGAAACTCGAAAGTATTCCCTAAAGCATTGCGTTCTAATAGAGGTATTTCTATAAACCAAACTTTAAAAACTTTACTTTGCACAAATCTTAATGAAATTAAAATATGTTAGTCATATGCACTAAAGAATGCTTTCCATAGAATAAAGTATGATTAGCGTTAGATTTACAGGGCCAAACAAAAATATTCAGTTATACTAAGGGCTATTGCAAATTTGCTGGAAATGCAGTTTCGTTTACATTAAACGTTTTTATTACTTTCTGAATGTCTTTAACACTTTCCAACGAAGTTGAAACATTTTAATAACTTCGGTTTGTCTGTCTGTCCGTTTATCGGCTGTCTGTGCGTTTGTCTGTCCGCGCTTTAATTAGCGTTATTACTTATTGAATTTCTTGAAACTGATACATATTATTAAAGTTTAGTATAGGATGTTCCCTATTGAAAATGAAGTGTGTACCTCTACTAGTTAGTTCACAGGGGCACCCGAAAATATTCCAAAGCATTGTGTTCTGTGAGAGGTATTTTTATAAACCATATTTCATTACCGTTACTTTACACATACCTTAATAAAATTGAAATGTTATTCAAGTTCACTATCGGATGTTTCCCATTGAAAATAGGGTAAATACCTTCACTGGTTTGTTTACAGGGACACCAGAAAGTACTTCAAAGCATTGCGTTCGATGAGAGGTATTACTATGAACTAAATTTTGATTCCTTTATTTTACCCAAATTTTAATGAAATTGAAATATGTTATTCATATGCTTAAAAGAATGCTATCTACAGAATGTTGTATGATTAGCATTAGATTTACAGAGCCACACAAAAATATTCAGCTACATTGACAGCTTTTATTGAAAATTTGCTGGAATTGTATTTTCGTTTACATTAAGCGATTTAACAGTTTTTAACATTTTTTAAGTCTGAACGTGTTTTCAATTTTTGTATCTATCTGCCCGACTCTCCATTTGTCTATCTGTTCGTCTACTGCACTCATCGTCCGTAAATATTTTCTGAATTTTTAAAATATTATATATGTTGTTCATATTCACTATTGAATGTTCCTAAATTAAAAGGGCATTAATAGGTCCTATACAACTTTTTTATGTACACGGACACGCAAAAAAATGCCAATGCATCGCATTTTAGGAGATACATTTTTATAATTTACATTTAAGGAACTTTCTACTGTTAAAATCATAAAGAAATTGATATTTATTGTTAATTTGCTAAAATAATGTTTTGTATAAAACATGATTTTGTTAACGTTAAGATTTACAGGGCTACACTGAAATTTTCAGATAGATTAAGGGCTGGAATTACAATCTAAGGGCTACGTTTCCTTTTCTGTTAAGAATTTTTAACACTTTAAAACAATGCTTAAGAATGATTAGGAATTCATTTAGTTTGTCTGTATGCCTTTCAGAACTACTGTCTGTTTGTTGTGTGATAACGTAGGTACAGAACTTTGAAAGTTATAAGATACAACAATTACGTGCAGTTGGAAAGTGTTAATAATTATTGCGTAATGCATGATTTTTCGTCTTTTTTTATAGTTTATAAAACATTTACTATTTGAAGTTAAAGTGTTGTGTTTAATCTACGTGTAACTCTGCCTTTAATAGTGTGTGAAACTCTTCCTTTTTATTAACAGTGTGTGGAACTTTGTGTGTAACTCTGCTGTTTGTTAACAGTGTGTAACTCTTCCTTTTTTTTTTTTAACAGCGTGTGTGTGTGTAATTCTGTGAGTATTGCTGAACTTTTCTAACAGTGTACGTAACGCTATGTGAAACTGACACTGTGTGTGTAAACTTGTATGCAATTAACAGTGCGTGTGTGTGTATCTCTTCTTTCTTATTAACAGTGTGTGTAACTCTGCTTTTTATTAACAGTGTGTGTAACTCCTCTTTTTTGAACATTGTGTATGTAACACTGTGTATATCGCTGATTTTTTGCAAACAGCGTGTGTAATTATACTTATGTGTAACTAACAGTGTGTGTGTATGTAATTAAAAATATGTGTGTAACTCTGCCTTCTTATTAACTCTGTGTGTGTAACTCTGTGTATAATTCTGCCTTTTATTAACAGCGTGTGTAATTCATTGTTTAATTCTTCTTTTTTTTTTTTTTGAACAATGTGTTTAACTCTGTATGTATCTTGGACCTTTTAACACTTTCGCGACCGCATGTTTTTGTCTTTTTGACAGTAAAGTCCGCCTGTGGGCGTTTTCTAATAAGTTACAGTTTTTCAAAACAAAATTTTATATACTCACATTTATATTACAAATGGATATGCATTATAATCATGCTCTCTCTCTAATCAAAGTATTTGCATCCATAGTATACTGATTGTACAAATATGAATATTGTGTATATTTTTTAGAAACAGATAACATACAAATTGCAAAAGAAACGCCCACTGGTGGAATTTCATATTTTCAAATGACGTGAATCTACATCAGCGGTCGAGAAAATGTTAAGAAACACAGTACAGCCTATAGTAATTGGATGCTGGCAAACCCTGGTAAACCAATCACTATATATGACGTTGCTGAAAGTCCTATTCGTCGGCATTTACTCCTGTAAACATTCTATCAGGCTTTCGTGTATCCGGCATATAGCAAATAAATCAAAACACATTCACTGATGATGAATATTTAAGTTCAAATGTTACTGAAAGTCAAGACCCCTCCATAAATAATAATTAAAAAAAAAACCAGGGAGAAAGTGAACCAACAATGATAGAATTGGACGTCACTGTTTCGTGTCCCGTTGAATTTTCGAAACCTTCAACATCTAACATCTTTTCGTGTGTTATGCTTTAACAGGTACGAACCTAATCAAAACCTCCCACATCAAAGAAAAGATGTGATCAAAAACCAGAAAGATCTAGAAATTCAAGAGACACTCCAGAAAAAAAAAAAAAAGAAAGAAAGAAAGAAAGAAATTGAAGGAAAAAAGAAACATTCTGTTGGAATATCCCAAAGAAAAAAAAAAGTGAAAAATTTCGTGTTTGAAATTAAGGCAACAACATCATAAATATTATAAAATAAATAAATATATTACTTGATGTTGTTTCTTTTATAAAATACATGTTTATATGCTTATTTTCCATTCATTACAAAGCGAAATCTAAATTTGAGAGAATGGCCCTAGGTACAATGAGGTCTGGCCCCAGGTACAATGAGGGTGTTGTACCTAGGGCCACGAGTGAAGTTTTTTTAAAAACCTTCTATTTGTCAGAATTTATTATTTTAGGCATTTATATTAATGCCAGTTGGAAGTAATTAGTCCTAAAGATATGTACGTATCTGTTTGATAATTTTAAACAGGTCAAGGGCTCTGTTTTTGGACATCGAAAAAAAGCGGCCCTAGGTACACGGGTCTCCCCTATATTTAAGGCAGGGTTGGCATGGTATTTACTGTGTAATGTTTTTTGCCGAATTTTACCATCTTGGCCAAAACGTGCTTTTCCCATGGTTTTTACCACTTTCAGAGAAAATCAAATTCCTATTTGTTATTATTATTTTTTTAATTTATCCCAAAACTTTCGGGATATATTTCAAAACTTTTAGCTCTCATTTCCCCAATATTATTTACCATGAAATTTCCATTCTTTCAGCCATTTCTAAGAACAATATTTTGAAGAAAAAATAAAAAAATAAAGCAATGTTGACAACATGAAAATTGTTTTAAAGTACATGATCAGTTTAACCCATTAACCGTTATTTATTTTGGAAAGAAAAAATTCTATATTTTTCATTGTAATGGCTCCCTTCAGTTTCTTGATACCCTCGTCTCTCGAACTGTAAATGGTATTTCAACCACCGTCTATCGTAAAAATTTTGCAGTCTCCCTTCCTCCCAATGCGCGTTCATGTCACCCACCTAACCAAAAAATGGCTGCTTTCTATACTTTTGTAAACCGTGCCCTTAATATTTGTTCAAATCATATTTTATTAAAATCTGAAATCAAATACCTGAAAGCCATTGCAATTGACAGAGGTTATGACTCTTCCATTAAAGACAAAGCTATCCAAAAATTACAACTCCCTCGTATTTCGTCTACTAAATCAGTCTCTTCTAATATCAGTATTGTTTTACCCTATTTTCCTAAATCCAGTCAAACCATAGCTAAAATTCTCAAACAATATTATTTTAAAATAATATTTAAGCCTTCCAAAAAACTCACTTTTTCTCAGTTAAAAGATTCCATTGATATGCATAATTCTTGGGGCATTTGTAGCATTTCCTGTCAGTGTGGTTTATCATATATTGGCCAAACTAAACGCAGTCTTAAATTTCGTCTAAAAGAACATATGAATTACGTCCGCAAACAAGAAACCAATAAATCGGCTATTTCTAAACATTGCTGGGAGGAAAATCATAATTTTAAATATAATTCCGCTAAAATAATTTGCAGACCTAAATCCATTCATGAACTCGATTTCTTTGAAGCTTTTCATATTTATAAAAATTTTAAAAACCTTGTAAATTGTGATTTCGCTGTTCCTTATTTGTCTGATTGTTTTAAAATTTACATTCAGTCCACATTTTCTTAATTTTTCTACTGTTTACACAGCTAACATTCCTAAATTCCTATTGGCTACACTCCCCACCTTTCCCGTAATCCTATTGGTTGAACTAAATTCGGTCCCTCTCCTATATATACGATCACTTCTCCAGATTCAGAATTCTTTTTGCACTGAAGACGGTACGCTTAAGACTACCGAAACAGCTGTATGCATCTCAAATATTTTTCTTTGGCGTTTCTGAAGTAGTTTATCCTGATTTTTAATCAATTTTATATCACTTTCCTTGTACCATTTTATTTCTTGTTTGGCACAGCACGTTTCTAGTCCTACAGTACCGTAAAACGTGAAATCACGACATAACCAAGGAAATATTTATTCATACGGATTTGATTAAAATGTAGTATGTTGAAAACATGCCATTGTTAAGAAAATATGTTTCAGATGTAATTTTTAGTGTAACTGTTAGGAATATAATACGCAATTTACCTAGAAATTTTATCTGAATATTCTATTCCGAAAGAATACTTCAGTAAAAACTAAATTTTGTTTTTGTTACATTAATTGTGCAAGTAAGGAAAATCTAGACAATATGTAACACTCAATCATTTACGAAAGTGAAAATCAGTCGTTAAATAATTAAAAATCCCTTAAATTTCCTGAAAATTTCAGTTTAAAAATATTAATACAAGATATGGTACTTACGTTTTTAGAAACTAAAACAAGTAGTAAATTCTTAAGTAGAATAGAATACATGTTTTATTGCTTTTCCGAATACTCTCCTGCAGCATCGATACACTTTTTGCATTCGTATAAACCAATTTTCAAAACATTTATGCCACTCTGAAAGTCGTATAGCAGAAACAAGGCATTTGTAAGCTTAAATGGCTTCTTCAGAATTGTTAAAACGTTGATACGAATTTTAATTTTTATAAACGGAAATAAAAAGTAATCTTTAGGTACTGAGTCCGATGATACGGTCAATGTGTCAACAATTCGATTTTTTCATGCTTCAAATAATCCATAGTTAGCAAAGCAGTGTTGTGAGCTGGCGTTCTACTGGTGCAAAATGATGCAACATTTTGATTTTTTTTTTCAGTTCTGCAACTATTTCCGTGAAACAAACTATGGTTTACCGAAGATCATTGATTGATCTACAATCCTTTAAAGATACGGTGACAGTATAGTTAGATTTACTGAAAAAAGTGATGATCTGTTTTTATTTTTATTTGGAAGTACTGCTTGCACGAATGACTTTTGTCGGCCTAGGTGTATCAGGAAATACCCAAACAGTGGATTGTTCTTCGGTTTCCGGTTCATAGGAATAAATCCACGTTCCTTCACGCTACAATTTCGTTCACGTGTTTTAAAGCACTGGAGTGTTTTGTTTAGATTTTATTGACACCATTTCACACGAGCGTCCTTTTCAGTTTAAGTTGAATCGTATAGAGGATCTATTGGGAACACATCTTTTATACTTATAAATGATCGTGTAAAATTTAATGCACACAGGTCCTGGAAGTGTTTAAAGTGGCTTCCATTTCATTATATGTCACATGACGATCAGAAGGGACTAGATTATCCACAGCATCATTGTTTACGGGAGTCACAGCACTTCTTGGTCGGTACTCTCCTTTTCCCTCGAACATCGTCACTATTTATATGACCATGGGAGAATTTTTTGAACCAGTTGTAAATCGTTGCCGTAGATGGTGCTTCGTTACCAAACGTCGATTTAATTCTATCGCTGGACTGTTTCTGTGTCAAAAAATTGGAAAGCAAAGGTCATAAAAAATCATCGCTCTGAATTCCCTTCGACATACGAGGGTCATTTTTAAAGTAAGAACCGATTGCGCATCCTGTCAAGTAACGTCAGTTCAAGGTCGGACACTCTTTGCCAGTCTCTCACTACACCGACATTACATTTCACGTCTCTGCCGCTATTGGTTGTATGGTTAAACTGCTTCATTTGTCGCCATGTCAATTAGTAATCCCGCCGGCTGTGAAGTTCGCTCAGTTATTCGGTTTTTAAATGCAAAAAATGTTCGTCCTGCTGAAATTCACCGGCAGCTTGTTGAAGTTTATAGTGAAGTTGTAATGAATGATGGAAATGTGCATAAATGGTGTAGGCTTTTTAATGAAGGAAGGACAAATGTTCATGATGAAGAACGATCTGGACGGCCTACTGTCATGAATGAAGACTTGACACATAAAGATGAGGAAATTCGCCGAAACAGGCGCTTCACTATTGACGAGCTTCATCAGAAATTTTCACAAAATTCAAAATCAGTAGTTTATCACATTGTTTCTGACAAAAAATGTGTGCGAGGTGGGTGCCAAAAATGTTGACAGAAGAACACAAAACAAAGCGAATGGCATATTCTTTGTCCTTTTTGGAGCGCTATCACAAGGATGGTAACCAGTTTTTGAGCCACATTGTGACCGGTGATGAAACGTGGATTGCGTACTACACTCCAGAGAGTAAACGTTAATCCAGTGAGTGGCATTATTCAAACTCTCCGAACCGACCACGAAAATTCATACGAGAAACTTCAACACGAAAAATTATGGCCATGGTTTTTTGGGACCTGAAAGGCATTCTTCTGTTAGACTTTTTGCTAAGAGGAATGACAATAAATGCTCAGAGGTACTGTGAAACGTTATTAAAGCTTAGGCGCGCTATTCAAAATCACCGAAGAGGACTGCTCTCTAGCAGCGGCGTTTTGCTTCACAAAAGTGCTCGGCCTCACTTTGCGGCAAAAGCAAAGACGCAACTGGAAAATTTTCATTGGGAAGTACTGGATCATCCACCATACAGCCCTGGCTCAGCACCATCAGACTTTTATCTGTTTCCAAAACTTAAGGAATTTTTTGGTGGAAAGCGCTTGGAAAATGATGACAAGTTGAAACTGTTACTAACTGGTTTTACGATCAGGCGGCAGAGTTGTTTGATGATGGGATCCAAGAGCAGGTGCCACGACTTGACAAATGTTTAAATGTTAATGGTGACTATGTTGAAAAGTGACAAAATGTTCATATTTTAGTTTGTAATACAATTTACGTTCATAAATAAAGTTTCTCTTACTCCATTGCAAAACGGTTCTTACTTAAAAAATGACCCTCGTAACTCCATATTTACTTAGCACTTCTGATTTTCAAAAAATCAGAGTAATTAGAATTTTACAGATTTCCACATTCTGTAAGCGCAGACGATCACATAACTGTTCGAATTTTGATAAAAATTGTTTGCTCTGAAATCAGCTGTTTTTTCGTTGCCGGATTCTAAAATTTTAAGTACTGACCCTCGTAAAAGGAAGTGATTTTTAAATTCTACTACATTATACATAATTTGATTGTGAATGCAAATTACTATTTAATAATTATTCGAATATTGGCGTTAATTAGTATTTTTTTTTTTTAAGTTTTAACTTTAAATTAGTAAAAAAGAATATTCCGTTTAAATGCATATATAAGCATATTATTCATTAAAAAAAAAAAAAAAAAAAAAATCTTACGCTTCAATTTTTAATATTTTGAAACCTGAATAAAATATTATTTTTAAGATATCCGTGCACTAAAACAAGTTTTTAAAGCAAGAATTTCAGATTTTCTCTACATTTATTCATTCATTAATCATTGTATAACTGAAACAATCGTATCATTTATTTTCTTAAACTTTTCTATGTGTCTGTAAAATTTGCATCAATATTTTTTTTTCTTTTTTAAATTTCAAGGTAATGCTCCGTGAAGTTTAAAAATATTAAAGCATTTATTCATAGACATTCACAATTCTGCTGAATTATTTTTATAATTTTTATTTTCAACAAAAGAAAGAAGATATTTTAGTGCAGGATTTCAAGGATTATTTTATATCTTGTTATTTATATGATGAAACGGTGAATATAAGCTGATAAATAGCTTATATTTTCATTTTGAAATTTTAATACCATTGCTAAGCTATCGAAGCATTCATCTTTTACTTTTTACTTAGCGTTTCATGTATAGAAAAAAGCATTCTTTATACCGCTGCATTTTATTTTATGCAGGATGTTCTTAAAAGTAACATTTCACTTTTAGATTTAACCTTATGGAAAGCGATATTAGTCTTATGCAAGTAATTTTCGATCTGTGATTTTTGTAAGATTAACTTAAAAAAAAATACTTTTCGGTATCAGTAAGAGAAAAATACAATAAGATCGAATAACTGAGATATGCAGCTAAAGAATACATTATATTTATACATTAAAGGAAGACACGATATTAAATTTTTAACTTTCTATATAAACAGACACCTTTAAAATCGCTTACAAAATTTAATTAAAATTACAAATAAAATAGTACACAATTTTTGCAATTTTAAGATATAAGAATATAAGGATTTCTGTATCGTAAATCCTAGACGTTCTAAATGAGGAAAATTACTTTAAAACAGTTTTGTGGCTCTTCTTTTGTGAAAGCTTTTCCTTGTAAGAAAATATCCACATAATTAAAATTTCCTTGACCATTTTCTACAGCATACAATGAGTGATGAGTCTCAATTTTACAATGAAGAACTGACTTTTAAAGGTAGTTGTTTGAAAATGCGGCTATTTCTCTATAATATATTGAATAATTAATTTCTGACATCTCATTTAAGTACGTTTTATAATAATAATAACATATAAACAATAAATATTCCTAATCCGATGATTTTTAAACTGCGCTTTAAGCGTTCTAAACGTTTTGAATAGTTAAATTATAACATATAACTTTTATTCATGCATTTCAGTACCACTATTCTTTTAGTAATAAACTTCATTTTTTTTTAAAAATTGAAAATGACATAAGTAAATATTGTTTATATGAAAAAATGGGAGTAAAACGAGTAATGTGAATTCGGATTATAATTAAAGCGGAGTTTCCAATACTGCGTTACGTAAACAAAAAGAAAAAAAAAAAAAAAAAAAAGAAGAAGAAGAAGAAGAAAGAAAGAAAAGGACATATATTAATTAAAATATCTCGAATATTTGCTTCTTTATAAGGTAAAGCTAGGAGAGACCACGCGCTAGAAGAGATTTTTCAATTAATTTATTTAAGGGGGAGTGATTAAATTAATTGAAAAAACTAAAGATCTTATAAAAACAGACCGTTGGCCAAATACCCCCCCCCCCATATTTTAAAGAATCACGCTTTTGTTATCCCTCGTCTCTTCGCTAAATATAAAAATCATAAAAATCCCCCCTCACTTCGTCCCATAGTTAATAATTCTACATACATCCCATAATTCTACATACAACCTACAAAAATGTATGAAAAATATCTTTCAATCTCTTCTCCCTCCCTCCGACATTTCAATCAATTCTTATGAAATATTTTTTCAAAAACTCCGTAACACTAATCTAAATTTTCAAGACAATATGGTTAGGTTTGATGTTAAAGATTTATACCCCTCCATCGACATTCCTGAAATTACTCATCTTATTAATACAAAAATCATCGAAATTTATGGTAATAATAAAATTAGTGAAACACTTATCCGCGCCAGCAATCTTCTTCTTAATGAGTCTGATTTTATTTTTAATCAAAAATATCTACCGGCAAACCCAAGGAGTCCCAATGGGCTCACCTATATCGGGCGTTATCGCCGAATTAAAAATGTGTTACCTCGAAAATTCTGCTAGCAATATTATCAATAAATATAAGCTTTGGACACGCTATGTCGACGATGTTTTTGCCATTATCCCAAATTCTATCGATCCCTGCAATATCCTAACAGATCTAAATGCACTTGATAATAAAATAAAATTTAGTATGGAAACCGAAACTAATCAAACTCTAAATTTTCTAGACATTAGCATTATAAAAAAACCAAATAACTCGTTTGACACTGCAATCTATGGAAAACCGACTGCTAATACAGAAATCATTAATAAAAACTGCAATACCCCCCCCCTCCCATATAAATACGCTGCCCTTCGCTTCTATATTAACTGTGCAATCCTTGTCTGTTCAAATAAAAATTGCTTAAAGATGAACTTAAACATATTAAAGAAATAGCTACTAAAGCCAACTACAGCAAAAATCTTGCAAATAAACTATACAAAAAACGTATTAAAACCTTAAATATCATTGATAATGCGCAGAAAAATAAACCCACTTTCATAACCTCTATTCCTTTTTGTAACGGCGCCAATATCAAAATAAAAAAACAAAGCTAAAAAATTAAACATCAATATACCTATCAAACCAAATAAAAACATCTTTCAACATATCCGCAATGAAAGAGATCATATCAGCTATAAATCAACCGTGGGCGTTTATAAAATAAACTTTGAACACGAAAATGGTATTAGGGCGTGTTAACATCGGAATGACGAAACGCAAAATAAAAGATCGGGAAAAAGAACATCGCGCTGATTTAAAATACAGTAAACTAACCACTACTTTATCCACCACACACAACTCTAATCCCATTAATCTAAATTCCATTAATATTAGTAAAATAGCACCTTACAATAACCACCATTATGCTTTAAAACGGGAGGCCATCGAAATTATTACTAACCCCAACTCAGTTAATGACCGAGAGCATAGCGTAATTCCCGCTGTGTGGCAGCAGACTATTGAACAAAGAAATTAAGCGAAGAGATCAAAGAAACCAAGAAAAGATCAACGTTGAAGAATACTGTCACTCTGCACTGAGGATGAGCACGCTGTGCTCGAAATATATTTGTGTGCAAATTAAAAGGATGACATGTAACGTATAAATTAATTTAGTAATATAATAGTTCAGGATTCCTTTTTAAAATGTTTTTAATTGTAATTGGATGTAACATGTTAGATCAAAAGAAGATTTAGGTATTTTCAATATATAATAGATCTAACGAGTTCAATTATTGGATATTTGGAGATTTATTGGATATTATTAATATTAAAAGGAGACTTGGCGCTGGATTATTAAAACCAGTAAAAACTACAACGTCAGAAACGAAAAAGAATAATATTTGGGAAGCATACAGCTGTTTCAGTAGCCTTAAGCATACCGTCTTCAGTGCATAAAGAATTCTGGAACTGGAGAAGTGCTCGTATATATAGAAGAGGGACCGAATTCTGTTCAACCAATAGGATTACGGGAAAGGTGGGGAGAGTGGCCAATAGGAATTTTAGAAACGCTAGCTGTGTAAACTGTAGAAAAATTAAGAAAATGTGGACTGAATGTAAAATTTCCAACAATCAGACAAATAGGGAACAGCGAAATCACAATTTACAAGATTTTTAAGATTTTTATAAATGTAAAAATCTTCAAAGAAATCGAGTTCATGAATGGATTTAGGTCTGTAAATTATTTTAGCTGAATCAAATTTAAAATTATGATTTTCCTCCCAGCAATCTTTAGAAATAGCCGATTTATTGGTTTTTTGTTTGCGGACGTAATTAATATGCTCTTTTGAACTAGGGAAGTGCTCGTATATATAGAAGAAGGACCGAATTCAGTTCAACCAATAGGATTACGGGAAAGGGGGAGAGTGGCCAATATAAATTTTAGAAATGCTAGCTGTGTAAACTGTAGAAAAATTAAGAAAATATGGACTGAATGTAAAATTTCCAACAATCAGACAAATAGGGAACAGCGAAATCACAATTTACAAGATTTTTATAAATATAAAAAGCTTCAAAGAAATCGAGTTCATGAATGGATTTAGGTCTGCAAATTATTTTAGCTGAATCATTATTGGATATGTAACAGATATCTAATGGATGTAAAAAAGAGTGACATTTGTCGTGCTAATAGATATCGGTAGGATATTTATAGAAGTTCAATGGATCATTTTTTAACTTTTATACGTGTTCGTAGATGTCTTATGGATGTAAGTGGCTGTATGGGAATTTCAAACAAAATATTTTTCAATTAAACGATTTCTCATAAGCTACTAACCTAGATTAACAGTACAAAAACCAACAGTTCTCTATGAAAGAGAATAATTATTGAATAAAAGGCTGCGCAATAGCTTCTACCTAAATGGGGGAGTTTGCGCATTTGCTACTTAGGAGAGATTGCGCATTGATTTCATTAAATTCTATACTAGGTCTGGTTACGCAGCTTATTGGTAATGACAAGACAATGGGGATGAGTTTGTTAAATGTCTGTCACTGCACTGACAACTTCGACAACTTCGTGACAACTTCGACAAATGACTGAATTAGATTAACGCATTGTAAACGGCGCACCTTTTTGGAAACTGTCCCCAGGATCGAAATTGGATATTATTCAAGAGTCTCAACGACCAACAAAAGCCTCACCTCGGGTAATATTTGCCTCTTGATTGCCAGTGTTAACGTATGGGAGATTTATCGCAAAATACTTAATGTTATTGCATAATGTATTGTGTAGCTTTGCAATATTTGTTTTGTACAGCTGTAGGTTGTTTAAACAAAAGCGATAAGAATGTAAAATTCCTTTTTAAGGACTATAGTCGTCTAAATTTCAATACAATAAAATAAAATAACGTACAATTTTCTAAAGTTGAAACGAGAAGATTTCAAACCAAGTGAAATTAAGTTTCATGTTTTGAATATTTTTGTACGAAAGATTTTGAGAAAATTATTTTAATAAATAATAAACTGTGCGCAGATTCTGGGCTGAAAAGTGGACAGAACCATACATATATCATTGGACACACATTGTGCTACTGTGCTACCTGTATTTTTGGCTCGTAAATGCATTGCAATTGTACAATCTGCTCCGCATGGGTTCACTTGAGCAGGTGGTTGACTGTACAAAAGTTACACCATTTACAAAAATAAGTGCAATGATTGGGGATAACGAGACATTAGGTCAGCAAACAAAAAACCATTGAAAAGGAAAAGGAAATGTACTAATTTTAAGTTAAACGTATATTCTACTAACTTAATGTTATTTTATAACATCATATCGTCTTTTCTTTTTTTTTTTCCTTGATACTTTAAATATTTTTAAAATATTTTATAAAATTCTTTAATTTTTCAGAACTTTTATTATTAAATTGAAATATGTACTTCTCATACAAAAAAAAAAAGAAAAAAAGAAAAAAAAATGTTTTCGAAAGCATTACAACAATGTTATTTAAGGGCAGTTATTACTGTTAACAAATTAATTGTAGTTTAAATTAAGCGCAATCTCTCGTCCCTATAACCTATGTACACACTCAAACCAACCCTGTAAAGAGAGATTGCACAAAATAGCTCTATCGGTTTTATTACAGCTGATACTTTAAATTATAGCATAACAACAAAATAGTAATTAAAATGCATAGAAAATGAATGAATTCAAAGTTATTCATCAACAGTTTAGAAAAAATTAATAGTTGGATTTTTATATCATTTTGTTGAATTGTGCGCAAACTCTCCTAGCTTTACCTTACATGGCATGACTGAAAATACGATTACTTTAGAGGCGATTTCCAACTAGTTTATATAAATATTTTGAATTAATGGCAAAGCATTTCTTTATGAATTTCACTTTGAAATGATGTTGGTTTCACTTAATGTAAAATAGAATCCAAAGTCTAATTTAAGTTCCTTTGATTTTTACTATGACATATAGATGGCAGCAGTATGTAATCTAACAGCTTTAAGTGCGATAAACAGGTAAAAACGTATTATTAAAATTAATTATGCTGAATAACTCACATTGCACTAAAAAATTAATTGTTTAAGGGGTTAGGGGTAGTCAGAGACACGAAAAAATGATAATTTTCAGTAATTTTTTTTCGCTATTAAATCATTTTATTTTACAAAAGTAATAAAATGGCATTATTATACAATGTTTTGACTTGAAGTCACGAAAATTTGAAAAAAAAAAATTTATAATTTCCAAAGTTATAGCTGTTTCTGTTGACCCAGTCCAAAAAAAAGGTCCTTGCGGTGACAATGATAAGTCCTTGGAGATTCATCTAAAATCAATCGGATAAGAAAAATTAGTTTTATAAATAGATAATCCTGGGCCTGATCGAAGCTTTTTTTTTTTTTGAAAAATTAAAAAAATGGCGGACTCAGGAAATTTTTTTCTAAATTTTTGGGAAAAAGTCAACAGTTAATTGGTCTTCAAAAATCGAAATTTTTGAAAAAAAAAAAAATCCTTCGATCAGGCCCGAGTTTATTATGTATTCTAAAAGCTGTATAAATTTCATTAAAATCTACTGAGCGGTTTTCAAGTTACAGTTGTCACCAGTTCAAAAAACATAGTTTTGAGAAAAACGCATTTAAAGTTTCGCACTAGATTTACGTACAGAAATACGAATTATTTAATCACTTACACTGAGTCATCTATTCCTGGGCCATATAATAGTTCTTCAGCCATTGTGGAAGTTTCCAAAACATCAATTTGCCGTTGCCTACGAAGCATTCTGCCTTCCCGAGTGTTGTCGTTGGCGCGCTGATCTGCCACTTTCACACGTGCAGCATCCTTTTTTTTTTGCATACTGATGGGAATTAGACCCACTCGAAAAGTAATTATCGGATCAACTTCAAATTTTCAGAGAATATTTATAAGATATTACACTTTAAGAAAATGCAAAAAAAAAAAAATTTGATTTTTTGAAAATCCTGACTACCCCTAACCCCTTAAGTCATTAAAAATTGTTTTTAATTTATTTTGATTAATTAATTACTTAAACTTTTATTAAATTTTTATTTTTATTTGTAAATTTATTTTTAACTGTATTTTATTTTTATTTCTAATTGTCATGGTAATATCTTAATATAGGGTTGAGCTACCTTTTGGAATTTTGCGCAATATTGCTTACCAAAAACAGAAACCCTGCCTGTTATATATTACTTCTTTATTGAAGAGCTGCTGCAGTCTGACTGTTGCCACACAGTGGCGGTTACATCTTATTACCTTATGGTTAAGTTTTGCAGTTAAGCATACTTGATACAGTTATAATTACAGTTACATATAGATATACAGTTAGAGTCATGGTTACATATATAACACTGCCTTTCTCTGCTCTGTGCGTTAGGGATAGCTCTTGAAGAAGTGCTATAGCATTTTGAGCTATTTTATTTAATATTCTATCTAATTTTTGTGATATGGTACAAAAAATTTTTGCTGGTCTCAAATTTTATGGTTTATTTCTTTTTTGTAAGCTCGATTTTTCCTCTTCTTTTTTACTACATTACCTTGAAAGATACTTCTTTTATATGTTTTCAACATGTTTTGTAATCTAATAATTTTAATATTTAGGTAAGTAATTTTAATATTTTTTTCTAAAAATTTAAATTAATATGACTATTAAAATACAACAAATAATTTAACCTATTAAAGATAACTAGTTATCTAACTGGCCTTTGCGGATTTTTGTGGTAATTTATTTAACTGTTTAGTTTTTGTTCTCATTCTTTTCATTATACTCATGAAAAATTATATATATATATATATATTATATATATATATATATTATATATATATATATATATATATATATATATATATATGTATGTATACATTAATATTGTTGATATCGCAAAAGAAATGATCCATAATATTTTTCGTAAACCGTTCGATTTGCATGGATAATTTCTGTACATTTCATGATTCATACGATATGAGTTATCCAACGATATCTTTCTTGGTCGAGAATATACATTTAAATTTCTTCCTTTGAGATAAATATAAAATTTGACATTTATTTTCATATTGCTTAGAAATTATAAAACCTTAGAGGCAAACTTATGCTGTCATAAATCATAAAAGGAAACTACAGATATTCATCTACATTTATTTCCCGAATTTTTTTCTTAAACTCGTAAATTTATAATCACTTTATTTCAAAGTAGGGATTTTTTTCCCATTACTGTAGTAGATTAGATTGCTGCAATTAGGTCTTTATGAATGCAATTAAAAAAATCATATTTTGTTGAAAACAATATGTTTAAAAGGCTTGAAATTTTAAAAGTGATATAACTAACACAATAAACAGCAAAAAATGCCTTAAGTACACTTTTTTTTTTTTTTTTTTTAAAAAACATTTTTTCTTTATTTAAGTTATATATATTAACCTAATGGAAGTAACTTCCATAGTGCAGATGCACGCAGAAAAATGAAAAAAATAAATACATTAGCTATTGGTCTTATTAAAAATTCCGTCACACTAATAATAATGTACCGTTAATAAGAGTATTGTAAGAGTTCAAACTAGAAGTTAATATTCTAGCAGATCCATTCTGGTGATTAGGATGTCTATCTTATTTACTTTGCAATATTAATAAATATTTTGCTTCCGAATATATATATATATATATATATATATATATATATATATATATCGTTTAATTGTATTTAAAAAAAAAAAAAATACACGCACCTACGATTACATATTTTATTTTTATGTACGAAATCTTGCCAAATATACATACATATATATATATATATATATATATATATATACAGGGTAATTCGCTACTAGTACGACCAACTTACAGGAGATGTAGGGGGCACAAAGAGGATTCGGAATCACATAACAATGCACAGGGTCGGAAATGCGATCCTAACGAGATAGAAGATTTTTAGCCTTTTTACATTTGTTTAAAGAAGCACTCAAATGGTTCCAATTTTTATTGAATTCAAGACACGTGCGTTAAAATGAAAGATAAGCATTTTCATTCCTCTTCTATTTTTAAATACATTTTAAATGGTATGATGCTGATTGATACTTTCTTTAAAATATCAAGTAAAGAAGAAACAGTAGCGTGGTCAAATCCCGTGGATTTTACGTACGCGTGAGTTAAGGGGTTAACGGCTATTCCAGAAAAAATATCAATAGTTACTCGTAGAAGTGTTCAGATGTAAACTATAAATACATGGTGATCACGAAATAACATTGAAAGGCCAAAATCTTAAGATAAGTTATGAGTTTCTTAATAACTATACCTCCTATCAACCCCACACTATCAGGTTAGGATTGCATTTCCGACCCTGCATTGCTATGTGATTCCGAATCGTCTTTGTACACCCTACATCTCCTGTAAGTTTGTCACACCAGTAGCGAATTACCCTATATATGTACAGTCGGGGAAAAAAAAAACGCAACACCCGCTGTAATTTCGTTATTAATTGACGCAGGAACATCTAACAGACATAATTCAACAGGAAATTAAATGCACTTTCTAAAAATGCTGTCAAATTTTGAATTAACTACATATTGATATGAGCGCCAACTTTGATTTTTTCAATAGCAACACCCAATTCTGATATCATATTCGAATTTCTGAGAGTCTGGCAGTGCGGAAAAGTATACTATTTGTATACTTTATCTTTAGTATTTATAGAGTTATAATCAAAAATGTGTTAGGGGGTTATCAGTAAATGTAGAAAAATAAAATTAACATCCTATAAGAAACAGATAAAATTTTAATGTTTCACACCGGAAAGCTTTCAGGTAAAAAAAAATTACAAAAATTAATGACTTAACTAACAAAGTTAACTTAACTGACTTAACAAAGTTAATAAATTAACTTTGTAATTTTGTAAGATTTGATTCGTTATCTCATGCAAAACTTTATAAGAGACGGCCCCCTAAAACCACTCCAAAAGAAAGATTTATTTATATCTCGAAAACTAATAACTGGAATGAGCTGCAAATTTGCATACCCATATTTTTCAGCATTAGGATTCATTTTATGTAAAAATTAATATAGGTCATAATTCATAATTTTTATGAATATGAATTTATTAATATTTTTCAGAATTAAATATATTTTTCACAATCAAAAGTAATGATGGATTATGTTTGGGTTTCTTCACTGTATCTTGTAAAAAAAAAATTATATCGTTCGTGTTATTTTTTGTGAATATATTAATAAAAGTTTGAAATATGAATTTAACATTAGCACCTTCAAACTTTGAACGCTTATAACTCTGTGAAAAAATAAGTAAAATATACAACCAATATACTTTTTCGCGTTGTTGCGATCCCAGGAATTCAAATATAGAATAAAAATGGGGCATTACCAATGAAAAAAATCAAAGTTGGTCCACGTTTTAATATGTAGATGACCCCCAATTCAAAATTTCAGTTCATTTTCTGAAACTACTCACTATTCCCCGTCGATGATACCTATTACATTTTTCTACATCGATTAGCAACGAAGTTAAGTTGAGTGTTGCGTTTTTTTTTCCCTCCGACTGTACATATACATATATGTTGCTTACTTAAATTTAGAGGTGGTAAAAGTTTGAAGATGATGGGAGGGGGGGGGGTAACGTTAAATCTGCGATATAAACTTTAATTTATATTTTCCTCAAATATCAGTCGATTATTATTATTATTATTATTTTTTTGGGGGGGGGGGGGGTGAAACTATTTGACCCAATTATAATGTAAATATTGTTTTACTTGAAAATCATATTTTTAATTATTGTAATTTATTTAAGGTTATATATTTACAGAAATGGAAAATATTATTTTAATTTAAGAGAAATAAATTATGGTTTTATAGATCAATGTAACGCTCATTATCAATATAAAAGTTTTTTTAATGATATTTTAGAAAAACGGTACTTCGAACAAAATTAAGACACTATTAAGAAACTATCAAACAAAACTAAGAAACTATAATTCAAGAATTTTATTAGTTTGTGTTTTTAGTAACTAAGTTGTCCTTTTGCTTAACGCCTTTATTCCTGTAGTTTCTCAGTTCGATTACTGGTACTTGTCTTATAATTCCCCACACAGGGCACACATATGAGCATGCAACGACATCATATTTATCGGAAGCAAAAGATGGCAGCAGGTACTCATGTCATCAGTAATTTTCATCATTTTTGAGCAGAGTAGTGTCTCAAAAGTAATAATATGTGAATGCATTTTTGAGAAGAGAGTTTTCAAAAAAAATATGCATTGTAACGTTTTTTAGAAGGAATATTTAAAAAATAAAAACACTGTTTGCGAATTTCTGAAATCTAAGTAATTTTAATTAGAAACTGTTCTAAGTGCATGATGAGCTTGAATAAAAGAATGACAGCAAAACTCAATTGTAAAAATTACGAGTGTGTGATAGGGTGGGCCGAAAAATGAATATTTTCGACAAGCGATTTCAACTAGAAAAAAAAATTGCACTTTGGCATCCTCAATTTGGAAAAAATAATAAAAAAAATAAATATATGTATATTAAGTTCGCGCATGACCTTCAAATTTCGAAAAAATGATGAAAAATGGTCAAATTTAGAATTTTTTATTGAAATGCAAATATTATTACCTTTTGTTCTAATACTTTTCAAATGCTTCCTTTTAACGCTATTTCCATTATAGCATAAAATTTTTCTATATTATTTTACAGTTTTCAGATAGCGCATATAAGCCGTAAAGTTTCGTAAATTTAACCAAAATTCGGCATTTTACTGTTTAAAAAAAAACATATCCACATTGCCAGAAAACCTAATGAATCGAATATTTCGTTACATATGTAGGCATTTCTTCCTTTACAGTTAATAAATGCACGTGATAGTAACAAACAGAAGGTAAATTTAGTTAGCAAATCATCAGACACGAACACGGTGACACCGTATCTGGCTTCATCCACAGAACGCAGAACCACTTGAAAATTGTGTGTTAAATTGTGTATTTACAGTAGTATTTTAAAAACTATTTGGTGTTGTATTTGTGTTATTTTACCCTTACCGCATTAGTAATGCTCCGAAGCAATTATACTCAAATTTAAGAATTCGATGTATTTATTATTGAATATATTAACATGCTGGAAAATTGTAATGGACTACCGTGAATCGCAATATCCCAAACATAGTTTTACATTGATATATCCATTAACCAGTATGAAAATACCACGAAATGTAGTTCTGGAGATATGAGGGAATAAATTTTGGGTTTGAACATTTTCTGTTTATTGAAGAATTTCTTTTAGTGCATCATATTTATAACAAATTATAAAGTGAACTGATATTAATTTGAAAACATGCGATATATCATAAATGAGACAAGCATATTTTCCTTTTGAAACAAAATTGCTCATTTCGAAAGGAATATGTTCGTTTACTCATTTTTGAGCACTTCATTTTAACAGTGTGACCTTTGAAATTGCATCACGTATTAAATGCAAATAAGAAAAAAGTAAAATAAAATAAAAAACGATAATTTAAATAATTTTTTTTGTGAATTTTATGAATTTTGTAAATTGCATGAACAAATAACGTTAAAAGAAAAGTAAGAAGAATAAGAAAATAAGGTCATAAAAGTGGAAATATTTCATGTGAATCAGCTTTATGTGAATCAGATGACCAGAATTTAATGAAAATTCATCAACTAAATGCCTCCACTTTTTAGCTGTGGTTTTAAGACAATTTTTGACGCTAGTAGAGCAGAGCATATCAGGTAAGAAATGTTTGACATATAAAATAGATTAAATATAGCTCAAATAAAATTCAAAACTATTCCATAAACAATCTCTTCTAGCCTCGTCTGTGGTAAAGAGATTTTGCTTTCAAATCTGATAGATCGAAAATGCACGATTCAATCCAGGTAACGTTGGTCGGCCTAGTAGAACGGATATCCTCCCTCCCGAGTAAAACTCGTGTGAATAGATACTTTGAATGGTGTCCAATGAGCCATCTTCCCAGGTCTAGGTCTCTAAGGAACACAATTGTCATCGTATATGGCACCAATCAAAATACTCTTAGTTTTCAATATATGTGTTTATGCGTGTTTGTGCACTTGGTTATGTAGAATATAATTTGATGACATTTCTATATTTTCAGTACACAATTGTCACTGACAGACATTTTGCGAATAGTGATAAAGCACTTACAATAAAGTGATTAAGATAACGCAAATTGTACAAATCAGAAAAAATGGAAGAAGTTTACAGATATTATATTTTAAAATGTATTTTTTTTCTTTTTTAAGCATAATAAGTTGAGCTGTATTGCAAAATTCTGGCATCTTAGACTGATATGCAAATGTAAAAATTAAGTGTAATTTATTTGTTAATATATTTGAAAACTTACAAAATCATTAGAACATAAAATTGAGAAAATGCAGGTGATGCAGGATTTACATTGTCATAACGTTGGTTATGTAAAATATAATTTGATGACATTTCTATATTTTCAGTACACAATTGTCACTGACAGAAATTCTGCGAATAGTGATAAAGCACTTACAATAAAGTGATTAAGATAACGCAAATTCTACAAATCAGAAGAAATGGAAGAAGTTTACAGATATTATATTTTAAAAAGCAATTTTTTTTTAAAGCAAAATAAGTTGAGCTGTATTACAAAATTCTGGCATCTTAGACTGATATGCAAATGTAAAAATTAGGTGTAATTTATTTGTTAATATATTTGAAAACTTACAAAATCATTAGAACATAAAATTGAATAAATGCAGGTGATGAAGGATTTACATTGTTATAACGTTGGTTATGTAAAATATAATTTGATGGCATTTCTATATTTCAGTACACAATTGTCACTGACAGAAATTTTGCGAATAATGATAAAGCACTTACAATAAAATGATTAAGATAACGTAAATTCTACGAATAAGAAGAAATGGAAGAAGTTTACAGATATTATATTTTAAAAAGCGAAAACTTTTTTTTTTTTTTTTTTTTTTTTTTTTTTTTAAGAATTATAAGCTTTAAGCAAAATAAGTTGAGCTGTATTACAAAATTCTGCCATCTTAGACTGATATGCAAATATAAAAATTAGGCGTAATTTATTAGTTAACATATCTGAAAACTTACGAAATTATTAGAACGTAAAATTGAATAAATGCAGGTGATGCAGGATTTACATTGGCATAACGTTGGAGATTAAGCATGATATAATAAAGAATGGACATTCTAATAAATAGCATTAATGTGACGCTTAAGGAATTCAAAATAACGTATATTTTTTAAAGTGAAGTTTAGAATTAAGAATTATTTAACTATGCAAAATAAAAGAAAACATGAAATAGCTTCCAGTTAATAAGTGTAATTAAATAGTCAAATAACCAAGTAATATATAATTCACCCAGTAACTCGCTGTAATATGAATAAACTATGATCACCCCTCCTATCTCCCACTGAGTTGGATGCTATCTTTTTATTAAATTTCATGTACTATATAAATATTGCATATAACATAATTATAAGGATGTTTTATTGCAAAGTTATTTTCTTTCTCACTTAAATAAAACAATAATAATCTAAATACACTAAAAATAATTTTTCTTTCGAAAAATTCGATACAAGCCACTTTATTTCTAGATCTACTCTATACTAAATAGAGCTTTAAATGGCCTTTACAGCTAATAAAGTTATTGCCATTTCAATTACGCTTTTGATTATATGAAATTAAGTATACCATATCATTAAATAAACATCACAAGCTAATGAAATGACTACTGAAACAATGTTTAATTTAATATTTAGAACACTTAGATCAATAACATTAAATTAGAATTGCTAGTTGAAATTGAAATATAAATTTAACATAGAATGAAACATTATATTTATGGTAGATCATAGAATTATTTTGAAAGATATGTAACCATTCTCTAAAAGTTTGATATCATAATATACGGTAAAATGTTTGTGTTATGAGAACTTTCACTTTTTTCTTAAATAAATAAATAAATAAAAATCTGCCGTATTAATAAGGAAATAAAATATGATTTAACTCACATTCGAAAAATCGTATCAAAGCTATTCAAATAAATATAAACAAAATATGCCTATGACTATTTTGTTAGATTATTATTATTATTATTTTTTTTTTTTTGATTTAAGGAGACATCATTCTGTATTCAAGAATGGAAATCCATAAGAAAGCAGAACGCATTTGATAAATCTTCAAACTTTTGAATGCATTATTATTTAACGTGAAGGAAGAACTATTAATCAAAAGTGTGAATTGTTAACTTTACATATTTTTTTAACCGACTTCAAAAAAGAAGGAAGGTTCTCAATTCAAACCGTATGTTTTTTTTATGTTTGTTAGCTCATAACTTCTGAACGAATGCTCCGATTTTGATACTTTTTGTTTTGTTGAAAAGGTCTTGGTCTACAATAGGTCCCATTGTAATATCTTTTCGATCTAAAGAAAATACAGGGTGCCCAAAAAATCAGTCCCAACTCTTTTAACTGCTAAACGGCTGCAGCTATAGTGATACAAATGGTATGTAAGTGTAGCAAAGTGGCCATGCAGTACAAGGTTAAACCGCTTGCAGCGCCACCTGGTGGAAAATAGCAGAGTTAGTGTTCCTATCTCGGAAAAGGTTCTAAAGAAAAAGTGTATTACAAAGCTAAAGAGTATCACCGATTTAGTACAAAAAGATAGTTTAGATATTCATGCTAACGTTCCTATCTCGGAAACGGTTCAAGACAGGGGGAAAAAGTGAATTATAAAATTGCAGAGCATCATCGATTTAGTACGAAAAGATAGTTTTGACATTGATGCTAAAAATACAAGGCTAAAAACATGCATTATTTTGTTCGCAATTTCTTACAATATACACACTTGAGCTACACTGCTCACGTTGTGGCGTAGCTGGTGAGGCAAACGCTTTATAGTTCAAAATACGGTTACTTGATACTTTTATTTTTGTTGTAGAGATCTTGGTCTGATGTAGGTCCCGTTATAACATCTTTACTATCTAAAGAAAATAAAGCGCCATCTGGTGAAAAACAGCAGAATTAGTCCTCATGTCTCAAAAACGGTTCAAGATGGGAGAAAAGTTAATTTCGAAGTTGTAGAGAATCATCGATTTACTACGAAAAGACAGTTTTTAGACATTATTGCTAAAAATAGAACGCTTAAAACGTGCAGTTGTTTGTTCGCAATTTCCTACACTGTGCACACTTGAACTACGTTGCACACTTTGCAGCGTAGTGGATGACACGTATACTCGGTGGTTCAAAGTACTGTTACTGTAAGCGGTCATATCGATCAGCGCAAAGTCGTTTTCAACCAACTTCAGAAAGGAGGGTGTTCTTAATTCGAGCTATGTGTTGTTGTTGGTGTTTGTAAACTTATAACTTCGTAAGAGATGCTCCAATTAACCGACTTCAAAAAGGAGGAGGTTCTTAATTCAAGGCGTATGTTTTTTTTTTTTGTTTTTGTTTTTGTTTGTTAGCTCATAACATCTGAAAGGATGATCCGATTTTGATAGTTTTTGTTTTATTGTAAAGGTCTTGGTCTGAAATAGGTCCAATTGTAAAATCTTTACGATCAAAAGAAAATACAGGGTGCTCAAAAAAGTCAGTCCCGACTCTTTTAACTGCTGAACAGCTGTAGCTATAGTCATAAAAGAGGTATGTAGGTATAGTAAAGTGGACATGTGCTACGCGATTCAACCACCTAAAGCGCCACATGGTGGAAAAGAGTGGAGTTAGCGATCCTATCTCGGAAACGTTTCAAGACAGGGGAAAAGAGTTAATTATAAAATTGCAGAGTATCATCGCAAAGATTATGCAAAGATAGTTTAGACATTAATGCTAAAAGCAGAACGCTTAAAACGTGCATTTGTTTGTTCACAATTTCCTATTTTGTGCACACTTGAACGACATTGCATATGTTGTAGCGTAGCGGGTGACATTTATGCTATGTAAAATTCAAAGTATGGTTATTGTAAGGGGTCACATCTATTACACGTTTTAAACCGACTTCATAAAGGAAAAGGTTCTCAATACAAACCATGTTTCTCGTTCTTGTTGTTGAAATTTGTTAGTTTATATCTTCGTAAGAGATGATTTATTTTAATACTTTTTTTGTTCTCGTAATGATTTTGACCTGAAATAGGTTTCATTATGATTTCATTAAGATATAAACAAATTACAGGATACTCACAAAAGTCTGTTCTCACTCTAACTGCTGAACGCATGCAGCTACACTGGTAAAAGCAGTATGTAAGTATCGATGTTGAAACTTCTGTCCGTCTGCAATGCATATTTTGCTCTTTGTCTGAACTTTACGCTGCGCAATTTCCATCGCAGCGGGTGACACGTATTCACTGCAAAGTTCAATACATGTGTCTAACAGAATTTTCGGTAACGAATACAGCGTATCCGTTCTTTACATTTCTAAAGACTTTTTAATTTAACGTATGTTCGTTCAATAGATACTTTTTTGCTCATATCCGATAAAGGCAAGAAAAGTTACACAACTTAAAATTGCAGCATTTGAGAAAAATCAACTTAAAAAAAACTTGACTAGAATAAAAATGGCCCAACTGTCTCTCGAGTGGATAACTTTCTAGATGGAGATGTAACTTTTTTGTTCACATTGGGTGCATTTCATGTATTTTTCAGTGACATAAACCATTTTTTGAGTAATGTCACTTTTCTTGGAAGTTGTGATTTGTGAAACTTCCGTCGAACGTCTTCTGATGCTCTGCTATATAAATAAGTTTTCGCTGAAAAGAGAAAAATAAAATCTTTTTGTAAAAAAATAGAACCGACTCCAAAAAGGAACTATTATTCAAACAACTAAACATGAAAGAAAATTGGCAGAAAATGGAACTGTAAATTGCGCCTAAAAGTATTAAATAATTTCCTTCGCCAAACAACCTATAACACTAGAATTAATCATAACTTTTGAAGTCGGCGCAAAATTAAATAAAAATTGATACCTTTATTCAATACAAAAATCAAATCCTATTCAAAATACACATCTCACATTGTTACCTGCAAAACGCAGCCGAAAACTACTTTGATTCAAGAAAACAAATATAATTTCGTAGGCAGCAAAAGTTGGCAAAAATGCTGGTATCTGACGTCCTTGGTGAAAGAAAAATTGCAAAATTATCTGGCAAACATATTTAATTTGTTTGGGATATCGTGATTATTTTGATAAGGTGTATCAAGAGAGTAATCAAGAATATGAAACAACACATCTTACAATATATATTATGAAAATATACATCTTGCGTGTATATTTTTGCCTTACGTTTTGATTGCCAAATCCAAAAGCCATCAAGGTTGATTTGATAGTTATCAAAGTTATACCAAATTTGCAAAGGAATCTCTAACTTCGTAGAAACATAAATACCGCATTGTGAAGAATGTTCACTGTTCTATGTAGATGCTACTACTGGACAAATTGTATACAGTGATAAAGTAATAAAGGAAACATGAAAATGGATCATTCGAGACAACAGCATTTGTTGCTACCGATTTAAAGACAAACCTTTAAAAACTAATTAAATTTTATTTAATTTTGCGCCGACTTCAAAAGTTATGATTAATTCTAGTGTTATAGGTTGTTTGGCGAAGGAAATTATTTAATACTTTTAGGCGCAATTTACAGTTCCATTTTCTGCCAATTTTCTTTCATGTTTAGTTGTTTGAATAATAGTTCCTTTTTGGAGTCGGTTCTATTTTTTTACAAAAAGATTTTATAAATGTTAAAAACAGTTTAAATAAAAAAAACTGCACTGTTTGATTTTAATTTTCTAAATTAAGAATTTATCTTTGTTACTTTCGGCTATTGTTTTCGTTATTATTTATCATTGTTGTTATATAATATTATAATTTAATGTCTTCTGTAAAAATAATATTTTTAGCTTGATATATTCGATATAAGGCTAAAATACACTAAATTATATTATATTTTAAAAAGCTTTTATTATAGGATTTAAACTTTAATTCATAGTTACTATTCTCATTTTTTGTTATATATTCAATTAAGATGCTTTACAACTTGAAAGGCAAGAACACAGTTTAAAAAGGAGGCTATAATTATTTTCAGAATATATTAAATTTACGACTTAATAATAAAAATAACATTAACAATAATGAATTACATGCACATTCGCTTTTTTATCTTCTAAAAGCAATGTCGCAGAAATTGGCTGATGTTTGAATTAGATATCGACGTTGATGGATAGTTTACCAAATATCAAAGTTATAATTCATATACTTTTTCACATATTGCTTATTATATTTAGCGTATCAATTATAATATCCCAATACTAGCATTCAATTCTTGTATCAAGTAACAAGTCCTATTCTCCAAGAAGGTAAATAACGAAATCGTTTTACATATCAGTTTGACGTTCGTTTTATATATTTGTATGTTACTAATTTTTTTACATATGTTACTAAATTGTTTGCATTTCATTATCAGGGCGACTACTGTAAATTCATTCATTTCATAATTTTAATGTAACATTTCAAAAATTATCTAAATATCATAAAAATATTTATTTTTGCTTTTATTTTAAAAATAAAAGTGTCGATTCTGGATAATTTAACATTTCACGTCTGCAAATTTTCATATTTAAAAGAGTAAGCCTTGTTTTTTCGTGTTCCTTTAAAACTTTATTGTACTTAAAAAAATTTTTACAAAATTTGTGTTAACATCATTAAAATTTTATTTCCAGCAATCGATGCGGTAAATACCACTATCATATATGTATGTATGTGACACTCAACGGATTAAACAGGAATATTCTAAATATTTTTTTGTCTGCTATCTGAAGACACGCGTCCGTAAAGTGTTAAAGAAGGTCATCCACAATTTTGTAGAAACAGATTTCAAAATTAAATTTTACATTTGAAATGAAGATTTCCTGAAATGATTTGACGTTTGGTAGCTTTGATTGGAACTAGAACTTATAGACTATTAAACAAAAGCAAATCGCTGTAATAAATCTGCCTTACATATGTAAAAAATAATTTTCAAAATAATTTTCATAAAGTGTGAATTATCTTGCATATAAATAAAAGTATTACATAGTAGATGTATGCGGTGGTTCCGTATGCGTATCCTGATCTGGATCCGTATAAGCGAGAAAAAAAAAATATCCGTGTCTGTATTTGGATCCTTTATCCATCAACGAATCTAACATGAATCTTTTGAAATTTTTTTTATAAATATTAGGGGAAAAAATGTTACAAATTATTTGTATCTATTTTTATTTTATAAATAAATAAATACAGTAGGATCTTGTTATTACGTTAACGATATTTTGAATTTTCCAACGTTTGCATTTGTATATAGGGAAACATCTCCAGTTGTGGGCACCCCACCATAACTTTTAACAAAAAGTAAATATGGTGGATTTGAGTACTGTCAAACATGTATTGTGATAGCATGCAGTTATTGTTCTAACACCGAACTGAATAGACGCATTTGCTTAGTAAGTGATGAAACAAAATTTTGAAAAAAAAAAAAAATCTGATGTGGGCACCACATGACTTCCTTATACACTTTTAGAAATATACATAATGTTAAAAAACATTGACATTGGACCCGAAACAGTTGACTAAAAATATTATTATCACCGTGTTCTGAGCTTTTCTGAAAGTTAGTTAAAAACCGATTGCAAGATCTGTACTGGTAACGCTGACAAAGGCAGCAGGGACCCGAAAAAATTGGCTAAAATATTAAAAAAAGGAATTTTCACCGTGTTCTGAACTATTCTGAAAGTTTCAAATGTCTAGTTAGTCGGGAAGTTAGTTAAATAAATTTTCTGTTGAACCACATAAACACTGACGAAGGCAGCAGGGACCTGAAACAGTTGGCTAAAAGTATTAAAAAAAATTCATTTTCACCGTGTTCTGAACTATTCTGAAAGTTTCAAATGCCTAGCTAGTCCAGAAATTAGTTAAATAAATTTTCTGTTTAACCATATAAACGTTGCCGAAGGCAGCAGTGACCCGAAACAATTGGCTAAAAATATTTTAAAAATACATTGTCAACGTGTTCTGGGCTTTTCCGGAAGTTTTAAATGTCTAGCTAGTCGGGAAGCTAGTTAAAAATCGATTGCAAGATTTGTACTGGTAACGATGCCGAAGGTAGCAGGGACCCTAAATAGTTGACTAAAAGTATTTTTAAAATGCATTTTCACCGTGTTCTGATCTATTCTGAAAGTTTTAAATGTCTAGCTAGTCGGGCAGTTAAATAAATTTTCTGTTGAATCGCATAAACGCTACTGAAGGCAGCAGGTATCGGAAACAGTTGGCTAAAAATATTTAAAAAATGCATTGCCAATGTGTTCTGAGCTTTTCTGAAAGTTTCAAATGTCTAGCTAGTCGGGAAGTCAGTTAAATTGCAAGATTTGTCCAAACCGTTTTTGAGATTACCGTTTTGTGATACATTATGGCCAAAACCTATGCATTTTGGTCATTATGAACCTAATTTTCCTAAATATCTCCAAAACGGAAAATCATACGAAGTCCAAAAAGGGAGGTGCACAACTAGATGTTATAACAAACCTATGTACCACTTCGCAACTTTCTACGTCGAACCGTTTTTGAGTTATGCGACATACTCACTCACACACACACACACACACACACACACACACACACACATACATACATACAGACGTCACGAAAAATCGTGTAAAGTCGCTTATATCTCTAAAACGAGAGCTCGTGTTAAGACGACACTTGCAGGTGTACAACTAGGCATCATGACAGTCACATCTATAAATTGGCAACATTCAGCGATCATTCGTTTTCGAGCAATGTGAAACACAAAATCCATTTCGCAAATCGGGATTACTATAATTCCTTATACTTTGTATAAGGAAGTAAAAAGCAACACAAAAGTAATTTCTGAATTTTTTTCAATGTGCGATAAATTGAAGTGAATTAATTAAAAAATGTGAGTGTAATATATATTCATGTAGCATATTCAATATATTTTGTGATGCAATATCGAATTAAGCCAAAATTTGGAATGGAAATATTTTTTTCTGTCATTATAAAAGCGATTGTCATTCCCGGTTGTGGACACCTTCATGTAACCTTTTGTGGGCACCCGTATTTCTTTCATTTAAAGCATCTTTTGGACTTACAAATTGTCAAATATGATCTTTTAAAACAACATAACATATTTTAGTAGTGTTTCATGTATTTTCAGGCTTTTTTATGCTTTTTTAGTCATGTCAATCCCGGTAAAGTCAATCGATCCAAAAGAAATGCATTTTAAGGCGACGGTTAAAGCCATTTAGGATTGCTTAGTATATACGAAATCCATAAAACTGACTGCCCGAGAATATGGACCTCCTCGCAGCTTCTGTGTCCCTACAGAAATAAGTCAAGAAAAAGTAACGGAACTCCACCTGTCAAACTGCTGACCAAGCGTACTAAAAATAGGAACATTGACAATCAGGAGATGATGTCGATTTCTGCACCATTTGTTTGGAGAACCTGCTAACATGCCGAACAAGAGCAAATTCAATCAAATGCAAAGAGTATGATCGTCTGGTGCATTTGAAATGTTCGAATATACTTGAAAATTATTTTATTTACAGGCATTGCACTTCTTATTTGAAGGTGAAGAAGATGACGAATAAAATTGGAAAAATGCCATTTTCTGTTGTTATTTTGGCCGATGAATCCTTACAAAATAAATTTTATTATTTTCTGTATTTAATTATGGTGATTTTTTTTATTATTTTTCCATTTTTAGCTGATTTTTAAGGTGTGCTCACAACCGGATACATTTTTTTTTTTTTTTTTTTTTGGGGGGGGGGGGGGGGGGGCTAAAATTTATCACTTCACAAAATTGGCAATAACAATTTTCTGATTGACGGAATCGATACAGTTCTTTATCAAACGTTAGCTAAGGTTTCTAGCTTTCTATTGGTATTCATATGTTTGCATAATATTTACTCTATCAAAAATTATAAGCCAAAATCAAAACTGTACCCACAACCGGAGATGTTCTCTTACAGCGAATATAAAGTAAGGACATATTATGATTTAATTGAAAAAGACAATACGAGACGAATACAATAAAGCCACAGAAAAAATAATCAATGCACCAAAACAGCGATCAGAGCAAGAAGATCTGCTGATCTTTACTCAAAGTGAACGTGTAAATGTAGGTGTTTAACTGAGAATCATATTATCAATATCATTCATTATTGTTCGTTACTTTATAAGTTATAGGTAATAGAAAAAAAAATCCATAATAAAAATGAAAAAAAAAAAAAAAAAGAGATTTTTTGGTAAAAGTAAAAGACACGACTGTAGAAGTATGTATTATAGTTTATTATTCAATGTTATACTAATTGTATCTATATTCATAGTATGTAATATATTCGTATCTTTTTTTTTAATTATTGGTTACTGAAAAGTAAGTAGCCACTTCTAGATAGTCTTTTTCCAGATTAGTTAGTTGCCTAATACAATAATTTGTGACAGTAATGAGCTTTTCCTGCGTTCTTATTTATCCTTTTATCGTCAGTTGTAAGTAAAAAATTATTTCGCTATGTTTACACTTTCCGGCAATTAATGCTTTTTATGTTACGTCCCTTGAAAATTGTAAAAGTGGGACTATACAGTAATATTTTTTTAATTAATATTTCTAGCCGCCTTTGGCGACAAGCTGCTTCTCAAGGCTCGAAAAATCTGTGCGAATTAAAATCCATCTACAGCAGCCTGTTTGCTCATAGTGCAAATAGTTTTGAAAATTCTGTAGCTAATTCGCGCTTAATGGTGCCTCCGGCTCCTTCTTTCCGTTTTATAATCGGAGATAGCTGTTGATGTCATACATATAACAGCCGCTAATAATATTATCCCTATATATTGCAGTAACGGTATGAGAAGACTATTATGTCGTAAAAAAAAAGAAAAAAAAAACCTTGTATACTACGGCCATCATAAAACTCGCGTATGTATCGTAATAATAAAATAACTGGTTGGAAAACTACCTAAAACCTGAATACGGCTCCGTAACAGCGTCACCTATCCACCGATATGCATTCAGATTAACTTCACATTAACTTTTCTTATTAGCAACCTTATATATTTTTTGATGCGCTTATACACATTAGCTCAGATATTGCCTTCCGAAAATAATAAAATTGAGCATATTAGAATCACTTTACACCGATATACACACAAATTGAATGGGCATAGTTTTTTATTATAACGATATCGCATATACAATTTGGTGCAAATATTATACACTATAGATGCTGAGATATAGCCTTTCCGTATGTGAGTTAAGGCAGCACAAAAGGGTCAAATGCAGGGCAATGTACGATAAAATCTAATCAGTACCAGTTTAAATTCCGAAAAATAGAGTTCAGTACCAATTTAAATTTCAACAAAATACAAAAATTATGAAATCCTGTGTATATTTTCGTGAGATACAGTGCTTACAAAATTTTACTAACACATACGAACATTTTCTACAAATTCTTCAAGGCATTTTAAAACGTACAAACCCATCTAAAACCAGAAATCGAAAATTTCCACAAATCCAATATATTTTCTTAATTGCATAGACAAAAATAAAAATGTTTACCGAAACAATGAATAAGAGCAAAAGCTTTAATTTTGAGCTGTAAAATTGAAATATTGATATATGAATTAAAACTTTTATTTTTGAATGGTTGATCATGTGCTATCTCTGAGATGTAAATTTTAAAGACTAGAAATAAATAAATTATAAAAATTAATATTTCAACTTTTTTCAGAATAGCTATTTTCTCTGTAAATTAAAATAGTGCATTAAAATAAGAAAAAGAAAATGTAAATAAGGTTTATTGTTATGTAAATTTGTAATTATCTAGATTATCTTATCTTTTTCTTTTTTGATAAAATTCATATATAAAAGATAAATTTTACTAACTGAAATGCTATTAAATAAAATATTTCTTTCTTTCATAATCTATCATTCAGTTTACGATGTTTCGTGATGAGTTAATGAAATGCTTTCAGGCATTTTATACCTTCGGGAAAAAATTCGTAAAAATTCTAAAAATCGGTATTTTTTTTTTTTTTTTCTTTAAGAATAAGAAGACGATCGGACTTTCAAAATAATATTTGAAAAAACTGTATTCGTTTAGAGAGGATTGTAATTTTGAAATAAGACTTTTATGAAAGAACTGAAAATCCGTGTTATCATGCATTCGAATGAGCGAACAATTCATAACTCGCAAATTTTGCAATCTGATTCAATTTTTTGAGGGTGAGTTCGTCTCACGGAAATCTATTTTTTTTTTTTTTTTTTTTTAAGTATTTATCTTAAAAACTTTTTGAGTTATAAAGTGTTTAGTGTAAAAAAATTATGTTGCGTAAATTAAAAATATATAATGCGTGAAATCAAGTTTTCTTAAAACATTTATATAGTTAGAAGGAATTTAAAATGAACTTTGTAAAGGTACCTCTACTTAAGAAATAGAAGAAATACTTTTTTAATGCAGGGCGATTCAAATAAAGAAAAGTATAAAACAGAAATTTTGGACCTTTCGTAAAAAAAAAAAAAATAAATAAATATAAGAAACATTAAAAAAAAAAAAAATGCTTTCCGATGGTACAGACGTCTATTATGTACGAGGGCTGTCCGTAAAGTATCTGAACTGAATGTATAAAAAATAATACACACACCGCTCTGCGTGCGCACGCTAATTAGCATCTTTTACCTTATGTAAACTTGTTATGTTGGCAAGTAGCCAAACACTGCGAAGCGCGGTTCTCTTGTAACAATAACGAAAAGTGAACGCAGTGGAAGTCTCGTGTCGGGTTGGATCATGACGGAATCTACTGAGCAACGTGTTTGCATCAAATTTTGTAGTAAAATTGGAAACACGGCAACCGAAATGTTCGATTTGCTTAAGAAAGCATACGGTGATGATGTTATGGGCCGAACTCAAGTGTTTCAATGGTTTAGACGTTTTAAAGATGGAAGGGAATCTGTGAAAAGTAATGCACGATCAGGGCGTCCATCAACATCGAGAAATGATGTCAAAGTGGAACAGGTTCGTACTGTGGTGCGATCAGATCGATGAATAACAGTTTGAGAGATTGTGGACGAGGTGGGAATATCAAAAAGTGTTTGCCACGAAATTTTAACTGAAGATTTGGGCATGCGGCGTGTATCGGCTAAGTTTGTCCCACGTTTGCTTACCGAAGATCAACGAGAAGTTCGCATGCAAATGGCTTCCGAGTTGTTCGAACGGTCGTGTGAGGATTCGGAATTTCTGAATAACATCATAACAGGGGACGAGACAAGGGTGTATGGATACGATCCGGAAACCAAACAACAATCATCTGAGTGGAAGACTCCGAGTTCCCCCCGACCAAAGAAAGCCCGGCAAGTTCGAAGTAAAATCAAAGTGATGTTAATTCTTTTCTTCGACCGTGATGGAGTTGTGCATTACGAATTTGCCATGGATGGACAAACCATTAATAAAGAGTTCTACCATGATGTGCTCAGGTGACTTCGTGATTCCGTGAAGAGGAAACCACCAGCAAAGTGGAAATCTGGTAAATGGATGCTTCACCACGATAATGCCTCTGCTCACTCCTCACGTGTAGTTCAAAATTTTTTAACCAAACATGGCACCATTCAAGTCCCGCAACCTCCCTACTCACCAGACTTCGCTCCGTGCGACTTTTTCACATTTACAGAGCTAAAGAAAACGCTTAAAGGACGAAGGTTTGAGGATGTGAGGACCATCAAACAAAAAGCGATCGAACAGCTGTTGGCCATTCCAAAGAACGACTTCCAACCCTGATTCCAAGAGTGACAACAACGTTAGTCTAAGTGTGTTGCTTCTCAAGGACGATACTTTGAAGGGGATTAAACTGAAGTATGCATATCCATTATATTTTTTTAGATATAAATTAAATTCGGATACTTTACGGACAGCCCTGGTATTTAACTCTGTTATGGAGGGATATCTTCTCAAAGCGGACAAAATTCTTGCCCATCCGTTCTTCTTTAAGCGGAAGGTCGCGAAATGTGCTTGGAGAGGAAAAAATCCAAATGTATTAGCTCTTTATTTCATATGCGTTTACGTTTTAACTGATATTCCAAAAACTAACTGTATAAAAATATTTTTTTTTCACTGTCTCCTATGGCAGGCTTCAATGCACCCATGTGTCAGTTTTTGAATTTCTCCATTCTATGTAGTCTGATGAATAGGTAGGCAGACAGAGTTGATGACTCAATTCTTTTTTTAATATCAAATATATCGCTTTCACTTCCTCAAAAGCAGAATTCCTTCAATAATTAAAATCAAAACATATTTTTAGTAGTCAGATTTTACCCATCATCTGAAACATCTTTCATATCACTAAAAAATCTGGAAGAAGTTTAAAAGCTTTACTTCATTTACTGATAGAATACATGATCGCTTTTGTGAAATAAATTTGACAGAATAATAAAGCAAACTAGTAGCAGTACAATCATAAAAATAACTATAAATAAATAAATATGTAAGAATTCTCTGGTTTATATGGTGTAAAATTCTTATCTTTTATATTAAATCACATGCAACATATTTTAGATAGTTGAAGCTTATCTCCTTGCAAATTATTACAATATAGTTTTTTTGTTTTAAAACTTTCAAACTTAAAAATATTGTAAAATATGCAGAATTTGTGTAGAATTTATTCTTTTTGAGCTAATTGTAAAAACAAATTATTAAACTAAAATTACTTTCAATCGCAAAATTATTTTAATTAAAACAATTTACTGCGCCACTTTTAAAAGAACATAGATATTGTCTTGTAATGTTCAACATCAGATTTCCCACTTTTTGCGCCCCTAGCATCTCGCACGTGGAAAAGTTCGCTTCCCAGATATTTTACCCCTCGGATACTTCGCCCCCCAGCATTTCTTCTTAAGTGGAGTAGAAGTAAGTTAAACAGTTAAAAAATAACAGTAATAAATAAATTTATAAATAAAATCTAATCCTTCAGTCGTGTGAGTACTCTGTACTGGCGAATCTTACCTTTGTGTTTTTTTTTTTTTTTTTTTTTTTTTTTTAAAGTTTGTTAATAATTAATACATATTTGTAATACTTCGCCCTATATCGCGCGGGAAATGTTCTGGCGAACCTTGTAATTTTCTTTCTTTCTTTTTTTTTCATTTTTTTCATTTTTTTTCTTTTGGTTTTTAAATAAACGTTCCGGAGTAGGGGGCCTAGCATAGCTAGAAGCGCTCGACACCACTCTTAGAGTGGTGAGCGGCACCTCCTTCTTGTTAAATCCTTCATGCAGCGTTTTCCCGATAAAATTATTGTTCGTTCACAAGTTTTTATTTTTAATTTCAATATAAAACAGGTAAATATAAAGACAACATTTTCGATAGAAAAAATTGTTGAATTATAAATTTATCGCTATCGTTAAAATGGAATTTTTTGTGCTAAAAATAGCTATTATTGTGTTTATTTAATTGTTTATTAATAAATAATTAATAAAACTGGAGAATAATCAAATTTATTTCTAAGTGTTTACCGTTTCATTTCTGTCCTAATTGTATATTTAATAAAAGAAAAGGAATTGGAAAGAGAAAGAGAAAAAGAGACAGGGAAAGCAATTTTTTAATTAATCTGTAACAGCTCTTTTTTTATTTCAAAAAATATTTTTTCGGAAAGTTTTCTGCTTATCAGATTGTATTTCAACAAAACCTTACAAAACTTTTAGAAAACTTGACAAAACATTAAAGGATCATTATTCTGAAACATAAAATGCACATGTGTAATTTTCGCTGAGATATGAGTAATTGTAGTAAATATTTTTTTACTGCGCATTCGCAAAATACTGCACTTTTTTCATTACATATTTTTTTTATATCATAGTTTGAATGATTGATATATTAGGCGGCGTATGTCATTTTAATTCATTAATTCTTTTGAATGGAGTAAAAATTAAGCAAATTAGGTTAAACATAGGTTGAATTTGCATAGGTTTTAACATAGGTCTAATGATTGATATATTAAGCAACCTGTGTCATTTTAATTCCTTAGTTCATTTGAATAGAGTAAAAGTTAAGCAAATTAGCGATGAAAGAATGAGCAAAACTTTAAATATTTTTCAGAGTTGAACTTTCATAAGGGGTTTTTCACATGCCTCGTATTTAATTTGGAAATCCAATTATTTTAACACAGTTGCAAAAGTTCTTATTTGTGAAAAATCCCTTTTGAACTCACAAATCAAACGGAATAAATAAAATTGCGTTTCAGTTACAAGCTCATAACGGGTTTTTCACGAAATAAAATGTTTTGAAATGTGGTTTTTAAAACTGGATCACTAAATTAAACACATGACATGTGAAAACCTCAAAAAATTTCACCTCCAGAAACTTAAAAAATCTGGCTTATTCTTTTGCCGATAACCTACTTAATTTTTACTCTGTTCAAATTAATTCTAGACATAATTTGCCTAATATATAAAGATATCAAACTATGTAATAAAAATTTTGTATCTTTCGCGTATACGCATTACAAAAAACATTTATTACTTACACGTGTGCAACTTATGTTTCGAATTAATAATTCTCCAATATTTTTTCAAGTTTTTTGAAAGTTTTGTAAAGTTTTTTTGCAATCCATTCTTGTTACAAGCAAAAAAACTTACACAAAAACTTAATAATTTATTAAAACAAAATTATATCTCTCCAAGTAATCGTACGATTCCTACAATAAAATCTTTTTGTAAAAAAATAGAACCGACTCCAAACAGGAATTACTATTCAAACAACTAAAAATGAAAGAAAATTGGCAGAAAATGGAACTGTAAATTGCGCCTAAAATTATAAAATAATTTCCTTCGCCAAACAACCTATAACACTACAATTAATCATAACTTTTGAAGTCGGCGCAAAATTAAATAAAATTTAATTAGTTTTTAAAGGTTTGTCTTTAGATCGGTAGCAACAAATGCTGTTGTGAATGATCCATTTTCATGTTTCCTTTATTATTTTATCACTGTATACAATTGGTCCATTAGTAGCATCTACATAGAACAGTGAACATTCTTCACAATGCGGTATTTATGTTTCTACGAAGTTAAAGTTTCCTTTGCGAATTTGGTATAACTTTGATAATTATCATTCTTGGTGGCTTTAGGATTTGGCGATCAAAACGTAAGGCAAAAATATACACGCAAGATGTATATTTTCATAATATATATTGTACGATGTGTTGTTTCATATTCTTGATTACTCTCTTGATATATTTTATAAAAGTAATCATGGTATCCCAAAGAAATTAAATATGTTTGCCAGATAATTTTGCGATTTTATTTCACCAAGGACGTCAGATACCAGCATCTTCGCCAACTTTTGCTGCTTACGAAATCTTATTTGTTTTCTTGAATCAAAGTAGTTTTAGGCTGCGTTTTGCAGGTATCAATGTTAGACGTGTATTTTGAATAGGATTTGATTTTCGTATTGAATAAAGGTATCGATTTTTATTTAATTTTGCGCCGACTTCAAAAGTTATGATTAATTGTAGTGTTATATGTTGTTTGGCGAAGGAAATTATTTTATAATTTTAGGCGCAATTTACAGTTCCATTTTCTGCCAATTTTCTTTCATTTTTAGTTGTTTGAATAGTAATTCCTTTTTGGAGTCGGTTCTATTTTTTTACAAAAAGATTTTATTTTTCTCTTTTCAGTGAAAACTTATTTATATAGCAGAGCATCAGAAGACGTTCGACGGAAGTTTCACAAATCACAACTTCCAAGAAAAGCGACATTACTCAAAAAATGGTTTATGTCACTGAAAATACATGAAATGCACCCAATGGGAACAAAAAAGTTACATCTCCATCTAAAAAGTTATCCACTCTACAGACAGTTGTGCCAGTTAAATTCTAGTCAAGTTATTTTTAAGTTGATTTTTCTCAAATGCTGCATTATTTAGTTATGCCACTTTTCTTGCCTTTATCGGATATGAGCAAAAAACTATCTATTGAACGAACATACGTTAAATTAAAAAGTCTTTAGAAATGTAAAGAACGGATACGCTGTATTCGTAACCGGAAATTCTGTTAGGCATATATATTTAACTTTACAGTGAATACGTGTCACCCGCTGCGCTGGAAATTGCGCAGCGTAAAGTTCAAACAAAGAGCAAAATATGCATTGCAGCTGACGGACAGAAGTTTCAACATCTATACTTACATCCTGCTTTTACCAGTGTAGCTGCATGCGTTCAGAAGTTAGAGTGAGAACAGACTTTTGTTAGTATCCTGTAATTTCTTTATATCTTAATGAAATCATAATGAAACCTATTTCAGGCCAAAATCGTTACGACAACAAAAAAAGTATTAAAATTAAATCATCTCTTACTAAGTTATAAGCTAACAAATCTCAACAACAGCAACAAGAAACATGGTTTGTATTGAGAACCTCTTCCTTTATGAAGTCAGTTTAAAACGTCTATGCGTTAATCGATGTGACTGCTTACAATAACCATACTTTGAATTTTACATAGCTTAAATGTCACCCGCTACGCTACAATATATGCAATGTCGTTCAAGTGTGCACAAGATAGGGAATTGTGAACAAACAAATGCACGTTTTAAGCGTTCTGTTTTTAGCACTAATGTCTAAACTATCTTTGCGTACTACATCGATGATGCTCTGCAAATTTATAATTCACTTTTTTCCCCTATCTTGAAACGTTTCCGAGATTGGATCGCAAACTCCCCTCTTTTCCACCAGGTGGCGCTTTAGACGGTTGAATCGCGTAGCACATGTCCACTTTACTATACCTACATACCACTTTTATGACTATAGCTGCAACTGTTCAACAGTTAAAAGAGTCGGGACTGACTTTTTGGGGCACCCTGTATTTTCTTTTGATCGCAAAGATATGACATGGGGACCTATTTCAGACCAAAACCTTTACAATAAAACAAAAAGTATCAAATTCGGATCATCCGTCCAGAAGTTATGAGCTAACAAACAAAAATAAAAACATAAAAACATACGCTTTGAATTGAGAATCTCCTCCTTTTTGAAGTCGGTTAATTAGAGCATCTCTTACGAAGTCATAAGCTTACAAACATCAACAACAACACATAGCTCGAATTAAGAACACCCTCCTTTCTGAAGTTGGTTGAAAACGACTTTGCGCTAATCGATGTGACCGCTTACAGAAACAGTACTTTGAACCACAGATTATATGTGTCATCCGCTACGCTGCAAAGTGTGCAACGTAGTTTACGTGTGCACAGTGTAGGAAATTGCGAACAGACAACTGCACGGTTTAAGAGTCTTTTCGTAGTAAATCGATGATGCTCTACAACTTTGTAATTAACTTTTCTCCAATCTTGAACCGTTTTTGAGATAGGAGCGCTAATGCCGCTGTTTTTCACCAGATGGCGCTTTATTTTTTTAGATTGTAAAGATGTTATAGTGGGACCTACTTCAGACCAAGATCTCTACAACAAAACAAAAAGTATCAAGTAACCGTATTTTGAACTATATAGCGTATGTCTCACCAGCTACGCTACAACGTGAGCAATGTAGCTCAAGTGTGTATAGTGTAAGAAATTGCTAACAAAAAAATGCACGTTTTTAGCCTTGTATTTTTAGCATCAATGTCAAAACTATCTTTTTGTACTAAATCGATGATGCTCAGCAATTTTATAATTCATTTCTTCCCCCTGTCTTGAACCGTTTCCGAGATAGGAACGTTAGCATGAATGTTTAAACTATCTTTTTGTACTAAATCGGTGATACTCTTCAGCTTTGTAATTCACTTTTCCTTTAGAACCGTTTTCGAAATAAGAACACTAACTCCGCTATTTTCCACCAGGTGGCGCTACAAGCGGTTTAACCTTGTATTGCATGGCCACTTTGCTATACTTACATACCATTTTTATCACTACAGCTGCAGCCGTTTAGCAGTTAAAAGAGTTGGGACTGATTTTTTGGGCACCCTGTATTTTCTTTAGTTCTTAAAGATATTACAATGGGACCTATTTCAGACCAAGACCCATTCAACAAAAAAAAAAGTATCAAAATCGGAGCATCCGTTCAGTAGTTATGAGCTAACAAACATAAAAAAAACATACGGTTTGAATTGAGAACCTTCCTTCTTTTTTGAAGTCGGTTAAAAAAGCACAGGAATGTTGTACATAGTATATAAAATTACATGTTAAAATATTAAGTCACTTGTAGCATTTTATGATACCTGGTATTCCAAAATATTTGTTTCCCCACCTGTAGCCGAATGGTTTTACGCTCAAGGCTGGTAAATGGGAAGTGCCGGGTTCGATCTCTGGTCAAGCTCATCGACCTAGCCTTTTGGAGTATTCTGTGGTTTTCTCCGAAAATTGCGTAAGTACGAGCTAGGAACCTCTTAGAAAGATCTCGAGTGAGGGCACTCCCCCTACAGGCGCTGGATCCTACAGTAGTCGATCGGCCTTAAGCCACACAGCCAACAAACAAACCAAAATATTTGTGTTTTATTTCAATTTGTGGTGCCCCCTAATTGCGCTCGTGACTAAATCGATAGTGGAAAATATGAGCTTGTAATGTTCTTTACATGTCTGAAGTTCAAGGTCATTTCCTTCAATATTTTTTTAGAAAATAGAAAAAATTTTAAACAAAAAAGGAAAAAAAAAAAATCCTTAATAATATCCTAGAACTGTATAATTGTCGCAAATGATCTTAGAACCCTAAAAACACTTTTTTTAATGGTGAAATTAACAACAACTATGCAAAGGTTTTAAAATAAGGAAATTATAGGAAGAAAAGTAGGTATTTCCATACGCGATAATATCGATATCATAATCATTTAAATTATTTATCGATTAAATCGCTATTTCCAGATGATTATTGGATTTACAATTAAACAGTTAATTTTCTTAATATCGTTAAGATAAAATGAAATTTTAAAGGTTTGTCATTATCAAATTATCATCTTAGAGTAATTTTAATGATACTCAACAGAACTGCAATTAATATTTCAAGGTTTTATAAATTGAAATATTTATTTATTTATTATATTTTTTCATAGTCTGCCTCAATTGAAAACTTATAATAAAAGCATTTACATTTTTTTTTTTTCATTAAAAATAAGTTACATAATAATTTTTTCAATTCTTTGTTAAAAACGCATCCTATCTGTCAGAAACCAATATGAAGCTTAGTAAAACAATAACCTGAGATATCTAGTTTTGTTAATTTAAATTTCGTACTACGTACATACCTATAATGATAGATTATCTCTGTATTGTCTGTATTTTAATTTTGAAAAACGACATTTTTTGACAATTTTATCTAATAAAAATTTAAGACTGTTGAACAGACATCAAACGTTTTATCAATGCAAATTGAAAATGACGTATTTTTCCCCATGTCTGTTGGAATAAAACTCATCTTATCTTGCTAGCAAATAAATAAAAACTTAATAATAGTAACACAAGTCATCGTATAGTTTTACTAATATTCAAGGAAACACTTTGTAGATAAAATCTGTTGCGATCAATGATAAATTTTAGTATTTGTAAGCTTAATATATACATATATATATTTATTTTATTTTAGCGTTTTGCTGAAAATGCACCCAAGGAAATAAGCATTGAGTTTTTATTGTCCTTTTGAAATATTTATGGTATTTTAATGAAAATTTCATTGTAATTTTGTTTGTTTATTCATTTATATTAAATAACTTGATCATAGGCACTGTGTAATATTCACACATTGAAATTTTGACATTTTATAGATTATCTAAAGAAGTACATGGCAATTTCTCCTGAAACTTCAGAGATATAAAGAAATTTTTAGAGCTCATATATTTCTTTCCGAGATAAATCTAGAACAGGCAATAAATTTAAAAAGTTACTAAAACGCCTTAGAAAACAATGCTTAAAATAATACTTTGTAGTCATATCATACGATTATTACGGTTCTCTAAAGTATTTGTGTTTATCTGTATGTGAATTAATTGCATATTATTTGATATTTAAAGTTTTCTTTAAAACATTTGAAAAGTTTCCTTGTATACACACACACATACATATATACAGGATGTTTCAGTACCACGTTTTGTAATTTCTAGGAGAGGTAGAGTGCATCCTGATGATTCAGAATCATATAGCAATGCAAGGTCGGAAATATTTTCCTGTAGCGTTGATGCACGCAGAAGCATCAGAAATATTAAGACATCACGTAACAAATATTCGTTTTAATAATAAACGTACATGAAGAATTACCTGCTTTACGTTGGTGGAGGAAGCTTCGAACTTTATCTTTGACCCCATGTTCCTTTTGTTCATGTACATTTAATGTTAAGACGAATATTCATTTATGTGGCGTGTTTTATTAATGATATGTCTGTGTACATCAACACGTCAAGAAAGCATTTCCGACCCCGCTTTGGTATATGATTCTTAATCGTCAGGGTGCACTCTATCTCTCCTAGAAGTTCTGAAACGGGGTACTGAACATTTTGTATTATACGCATATATTCTGCAGGATTTTCCAATTTAATTTGCAGTGCTATTTTTAAAGAACTTAATCAACTAAATTTGTTGTAACATCTTTGTGATTTGAATAGGAAATTGGAAAAAAAGTTGGAATATTGAGAAAGTCTATAATTTCGGTGATAGAATGAGCTGAACTTTGCTGCTTTTCATGAAAGATGGATTATAAGACGTTTTCTACAAATTACATAGTTGAACATAAGGCATAAAATAATTAAATAAAACTATATAAAATTTATGTTTTACTATGTAGATGTACACTATATTGATTGAAATAATCTTTGCTACGTATGTGAACCAATCTGAGAAACATGCTCAAAAATTTATTTAAAAAAATATATTTAACTCATTTTTTTTTCTTCTTTTTTTTAATCAGGAAATAATATCTCTTGATTCAATGCCTATAAAAATTTTTCGTTATTTTATATATTACTCGATTTTTTTTTGTTTTATTTAAACAGGTAAGTCTTTTAAATATTTAGTTTAAATTCATTAAAATAATATTATATATACAGGGTGGCCATAATTTAACTGACAGTGCTTATAGTGTTCTACAGCGTGATCTATTTGCAAGAATACCATAAAACTTTCTAGAAAAATTAAACTAGACGGGAGACGAATAATCCTGCAAAAAAAGAGATAGTTTCTTAATTTACCGCTAGAGAAATGGGGTACATGACACTTTGGTTCCGCCGTTTTGGTCCCACCACTTTGGTCCCGTCGTTTTGGTTCCGAGGAAATTTTGATCCCGCCATTTTGGTCCCACATTTTTATCTCGATATCAAGGACAATCGAAGTATCACAGGGGGGAAAAAAGAGGAAATTTTTCTTTCATATTTCGAATTCTTGTCACTTGCCTTGAAGAGATGGGGTAGGGAAATTTAAAATTATTATTTTTATTGTTATTGTTTTGTAACAGAAAGTTCTAATAACAAATATATCTGAAAAAAATGTTTAAAATTTAGAAATTTAGATATTTCCCTTTGTACGATGGAAGAGCAGATACGATGAAGACAGCAAATACATGTGTAAAATTCGGGCAAAAGAGAACTTAGACAAATTTTTACTACTGGAGGGTTAAATAGCTACAACCTTTGATGAAAATGATGTAACTAAAAAATGCATGGAACTAAAATTTTATAATCCCGGTTCGAATTTAGAATGACAAATGGCATTAGTTATAAGCGAAGATATAAGCATTGTTAATTTATCTAAGCCTCTTAAATTTCAGTTTAAATAAAATAAAAGGTTTTTAATGCAAAACATTTTAATGCGACTCTTAATTATCACATTCAAATTTACAGTGTTCGAACACAAAATTTGCCTGAAATCGATGCTTTATCCAATCATCCCCTTTAAATGTTAGAGTTTAATTATAAAAGATGATGCGAGAAATCTAAATAATGATCTTGGGATTTAACATTTACAGAACTGCTAAACTTGAGCGGGTAAATATGTTATATGGATTTCTTGATATATTCGGTGTTTTTACTAAGCCCTCATTACATTTAGTGCAAAAAATACCTAAAGTCCTACAAATTATAAGGAAAACAGCCTATGTTCATTTTTATGTATTTTATTATATCCAATGACATGCTAAAAATGCAGTGTTTTGAAATCCTTTCAACTATATCTGGAATAACGTTTGTAGGACATGTGAATTTATTTAACATTAAAGTTTATTAAGTTGTGATATAAATACAGATGCTGGGTTTCTAAGCATGATCTATGCTATAAAATCGCATTGTAAGAATTACCGGAGGTGTTATAACGGTAGCAATTTTATTGTGTTATATTTTATTTTCAGTTAAAATTTCGACAGTCTTACATAAAATGAGAATAAAGTGTTTTCCCATATTAAGAAAACTTTATTCCATTCAAAGTTCAGCAATTAATACTCGACATATTTTCCTTTGAATTTGCAGAAATTTTAGTAATGTTATGTTACGATAATTCAAGCGTAAAAAAATATATATATAAATATATTTAGCTTTTTATTTCTTAGTGTTGCATAGCGTTATTGCAATATATATATATTGTATAATTTCTTTTTTCTACTTTTTTTTTTCAAGAATGGTAACTTTTAGCCTCATCTAAACTTTTTTAAAGAAAGGAAATACTTGAAAAGAGTTTTTGATTGCTCTACCTGTAGGGATTTAGCGTGTCAGTCCTCTTATGTTTTTATTTATTTCATAAATTTTACAATGGCATATTATATGTATTCATAATTGCATCAATATAAAACACAAACGGAGATGATAATGCTAATCAATTAATACATATTGAAAACAAAAGTAGTAATTAAAAAATCTGAATAAAAAAAGACTTTCTTCCTATTGTATGAGGAAATTCTGCAATTATATTTAAGTAAAAAATCAACAGGACCGGAAATCTCCGTATTTCTAAATGCCTAAGGAGCAATCGTAATGTAAATGTTTCATATTTACCTAATTGACATTCCTTAATTAAAGATATTCTAAGATCACTTCATTTCTCCCATATCAACAAATATGCAATTAGATTAAAAAACTGACATATACTTAAAAGATCGCGAAAAATAGCAGGACCAAAATGACCAGGGACCAAAACGACAGGACCAAATCAGGGGGACCAAAGTGTCCTGCTTCGAGAGAAATATGTGGCGCTGTGTTTCTAAGTAAAGCTTTTGTCGCAATTTATTATTTAAAATTCATGATTGTGCACTTTTTTTTCTTTCGTCCCCTTTTATTATTTTGAAATCGGAGACACTGCGCTAATTTGCCCTCTCTGCTCCATTTTTTAAAACTCTCCTTTCTATTACACAGCGCCACCGACGTATTTCTCTAATGGTGACTTTTCGAACTTTTTTTCTGGAATCCTTCGTACCCTGTTTTGTTCAATATTCCTACAATATTTGGTGCCATTTTGGTAATTAGATCGAACTACAGAACACTGGATGCACTGTCAGTTTAAATATGGCCACACTGCATATTCATACGAAAGCACGATTCATATTCCACAGTCAGGAATTGAAACAATAACAGTTTGTATGGCATCTAGTTTTAGAATTTTAACAAGCCATTTTTAAAGAATGCATAACTCAAAAACTGTCTTTTTTAGTTCTTCTGTCAATTTCACTTCATACACATTTAATGATGGCAACTAATTAGGGCTATAAAGAAGATCCTTCATAAGTGAGTTTTTATCACGGTCTTCGCTACTTGTTTGTTCATTATTGATTTAAACTATTCACTTTCTTCTAAAATGCACACTGTTAATAGATTTCTGCATATTATCTTGCAATATTTTCAAGTACACTGCTCAAGAAATTTTGAAAGCACATGGTTTTAAAGAAATGACGCAAATATTTACACTTATAAATAAGTAAAATAAAATATACTTAATTTAAAGTGTATCAAAAAACAGAAAAAAATTCATATACAAATCAAGCTCATGACGTCAAAAAGCAGAAAAAGGAGCTAAGTGCAGAAATCATGATTTCGCGGAATCTTCTTTTTCCCTGTCTGTGTTATGAAATTCAGTTTTCAGCATTTATTTTCAGAAAAGGTTATCTGATAATACCACAACATGATATACTGCAATCCATGGCTGGTTGCATTAACCGGAGACTTTAATCAGGGCAAACATAAACAAATAAATTAGGGCTGAGCCGCAAGATGTGTCATTTTAAAACTTTAGAATTGATTCCAAAACACAAGGAATTCTAGACGTTAGCCAAAGCAAGGTCTTCCAGGTGCTACCACAGAAACTAGTTACAAGCGGCGCGGCCAGAGACATTATCTGTACAGGACTAAGGTAGCTTGTAAGAAGCTAAGACTGACTTCCTAGATTTTTTAATCGTCAAAAACGAAAAATTATTTAATATTGAAGTGTCCGGGGGAGGGATCAGACCCCCATAGTCCCCACTGGCTAGACTCTTGACCGATATATACTGTTAACAGCTAGTTGAGTCAATACCCCTCAACTACAGAAGCAGTTTTTCTTGAAAACGGAACTAAGTGTGTCAAGCGAAACAATCTGAAATAGGTTTCATCAGGGTGGTTTCTAGGCGTGTAGACTAATGGCGGATATTTCAATTGATCTGAAGATACCATGCAAGGAAAGAATTGGGCTTTTGAACACCAAGAATGGAGGCAACGTGCAATGTTAAAAATGGTTTCTTAAAAATGAGCTAAATTGTCTCAAAATAGCTCCAAAACAATATATACTTAAATTTGAGAAACCATGTACTTGAAACTCGAATAAATGACTAATTCAGAAACGCCGAAGAAAAATATTGAAAATGCATACAGCTGTTTCGGCAGCTTTAAGCGTGCCGTCTTCAGTGCAAGTTTTTTTTGCACTGAAGACGGCACGCTTAAAGCTGCCGAAACAGCTGTATGCATTTCCAATATTTTTCTTCGGCGTTTCTGACGTAGTCGTTTATTCGAGTTTTAATATTCCAACGCCAAGTCTCCTGTTATTAAAACCATGTACTTATTTTTGAGTATACTGACATGCTCAAAAATGAGATTAACCAATAAGAATCCAAATATCCCTATGTTTCACTTGTCAATATACTCAGAAATGAGTACATTGGTTTTCAAATTTAAGTATGTATTGTTTCGGAGCTATTTTGAGACAATTTAGCTCATTTTTAAGAAACCATTTTTAACAGTGTAATTAACGCCAGTTTCCGTTTACTTACGATTTTCGATTATGTCTGAAGTGTGACATCTGACGTGTTTTGGTGTGGAGGGACTGGGACACTCAAAATAATCCCAGATTCGTTCATGAAAAATCTACTTACAGACAAGTTGAGTTAATTGTATAGTTTTAAATCAGAATAAGCGGACGTACAGACCTGCATATGATTCAAAATGAAAATTTGTCGCTTCAAAGGTACGTAGAGGTGTGATACTAAGACATCTTCTCGTAGCTTACGTTGCAGCCATCAGCGATTCCTTTCTTTTAATAGGCGATAATTCCCGATTTCATACAGTTCGTCTTGTGAAGAAAATGCTTGAAGATGAGTCACTATAGCGTATGTAATGAACAACATGCTCTCTTAATCTAATTCTCGTAAATCACTTTTGGAAAATGCCTTGATGACTGGAGATGATTTGGAGTATGGATGCAATTCTTGAGAGGTGTAACAGTATTCTCCAAAGTCATATCGACAATCGCACTCATGCATGGAAAACAGGCGTGCAGCACTCTTAGCTGATCGAAGAAAACACACGCCATGTTAAACATCTTGCATCATTTCAAAACAATACATGTTTTAGTCATTTAAATGCGATAAATTGTTGCCGTGAAGTATCAATTAATGTTCTTTCTACCTTTTCAAAGAATTAAAGCTCTTGCACAAGTTTAGGTTTTGGTATTGCGTTTTTGATACTCGTACATTCTCCATTTTTTGCTCATGAATGGCTGTTTCGCACGCGTTTCTTCATTGTTTTTGCTTGCTTCTCTAATTTGTTTCAACAGGGTATTTGAACTGACCATCAATACCTTCAGTGACATTTAATTTCTCAACACTGAAACCAACATTAAACCTCAAACATTGACTCCTACTCCACCATTCCTCCCTGTAGAAATGACATTTGTACGAGTTTCAATCAACTGTTTCTGCGCTTCAAAATTTTGCTCTTTTATCTCTTACGGAAAATTTACAATTATCTTTAATTTCCAAAAATCAATTGGCAGGCTTCAGCTTCTTCATTTATTTTTCTTTAAAGAATTTTGCTGGGAAGCCCTTTGTGTTGCAAAATTCATCGAAATCTTTCGTATTAAAAATTTAATTTATTATTTTTTGAAGGTTTTAATGCTATAATATTATTTTAAAAACTTTTGCTCTGAAATACTGGTGGTAATATAATAAAACGCGTGTAAAAATATAGGAACGCTGTGACCACTGATTGTATAATATGCAATCAGTGGTTGCAGCGTACATCATATACAATGTATATGATATTTGTGTAAATAGCATAAATGAAAATAATAATAATATTAATAAAAAAATTGTATAATAGAAAAATTGAGTAGAAGCCAACATACCTCAAAACTGGCTTCTTGATTATAATTGTACTATATGTGCATTGAAGACCACCAAAACTTTGTTTAAAAAGCCTAAATATTTTGTACTAAATATTTACTTCATTCTAAAGTATTGATCAAAATCTGACATTTACATTTAAAGAAAACGACACATTGTAGATCGACGTGTCTGATAAATAGAATTATGTTGTTTTCTTTTCCTGATATTCTTGGAGAAATTTGAATATTTTCAGATTATTTCAGCCACTTGATTGATGACTTCGGTTACTTTAAAAAATATTTATTCTCTAAGCATTTTTCAGCTTGACGAGTCACCGCAACAATACGTATTTACTAAGTTGAAAGAATTTTCATGAAATATTTTATATATTATGTTATAAAAAAAAAAGTGAGAGAGAGAGAGAGAGAGAGAGAGAGAGAGAGAAAGAGAGACCCGAGTTGATAAGTTTACTTTCATTGTCAAATACACTTGGAAGATACAGAGAATTTCAATAGTTTAAAAGTACTTCAATTTAGTAAATAGAAAAATTATGCTTGAGTATATGTTTAATTACTTTATTAACTAATAACTATTTTATTACTAATTAAAGAACATATTAATATATTTCATTTACTAAAATATACTAATTTTTAATTCGGAACGAAACTAAATTAAATTCACTTGTAGGGTGAACACAGATTTCCTAATTTTACGAGACCACTCCCCATTTTTGAAAAATTGCAACAAGGAAATTTGCTTTAACAAAATTATTATATTTTATCTCCTCATTTTCTTAGACTAAAAAATACATTCATAATTGGTTATTATTGCAATTTTAACGCCATCCTGTTATAAATCCGCCATCCTGGTCTCTTATCTGGTCACCTTGATATAGAAAGAAAAATACACTTTTATTATTTTGAAAATTAAGGCTTAAAATAAATGTTTCAGTTTTAAAGATTTATTAAATTTGGAATTTATTTTATGAGTTTATCTTTGATATAAAAAATGTCTAAGAACTAGAATGATTTTAAATATAAGAACGACTTCATTAGTAACTCTTACAAGACATCACTTTTAAATGGCTTTTTAAAACGGAAGAATTTATGCCTCTTTGTATTCTTCATCGATTCCAATTTATTTAAGAACTCATTCTGTATCTGCATATAATAAACTTCCGTAATATATTCATTAATAGAGTCAATAAAATCCCAACAAAAATTGTAATGAAAGACCGCAGTGGAAGAAACACAGCTGAAAAAGGGGAAGAATAAAAATACATAATTGGGAATTTTTAATATAATACTATTATATTACATGTTCTATTGCTGTGAATTTCTATGAATAATGTAAGCAAGGTATTGATATTAGTACATAAAAATTGTTTGACAATATATCAGAATTTCAGTAAAAAAAAATTTGCTTTAAATTTTTCAAAACGTTTTCTTATTTTTTCTTTTTTCTTTCTTTTTTTTTTTCAAGCTACCATAAATCCCACCTTTTACAAGAAGGTAAAAAAATGGGGGGAGGGGATATTACATATATTTAAATAAGAATTTATGATTGCAGTTATGCATACTTGCCAACCATCTTATTAATAACCGTACAATTGTTAACGCCCCCTGAAAAAACGCCCCGTTTCTCACACCACTATATTTTTAGAGTAATTCTCTCCAAATGTTGTTGCCATTAAATAAGGCTAAAATTACCCTAAAAAATTATTGATGTGAAAAAAAGGCGGGTATTAAAAATTGTACGGTTTATAATGAGATGGTTGGCAAGTATGGTTATGGAAACAATTGCATAGCAGTTTTCCTATGTAAAGATATAGAAAGAACGTAACATGTTTATTTTTCCTTTTTTAATATTTTAGGTACAAAGGGTTTGAGGCCAATTGTGTACACTAGGGATCTACGACTTGATTGGATGCCCTCAGTGGAGGTTTTATTTTATTTTATTTTATTTTTAAGGGGTGTAGCATATAATCACGCAAGTTTCGGAGAAAACCGATCAAAGCACCGAACGTCTAGGTCAAAGACCGCGATATGGTTTCGAACTCGGCATGTTCCGTCTATCAACTTAGAGAACAGAACATCTTGTCCACTAGTGGGTATCAAGTGTAAAATTTTTATATAGTACCATTTTTTTCTTTTTCAATAATGTTCATCATGCCTTATTTATTTTTGTATTTCCGACATTAAAGATAAATGCATGAAACTTCTTCAAAAATGAATTATCCAGTTCCATTTGTAAAAATATATGTGCCATATATTATATTTAACTGCTTATTTAATTTAGACAGGCTGGAAGACAACATCCAGTATTAAATCTCAAATATAGCTTTGATCTCTTATTGTATTGAAAGAATTCGCTACACACACACACACACACACACACACATATATATATATAAATATATATATATATATATATAGAGAGAGAGAGAGAGAGAGACCTATCTGCTACCAGAGATTATAATGTCTGGAAAAATTTTAATTAAATATATTTAAATCAATGTCAATTTAATTAAATGCTAAATATATTTTATTTTATATTGGTATTAGACTTAAAATTAAATAGAAAAAGCTCGGAATTTTTTTAAATAATTTAAAGAAAAAATTGTTTTTAAATAAAGAGACATTTATGCTTAGTAGCAAGTATTTACTTAGTTTATTAATGTAAAAAGTATTTAGAAAAAGAAACGAAATGTTATAAATTACAACAGTTTTAGATTATATGATTAGAATTTAATTTTTGAACTTCATTTGCTCTTCTAACTAGGAAAGGTGTATGTTCATCAGTTACACGACATAGATTTTTATATCTGATGGTGGACTATGCCTTTATTTCAATGGTGATAGACCATAATACTTTTTAATGCAGTAGTATTGAATATAAGCTAAAATGGTAAAGATTTGGTCACTATTAATACCTTCAAACAATATGATTCAGACTTGATCGTTCAAACTTAGTTGGGTAAAAAAATAAAAATAAAGATGTTTCGCATAGAAATGTATTGGCGCAAACAAACACATGACATTGTAGGAGGCATTAAGTTTACACAAATTCCGATCATGCACAAAACTGCTAAACGATTGCAGGTGGTGGTCATTCAGCAAGTTGATTAATAACTGACTTAGAGAAAGAACGAGTTGCTATATGTTTAACCAACCTGTAGGTATGATTCTACTTCACGGTATATCAGGGTTAATTATTAAAGAGTTTCGATAACATAAATCGAATACGCCACCAACTGACAAATACTGCAGCGTCAAACACAAGTAACCAACTACCCTTATTAGGGAGTAGAATTTTGTCATTTTTTTCTTGTAAAAAACTTCTATTGGTTCCAATTTCCTTGTAAGTGTTATACTAACCGTCTAAAATTTTTTCACGCCAGAAGGTATTTTTAACCCACATGATTCGAATCTATATGATTGTAGAAACTTTAAAATATGAAGAATTGAAGTGATCAACAATGTTTCGTGAGCTAGGATCACCAATCATTATTTGCTCAGACAGCATTTTTTACCTTTCTGTGTGGAAACCGAATATCGCACATTTTTTAAAGATATTATTTGTCCGTTATTCCTAAAAACGCTCCGAAAAGGTATTAGGACGTATTAAGATAATACTTTATTGAAATGTAATAACTTATTTTATCACATCATTATGTGCAACCAGCTGTGAAACTAATTGTTGTTTTCAACCAAGTTTCCCGCTATTATTCGGTGAAAAATGTGATTTTATCATGATATTATTTTGTGCAGCAACAGTATATTATGTAAATGATGTGTGTGGTTACCCGATGTACAACTTCTGAACTACATGCATTGTTCTGGGTATACAAATGTTTTGTCCACCACAGATATCGGAATTTTTTAAAATCGATTTCTTCGTTTGGGATACAATGAAAGGCATACTCAATAAGATTACAGATTTTGTATGAAATTTGAACGATTAATTCGAATCATTTTGTACATTATATTAGGTTTTTCCTGAACCTTTCTTTTCAAAATATTGTAAAATTAGGCACCGTAATAAATTTAACAAAATTAAACAAATTGTTTCAGCTTTTTTTTTTTTCTTTTTTTTATAAAATACAGAAAATATAGGGACACGAAGAATAATGAAATTTAACTTATGTACATTTCGTCTCAATAGAATTTTCAAAATAGAAAAAGTCGTATCCTTGCTGGCTTAGGGAAAACAAAATCGAGAATATATATATACACTAATATATTAATACGGTAGTTTTAAAGTTTGAATTTTGCAGAAAATTATCGTTTAATATGCACTTTGCTCTTAATGATTAGGAAGACATATACAAAACAGAAAAAGTTGCTGTAAATAAAATCACTCTGCGTCGGAATTTGCCCTGTGCACTGTTAAAAAATTCAACAGAAAACTACTGGTAATCATTTATCTTAATTTTTATGTAAAATTACAGAGAAAAATAAAGTTGTTAAAAAAATCTATTTTATATATACATTTTAATGGCTAATATTAGTTTAATTAATTATTGGCGAGAATATATTTGTGACTTGGAATGCTCTTTATAAAGAAGAAACATTTATTTTTAATTTTTTATATTAAGAAATTAAACAATAAGAATAGATAAAAATACAGAATAAGGATTGAAAATCTCGATTATTTATTTTTAACTAATAATTATTGGAAAATTACAAAGACTCTGGATAAACATTTCACAAAATTTACAGAAATTGTTCAGTGTATTGTTTTATTTATTAATATTTTAAATTTTGTTTATATAATACAGAAAATATAAGGATAGGAAAACTATTGATATTTAACTTATGTAAATTTCATTTCAATACAATTTTCAAAACAGAAAGAGTCGTGTCCTTGTTTGCTTAGGGAAAAAAATCCGAAAAATATGACACTAATATGTTAATACGATAATTTTAAAGTTCGAATTTTTGCAAAAATGGTAGCTTAAAATGAACTTTTCTCTTTATGATCAGCTAGACATATATATAAAACAAAAAAGTTGCTATAAGTAAAATCTCTCTGTGTTCGAATTTATCCTGTAATGATATGCACTATACTAGTTTATAAAGAAGAAGATGAGACAAACATAAATCGTTCATTAAATCTGAATGATCGTAAGATACAGGTAAATATTAAAGATAAAATATCAATGAGTAAAAGAAGTCAAATCTTTTAAAGTTTTGATTTTTATTTTACTTCATTAAGACTAAAAAAAACAGCTTATGGATTTTGATTAAGGTTGGTTGTTTCATTTTCCCGCAATAGTCCGATATACAATACTTATATGATAGAATATTCTGTCTTTAACGCCTTTTGGTTCGAAGTGAATTTGCGATTTTTGCACATTCTCTATTACAAAGGAACATGAGATATGGACTCTAGAGATTCTATTATTTCTTCTTTACCACTGTCATTCAGATTCTTTATCGTGGGATACATCTTGAGAGTTTCTTACTTTTTTTTTTTTTCCTGCAATAATCGATCTTTTAGTTGGGACTTCTAACATAATAAATTCGATGTCGTTAATCGTGACGTTCAAGTGTAGAATGGGTTCATGGTGCTGATCTTTTCTTACTTTTTTTACCCATTTTCGTACAAAGAATAATCGTAAGAAGTTTGTGCGAAGTTCGATTTTGTAAAGAGAAAATAAAGGTATGGAGAGAAAAATTTCACAACATTATATAACAAGAACGAAAAACCATGCAGTACGCATTGGTTATTAACACTTTCCAATTGTATGTTCTTGCTGTATCGTATAACTTTCAATGTTCTTTGCCTACGCTATCAAACAGCAGGCAGGCAGAAGGACTGAAAAGTACACAGATTGACTAATTAAATTTAAAAACACTCTTGGACATTGTTGGAAAGTGTTAAAAAAGCTTAACAGAAAAGAAAATCCAGCTGTTAGATTATAATTGCAGACCTTAATGTATCTGAATATTTTAGTGTAGCCCTGTAAATCTGAAGGTTATTCATATCATATTCTATACAAAACATTATTTTAGAATATTAACAATATATGTCAATTTCTTTATGATTTTTACAGTAGAAAGTTATTTAAATGTGATTTATAAAAATGCCTGTCTTAAAACGCAATGTATTGGCATTATACTAATCATACAGTATTCTATGGAAAGTATTCTTTTGTGCATATGAATAACATATATTCCGATTTCATTAAGCTTTAGCCACTTCAGCGCTGAATTTTTAATTTGACTGATAAAAAATCAATGAATGGTTAAATATGATATGTAGATATCTTAAATATGAAATATTATAACATTCTGTCAGTTACCAAATTAATTAAAAAATGTTCTAATTATAGGACACCAGGCTATAATTAAGCAAAAAGTGAAAATTTATTTTAAGTACAATTCATAATTACTTTGCAGGAAATATTTTGAAACAATATCTTTCTGCATGAAAATATAAAAATACTTCACATTTCTCACAGAATAAAGTAGTTTTGTATGTACAACCTTCCAATTTGCACCTCTGTTGCTTTGAACTTCTTTCAATCGTAATGATTTAGCCAGTCATAAAGAATATCATTTCAAAGCCAAACAGTTATCTTTATTTTTTTATTTATTTTTTTACTTTTTTTTTTTTTTTTTTTTTTTTGAGAGGGGTAAAACAGACAATAAAACCGGATGACCTCCAAAAATTGGTGGAGGCTGCTGATTTCTTTAAAAATAACAGAGTTTCTGCAATATCGGACATAAAATCCTTTAAATCCATTTGATTTTTCAGAGGAATTCCTAAAGAAACTGCATCTCTTTTGTTCTTCAACCATGAATTTATAATAAGTATATTGAAGTATAATACAAAGTGTCCATTTTCTGCTCTTTATACCAGTTTGGTATAGTGACATTAAAAGTCACGTTTGTTCACTCCCCCCATACTTTTATTATAGAACTTCACGATTTCATGCCTATCTACGCCAATAAAAGATGCCTTGCGCATTATCTGACAAAAACATAGACTGTAGAGTGACAATTCTATTCTCGAACCATTTTACAACACGGATTTTAATATCTTCTGTTTCACAAGTGTCACAACTTCCCAGTCCATCTTTTTTCAGCTGTGCATCAGTTTTTAAAAGACACTTTCTTCGCACAGTTCCAGCTGCAAATTTTCGTTTCTCTAATAGATCATTTAGTAAAGTAATGGATCTAAAATAATTATCAGAAAATAACTTATAGTCGAAGACAGATGAAAGGCGATTAACCAGATGTAAAACTATTGCTTCAGTTGAACTAAAATTTTGTTTGAGTTCAGAATCCACTGGTGTTAAAGATACTTGCTATACTATAGAATTATATAAGGTACCTGATTCTCCAAATTTTTACTCCCCATGGATTAGGCAACAAGTATAAAAGTACACCTTGTTTGCTCTAAGGCCTGATGTCCTATTAATAAAACAAATATTAGATTCCGATTTGCAATGCAATTTCTAGTAATTTTTTTTTTTTAGTTAAAAGTATTAAACTGAGAATAAAGAGTCTAATTTGTATTATGGAATTTTTTAAAGATGCAGGGAATTACATAAAATAATATTTTGAGAACTAATAAAAGGTACATCCACCTTTTTGGATTCAAATGACTAAACGCTTCCATTATATTCTCTGCTGGGAACTTGCTGCTCTCTACTGGGCAAAAATGGTAACGTTCTGCTAACCTTGCTTATATTATTAGTAGGATACTAGATTTTGAGTGTAAAATTCTTGAAAATAAGGAATATAGAGTAATGTAAAGATGTTAATTTATGCAGGATTTCGTGACTAATATTAGGACGCTAGGGCCGAAGGGGTTAAGCAAAGTAAAGTAATTAAAATTTGGTTTGTAGAAATACCTTTCATGGAACGCAGTGCTTTGTAATACTTTCAAGTGTCCCTGTACACAAACCAGTAGAGGTATGCACTACATTTTACATAGGAAAAATTCGATAGTGAACTTGAATAACATATTTTAATTTCATGAAGATTTATGTACAGTAAAGCTATTAAAATATGATTTTTAGAAATGCCTCTCATAGAATACAATGTTTTGGAATACTTTCAGGTGTCCCTGCACACAAACCAGTATTCACTCCATTTTCAAGGATATATTCGATAGTATAGTTTGAATAACATATATTAGTTTCAAGATATTCCATTAATATTTACGGGAGTTACAACGTGGACAGAGAGACGAGCAGACAGACATAGAAACAGACAGACAAATGCACAAATTGAAATCATATTTACACCTAAAAATTGTTAGAAAGTGTTAAAAACACTTAAAGTAAACGAAAGTGCAATTCCAGCAAATTTTTATTAATAGCTCTTAATGTAACTGAATATTTTTGTGTATCTCTGTAAATCTAATACTAAACGTACTATATTCTATAGAAAGCAGTTTTTTGTGCATATGAATAACATATTTCAATTTCATTAAGCTTTGTGCAAAGTAAAGTTATTAAAAGTTGCTTTGTAGAAATACCTTTCTTCGAACGCAATGTTTTGGAATACTATCGAGTGTCCCTGTACACAAAACAGTGATAGTATTTATAATTTTACATAGAAAACATCCGATAGTGAGCTTGAATAACATATTTCAATTTCATTAAGATTTGTATAGAAAAAAGGTATTAAATTATGATTTATAGAAATACCTCTCATAGAACACAATGCTTTGGAATACTTGCGGTGTCCCTGTACACAAGCCAGTAGAGGTATGCACTCCGTTTTCAATAGTGAACATCCGACAGTGAATACGGAAAACATACACTGATGGAAAAAAAAATCCCAACACCAGGAAGGAGCTGTGCTAGATAAACGAAATTTGGTAGGCGTGTTTATACATCTGAAAGATGACGTCAATTCAAATTTCGAGCTACGCGCATAAGTGTGGCGCTACTAGCGACACTATGAACATGCAAATGAGGTTTGCTTTAAATAAGCGCTGTAAGGTTTGTGATCGTTATTTACAGTTGGGATTTGACGTAGTGGGTTAATGTTAGTCAAGGATGCCTCTAAGAAGACGAAGAAGCCATTATCAACAGCTCACTGAGTTTGAACGAGGTCATGTAGTAGGGCTACGAGAAGGTGGGTTTTCTTTCCGCGATATTGCAGAAAGTCTTGGCAGGAATATATCCACTGTGCATGAGTGTTGGCAGCAGTGGTCAAGGGAAGGTACTGCCTCAAGAAGACCGGGTTCCGGGCGGCCACGTGGCACTACTGAGAGGGAAGACCGCCGTGTTCGGCGTATGGCTGTGGCTAATCGTACTGCGTCTGCAGCTGAAATTCGAGATGCAGTTGGCACCACAGTGACACAACGAACTGTTACAAATCGGTTACTTCAAGGACAGCTCCGAGCCAGACGCCCTGTAGCGAGCATTCCACTGACTCCAAACCACTGCCGTTTGCGACGTGAGTGGTGTCAAGCTAGAGCTCATTGGAGGACGGAGTGGAGATCTGTTGTGTTTTCTGATGAAAGCCGGTTCTGCCTTGGTTGCAGTGATAGCCGCGTGTTGGTTAGAAGGAGGCCAGGTGAACGCCTGCTAGCGACCTGTATGCGGCCTAGACACACAGGGCCTACTCCTGGAGTTATGGTTTGGGGAGCAATTTCGTATGACAGCAGGAGCACTCTCGTGGTTATCCCACGCACCCTGACTGCAAATTTGTACGTCAGTCTAGTGATACAACCTGTTGTGCTGCCATTCATGAACAGCATTCAAGGGGGTGTTTTCCAACAGGATAACGCTCGCCCTCATACCGCTGTTGTAACTCAACATGCTCTAAAGAGTGTCGACATGTTGCCTTGGCCTGCTAGATCACCAGATCTTTCTCCAATCGAGCACGTATGGGACATCATTGGACGACAACTCCAGCGTCATCCACAACCAGCATTAACCGTCCCTGCATTGACCGCCCAAGTGCAACAGGCATGGTACTCCATCCCACAAACTGATATCCGACAGCTGTACGACACAATGCATGCACGTTTGCATGCTTGCATTCAAAATTCTTGCGGTTACACCGGTTACTAATATACCAACATTTCACATTTGAAATGGCTCTTCTCGCCAATGGCTCTACCTGTGATCTTGAAACTTTAATCAATTAAATATGTTACCTAGACAAATGTATTGCTGAAATTTCATTACTGTACAATAATTTTTTCTTAGTGTTGCGATTTTTTTTCCATCAGTGTATATCAGTTTGAAGATATTCCATAAATATTTACGGGAGTTTAAGCGCAGACAGACAGACAGATGCACAAATCGAAATCATATTCATACATAAATTGTTAGAAATTGTTAAAAACGCTTAATGTAACGGAAAATGCAATATCAGCAAAATTTTATTAATAGCTCTTAATGTAACTGAATATTTTCGTGTGGCTCTGTAAATCTAATACTCTTCATACTATATTCTATAGAAAGCATTATTTTGTGAGTATGAATAACATATTTCAATTTCATTGAGCTTTATACAAAGTAAAGTTATTAAAATTTAGTTTCTAGAAGTATCTCTCATAGAACACAATGCTTTAGAATACTTTTGGGCGTCTCTGTACACAAAGTAGCAGAGATGCTCACTCCATTTTCAATAGGGAACATCCGATAGTGAACTTGAATAACATGTATCAGTTTCAAGATATTCCATAAAAATTTACGGGAGTTAGAGCGCGGACAGACGGACGTACAAAGTCATTAACACTTTTCAACCTTGTTGGAAAGCGTTGAAAAAGGATCCTCAGAAAATACGAGTTAGGCTCATAATAAAATAATTTTATAATATACTTTTTAAAATTAAACCAAACACTAAAAAAATATAATTAAATCAAGGCTCTTATTAAGTCAAGATTTGCAATAAGCTAGTTAGGTTTTATAAAGGGCTGATATTTTTAACAGATTACAGAATTACATTAATGTAGGGAAAATTAGCAATAGTTACACAGTTAGCTAAAATAGAATATATAGTATATCCGACAGTTTTCCAGAATAGTTTTCAGCTCTTTTGAAGCCTCAAGTAAAAATTAAGTACGGTAAACGCGATTAAAAAATCGTCAGATCAAACTTTGCAACTATCTTCATATTTCATTTGCTTAATGAATCATATTATTGTAGTATTTGTCTGGAACTATTTTTGAAAGGTTAGATAAGTTCTAAAAGAGAAAAGGTTCTAAAAATTCTAATTTTTGTAAAGATAAATCAAAGATTTAGAATCTAAAGATTCTAAAAGTTCAGAATAGTTTATTGTAAAAAAAAAAAAAAAAAAAAAAAAAAAAAATCAAAATTAACTAAAAAACATAAAAATAAATATTGTATTGCGCTTAATCATTTCAAGAATATTATCCTATATGATAGATCTTTTTTAAAGATACAGCGATTATATTATGTGAAAATTGTTTAATAAAATAAAACTTAATCGAAGTTATAATAGATAAAACAAAAGCATAAATGACTAAGGATTCACCTGCAAAGATAATGACTCAATTAAATATAGATTTCTAAGATTTCTAACGATCTCTTTTCTAGTGTGAAATGCGTCAAATTGAAAACGAAATAACGCCATTAAACCATTTGAACGTTACTTTAGACTCTCGATGCTTCGAGTAAATCATTTGACTTTCATTAACGTGGGAGATTATCCAAGTAAAATTAAACTAGGGATAATCATCCCATTAATTAACCGTGCATCCTATATAGATGAAATTTAAGGTAAGCGAGAATTTCCAGTTAGTGTGGAAAATTATTAATTTATTAGAGTGAGAGTAGCTACTCTCACTCTATATGACTAAAATAATATATGACTAAAATAATAAGAATTGTAATTATTTATTTGTAATACCATATTAGTAGATGCATTTAAATAAAAACCATTTATGTTATTTAGGAAAACTTCTATTAAAGATTTTAATACGTATGAATTACATTAACTTATTTAAAACCTATAACTGAATTTAATATAAAATTCATAGCTTAATAGAAATTTTTATTTGGAGCAGTAACAACAAACTTCATCATTAAGTAGGGTATTTTTATAAAGCATCAAAACAAGTAAGCTATTATGCTTTCAAAAAAGAGTTTTAAGTAATTTTCCTAGAAGAAAAATAGTAATATATTAAAAATAATATAACATAAAACATTGTTTTCATTATTACATATAAAGTTCTCTCATGACACTGTTTTTTTAAATGAAAATGGAATCGAACGTTTATCCTGTTATTTAAGAGATGGAAAGCAAATTACAAACTGTTTAAAGTTAATTTTGCTAGAAATATAGCAACTAAGCAAAAAAAAAAAAAAAAAAAAAAATGTATATAAACTTAAAAATCAGCCACATGCATATTAAAAAAAAAGAAAAGAAAAGAAAGAAAGAAAGAAAGCCATCGAAGTTGGTTGGAATTTTTAGATTATTTCCTTATAAGGAGCTGCGAAAATAATTTGAAGTGACAGCAAAGGTACAACATTTTCAACTTAAACTTTTCTAAATTAAACAATTTAATGTTATTATTAACATTAAAGTCCTAAAAATAAAGTAACTTTTTAACAAGTAAGAGGAACTATGTAATAAAAAAATATGTAACGGCGATTATTCCTTAAAACACGGATCATGTATTCAATTATAAAATGCATTGAAATACAATAGATTTTAGATATGGTCGATGTTTTAAAATTGGATGTCTCTTTCAGAGGATAGCTATATATTAATACGCAAACATGAAATTTGTGGTACTTTTTTAACGTATTAATTATATAGAAGTAGAGGATTGAAAGTGGTATCGTTCGAAAGGTATGGTTCATGTGAGATTGATGGAAAAAATATATTCTCTTAGGATGTCAAGAAGTTCATTTTTATGCACTTTTTCCTTTTATACATGTAAACATTTGTATTAAAAATTCCTATATAAGACATTTGTTAAATCTGTCAATTTCTTAAAATCAAATAGACGCAGTAATTTGTATAGATGTACCATCCCTATACTTTCGACTACAGATATTTCATTCTATGAGGCAACAGCTATTAGAGTGGTAGAAATGTTTATTAAATGATTTCGTGTGTTTCGACGGTTTAAGAAAAAAAAAATAGAAGAAGATATGTAAAACCATGCTGAATCAAATAGGTGCATATGGTACGAAAAGATGGTGCTGCCATGCTGCAATTAATTTTCCTTTACAAAAAGACTATATCTCAGGTTATATATTATATGTATAAAACAAAATCTCTCTGTATTTTTTAATTTATTTATTATTTATTATTTATTATTTTTATTTAATTTCTTATTTTTATGATAGAGCCTAAGAAAATTCTTTACACAGAAATTTTGAATTTATTATTTATTATTTGAATGCTTACGTGGTTGAGTTTGAATGCTTAAGTGGTTGAGTTTCGACTAAGCGATACTAGAATTTATTAACTTACAAAGTTAACAAGTATTAGGTTGAGTCAAAAGTTTTGTCCGCTTTCTAATCATTATTAAAAGTTAAAAAAAATATAACAATTATAACACATTTTCATTAACATATTCACCATTACTTTCAACAACCATTTTCCAACGTGACTGCAACATTAAAATTCTACGGTTGTAAAAAGCCGCTGGTTTTAGAGCGAAGAAGTCGACAATGCCTTGTCGGAGATCGTATTCGTTGCTGAAGCGCCCTAGCATAAAGTGCCCTAGCGACCTGAACAAATGATAATGTATAGGGGCAATGTCAGGGTGAGCGAGAAGTTCACAGCCCAACTCATTCAGCTTCTCACGCGTCTGGTTTGAAACATGTGGTATTGCTTTGTCATGTTGGAAGAAAACTCGTGCTGGATTAAAGTCTTTTTTGACGAGTTTCTGTTGAACGTGGTTCCGTTGAGTGCAATAGACATCTGAGTTCATTGTTTGTCCTTGAGGAAGAAGATCCCAATGCACAAATCCTGTCGACATCCAAAAAAGGCACAAAAGTGCGTTTTTTGAATGCATCCCAGATGTAGCCGTAATAACTTCAAGCTGATGTGGGTTTAGCCGTTGACATCCGGTTTTTTTGTTGTCGTATAGTACACACTTCTCTTTACAGGTAAGAATTCGACGCCATATATCTCGGCTAAACTCTCGCAGCAGCGATTGACAGACTGATTTTCAATGATTCTTTTGCATTTTGTTGAGCTCATGCAGTACCCTTTGATGATGCCTAATCTTCTTGCCAATTTTGTGAAGGTGTCGATTAACAGTTGACTGAGAAGTGCCAAAACCTTGCCCTAATTTTCGGGTGGTTTGAGTCGGATCGGCTTCAATCGCACAAAGTAAAGCTCTTTCATCGGTTGTCCAGAGTGTTTCTTATCGCCGCAGTGCATATCCCTGGAACAGAATTTTGCATACCAACGTCTGCATGTTCTTTCGTTCACAGACTTCCTACCAAATGTTTCACATATGTTACGACTTGCTACAGTTGCATTGTGGCCTTTTTTGAGCTCGTGGAAAATTAGGCTGCGGATTTTTCACGATTTTTTGACATACTAGATCTTTTTTAAAGAGTAATAAATCTGTGAAAATGAAAATAACATAACAATTAAATACATCATTTTGATCAGCATAAAATGAGCTTTTAAAATATATGACATTCACATTACAATTTTAATGTAACATATTTATTGATACGCAAATAAAAAACGGACAAAACTTTTGACTCAACCTAATATTATAAAAAAAAACTTAAATTGCTTCCAAAAATCTCTGAAAATTAGTTCATCTATTTGAGCGCCACAATGTCACAAACAGAGGCTTTAAACTTCCTCAGCTAGGTTTTTTTTTTTTTTTTTTTTTTTTTTTTTAAATATAAATCTTTTAACTATAAATTAACCTTTATCTGAACAGACTTTCATCAAACATAGCTAAAATCCATCCCGATTACTCTAAATCCTAATAATAATAATAATAATAATAATAAATACACATTGAAATCGTTCTAGCCATTTCGGAGTTATACTGCCAAGAGAGATCCACCGACACATTTCAAACTTATAGTACCCCTCTTTTTTAATTTTCACTTAAACAGTAATCATATCGTCTATTTTGTAATATCCTACAGAAATTTTTTAAAGCTTATTTTAAGGTCCATCTACACAACAGTAAAATTTCAATAAAGGTATCATTTATTCGTAAAATATTTTCAACAGTTCAGTGTTCATCTGTGCATCATGTTTAAGTGATGTTTACTACTATATCGGTGTTTACTATTAAACCAGCTTAATTTTCCTACAATGTCATTAGAAATGTACACACAGCATTTAAGGTAAATGTATCAATAATGGGCAATGCAACAGTAGTGGACATATTTAATCTTATATTCTAAAAAAAGCTTTCTAATTTATGCTTAGTTTCGAATAGCATTCAAGTTTGATGTTACAATCCATTATTATGTATTAATGTTTTAAACTATGCAGATTTTAAATCATCAGCTCTAGAATAAAATGAATTTTACTCAAACAGGGTGAACGTTTTGTCATCTTATCGTTATTTCTTGTAACCAAATTTTATTTGTTTTTGAACTGCTTATTTCGAGGTAATTTCTTGTACCCACAGCTTTCATGTGACTAAAATAAAGTACACAGAATTCATTTATGGGGTTAAAACTTTGACTTTTCATATAATGTTTTTATGGGCGCCCGTTACTGGCACCATAATATGTCATTGCTGACAATGGACGATCCTGTCCACTATTGGGCTTTTTGGTTTTCGAGGTAGACCAGTAGTGGTCATAGGGCCATCTTCTTCTCAATTTGGAATGTGAAATGGAATATTATTAATTTTAATCAAATATAGATGGAAAGCCTTAAGCATATCCATAAGAGATATATTTTTCAAAATTTGAGAAGATATTTGCATTTTTAAAAACGACACGCAGAATTCCAGCAAATGACTGAAAGCAAGACTATCCTTGGTAATTGAAAACAAGTAAAAACTACAACGTCTAGAACGCCAAAGAGAAAAAAATGGGAAGCAAACAGCTGTTTCGGTAGCATTTAGCGTATCGTCTTCAGTGCATAAAAAACAGCTTCTTGGATAAAGAAGCTGTTGCATATAGCTTCTTGTATAGTTTTCAGTGCATAAAGAATTCCTATATACATTTTCCTCTCGTTTCTTTATGCACTGAAGACAGTACGATAAATGCTACCGAAACAGCTGCCTTTCTCCCAATTTTTTCTCTTTGGCATTCTAAACGTTCTAGTTTTTACTTGGTTTTAATAATACAGCGCCAAGTCTCGTTTCAATATTATCCTTGTCAGTTATAAGATTACCATACGAGGGGTGATTAAAATACTATTTGTAAATCAAGACTCATTTTAAATAAAACAATGTGCTATTGAAGCTATTGAATTTTTCAGAGGTAATTTATTTTCAGCTTATGATACAATTTTTTTTTTTTATGGCTCTTCTAACGCATTAATGAAACGGAAAATACATCTTGCTAATCAAATATCTATTTTCAATTATTTCCTAGTTAAACTTTTTTTTTTAAAGTTTAGAGGTGTCCACTACTGAAATAGAAAAAATGTCCATCATTTGGGTTCCAAGTTCCACTCCTGACTCATTTTAAGTTTTTTATAAATATCATTTTTGGAGTATGAAAAGGCTTCAATCAGTACATTTTGCACTACAAACATGCACAGAAAGTTTTAATTAAGATATCAAAACTTTATGTTAAGTTTATTTACTTTCTCTTTAATTATTTTACACTTGTGAAATATTAAATTTTTAATCCTACTCATTATGCATTTCATTTGAAATACTGCAATTTACAAAATCTTGTTATTAGTGATTGACAGGAACAGAATAAAAGTTACATATATATATATATATATATATATATATATATATAAATATATATATATATATATATATTTAAAAACTGGAATAAATGACAAAATCAAAATACATTATATATGTCACAAAACATTTCTTCCCATTCCCTTTTCTAAAATATACATTCTAAATTGTTGCAATTTTTATGTTCTAAAAACAGACAAGAATATTTCCTCAAGATTTATACATTCGGATAAAAACAATTTCCCACAGAAAAGCATTTTCACATTGCTACACAAAACTATGAATTTTCCTAAACACAAATATATTCTTTTAATAATTTATCACAACACACTTTTTAAAAGAAAATATTTGTGTGTGCGTTTATCAGAGTTTTCTGACAAAAAATTTCTGCAACAAACTTTAAATATATACGTAAAATATTCTGAAATGTAATATTCAATGTAATATTATTTCGCTCTGGAAAGGATATGTTTTAACTTATTACTTTTTGTGAACGCAGATAATATTAATTCAGTTTCCTTTCTTCTTACATTGAAATATTGTGTGTCCTCTTGTCGCCTGATTTCCATTCAAGAGCCAGGCAAATTATTTGCTTAGCTTTTTATTTCTCAGAAACTAAAAACTTGGTGAAATCATGCCAGTTACCAACGAATTAATAATAGCATTTAAAAAAATTTAGATAAGATTGTATATAACGAAAAGCGCAACCTTGCTCTTTCTAATACTACTGTGATCTTGGCGAATGTAAAACGTAAACGCCAAGTAATTCCATTTTTCACTCCAGTTTTTGAGATCACTTGCCATCACGATGTAGCCGGAAAAAGATTAGGGACTTGTGTCCAGTATTATTCCTCCACTTCATAATGTCATTGTTAAAATGTATTAAATTTTTATTAATCTATGGTCCCGGTCCTTTGTTGATATTCCTAGTAAATAAATCTACCTATCCTTAAAAGAACAAAATACGGCTCTGATTTTTATACCGAGAATGGATCTTTTAATATGCCTTTGAAATTGATTTCTCATAAGGTTTTTATTTGTTTTTCCGTTATCAGCAAAACGTAATTCTCTATGTATGACACTTGATTTATCTCAATTGTATTCAAAAGTTCGTTACCGATTACTTTGAAGATTTCACACAATATTGCATTCAAAAACGCGCCTGTTTTTATATGAGAAGTTTTGCGAAATTTCATTTTAGCCCCTTTAGGGGCAGGAGGGGGGGGGACAAACACGCGTTTATAAGCTTAACTCTGTTTCAAATTATTCCAGGAAGTGAATTTTGGTGTGTGGATTGGTTAAGTGTACCAAACACATATTATAAAAGGAATTTGAAAAATTCACCCCTTCTCCCCTTTGTGTGTGGGGGTGAAAAACACGCTTTCTAGCATACCATTGCAACAAAGTATCTAAAGATAGCGGTTTTTTGGTGTTTCTGTTTTTTATGTGTACTCAAGCGAAGCGAACAAAATTTTCTGCAGCCACAACAACACGTGACCAGGTAAAGATAATTACTTAAATAAATATTTACTTGATACTATTTGATAGCATTTTTAAAACTTTTCATAGATTTAAAAATAAAGCCAACCTGAGTAAAAATACTGTTATACTAACCCACCACAAATTTTGAGCTTTAATGCATTTAAGTATTCTGACCCAGTATTGTGTTTATAATTAAGAGCGTACGGTACATTCTTGCATAAAAATTACATGAAGATTGAACATGTATTTTCTTTCATAACGCCTACATTTTAAATTTTAATATACATTAAAAGCGTACTTTAATTTATTTTTGATAACAGAAAAAAAAAAAAAAAATACGTTTTGAAAATGGGACTGTACGTTCAAGTACAATAAATGCTTGCTACCAATATTGGAATATTTAGACACGTGACATAGTAGCAAAACAATTTTGTTCCCGGGAAAATTCATTGTTAAATTTTTGAAAAAAAAGAAAAAGGCAATTTACTGGTACTTTTTTTAATCAAGTAAATTGAAAATAATGTGCGTTAAATGATCAAAAATGATTCAGCAGAAGTATGAGCATAGGTCTTTTCAACTTTGGAAAAAAAAATCGTCAATTTTATGTATTTCTAAACAAATTAAACTGGATGTGGCCATGTAATTTTGTTAATAATTATCGCGTTTGTATGATAACAAAAGTACTGTCTAAGATTTAGTCGCTCTAAATGAGAATTTTTTTTGAAAATCATTCTTCCGTATGTATCCAGACGACCTATCTTCAAAAATCACTTCATTCCACTTATTTGAGTAAATTTCGCAGGTTTACAATTGGTGTAGTTAACCAGACATCTGTCATAGGATGCTGACAAAATATAGATATGATGGTGACAAAATATAGATATATAGTATTTTACTTTGCAAACAGTTGAGCAACGTGTAGTTTCTCCCAAAATATTAGCCTTCCATTATTAAAAGAACGATGCAAAATAATCTCCTGGTACTCTTTCTAGTACTTTATCATAGAAATAGTTAACCTGTTGAAACAAAATCTACAAAATTCTTTCCTTCAATTTTTCTTTTGTTATACAGGTAAAAATAATGATTTATGTAATAATTTTTATTACATGAAACACCTATTTCTCATGCATATGTGTCCACTCCACTAGTATACATCTCTACATGTAATATTTGTTTTACTTGAGACGGGTTTTGTACTCTTGTTTAATGTGAAAAAAGTTGTTTCTTTGTCAATTTTATCCTCCTGGCGTTTGCATTTAAATCCTTTATCTGCCAGATTGTGAAACAGACAAGAAATGCATTTGAAACACTTTTTTTTTTAGTTATTAAAGAGTTTTTTTTAAAGATATATCCAATAAAAAATATGAATAACATGTCATCCTAGTGATTAATGAGGATTTTCTGAGGTAGTACTTTCATGTACCACTGATACATAGAGGTCGATAAAGGTAGTTGGGCCTTATAAAAGTGAAAAACAGTATTTACGTTTTACGTGCCATCAGTTTTTTCTAAAATTGGTGAGCGATTCTTGAAGTAATATAGAATCTAATTAAAACACACATGATGCTCCTGAAAAAGGCCAAGCATAAACAACGAGAGCGCTCTGTAAGTTTTTTTCTGGAATAGTCTAGTATCTTTTCTGGAATAGTCTAGTCTGGAAGCGTCTAGTATCTTGTAGTGAGATTAAAGTGAGGTAAGGTAAACGCAGTAGTAGTGGACACTTTAAGGACATTTTCCAGCTATTTTTTGTGTCATTTCCTAAATTTTAGGGTTTCAAAAAATAATTAATATTTCAGACCTTTACTAACTCCTTCTTAACACGACTGTATAATGAAAATTGCTAATTGTAGCATTTATATACGTAAAAAATCAAAAATCTGACGAGCTTAAAATGAGCTAGTAGTGGACACACTAAAACCCAGTTGTGGACCCTTTTTTGTTCCAGTAGTGGACTCCTTTGAATTTTTGCTTTAAAATTCAACTCTGAAATTGCTAGATTACAGAATTGTGCCCACTACTGGATCTGGCATTAAAAGTCACATGAGCCAGTAGTGGACAGGGCTGTCCACTATTTGTTATGATGACATTTTTTGGCACCAGTAGTGGACACCCATAAAAATACTATGTGTTAATACAAAAATTTAAAAAATAGCACAATTTTTGAATCCTGCATACTTATTTTAATCATATGAAAGCAAAAGGTAGAAGAAATCAGTTAAAAATAAGCAGAGAGCGAGCAAATAAAATTTCATTTCCTTATTCAAAGTGATAAGAAGAAAACGGCAAAATCACAAAAAGTGCAAATGTTTTAGTTAAACTAACATTATTTTAAAACTAATGGCCGGATTATTTTTTGTTAAAGGGTTTAACAGTAAAGGACTATAACTCCCTTCCTGAACATTACTCGTATCTTCAGAATTTTTAGGTAGCTTATTTTCCGAGTTTAAAATTAAAAGTGTGCACTACTGGTACAGGGTCCACTACTGGTGCGTTTACCTTATATACGTTCCATTCTTATGAATATCTTTGGTATATCTTCCATAAATTCGATTTTATGTATTTTTTAAAATAATGGTATTTAAAGTACCGTCGATAGATAAAGGGTTAAAAAAAAATTTTCTCTGATTAGGTACAGGACAGGACGTTTTGACAAGATTGTTTTTGCCTTTACTAGTAGCTTTGCACTTCTCGCAACTTACTTTACCTTATTTGCAAATTCTTGCCTGCATTCTGCGATTATGCTTTTCAATCTGACAGTATCATCTCGCTACACGTTTGTAAGGAAGTTCATACTTGTATTCTGTAAATTCTGCTGACTAGTTTGTACACAATAAATTTCTGTACTTAGATGCAAAACCTAAAAATAAAAATATGTAAAGCCTAAAAATAAAACCTTCAGGGATGCCAAGTCAAAAGTGCTAAATCACCTTAAATACTTTTAAGTTATGTACAACTGTTTACTTGCAAAGTTTGTAACATTTCTACTTCTTAGAGGTACGGGTTGTTTTATCTTTAAACTTATATATTACTACTTGATATCAAAATATTTTTATTTACGGGCTATAAGTGGTAGAGTTCATACATAAAAGATGTTTTATATCAATCCTCAAATTGTTGGCACTTAGGTGAGAACGAAATTACAGTCCGAACGTAGAATGTAATGAATAAAAAAAAATTCTTTGTTAAAGTGATTTCTATAACAGTTCAAAGAATCCTTTTATACGACTAGTTGAAATTCCGGAATGAGTAAAATCTCTGTAATCTAATTGTAAAGATATGAAGCCTCACACACTCAAATGCTCAAAGTCGCGAATTGAAGTCAAGCGATATGAAGTTTTTTGAAACTTCGTCGAGATTAAAGAGTTCCGTTGAATAGATAAAAATAGTAGATGGAAAATTGTGGAAGTTGTAAAGTTTCGGTGTCTCAACTGTATATGGAGTATTTTTGTGAAAATGAATTAAAGTAAATATATTGAAGTGATTCTCCAGCAAGAAATATTTAAATAGTGCCTCGGTGTTCTTATGAGAGATTCTAAACATGTCTCTTGGAAGTTTATAAAAGTCAAGTAATGTAGTTGGCGTTGCTTTTTAATATGGTTACTTTATCCCTTATCCGACATACTTATATCAGAGCAGAAATACGTTTAATTCACTACAAGGAATAACGGAAGTGATTTTAACGGGTAATCAACTCCCCACTACTCACATTTTAAGGAGTTAAAAGGAAAAAAAAAAAAAAAAAAGATTGCTACTTCCTGCTTTTTTATTCACATTCCCTACATTTCTAGCAATCAAAACAAGTGATCTATAGGGTGTTGGAAATACGCAACCCTTACATAGTACAAAAACCAGGTAACAAAATTGTAATTAGCAATCTACAGGTGTATAGCATCAAACTAAAACAACATGACAGTCCATTTAAATGTGTACAGTTTACAAGGATTCAGGTAAAAAAGGAATCTCCTATAAAGATGATTTTATTCTGTACTTTAATTTTCAATTATAGTTTGCTGTTTTACTCTGCCTGTAAAGCTCATTTTTAACCTGGTATCAAAGTCACTAACATACTTTATACTTATTTAAATATATTTGTGTAAATTAACCTCATTCTTTTTGGAAATATATATATATAAATATGTGTATATATATAATGCAATATGCCGTCTAAAACAATTTGGTAATTCTTTTATATAAATGACGAATTTATATAAAAGATTATTTTATACAAATTTACTAAGTTTTAAGTCTATAATAATTTATTACACTTCCATTTACAATAAAATTTTTCCTTATTGTTGTAAGTTTGCGATATTACGTTGCTTAAAAATGAAGGGAAAAAATTATGAATTATTTCGTTTGAAAAAATCATTCATTGAATCATTTCGACTTAAAAGCGAAATTCCAGTAAACTGTACAAGTGCAATATACTTCTAAACAATAAATATATAAATTAAATAATCTAATTGCTTTTCTCTAGAGTATAAAAAAATAACAGATTTTAAATCCCTAATTTCCACTACTAAAATCATCAAAGACACTCTTCTAAGTCAATTAAATTCGTCAAACATTGTAGTTGCAATAACACGGTTTAAAAAGTACTTGTTATAAAGTATATCTCATTAAATGTTTTCCAATCTCACTAAATGTAATAATCCCAAACGTCAGTTTCGTTTTGACATATGTTTTGTTCTAATTATATTTTCTTAAATTTTACAAAATTTGGAAATAATTATTTGTAAATGTTTACGTAATCTGAAGGTAATATCAAATTCACATGGGGGGGGGGGGTTCTATAAATTCTTTTATATTTTATATTTTTACGTGGTTATATCGACACTGTAAAAAATGCTGCAGTAAAATTACGGGCAAAGCCCGGCAGCAGAGATTCCAGACAAAGCCCGTAAATAAACATTTAGATGATGAATGATGTATCGCCAGTAATTTTACGTTGTGATGAAACATACAACCAACCTGCAAAAAAAGTAGCATTGACCGTAAATTTAAAAGTTAAAGTTTGAGTTTCTCCGATGCTTTAAAAACTTTTCTTGCAATTATTACACATGCGTGCAGTGAGAAATCCACAACATTAAGCAACTTATTTATTTTTTTACACATAAAAGCTAATTTATTAATTTTCATTCTACGCAAACTTTCTTCGGCAGCCCGGGATTCGAACTCACAATCTCCTGTTTCAAAGGCCAGCGCTTTACTAACCACGCCGTTGGGATCACAACGACCATTCTTTACAAAAACTGATAAAGTCAACATCAAAACTGATAGGTTGATAAATCGTGTCATCTGGAAAAAAATTTTTAATAAAAAAAAAAAAAAATTAATTTTGTCCCGATTTACAGCACAATGTGAAGTAACAAATCTTCAATTATTTTTACAGAACTAGCTGTAAAAAATATACAGCAACCTATGTTGTATTTATACTAAAAAAGTGCTTCATTTTTACAGAAATTTTTTACAATGATTGAATATTGTTAACGTTCAAACAATGCATAAAATATATTTTCTTTTAAGACTATTTTAAAATCTAAATTTGCTATTTTTTACAAAATTAAGAAGTCAGTCAATTATCATATTGGAAAACTTTTACTTTATTTTATAGTTAAAACAAAAATTAAATTTATTTTTCAAGTTATAGAAATTTATTATATTTTTAAGTTATAACTATTACAAACAGTAAAATTTATTTATTTTATATTCAAGAAAATTAAATAATTTTTTCATAAAATTTTCAAATTTTGAATTGAATTATAAATAAAGTAAAAATAAATAAAAGTTTAGATTACTTAAAAAGAAGAAGAAAAAAAAAAAAAAAAAAAAAAGGCCCGCCTCGAACGCTGGTCGTCTGGGTGAAAGCCTTGTGCTCTACTAAGCACGCCACGGTAGCGCTGATCGAGTTGCGACATCCCTTCTATTTAAAGATTACGAAAACTTTAAACGCTTTTTTCTAGAAATTCTGTGGCTAGTGGCCTTTTTTTTCTCTTCTTCTTCTTCTATAAAGACTGACTATACTGATTTTTGAGAAAGAAAATCGAAATCGAAATCATTTTTATTCGTAAACACTAGAACTAAAGATGAAGTCTTATTTCAAGATTCTCATTAGAGGAAAATAATGGGTGAGAATTTCTCACCCTTCTTCAAAAACAAAATAAAGATTTTCCCGTAAAAAATGGTTTTATAGAAGATAAGAGCAATTTGCGTAGATTAGCTTTTTCTCGTAAAAATTCAAAAGAATTATACTTTTAAAACATCAATTTACGGGCTACGACCGTTTAGCTAGCAAAACGGTCATTTCCCGTAAAATTGTACTGTTATTTCCTGAAATGCTTTTCAAAATATTAATTTACGGATTATGACCGTTTAGGCAGCAAAACAGTCATTTCCCCTAAAATTATACGGTCAAATAACGTGATTTTACATTTTTTTTTACAGTGGATGGTGTCTATGGATATACTTTTGATGACCTTATTTGTATGGGATGTATGGAGTTTTTACATCACACAGTCATTATATTCCATTATATTCCAATATGAACAGTGGGGTGATGATCAATGGTATTCAAAATTTTCACAGGGAGTATGACAGTCTATACATCAGGAAATGCTATGAATTACAGAAATCTTGCATGAATACCCAAAGTTTAACTTAACACATAAAACTAAATTTGAATTACTCAAAACGGAACTCAAAAATTGCAAACTTTGTTGAGAATTTACGAACACTCTTGTTAGACTCTTAAAAAGTGGAAGAAGGAAAGTGAAACGCCTTGCAGAGGAAAAAGATTTACTATATATATGTCTTTTTAAAAATTGTATGCATCAAATGCTTTTTCGACTGATGAAACAGAGTAGAAATTTTCTTGAAATTTTGTTTCTAATTGAATACATTGCAGATTCCTATAAATCTTACATTTTTAGTAACCTCTTTATTTAATTCTCTTATATATGTGACAACACATTAGATTGTATTTTTATGTGCATATTTAATAGAAGACAAACACTGTTTCGATAAGTAATGGACACTCCCTTGCATTCTTACCATGTGTGGTTACGTGATCTTACTGGTGAAAAATTCTTTGACACCTGTACTGCAGGATGTGCACAAGCCGCACTGTAAAAAAAAAAAAAAAAAAAAAAAAAAATATCTTGTTACATACAGAAAATTCTTGTCAACACAGTTGTCAGAAAATATCCGTATTCTATGCGAAATATGCGTTAACAAAAAATTTCTCTTAGAGAAAAACAGAGAATATTCGTACACTGTTAAAAATTTGCTTCAGTTTGAACCAAAACTTGGTATTGAAGTGGCTGCAACCACCCAGTGGTTTAACCTTTTACCACGATTTCGTAATTTTATGTTGAACCAAATAAGTTAGGGTTAAGTCAGGTGCAAGTGTATAAGTAAATGTATTAGACATAAACAGGTAATCAATAATCTATTAAATTTCACTATTATTTAACTGTACAAAATTTCGTTGATTTTTAGTACCATACTGTTCGATATGGGGAACTTACGTATTCGTGAAAACTTTTATTTCGTTTTTTTTTTCTTTTAAGTTTTCAGGTTTAGGAATTCGAAAGTCACAAAGCTGATGTGGTGTCTGTCTGTAGGGTGTCCGTTTATTAGCTTGTTTACACGTTAGTATGTTAGTTTGTGTAAAAGATAACTCGAGGAAAAATAACCGAAGAGAAGTTGGGCTAGTTTTAAAATTTTACTTATATCACTAGTAAAAAGCCTATTTGTTTTCAACATTCTAACTTGAAAACTTCGGAAGTTATCCGAAATTTACATTTTTTAACATGGGAGGATTCGTTGTTAAAAATTCCGTATTAGTTTGAACCAAAACTTGGTACTGAAGTAGATGCAGCCATCCGATGGTTTAACATTTTACCATGATTTGGTAATTTTATGTTGCACTAAATATTGGTATTATGTTAAAAAAAAAAAAATCAAAATTCGACTGGGGCAGGAATCGAACTGAAGACCTTCTTGTCTCAAATCCAACACTCTGGAACTGTGGCACGTTTTCTTGCCTGATACTCCTGTGTGTTTCGTGGATTTTGATAAAAGGGGCTAAATTTGCTAGTGTCTTATTTTGGCCCTTGGATGAGTTGTTGCACAAAATTTGCACTTTTTCCTATGTTTCGACCACGCTCTTTAATTTAAGCTTGGTTTGATTTCAATAGGAATTTTACTGATACATACTACCCTTGTGAGTGGATGTATGGTAGCAAGTTTTGGTGTAATTTAAATTCATTGCAAGAAGTAGAATACTTAAAAGTGAGGTTGAACCATATTATGATAATGCTTGTAACTTTACTCCATATAGTGGTTCAAGTTTAAACCAAACTTTTTACACAACAGGCTTTTCCCGTAGTGCAGCATAGATGCCAACATTTTAATTTATTCCGGAGTATTTTTAGCCCCGCCTTTTCTTCATATCACTTATTTGTTACGGATAAATTTTTCTTATTTTATCGAAGTTATATATTGGAGAAAATTTTTCTATAAATAATGTGGTACGAAATAAAGGCGAGCTAAAAATACTCCGGAATAAATTAAAATATTGGCATCTATGATGCAGACCATAAAAACTCTTGCATAAAATAAAATTCTCTACTCTACCAGTCAAGATTAATCCAGAGCCTAGCACATCCTGCTTCGATAAGTCCCGTATGCAAACTGAAAAAAATAAATAACCAACAGATAGAATTTGTATCAGTTATTACAGATTTTATTTGATAAATAGACAATAAGACTTCTTCACACACCATACATTTTTTTGCTTCTGTGTGTGCATGTGTGTTCCCCTCTGATTGGTCCTGCATGATGCTTCCTATTGGTTGTTTGTATTGCTCCTCCCCCTCTGGGTTTTGCCCTGCTTTCAGTCTTGCTTTTGCATCCAAGGCAGTAGCACGTGTTTTTTTGCACCTGATGAAGGAAGGCTACGTCCTTTCGAAACCGGTTGTGCTGGCTTAAAATTTATGGTGTGTGAAGAAGTCTTATTGTCTATTTGTCGTTTGTACACCAGGTTTGCATTTAGTTTTGGAGATTTTATTTGGTTACTGTTTTTTATTTTTTGGATAGATTGAGATGTAATTTTAAACTAAATTTCTGCAGTTTTACAAATCATATATTTTTTGTAGGAAATTTTCTATTTTTAGAGATTTTTTCTATTTTTAACAGATTTTTTTTACAGTGTTAATTTTGATAGTATTATGTTCTGGGAAGCGGTATCTTCGGTACTTCCAGTTCCTCAATCGCCCTGGAATCTACAACCTTTCCCTGTACCCAAACACAAAGACAGAAAAGTGCTACAAGGATTTTAAGAACATAGTAAAAACTTTCCTTAAATCCCAATTACATTTTGTAAACTTCAGAATGTAACGGAGTTTTAGCTCAAAACTAATATACTACTTTCTATAAAATTGCAGGGTTAGTAAGATCTGTTTTTACAAATTTGGTACTGTTTTATTACCACCACTTTAAACACTTGTTGATTCAATGAGTTGGTTCAGTTTTGCATGTCAAAGGTGGTTCAAAAATCTATTAAAGGATGATAATCTCTGCATGCTTTGTCAAATTAATATTTATTCCATGTTGATAAATACTGTACGTATTCATTTCAAAGTTTAAAATTTTTAAAGTCAATCTTCAATATCATCGTAACAATTTTATCATAAAAATGCCTTTACCGAAATTCATTCTTCTCTATTAAATCATTAATACCATAATATCAATAATACTGTAAATGAGTACGACAAAACTACTACTGAAGTAAAAGTATAGGAAACATAGCATTATTTATTTGTTTATTTTACAATAGTCAAGTATCATTATCTCATGTCATTCCTGAATCCCATTTCGAGCGTATGTCATCTATATTATTAAGAATATCTTTGCAGCAAGATTACGGCTTTCAGGCGCATACTCGTATGCATGATAACATGAGTAATACATGTAGTTCACGATATAACGTTTGATAACATTACTTTCAGTAATAAAATGTTTTGTGTTTGATATCTGTTGTACCGATTTATTGCCTATATGTGCACTGTATCTTCGTAAAATTACTAACATTTAATTAGAAATTTTGGCGTGTCAATTTATTAAGGTCAATGAACAAAATATCACTAATGTTATATAATACCAAGTATGATATTGAAGAATTATAGAACTTAAACTGTATATTTATGCATTATTATAATAGTGGATCAAATATTACACTGCTCTGCATGAAAATAGACCTCAATACCATTCCAGCAAATTCTTAGGTAAAATGACCTCCTGAATCTAAATATGGCGCCCATTTTGCCTCATCACCCCCCCCCCGGTTTTTTTTGGGACGTCCCCCTATTTTTCGGTAATTTTATGGCTATGAATTTGGTTTAGAGGGGGGGGGGAGGAGGGTAATTTTAACTGTTAAATATCTTCCGAAAGGTTACAAAGGTGAAAAATTCTGAAATAAGAACATTTGTAGCAAAGGGGAAATTTAGGGGAGGATTTGCTACTGAAGCTATGAGTTACATTTATTATATTTTATTAATCTATTATTATTATTATTATTTTTATTTATTATACATAATATCTTTCTGTTTTTAAGGGTTAAAATAATCCTTTTCAAGCTCCAAATCAAATTCATGGCTATAAAATTACCGAACAGTGATAAAATAGGTAAAAGAGGAGGCGTCCCGAGAAAATAATGGGTGATTACGCAAAATGGGGATCTCATTTGGATTAAGAAGGTCATTTTACATTAGAATCCGCAAGAATGGTATCAGGTTTCGATGTTTTTTTTTTTTTTTTTTTTTTTTTTTTTTTTTTTAAGTGCAGTGTTATTAGAAGGACGAGTTATCGAAATTTTAAGGCGAATATACATAAAATTATTTTATGGCCAAACATTAATAAAAAAAAAAAAAGTGAAGCTACATCATATAGGGCTAATACTACATTACTAAATAATTGGTTGTTTTTCCTTGATATGTAGTTGATATTTATTGTTTTAAATAATGTAACTAGACATATCGTATAAGTATTAAAGTTTTTAAATTGTTCAAAAAAAAAAAAAAAAAAAAAAAAAAAAAAAATTGAATTTGGATAACACTCGACAGATTACGGACTAATGTAATAGAATTTCAGCGGAAATAAATTAAATATGCATGAGATGCATGTTATGTTCACTTAATTCAATTTATAAAAACGTAATTAACATTAATTAGCAAACATTACCGACTGATTGTAAAAGATTTAGATTGAGATTTACATGTGATTCCATCGTACGTTAACAGTTTTATACATTAGAAAACGTAATTGAAATTAACTTGTAATCCTTTGCAGATTAATTAAAATATACTATGCTAAATGTAATGGGAATACCTTATTTTATTATTCTACCTTAAATGATTTATACTTTGAAATTTCGTAATTACATTTACGTAGTAATTCATTGTGTGTTATCCAAAAAACTGAAAATAATTATAATTTTGTTTAATTATAATATGTTATTTCAATACTTTGGAACTGATTATTGCTCATTACAGCAGAAATTAAATAATTCTTGTGCTATAATTTTCTGATTTCGATCATATTATTATTATTATTATTATTATTATTATTATTATTATTTTTTTTTTTTTTTATTTTTTTTTTTTGTAAAAATATTATTTTGCCTTTTTTTTTTTTTTTTTTTTTTTTCAAATATATTTAAAAAAAATATTTAATTAAGAAACAACAATATGACAATATGACAAATAAGAATGTAATACTTTAGTACTACATTTTTAAAAATATTAATTTAATTCATATATCTAAACAATTAATGATTTATTAAATGTTAATTGAGCATTAAATATTACACTATTACTCGAATTATATGAACATATGACTTTACATTAAATAAAAATTTACCTCCTCATTTGAAATATATATGTTTCTGAAACATCATTGAAATTTTAATCATACATGTGACAATGAGATGATATTGAATTAAAAGACTTATATTCATGATAGCATCTTTTACTTAAATGAGCTGAACCATAATATTAAATTTTATTCTGGTAAATTAATTCAAATGGATGAAATAAATCTAAATCCCTGGGGTATAGATTACGGTTATAATTGAAACTGTTGAAACATGAATTCAAATCTCAAAAATTCATTTTGAAGATACAGATTGTTTTTCTGATGTGTATCAGATGCTATTGTTTATGTTACAGAATGCATTAATGTTTTCATTACATTCCTTCAAATTAATAATTTATATTATGGAATTAAATTAAAATTAACTGAGTTTGGATATTTCTTTATTATTTTAATTTTATAAATCAATAATCTGTAACCTTGAAGATGAGAAATTAAATTTAAAAAAAAAAAAAGAAAAACTGCTGAATCATTGTGATTCGAGTGTACAGTCGGCAGCAAAAATATTGAAGCACACGTCCTCACTTTTCATATATATATATTTTAGTTTGATCGCTAATTTTTATTATCAACTTACTTTTTTATAAACAGTATAATGCTAAGATCATGACTCGACAAATATTTAATTAACGAAACGGTATTAGGTTCCCACCTTTTAAGTAGGAACTATTGCTAGTGCTTCAATATTTTTGCTGCCGACTGTACATGCACACTTTACTTTTGTAGGAAGTTAGAACATCATTTATCGTAATTTGGATTTATAAAAATTCAGATTTTTTTTGTTCTAAATGAAAAATAGAAACATAATATCATATATATATGTGGGGGGAGGGGAGGGGGGAGATATTTACTTGAGATGAATACTTCATTTTCTAACGGCCATATTTACCATTGACTTCAACTCCCGACTCAACGCAAAAATGTGAAAAGCGTCTAAAGGCAGGGTTCAGCTATGTAAAATATTCTGACCGGCTTCTTCTGCCATCTAGCGACGAAGATTTTATATAATCTTTGATTGGTTATTTTCCGATAAAAAGTCTGAAATTAACAATTGCCGCTAGATGGCATTAAGCAACGCATCAAATATTGCTGAAAAGTTTACCCTGACTTTATTCGCTTTTCAAGTTTTCGTGTTTTACCGGGAGTCGAAGTTATTGGTGAATACAGCCGTAAGGATGTATTAAATATAATCAGTCCAAGCGTACAGTTAAATATTTATTCAGCTATATGACTTCAGCTACAAACGGTATGAGAGGAATAACAAACTAGATATTTTCGATAACTTCACTTTTGAAACAGTATCTTTCTTTGCTTTCTAAATTGCTCCCTACACGAAAAAATTGCTCACTTTGCTTCTTAATTGCTTCCTACACGAAGCTCATTCACAATAATTCATTTATAGTAGCTTCTAACACAATGTCTGTTGCTTCTTTCATTTTAATCTTTTTTTTTCATCTTTTCATTTTTATTTCTTGCTGCAATTGAGAGCTGATTCACGCTCTAGGTGAAAGTCGTGGATATTAAATCTAATTTAATTTCACCCTATCACGCTTCTTTCCTACAATTACTCAGGCATCCTGACTTTCTGTGTCCTCACTGACCTTTGTATCATCAAGATAGGCACGTATAATACATTAATAAAAAAAACGACTTAGAATAATAATAAAAACAACAAAATATATGCAATGAAATAAAATAGTTATCTACTCTTTCTTTATTTTTCGTATTCTTCATGTTCTCTTCTTTATCTTAGAACCCAAAAAACCCAACCTTTATCTTATTAAACGTTCTTGATAAACAGCTTCTTTTTCCCGTAATTTTCTTTCTTGATTCTTTCTTTCATATGCATCATCTTCATCATCTTTAACATACTTCCTATTTTACCTTGCCATTTCTTTCACGATTCCATTCACTACAACCACGATACCCAAATCTTTGCCTTTATATCTGCCTCTCTCTAATGGACATATCACGCGGGAGCATATATACTCAACACAACATTATACTCAACATGTTCACTCAGCGTCGTTCGAAGTTGGGGAAGCTGAACGAACGAGAAAACCGATCAGCTGTCCGTACTGTTACCCCGAACTGATAGCGTGAGGTATTCCCGTCTCTAAGAGTATTCGAGGAAAAAATCGTGCACTTCCCTCCTATTGGTCAATTTTGATGAGCACGCTGGACTCTTTCGGAAGCCCACCGGAAAAGTTGATCATCCAAAAATGTGCTGCCCTTGAACAAGGTCAGGCTCAGTATGTTGGCTATAATGTAGTGTTTAGTAAAAAGTTGAGCAAAAATCTCTCGTCGTGTGATTCATCCTTAAATCGTTGTTCACGATGTTCTCTGAAAACCTGTCTCTCGACCTCCTATCTCGATCATGACGTCTTCTTCTACTTCTTTCTTCCCGTCCAAAGGAGCGTTTTTTAACCAGCTTTTATCGCTTTCTCTCTTCTTTTTCCGTTTTCTGTCTCTGTCCCTATTCTTCATTCTTACCACTGTTACGACCGGCATGTGATACGAAAAAATTTCCTGGATGACTCCTTGCTGTAGCTTTTTTCTACTTGTTACTGCACTTCAACTTTCTCCTTCACTGTGTAATAGTAATTTACCTTTTTTTTTTCATATAATTTGAATGTTTTACTGATCTATTCAAGCACATTGCGTCCTTTATTTTCTTTTCCCATATTTTAAATTCCCTTTTCTCAAGTTCCCAAAAGTTAATAAAATAGAGCCGAAGCTGTCTGGAGCTCTGTGTGTGCTCTGTCACTTAATTAAATGAAAAATTGCAATCATAACACATCTTGCTTTTTGTGACAATCTGTGTTTAATTTAAATTTACTAATTAGTTAATAAAATTTTTAACTCAAAAATCAAACAAATATTACCATTAGACATAAATAATAAAGAATATAGAGAGCTTCGGTTCTATTTTATCAACTTTGGGGTACTTGGGAATAGTGAACTTATAATATGGGAAAAGAAAATAATGTAGTGAATAGATTAGTAAAGCTTATGCAAAATATATAAAAAGGAGGTAAATCACTATTACAATGGCGCTGTGACCAGGATTTTTTAAATGAGAACAATTTTTAAACCTCAGTGTTTAAGTTTTAACGTAATAAACAAGGAATAAAAGTTACAGCCATTTCAAATATTAGATCATTAGTTAAAACTCCAATGAATTCAATCATAAAAAAACTCATGTTAGTAACATTTATAATCTCATACACAAGCAAAACTTCAAATAAATTTCTTTCAGAATAAAATAAATTATAAAAATTAACAAATTAAATAATACTTAATGCAGTGCGTTGCATGAATATAAACGCACCTTAGCTTTAAGAATTAGAATGGTATAGAAGTGTAATAAAAAAATATGAATGGATGACACTTGATGCAAACTGTATGTGTATGATTCAAGAAATGAGAATACGAGTCAAAACAATGAAAGACCAATATTCTTTTTTAGAAAATAATTTCATTGAATTTATGACAAAAATACATGTTGCACGAATTTAAACGCACATGTAAAAAATAGATAACTGAGTAACAAATACTGCATCTAATACTTTGTAAAGCTACCATGGTATTCTAGAACAGGCTGTAAACGCCTTGGCATTCACTGATATAGTGGCATGAGGTCATCCAAGCTGATTGTCTTCCAAGCTAATTAAATGGCCGATTTTAGTTCATTTTTCGTGTTAAACTGCCTTCCGTTTACGTAAACAAGACTAACCAGATACCCCATACGTTCTCTATTATGTTTAAATCGGGGCTTTTTGAGGGCCAATCCAAAACTTTAATTTTATTGTCACGGAACCATTTTTTCACGATTTGTACTGTATGTACAGATACACAAGCTTGCTGAAAAATATGATTTCTTCTAGCTTTCTCGAATGCTGGACGGCGGAGGATCCTTGTGAGGATCTGGACATAATCTACAGAGTTCATAGTGTTCTCCACGAACTCTAATTTGAAAGTACTTTTAAAACCTATGGCTGCCCACACCCTGACAGACCCACCTCCAGATTGACGTTTTGGACAGTACATTTCTTCGGTTCTCAAATCGTGCCAGTAGCTATGAAATCTGTCCGGGCCATCAAGATTAAACTTTTTTTCATCTGAGAAGATGACTTTTTCCCAATTTAGTCGATCTAGAATCCATTTTCTTGCCCATTCCAACCGCATAGCTTTGTGCTTTTGAGTGAGGGGTGGTTTCGCCTTCATTTTCTTAAATTTAATGAATGTTGCAGCTTTGATAGTTCTCGTATGGTTGTCCGATGAACACCCAGCTTGTATTGAGCCTTTATCTTCACACAGGAAATATTCTTATTCTTTGCAGCGTTGCATATTCGATGTTTATCGTAACTGGTGAGCTTTCCTGTTCGCTTCTTATACTCTGTTTTTCCATAATTTGCTCCTTTTCTTTATATAATTTCGCACAACCTTCTCACTTCTTCCTATTCGGCGCCCAATTTCATGATTGCTAAAGCCTTTACCACGCATGAAGTCGATTTTTATCCTCTCGTCTACTGTCAAAGTTTTCCCTCTTGCCATCCTGAACAAACTCCGTAAATTTTGCACTCAGACATTAAAACTATTTTTAGAGAACTTTAACAACACGACTATCTATGTTTTCATTTAATTCCGGTGGCTCTGTTAAATTTTAAACGCAAAATACAGAGTGCGTTTAATTTCGCACAACAAACGAAAAACAGTGAAAAATAAGAAAATGCTTAGACACTCATTTACAAAAGCTTGTATGAGCCTAAACATACGTGCTCAAAGCACCTTATCCAGTTGTTAGTCATATGCAATAACTGTAAGTCACATTCCTTCTTTTAAAATTCAAAAATTCTATTTCTGGTTATTGGAAAAGGTGCGTTTATATTCATGCAACGCACTGTAGACGATTCATTATTCCAGTAAGAGCGCAGAAGAGGGCCGGAGGCTCTGTGTCCTCCCAAAAATGCTTCTGTTGTTCCAACACCCTCATAGATGATCATCTCGACACAGAATTCCATGAGCGTCAGAAGTCTATTCACTAAAGTAATCGAAATGATGAATCCCTAGGAAAACAAAGAGTTCACACCACAATTTTGGATTTCTCACATTCATTGAGCAAATATTAACTCTTTTACAAATAACCTTCAGTCATGGTTGATGAAAACACTTTTTGTCTTTATCATGTTTTCCAGATGGTGACGCAGGATTCAAACCAATTGTAAAGCAGAATTCCATCCATCGAAGGTAAATTCCGTAAACAAGACTGTATTACATCCCACTGCAGGTTTAATTTTCATAAAATCTAGATTTTTCCACATCATCAATAACTGCAATTCGCTTCATAAACAAGACGACCACAATTTTAACCCTTCTTTTTTTTTTTTTTTTTTTTTTTTTTTACTTTTACCACATCTCGTTCAAATCGATGGTTCGCAATTAAAGCTAAGTTGCGCATACTGCAATCACAATCAATAATTTTCTTACTACATTTTTCTATAAGAATAAAATACGTCTGGTAGTAGTCTCAAAAAGCCGAGGTTTAACACAAAAAAATGGCAAATGATGCAAACATCACCCTACAGCCCTACAGGGGCTGACTTGACTCATAGACCGCTCACGTCCACATTTTCTTTTACACTCACCTAAAACCCAAAAAGGTTAGAGGAATATGGAGATGGCGTCAACCTTAAAACCGGGTATGCAATGTGAAGCCGGTTATCGCTCAGAAATAAATGCCAAAATGTAGCCCAAACTTGTGGGAGTGGCCGAGCAGCGTAGTGATTTTCAAGGAAGGAAACATGTAACTATGTATGGAAGATTGGGCTACTCTTTACTGCATACATTACACGTGCAAAAGTTTGGGGTGCATTTGAACTGGTTTTTCGGGTTGCACTAGGCTTCACGCGGAAGACGTTCATTTCATCCCTATACTCTTCTAACCTCTTTGCGTAAAACCACAGACTAAAGAATCAACTAGACCTGGTAACACGACTATCTTCCATGGGGAGAAATTGAAGTAACTGTAAAGCGCTTAGAGCGACCAGCGACCATATTGGTCTAAGCAAGAAACAAGTAGCAACGTCTACTTATAGAACTGCTTATGTATCAGCTTCAAAATCGGGATTGAGGGGGGATGGCACCACTCTCACAGAAATATATTTCAAATAAAACTGTTTTTAAAGCTATTTTGTAATGTTTTTAAAGTATATTCAGATATAATTTACTCCTTTATTACTTCTATATACCTAAGAAAGAATTGGTTTCGTAAAACTTTTCGACCTCTAATTTTCGATGGATTTATACGTTTATGTAAATGTTTAGAAAATATCTGTCTGTGTACCACAAATTTTGTGGTCGCTGTATATCAGAAACCAGTAAACAAAATTTAACCAAACTTGATATTTAGTTAGATTTGGACTTAAACTGATTCCAAGTATATTTTTTATTTAATTTGCTCAACACAGTCTGTCAAACCCATTTTTTCATAATTTTTAATATGGCAGAATAGGTCAAATTTAGTATAAATGTACATAATGAGAAATATTATTAACTTTGCAGTGGGAAATAATAAATATATATTAGTAATAACAAATAATCAACCAGAAATTAAGTTGCAGTTTAGGGGCATCGAAATTCTCCCCCCGGGGGGGGGATACCCGCGGGAATGAAAATTTTCAGGTATATTTGTATAACTCGTCAATATATAACTCGTCAATACCTTTAAAATGAATGATTAAACCATACATCTGGAATAATTTAAAACAAAGCTATTGATCTTTTTTTCCTTTTTAAAGCAAAACAATTTGGTGTAAAATTCACACGGTTTTTTCCTACTCTTCATTTCAATACTATAATGACAGATTGATGATTAAGGGGCAAGATAAGAAGTACTGTATATAAACTAGCGTTAACAATAATTTAAATTAGGTTTAGAAATAGTTTTACTCGACAAATAATTATGTGTGTGGGGGGACTGTAGCCCCCTAATTCCGCCCCCTGTGAATATATTACCTACATTTATATAGAATTCAAAGAAGTTAAAGCGCCCAATATTTAATTTAAAAAACACTTTATTTGCCGTATGGGTATAAGGAATTAATTTTAAGTCCCGAGCAGTTTTACTGGACGTGGTAAAATATAGCAAGAGCTTCCACTAATTACATTCAATAAAATAGAATGTTTTTACTTAATTATTATTTGGCCCTATGTGTCTTTTATAAACTATGTACACACCACATTGAGCACTTAAATTTAGTCTTGTAACGATGACATACAGCATAACTTGAAATACACTTCCAGCAATTTCCAAATATAGTCCCTTTATATTTTAATTATTTTTGGGTAGCTCTGTAAACGAATGGTGAATCATTTTTTTACCATATTCTACACAAAACATGTTTTATGTACATAAAAAATACATGTTGATTTCCTTTTGCTTTGTGTGCGACCTGGAATCGAACCCAGCACTCCAGCCTACCAGTTTCGAGAGCTAAAATCTGTTAGCCACTGGTGGGGCTTTTTTAAAAGGGAAACATTGCATTGATCAATTTTTTGTACTGAAGGGCTGAAACGAAAAAAAAAGTACTAAACTTAATTAGAGTACTTTAATTTATTAAATTAAATTTTAACTTTGTTAACTTCAACCCAATTTCAATGGATTGAATTGAATTTAAATTTAAATTGTAGCAATGAACAACTATTTCTAATAATGTAGTCTTGTTTAAATCTAATTTCTTCTGTCTTTCTTTTTATTTTTTAAACAATTCTTACAAAGACACAATATTAAATATAAACAGGTCCTTTGATATATTTTAAGTTTAACAGTTAGGAAAAAATGAAGTTTAGGTAGAGATGTAACACTTTCTATTTGAGGTATATATAGTATATAAGTACATATGATTTAAATTTGTCCGTCTGTCGTTCAGAGCTCTATATTTCATAAATACAATGTAAGAATCCTCACGAAAGATGAATATGTTATTGCAATGCAATTCAGCATTCACTATTAAAAATACTGAAAACGCTTATATACATAGAATTGAAAAGTTCACTACAGCAAATTAAAATAAACTAGTTGGCATAGGTGGACTCTGCTCAGTTCCCCATCATATTTATGTTCTCATAAATTTCTAGTGCGAGACATATTATAATCACGTTAAAAGAAATGAATTTGACCAAAGCTTGATATAGTGACAGAATGAAATCCCCGCCTGATAGGCTATCCACCGTTAACTTCGATATATATATCTTATTCTAATCTATTAATTTATTTTATCAGGGTCAATTCCGTTGTTTAGTTTTCATGCTACTATTTCCAATGCAATAATCCTCAAAATTCATATTTATATGAAAAATTTACAATTTCGCTATGTTGATAAAATCGTAAATTACGAATGATTTACGAAATTTTCCTATTAGAATATTTGTATTCAATCATGTTCAAACAAATATCATAAATGTAATTTTGAAGTTGTCTAATGTATTTATGATCCTCAAAATGGAAATTTATGCTCAATTTTGCCTTATTCTGACATGTTAAGTAAATCGTAAATTCCAAATAACTTACGAGTTTTTTAAATTGGAAAAATCATAGTCTATGATATTCATGCCAGTATCCTATATAATATTTAGAAAGTGGTTTGACATCTTTATGATGAAAATATCCCTCAAGATTGACGTTTATGTGAAATTTGGCTCTATGCTGCCATGTTAAGAAATTCGTAATTTTCCAATAACTTACGAAATTTTTATATTGGAAAATTCATAGTCATTAATATTCATGCCAGTGTTCTAAATAATATTTCAAAAGTAGTCTGACATCTTTACGATGAAAATATCTCTCAAAATTGTGTGAAATTTTGCCCTATACTGCCATGTTAAGAAATTCGTAAATTTCCAATAACTTGCAAAATTTTCAAAGTAGCACATTTATAGTTACTAATGTTCATTCCGGCATCAAACCTGATATTTTAAAACTGGTCTGACATTTTTACAGTAAAAAGTTTTCATTTAATGCACGTTTAAGTGAATTTTTGTCCTATTCTCCCATGTTAACGAAATCGTAAATTTCTCATAACTTACGAAGTTTTTAAATTCGAATGTTGCAAAAGAATAGGGTTCTTGCCAGTATCGAAAGTAATATTTTAAAACTGATCTGACCTCTCTGCGATCATTTGTTCGTGAGATATCGTGTTAACAGACTAACAAACTAACGGACTAACACACTGACACACTAACGGACTGACACACTAACAGACACCCTACACACAGACACCATACAAATTTTGTCATTTTCGGATTCCTCACACCTGAAAACGTGTAAAAATGTCAAAAACCGAGGTCGAAAATTTTCACGATTACCTAAGTTCCCCATACCTATAGTATGATGGGGAACTAATATATAAATAAATAAACAATAACAGACTCTTAATAAAATTATTTATTATTTTACACTATGATGTAACCCATATCGTACCAAGCATTGAAAAAATATTTTTTTTTCTTTATAAAATTTTAAATATATCTTTCTTTTAAGCCTATGTATACACAAAATCATAAAACGTACCAACCTATCATTAGCTTAATCGGTACAGGTTGTCCTAAAATTAGGACAATGGTTTAGGACAGTCGGAAATATAAGGAAAGCTGACCATCTATATATACATATATTATATAATTGTTTTACCAGTAGTGTAGAATATTACCTTAATAAAGTTATATGTCCGTTATTCTTAAAGGTAAAACCATTTTAAGTAATGATGTGTTGAAAATGTAATGAATAAATCTTCAAAAATCGTCATTTTAAAAATTAAAAACTATATATTAAACGTTAATTTAAACTAACGATAAGACACATATGTATTTATTGGACTTTTAAATAATATATCGCCTTTAATTTGAATTAAAATATTCAAAAGAATTTATATAAATACCACATATGCATGGTGTCCTATTTTTAGAATGATGGTGAAATATGGGTTAATCCTTTATAGTATGTAAGATTTACCACAATTTCTCACCAACTGCAGTAAGCCTTTGGCGTTACTTCAAAAAGATAAGTTATTTGCCAGAGGATTTTACGTATGTCTGTTTATATCATTTAAATTTTATCCTCAAAAGACGATGCGGTAAATGGAAGTGAATTTTTCAGTGCAGATGCCATCCTTCCCGTTCTCGGATAAATATGCAGCATAGCAACGCCACCCTATGCACCCAAATTATGTTAGAATGATGCCTCATAATGGCTTTTTCACATATCAAGTTTTGTTCGATTATACGCAATAGAACTTGAGGTATAGCCTTTTCTTAAATTGCCGATATCACTGTATATCAGCGCCACCTGTTGAGCGATTGGTACCAAAAGTCAAAAGGCACTAATTTATGGTAAGGTGAAATCTCTCTCTATATTTATATATAATTCTGAGCAGTTCCTCAGATACAGCCTTCCCTAAAATTGCGGAAGTCGCTGTTTAGCAGCACCGCCTGTTGAACGATTGGCACCAAAACTTGATTAGCAGTAATTTATGTCAAGGTGCAACTACATATATGTAATTCTGAGCAACAATTTCTGAGATACAGTTGGAACAAAATTTTCGTCACACACACAGACAGACATATTCTAAAAATGTTAAATCGTGTTATAGACCTCTCAAAACGTATAAATACATCGAAAGCCGGAGGTCAAAAATTTTTACGAATGCGGAAAAAAAAAAGAAAAAAAAAAAAAAAAAGAAGAAGAAGACTAGCAGTGTATAATCTTTTAAGTAAACTACTGATGTTTTTATGTAAAAAAAGAAAAAAGAGAAATTTTCATATTATAATTAGAAAATTTCTAATGTATTGAACTAAATTAAAATTCAGTTTTAATGGAATTAATTTAGTTTTAAATAAATAAATAGCAAGTAATTCGCTCTTGTTGCTCAAATTCGTCCGAGGATTTATATACTATATACATAAAAATTTGAATTGAATTGTCAGTATTGAACATAAAAAGATTTCATTTTTATTTTTATTATTATTATTATTATTATTATTATTACTATTATTATTATTTTATTTATTCTTAAGCAAGGAAAATAGCTTTGATCAATATTTTATGCAAGACAAATAATTTCAAAATTTCGATATTTTTAAAAATTTGATTAATCAATTTAAATTAAGTTTTAAATGTCATCCGGATTAAATTTGTATTAAAAATTACTTAAAACACAAAAATTTCAGCAAGCCATTAATTTAAATTAATGTTCCTGACCAAGTTGATAAATTTGTACTCTTATTGAAAATATTTGTAAAATATTAGGCTGCAAGTGTTTCAAAAGAATGTTTTTTTCTACATGAGGGTCTTACGTAAGCTTGTTCCTGTTATGTACTTTGTGAAGGCTTGTTCTGTTTATAATATATGAATGTGCTCATATACCTGATGGAGAAAGATGCACTGCACACCTTAATCTTCTGTTCACACAAACTGGGTGGACCGATTACAGTTGAGACTTGACTTTTCAGACCTCTTTCCCGGTCTAGGGGTTACATACAAACGAAACGCTTGCAACTTCGATGACGTAAATTCTGCAAGTTTTTTTGCAAATACCGTCGGCAGCAAAAGTATTCAAGCACTAGCGAAAATTCTTATATAAAAAAAGCACACTGAATGCAGTTTTGTTAAATAAATCCTTGTCGAATCCTGTTCTTATTCAGTCTATGAACACGATTCGACAAGGATTTATTTAACAAAACAGTGTTAAGTGTGCTTTTTTTACATAGGAATTTTTGCTAGTGCTCGGATACTTTTGCTGTCTACTGTAGTCATACATTTGGAACGCTTGCAAACGGCTGCAAACGGCTTTGCAAATGGAAGTGTTTCATTTGTATGTACCCCTAGTTCTTTCCTTCTGTGCCTAAAACCGCACCAAAAAAAAAAAAAAAAAAAAAAAAAATGCTCATGCTCCCACGATGTTGTCAAACCGAGCATAGAAACTCCATATTCTAAATGACTAATCCACACTTTTAATGTATCGGAATCTTTATACCCCGTTACCATGATTCGAAATCTGACCGTTAAAATCCAACTCCTCATCAAGGTAAATATGACAAGTCTGACCTGGCACGTAGTTAAAGAAAGGGAGGAAACATACATGCTAAATTTGATCTTATCAAACGAAGGGAAGAATATTACACTGGACTTTTGAAAGAATAACTTAATGAATTATTTTTAATAAGTAATAAGTACAAAACTTTGAATAAACAACATAAATAATAACCATAAATGACACATAACCATACAGACTATAACCTAACTACAACACCATAACCATAAATTATTTTTACGCGTAAAATTAATTTCGCAATTAAAAGAAAAACTCAAAATAATAACTTTTTCTTTTTTGAAAAACAACTTTTCAATTAATAAAATATTTGTCAAATAAATTTTTGAAAAAGAATTTGCGAGCTACAGGGTGACAAGAAATAAATTGGACGAAGTTTCAAACCAAATATCTGTAACTACCACTATCGCAAACTCATTTTGGAAGATGTTGTCTTACCTTGGTCTCAAAGGTTCTTTGGAAACAAAAAATGGACCTTCCAACAGGATTCCGCACCTGCAGACAGAGCTAAAGGCACTCAAGATTGGTGAAAGACAAATTTTCCGGACTTCATTGGAGCTCAAGAATGGCCACCGTATTCCCCAGATTTAAACCCAATGGATTATTCTGTTTGGTCCATCTTGGAGACAAGGGTGTGTGCTAAATCTCATAAAACTTTGGCATCCCTAAAGGATTTCTTATGCAAGGAATGGGATAAAATATCAGTAAGTGAGTTGCGGCCCATAGCCGAAAATTTTGTTACACGTTTAAAGCTCTGTATTAAAGCTAAAGGTAGCCACTCTGAAAGTGTGTAAATATAATAGACAAAATAATGTATTCATATCTATTGAAGTTTGGTCGTAATATTTTCATTAGCATTAAAGATATAACGTGTCATGTGTGTGCAAGTTATTTCTTGTCACCCTGTATTTTAAACTGCAATTTGTTTAGGGAGAAAAATTCTCCTTAATAATACATAACCTTCAGAACCTTTAACATTCCGGAACTTCATCAGACAGTACTATACTTATACACAGCATATAGACAGTACTATTCAACTCACTTGTTTGAATTTTATTTGGTTTGTATTCAGCGAATATTTTCCGTAAGCGGACTTTTATATCATCTTACTTGATGTGACTTAGGTCATACTCCTCGTAGTCTATTACACTCGCTATTGTTACTAAAAGATGGTTCACTTTAAACGTCTCGCCTTCCTGACTCTTAATCGTGTTTTCATCCGTTCTACTAAACTTTTTTTGCTTTTCATCATTCAGAATATATCAGTTGAGAAAATAACATCATTACTCAGATTTTTACATATTGCTCCTATTATTTCTATCGGTTTTTGTTTTTTCAGCATTACACTGATATTTACAGGATTAACTGTTCGGATTTTATTAAAACAACTTTTTAACTTAATCTGACCAATACTTTCTTTTTGCTGTGACAGTATCTGTCCATTTGCGTTGAATAATTCTGAACCTGAATCGATTTGTGTCTTGTGACATTCTGCATTAAAAAATATGTCAACATATTGTAATTCATTCATAATTAAACTATGGGGAACTTAGTTTTGCCTTACAAACTCATTTATTGTGCTAATAATATTTCTTTTTCTATTCTCATTTCTCTTGTCTTGTTGATTTGGACAATCTCTGGTGTAATGCTCTCCACTACATAATTTGTTAGAAACTAATAATACTGCCCTGCAACAGGAAATTCGAGTTCTGATACCATTTTTGCTGATTCTTATGTAAAATTACCTCCTGAATCCTAATATGACTCCCATTTTGCCCAGTCATTCACCATTTTCTAGAAACACCAACTCCTCCCTCAATTTTTTCTCCTGTTCGATAATTTTATGACCATGAATTTGATTTGATGAATGAAAAAGAATTAATTTAACACCTGAAAGCAAAAAAATATACAGTTTAAAAAATAACACTAATAACAGATTAAAAAAATATACAATATGTAATACATAATTTCAGTGGCAAATCCCCCCCCCCCAGGTCATTTTACATAAGAATATGCTGAAATGGTGTTAGAAGCAATTTTCATGCCGAGAAGTTTAAATGGCATAATGATTCAAAGTTGTGTACCTTACGTAACTCGAGATACTATCGTAGTAATGCATCTAATCTTGAAGCAAACTGTACATTCGTTTCTCCTTGTTGTGTGTGTGTGTGCTTGCTTGCTTTCTAGAATTTAATTAAGCACCGCGTGTGGTTGGTTGAAATTCTCTCAAGACTATAATTTTTTTACAATTTCATATGATTAGCCTTTAAGATAATCTAAAATATTGCTTATTTTGTTGCTAAGGATACTGATTAATATTTCGAATTTAAATTCAGTTGGTACTTCTTTTAATGTAAACGCACGTTCTAACATTTGAAAAAATAAACTAAAATTTTCCGTTTTTTGAGATAAAGGAATCGATAAGCTTCTACGTCTTTCAATGAATTTTCTAAAGTGTTATATGTAGGTCTCACAATTAGTTCAGCTTGTGTATCAATAACATTAAAGTTTTAATTTGACCATCATTTTTTATTATTTCTACCTCTAAATGTTTGTCTAGATGAGCTAGCTAGTCTTCAGACTGCGCTAGCTTGGTTTTTTCAAGCTCAATTCTTTGTGATTCATCATTCAATGTCCTCATATTACGATTTTTCACATTTGAGAATATCCGATACCAATTGGTTTTGAACTCTTTAAAGATTTCCTTTGCTTCAGTTCTATTTTCAACTGCAAAATTGTTTCATTATTAGGGCTTACAGGTTCACCCAATTCAATTAACGAATTTAGTAATTCAATTTTTTGCATATTTTTATAATAGACTGCCATTATATGTACTATTTTACATATTGTTAATATATTTAATATAGTTAATTTACTCGATATTATTCATATAGTCAGTATAATTATAGTAATGTTTACTTACTGATATTTTCGTGTTCCATCGATGAGCCCCTATATTTTGTGGGATATATACTGGAAATGTTTTAAATATAATCTGTCCAAGCGTACAGTTAAATATTTATTGATGCCGAACATCATCTACAAACGGTATGAGAAGAACAACAAACTAGATCTTTTCAATAACTCTATTTCTAGAATAATTTGTTTCTTTGCTTTTCAGATTGCTTCTTACACGAAACAATTGCTCACTTTGCTTCTTAATTGCTTCCTACACGAAACTGATTCATAATAATTAATTTACAGTAACATACTTCTCAAAGTCTGTTTCTACCCTTTCATTTCAGTCTTCTTTCCATTTCTTTATTTTTATTTATTGTTCCACTCGAGAGCCAATTCACGCTCTTGATAAAGTCGTGGATAATAAATCTAATTTAATCTCGCTCTTCGCGTTCCATTCCGATATATATATATATATATATATATATATATATATATATATATATACATATAGGGGAAAGTTGTCCAAAACGGGAATGTTAACATATCTTTGTCCGCAGAAAAAAATCTATAAATAAGAAAAATTCAGCAAAGCATTTCCTGAATAGAACATGTCTCGTACTATCAGATGACAAAGTTATTTAAAAAAAAATATCATTAGTATAGGCAGAAAAAACATTTTTCTGAAAAATGTGCAAAGTCCCCGTTTTGGACAACCGGTTGGGTAAAATGGGGTACTCATAAGTTATAACTTAAATTCAAGTCCTAATGCGAAATTGTATTAGAAAAAATTGGATTACAAAGAAAAGGTGAAGTTAATGCTAAATCAAGATGCAGATAAAGTATTTTGTTATCTTTTCCAACAGTAACTAGAATGACACAAAAAATAATCAAACACAGACGTTTCATATGAAATTGACATCGCTTTTTTCAACGCTTGAACAGACTTCATGTGCCCAACTTGGACAGCTGCGACATTGAATCTACCCCTCTTTGTCTTTCGAGTCAATGTAAAGTTCATAACAGAAAATGCAAGCGTCCTCGCTAGTCTGTTCCTCATCAGATGATAATATTGGGTCTTATTATTTTTTATTTTTTTTCTCTTTTTTAGCTTTTGGATATCTAGGATTAGGTTCGGTGGGTTTCTTGACCAATTTTCTTTTCTGTTTATTCTGCTTTGCACTTTTCTCCTGTTCTACAGTCTTTCAATTCTGCTTTGTAAGGTGATGAAGCGAGCATGACAGTTTTACCTCTCCTCATGTCATTCACTTTTTTGCAAACGTTCAGTTTCTTGTGGTAGAGGCATTATTAGGCGAAGTGTTAACAGCTGAACATTTCTGGGGCTCTATATCTGGAGATATTCCAAATGATCAAGTGGAAGGTTGGGGCGTGACATTTTCACACCTTGATGCTAACTGAGGCTCTGAAGAGTTGTAAGCAGGTTTTTCAGTTGTTTCTGATGGCGCAAATAAATATTCAGAGAACACATCTCTGTTAAAGGGATATAAGCCTGTTTTTTTTTTAATCCATTCATAGCATTTTGCACAGTAGCTGCTCTTGAAAATGCAATTCCGAAAAGTTTTCCGACCTAGGAAATTGTCACGTAGCGTCCAGGGTGAGCCATTTTCTTGTCTCTTATTCGTCCTCTCCACATATGTATTAGACACATAAATAAGCACTTGTACTCATTTAAAACACTTTAAAAACGAAATAACAATTACAAATTTATCCTACTTTCATGGCGTCCAAAATGGGGACAGCCCCGTTTGAGCCGACCATGACGTATCCTAAAAACGTGGTGTCCCTTCGCATATGTGTCAGACAAAACTATAAAACAATATGTAAAAATGTAATTTAAATCTTGAAGAATCCATAACGTATTTACCAAAATCGAACATTCAACGGTCACTTGATAAGATCCAATACAGTGTACGGCCACAATCGAAATGAAAATCGCAAAAAATTGAAAACTTTGTAGAAAATAACAGAACCGGCTAAATATGTAAACAACTCGATTCAAACTTGCATATAGCCGAATTAGAATTATCGTAGACTATTGGATTCAAAGAAGGCAACACTAATCAATGAGAAACTGAACGTCCCCATTTGACCCGCCGTCCCCGTTTTAGACAACTCTCCCCTATCGCAAAATGACCGTAAAAATCAAGCCCTTATAACAATTAGTGATACAATATACCATACTTACTTATAACAAAAAATGCACTTTGGACTCGATATGCAAATACGATCTCGTGCTTAAGGAGTTAATAATAAATATACTGGTATATTTATTGTAAATAAAATTACCCTTTTTTCATATGTTTCTTAAGCATCATATAATTTATTTGTAGAAGAAATTTTACATTAAGTAATCCATTAAAATTCAATTTATTAATAAAACAGAGCAAATTATAAAACATTTATAAATTAACTACTTGAGTTAAAGTAATGAAAATAAAGCCACTAAGAAAATTCAAATTATATACAATAATGAGCTATCATTAAAATTATCTTTCTTGTATCACAAAATATTTAATAAAAATTTTCAAAAATGATTGTTTTTCAATGTTAAAGGATGGTGTAAATTTTTAGAATTTACTGTACATCAAAGAATATTTATGTTCAATGTTTTCTTATATCTTTGAAGATATAGCACCAGAATAGTTTTAATGCTTATTATTCGTCGTCGATTAAAAGGAAATAACCTTTTAAAAAAAGGGTGATTTTTTGTGCATTGTCGTTTTTAAAAAAGCTAAATTGAATATTAAATCCTGAAAATTTATTCTAAATAGATTAAAAGAACATTTCTTATTAGCAAATGACTTGGAAAATTGATAAAAATTGCAATATATATATATATATATACCAGGGCCTTCAGTAGTCACTATTTTGAAAAACTTTTTACTTTCTCTTACCCATAAGGTAGAGAAAGTATTGTTTTTGGGTCAAATTTTCGGATGCGAGATTTTGTTATATTTACACGTTTTGAGGTCCCCTGAATACGAAAATCATGTTTTTAGCAAATGGTCTGTGTGTGTGTCTGTGTGTGTGTGTGTCTGTGTGTGTGTGTGTGTCTGTTATCAGCATATCTCAAAAACAAATTATCGCAGAAAGTTCAAACTTGGCATTCTAAATGTGTATCATATAGGGATGCTACAGTAAGCTTTTCGTTAAGATCAAGCAAATGGTTCGTGTACAGGGACAATCAAGAGAATTCTAATACATTACGTCTATGGGGGAAATTGCAGGTAAGTAGAGTTTAACGTCTGTAGACTGAACTAAACCAAATGAAACGAATATATATTTTTTGTAATAGAGATAGTTAACTGGGAAAAAATTTTGTGTATGTAAGAGCCTCGCCTCCCCCCCTGGAGGGCAAGTCCCCCCTCGAGGGGAGTAAATTTTCATGATGGGTATCTTTCAAAAGAGCTCGCCAATACCTTTAAAACGAATGGTTGAACCATCGATATGGGATAATTTAAAACAAAGTTATCGATTTTTTTTACTTTTAACGAAAAAAAAACTTAGAAAAAAAATCGCATTTATTTATTTATTTATTTATTTTTTTTTTTATATTGAGAATAAAATGGGCTTTTTTTTAGATATTTGGTGTTATACTACTTCTCTAATATGGAAATCGTCTGCATTATCATAAAAGATATTTTTTTTTAAATTATAATATTAATAAATTATTTTTTAAAAACAGAATTGTTTTTTAATAACCGAATTAAATTCTATATAAATGTAGGTGCATTAATGAAACGGGGGGTTGAGGGGGGCGGTAGGACCCTCTCACACGGAACTAATTATCATATAAAACTCTTCAGAAGCCTAATCTGAATTGTTTAACGCAGGTTTACATAACAGTACTCGTTATCTTACCTTTTAATCTGCAACCTGTATTTATAGTATTAAATTTCAGGGTAAGAGAAAGTCGTGTGGGTGACACACCAGATTATTTTTTCTTTTAATAGTAATCTTTATTAATCATTTGTAATGCATATCTTCCAAAGAATAATATAAAGGTTATTTTATATAAAAAGGGGTACTGGGAATAGTAATATCATATATATATATAATGAACATATATTTTATATTAAGGTTAATTACATGATTACTAAAGTAAAAGGATATAAAGGTTTAGGGGCTATATTATGCATAGATAAATAGATATACATTTATGGATTAATTCCTTTAAGGTAAATGATGCAAATATGGCCAATGCAGGTAATATGGTCAAACCTCAATAATGTTATTGATTTCAGTGAAATCCGAAAGATGGCGCTTGAATCTATTCGCTCCACGTCAGAAGAACATATTGGGTGAGTGCAAAAATTCTACCCGTTTTTATTACCATAAAGACGAGCAAATAAACGCAAAATGAACAGTACCTATTATTGTGCATAATCCCCATTGCTATCTATGACCTCCTGCCATCTTTCTTGTTGGAGATGAATCTCACGGCGGTAAAATTCTGGCGATTTCGAGTCAAAAAAAATTTGATGGCAATTTTCACAGCATCAAGATCATCAAAGATTTTCTGACTGAAGGAATTCTTCAACGCACGAAACAGGTGATAGTCAGTTGGTGCCAAGTCAGGAAAATAGAAAGGATGGGGTAAAATCTCCCAACCAAAGCCCAGTAGCTTTTGGCGAGTAATGACAGCAGCATGTGGCCTGGCGTTATCGTGATGAAGGATAATACCGCGACGATTGATAAGATCTGGCCGCTTTGCTACCAAATTTGAATGCAGCCTGTCTAACTGTAGACAGTAGAAGGCAGCATTGATGGTTTGGTTGAGTGGCAAGACCTCCCAGTGAATTATTTCCTGCACATCCCACCACACACTCAATAACACCTTCTTGGGATGAAGTTGAACTTTCGATGTCCATGCAAGGCACATAACCCACTTCTCATTTCCTGTCACAATTCGTGTCAAGAATGGGTCATTTTTGTGCCGAGAAAAGAAGGAAACACAGGTGGCGATTCGGTCATCCCGTTGATAAGCTGTCAGGTTATGTGGAACCCAACGATCCAAATTTCTCGTAAAACCCAACTTAACAAGCCACCACTGATTGGTGCACGTTGAAGATCTCCGCTAATTCTTGCACGGTTGGTTCGGGTTGTTCCTTATTTCTCAATGTCGTTGTCTCCAACGTGTGATGGCCGTCCACTCCGAGCTTGATGTTGGCAGCTTCTGTTTCCTTCACTAAATTTACGAAACCACCTACGACATGTGCTTTGATCTATTGCATCCTCCCCATAAACTTAAAAAACATTGCGACATGCTGCGGCTGCCGTACTCTTTTTAACTCGTATAATGTCTTATATGCTCCTTCTCGCTCTCCATGTTACACCCCCTGATATTACTTTTTGAGATGATTAACTTTGTGAGACACGATGCATTTATATGTGAGGCATCCGCACGCCATTTGCCGACGGTTTGCGTCATTAAAATGTCATATGTGACATCAATTCCATTGCAAATTTGCATGTTCAAAAACGGGTAGAACTTTCGCACTCACCCCATAGTTTAGTTCTGCGTTGCCTGTTAACCTTGATCAAGTGCATGGGGCGACAGTCATTGCTGATTTGTTGCTAGTTGCAATGGCATCATATAAAATTGTCTCTTGTAAGTTTTTTACTTTTCTAATTGAAACAAAGCATCTGTACTGAGCCTTATACATAATATTTTAGCTGGTTTAATGGTCTTTTCAACTGTATAAATGAATTTCAATAGCTGAGTTTTCAGACAGAATTACGAACGGTTTTTGAAACCCATTATTGTTGAAAATATGCCCAATGGTCATATTACCTGCATGTATCAAAATTTAAATAACAAGAACGCTGTCTTCTCACCTTTGGTGGGGTCAAGTCCCATCTTGATTACTTACTTCTGGATGAGGCTGAAAATCTTCTACCTTGTTCACCTTCTAATACAATCTGCAGCCTTTGGATAAATCCTGTTCTGGGCCATTTGAGAAATTTTGGGACCAAGAAGTTCTTTTGTTTTTGGAACAAACTAACCATGAAAACATTACAAAAGCTCAATTTGTAAGAATATTTTCTCCAGTTTGGGACAAAGCTATGACATTGACATTTCCAACGTTAAAGGTGGCTTCAAAGGGACAATTATCTATCATGTCAAACCATTATATCTATCCGGTCAATGTAATTACCGAGGAAACTCCAAGTTCTGTATCTGAAAACCCACCTTCAACAAGGAATAGTGCCAAAAGAGGAAAACAAGTTTCTTCCTCAGAGACACCTTCTGAAAAGCAGGTTCGTCATACTCCTTGTCCCTCAAGTACTGCTGTCATAAAACCTGCAATGAACTACCGTGCTCTATTTTTAGAAAAAAAAAGACCTCTTTCCCATGGCTTTTCAAAGTTATACTGAATACACTCAATAATCACAACTGCGATATAAAAAAAACTGTCTACGAATAATAGTAGAAATGTTCCCTGAGCAAAGGAAAGGGATAAAAGAAGACGGTTTAGCGGTATTTGCAGCAAGAAAAACTTTGTGTATATAAGATCATGTGTTGTGTGACATAATTATGTGCACAAGGAATGTGTAGGACTTACCAAGAAATATAAGAAAGATTTTACTTATTATACATGTAAAGTTAAAATACATTAAAGACATTTTTGACCGTAAAAAGTTTAAAATTGCATAAAAATAGGCTGAAAAATACTGAAAATTGTTTAAAATTGCTTAGCATTGTTTTCTAAATTTTCTTCTTACTTATCTTTTCATTAATTTTCGTAAAGTTTCAAAATTAAGTTTTGTTTTGTAATAATTGATGTGTTTTCATGCGTTGCATATGAATTTCTTTATAATATTTCATCTATGGGCATATTACCTTCATCAACTACTTTTTTTTTTTTTTTTTTTTTAATAATTCTTGCAGGTTTAAATCTTAATTATTGTAAATTTAAACATTTTTTTCGAGTACTAAAAAGAGTCCTCTTTTTTAGAGAATTTTTATTTAATTTTAAATCGATTACTACTATCGCTAAAAAATTTCTATCCTTAAGGTGACCATATTACCTGCAGTTACTTTACAATATTTTCTGTATACTTCTTATTTGTTTTTGCGTTAACTGTTATTCAGTAATATAATATTTTAAAAAATTTTAATTTAAAATATAATTGATTTCGGTGCTAAAATCCACCGCTTCAGAATATTCTAAAATCAAAAATATTTTTTTTTTTTAAACACCAGATACTTGTAAATAGACTTTTACTAACTAAAACTACTTTAGCAAGAAAGTTTTCCCAAGTTAAAAAAAAACAAAAAAAACCTGTAATTAAAACCTGATTAAAATAATAAAAATTACATTTCCTATAAAACTAATCATAAATCATATGATTCCTGCATTTTTTATTTTTTATTTTTTATTTTTTCAATTATTGACTTTCGATCAAATTTAAATTAAGCTTAAGTTGGATATTGAGGAAAGTAAAATATAAAATCTAATAATTTCATTAAAAGAAAGTAAACGCTAATCGAATTTTGAAATACCAGTTCACAGAATTAGTTTTGTGTTTGAGATTAAAATAAAATATCAATTTCCTTTCAATAAAACATTAAGCTGAAAAGATAACTGAATTACGAAAACAAGTTTTCAAAGATAATTTATAAAAATATAGAATTATGAATAAAAGATAACGTTTTTATTTTAAATAAAACCACAGTAATTTATTTGTGAAAATAATCTTTTGTTTTGTTTATAAGCATTAAATGTATTTCATCAAAAATTGTAAAATATATGAATTACTATAAGAAGAAACATTTTCAATAAGGCTGAATAATTAACTTAGATATTCAAATATTAACTACTGGTGGTCATAAAATTGACTTCGTAGTAGTTATAAAAAGAAGTATTAGAAACTGTCAAAGTCAGTTATGCTATTAGAAATTGTTATTAAATGTATAGAATTTAGCAAACTCTAGAATAAATAGTTATTAAGAAGAGCTGTTTAACTCGTAGATTTATTGAGCTCTTCGTCGATAGTTCCGTAAGTGAATATAATTTATAAAGCGTTTCTAATAATTCTTCATTTCAGATTATTAAATAAAATGTACTTATTGAATTAATATTTAATAATGGTAATGGCGTGAAAATAGTATTAAAGACTTGAAAGACTAATGTTTAATGATATAATATATTATTGAGATGTAATTATAAATATTGAAATGTACTGTTTTGCTTTTAAAAGAATAGTTGAAGAAGAAATTTTATTGGGGCTACATATCACGTATGGACTGCAATAGTGGCACAACTAAACAAAAATCACGTTTTGAGATAAATGGATTTAAAACTTTCATTACTAAGGAAATAAATAAGACATGCCTCAATTTAAACATACCTTACTGTGCATTTTCTGCATTATGAGATGTGCCCGTATTACTGCTTTAAAGCACATATTTTGTCACACTGAAACGCGTACTTAATCCAAAAATCGTATATATTTAGTTGTATCATTATTGTTTTCTATGAGCTATATAGGGTAAAAAAAAAAGTCTATCCAAAAAGAAACTTATTTTATTCTCAAGTTATTATAAATAATGTGATGGTTTTAAATGCAATTTATGTAGCATCATGTGGAATTTGTAATGATGCGGGCTCCATGGGAAATCTCCAATTGAAGTACGCTGCAAAAAGAAATCAAAATCGAGCACCGATGCTATTCCTGCTGATTCTTATGTAAAATGAACTCCTGAATCCGAATATTACCCCCATTTTGTCCCATCACGCACCGTTTTCTTGGGATGTCACCTCCTCACCCCATTTTTATCACTCTTCGGTAATTTTATGGCCATGAATTTGATTTCGAGAAAGGAAAATAATTATTTTAAGTCTTTAAAATAAAAAACATATAATGTATAATAAGTGATAAATGGAATAGTTATGATTTTTCTAAGTATAGTAAAATAGGTTAAATTAAACAAAAATGTGACTTTTTTCTGTAAGTATTTAAAATTTTCTTACAGTTTAATCCACCAAATTTAGAATTTTACAGATATCTAAAATAATTGCTTTTTTAATTCATTATCGATAGCAATTGTATGCCATGTTGCTACTATCACATCTAAAGTATGCATAAAAATTAAACATTCTCTTTACTTTTTTATAAACTAAATAGTTTAACAAGTTCCTTTTTTTTATCAAACAATTTCAGTACATACGACAAACATAAAAATTAGAAAACTTAACGATTGTACTTACCATTAAATATATAAATATATATTATAAAACCGTAGAATATCTTATGAATAAAAATTTGTTATTATTCATAGACTTGATTTCATGCAAATTTTCCACTTGTTAGAATAAATAAATATTCAAAAACAAAATTTCTCAAATATGTTGAAAAATAAAACACATTTTTTTGCATATTTATATTACAAAATTAAAAAATATGTATATTGAATTAGTTTTACATATTTTAAGAGACTTAAGACACTTTTCTGAATATAATTTCTTTTCTTTCATGAAACATTTATCTTACTACTAGGCACGTTAAAATTAAATAAACGAATTCTCATTTTTATACTCATTTGAAACATTTGTATAAATTTTTCAAAATAAAACTTTGGAAAATCAGTATACTTTCATTACTCTTTCAATTTCGATAATGCATTAATGTATCCGATTTTAACAAGAAATTTGGTGTTACAAATACTCTCTAAAATAATCTGAGGTTCATTTTGAAATTTAAATGTGGTTTGACATTGCGTTAAAGTGTCTTCTGCTAGTAATCCATTCTTTGGATCGATACAGTTAACATTTAATAAAATCGTAACCATCATCCGATTTCTGCGCAAGCTTTGATACATTATTCAAATTCACATTCAAAGGATATGTAATATGGAGTTTATCATTTTATAATAAGGTTTTCGTTCATTTTTCACAATTATTATTTTTTTTTTCTACTATTTAAGAAAAGGATGAATTTTTAAATGTTTGTTTAAGGATTAAGATATATATATAAGGTATTATAATATATGTTTTCAGTCATACAAAAGCTGAAAATATGTAACAAAAATAATTTAAGATAAACTTACATGAAAATTAAAAAATGTGAAACGAAACATAAGTAAAACTTATTTCAAAAGTATAAAATAAATTATTTAAACTGTCAAAAAATGCTCCGTATAACTTGAGACATGCGTTCGAGGTTAAAGCATGCTTTTAATTGATCAAAACTCTCCCCCAGGCAGACAGTTTAACAAAAAGCACATATAAGACTAATATTAATATGAATAAAATAAAATGGATCAAATAATACGGAACAGACAAAAAATCATATGGATCAGGCAGAAAACTGATCAAATAAAATGGAACAGGCAAAAAAAAAAAAAAAAAAAAAAAAAAAAAAAAAAAGATCAACATTCACTTAAACAGCAGCCTGAAATTCACAAAATCTCTAGCGAGATAATTAACCAAAACACGAAACCATAGATAATACAAATCCTTAGGATTTCTAATAGATAATATATTATAATGCCATCTATATTAAATTAAAGAAACTAAAACAATAAATATAGTTATTACATCTAAATTTAATCGAAAAATAAGGAATATTTAAAAAGGAAAATTTAAAAAATCGTTTATATTTCAAGTATTTTAAATATTTCTCTATAATATAACCATGCAAAAAACCTATAGGACAATCATTTCCAACAGCTCTATTAAAGAAATTCTGAATATCCTTAATTTTGTCATGAAAAGTAGAAATTAATCTTTTATTACGATTAAGATATATATATATATATATACACGTGTGTGTTTGTGTGTGTGTAGATAATTTATTGTAATTTACAATTATTGTGATAAAATTGACAATGGAGCGTTGATAATTATAAAAATAACAACCATAATAACAATAAAATAAAACTGAAAAGACAATGTTATTAACACCTAAATTGATGAAAAGGTTTCTTAAAAAAGAAAAATAATATATATATTAAATGCAGCAAAAAATTCTGCATCAGCAGGTGGGACTATTGCTTTCGAAAAATTTTACATTTGACTTGTTTCAGAATTCATCAATATATTTCACACTAGGATAAAAAAAATATACCGTCTTCATCTAGAATGAATAAGTAGTCATTTTCTGATTCCATAATCAAGAAATATAGATTTTCGAGGTATGCGTATAAAGTAAACAAATAACGTGGATAGATGAAATGATTGAGAAGTTCTAATTTATACTTTTCTAGACGGTGAAACAATATTATGAATATTATAAATATTATGAATCTTTTTTGTTGGGAGAAATTCTCGCTTGATGTTCTAGTATTGGGTCATAAACCAAAATTCAGGTTACTAAAACGCGCCTCTTGTGTTTGTATTTATTTTTAGAGATTTTTAGTTAAGAATGACCACGATAATATAGGAAAACGCTCTAGAGTTCTAATAGGGGTTTTTAGAACTCGCTAGCAAAGGAAACAAAAATTTTATAAGGATGACATGGAACTATTTTTACTAGAGCCACAATTTAGTTTTTAGATGTCACTCACAGAATTTTTTTTAGTGCACACACACATATATATATATATATATATATATATATATATATATATTGAAATATTTGTATAAAGTTATTTTAAATGATATGCTCTAACTTGCAATGTTTCATATTAATAAAATTATTTTTCAGTAATGTTAATTTGAAATTAATTTAATTATTACGTATTTCCATTTATACGAAATGTATATATATATATATATATAAAAAAAAAAAACACTATAGTTTACTAGCTATATTTTTGCTGTATAAATGTTTCAGAACATCTAAAAAATTTTAATAACAATAGATCACCTCTCAAAAATGTAGATTTTCAATGTGAGTAATGAATAAAAATTCAGAGGATGCAGGTTGGAATGATAGAGTTTCTGTCCCATCTATAATCAATGTACAAAATTTGCCACAATATTAAATTTAGAGCACACTGCTTCAACAAAGAAAATTTTTAAACAGCAGTATATTACAATTCACTTTATGACAATAATAAAAGTTAGCTTAAAATATCCGTTAATGAAGATTGGTCTACTTTTTAAAAATACTTGGGAGTAGTCTTGCAGTGTTTGATAATGAAATAGATTTAACTAATAAGTAATGCTAGGGAGATAAAATAAGGTTTCCGAGAACCCAATCATAAGACTAATACCTAAAGAAAACATGTTTTTTTTTTTTTTTTTTTTTTTTTTTTTTTTTTTTTTTTGTACCAGATGTGGTCTCTAATACGGTCATTGTTGACTGGTCGATTTAGCTTTTATAAGAAACTAAATCTTTTTCTACTTCTTTATCACTTAAATAAGGCAATATTTAAAATATGCATTATTATTATTCTAAAAGAATAATATAGATTTAAGAATTTCTTATTTTTTTAATGTAAAACGATATAGTTCTTATTTTAGACCAGTCTTTCCAGCTCAATCAGAAATGTAAGTTAAGCTTTTTGTTTTTTTCAAGTAGTTGTCATTTTTAAGCAAGGCGACAAGACCTTTATTTTGGCTATATAATATATGTACCGAGTTTTACGCAAATCGGTTCATAAAGGTGTAACTATGAACATTTCAAGTGCCCACCATTTTGAAAAATTTTGATGAATCAAGATGATTAATATTCTTGTTTGAAATCTTGCTATAGGCTAAATGTATACCGAGTTTCATTTAAATCAGTCAGAAAAGCAAATTTTATCTAAGTATGAAATTTTCATATAGTCGTCATTTTCAGTCCGAATAGTGGATCGAGATGACAAAGAAACTTTGTTGAGATTTTAGTATGGACTATTTATGGAGAGGTCAGTTTTTGCAACCTTTGGGCACACAGATTGCAACCTTTGGGCACACAGTGCAAAACACAGAATATAAATAATCGTTTAGAGCCTTTTTTGACTTCTCACCAATATTACCATTAATCGCAAAATTCAGTAGCTTCAAACATCAATTCTATGATGAATTGTCCTTGTTCAGTTGTTTGAAATTCACCATTAATGTTAATGCTGATGAGGATCCAAATAAAGCTTCAAACGTTTATTAAGGTTCTGTGTTTTACCCTATATGTATTTTAGCATTATTAGTAAATATGCCTATTATGGTAGGGCTTAAATAATACTGCACATTTCATTAGTTTAATATTAGTAAAGGTATGACTCAATTAAAAAATATTAAAATCTTCACTTACCTTTATATGGCATTATCTTTGGCGTAAATGCTAATGGTAAGATTCTAATCAAACATCTCATCTGACATGAAACTGGTTTTCATATTATACAACAAAGGAAAAGACGTATTGACATTTTATAATACTAATCAGAGAGAAAAGATGTATTCATAGTACGAGATATAGAACAAACCTGTTTCTAAAAATCTTTAAAACAATTATTTTTATCAAAAGGGTAATTTAAAATCTAAATTAGAATATTAAAACAGACATTCATTTAAATAGTCATATAATTGCCCTTAAAAAAAGAAAAGACCGTCTTTAAGCTGTATTTTACAATAAACACAGATTAGTCAAATTGTCCACAACAGTCATTAAGTTCTAGTAAATCCTTTTCCAATATAAATAAGTAAGTTCAAACCGAGGTGTGAAGGTTTGTTTATTTATATGGGGAATAATCAACACATTAATAAATATTTTAATATTTTCGAATGTGTTTTCACTTACTGTATAAACTGCATCAATTTATATTACATTTAATTTATAAAAATCGGATAAGCATTTCCCGCTGGAGGGCTGAATTTTTGCACTCTTTGTGCGTACGATATCGCGTAAATGATAAACAATAATTAAATAAAAATGTTTTTATTTCATACAGGCTACTTTTTACTCAATCTCAAGGATGTGCTCATTAAATTTAAAAAAGAATAGAAAAGCATTTCCGAAAATATCTCAATTAGGGTGAAAATAAGAAATAGATTTGTTTTGAAGAAAACAAAATGTCGCAACTTTCTTTTTTTTTTCTTTTTTCTTTTTTTTTATAGGCTTTTACTTATGTGTGGGGATTAAATATATGAATTGAACTTTTACTCACTTCTTATTCTCCGACAGAGATGAAATTTTGTGTTCATGAATAATTCCGATGACAATATAAGCTCAAGAAGGAACAGAATCAGGGGATTGAGCTACCCCCTCCCCTCCTTCCCAACAGTTCAAATTCTTTTATTTTAACCCTCTTCCTATCATCCAGTTGAGCTAAAATTTTGAGTAGATGCATATTATGCACATCCACTGAATTATAGTTTTTAAAATTTTGGAATAGGACTTGCTTTTGATATTTTAAAATATTTTTAATGCTTTTAATGCTTTTAATATTTTTAAATTTATATTTTATTTTACTAAGACGTCAGTGCCAACCTAATGCATAAAAGTAACAAGAAGAAGAAAACTCTCCTTTATCACCTTCGTTTCTGAAACGAAAAATTTTCTTTGTTTTTTTCTAATTATTCAAGTTTTCTAATTATTCAAAGTTCGTAAAAAATCAAACGATTAAAATTTGTAACAAAAATATGAGTTCGCCATTATCATTATCATTCTAAACAAAAGGTTAACGAGTCTTAAAACAACATATCGTAAACTACGTATAATATCAGTGTCATTCAAGATTCAATTTGCGATCTTTTTGATATACGTGATTTTAAAACGAGCAAAAGAAAAAAAAATCTTACATAGTCTTCCTTCACACCTATTAGGTCGTCATGATTCTATCTTGAAATCGAAGCACACGCAGACAGGCTAAAATTTTTACAAAAATGGCATAGCAATTATTAGTCTGGCGCATATTGTCGAACAATTTAATAGCTCAGTCCCTGTAATATTAATGAATAATTAACTAGTGGATCTGCAGATCAGGAGCCTCAACGTCCTATTTGCATCAGACATTTTTCAATATGTCATTTTTATTTATTCCTTATTATATAATAGTATATATTGATTCGATCAACTTATTACCATAATCAGATACATTCCAAGAGGGGGGCTGCCGCCCCCCTCAACCCCCCGCTGTATCTCTCTTTGTATACCTATTTGTATATCATATAAAGTGTTACGGAATTGTAAATAATTGCATTTATTTTTGTATAAATTTTTTCAAAGAGGCTTAGTAAGTCGATAGAATGCTAATTTTGTGCATTTCTAGTCGTTTTAGCGTTAAAATAGCCTAATTTTCCTTTAAAAACGCATTAAAAAGCACCATATAAGGGAAGAAATGGATTTGGCGCCAAATTTGGCGACTGTTTCCCTCCTTGGCGATTTTTTTAGCGACCTTGGCGAGAAAATCCTTATTAGGGATATACCAAATATGGAAGCTCTAATCTCATTGGCTGATGAGATACGATAATTTTTCAGAACATTCTGTGTACGATAGAATAGTATAAAAGGAGCATTTTTTTAGCCAAGGCAGCCAATCTCAGATCTGTGTCAGTTTCGTCAAATGCTTGCTTTGCTTTGAGCCTCTTTGAATGAGACTTGCTTTATGTGTTATTACTAAACAGTTTGTACTGTTGTTTTGCTGTTAACGGCTGCTTTTTAAGCTATGCTTACTGGTTGAATTGAAGCTGATACTTGGTTTATAGACCTGTATTTTTCTGGAACTTTCTGTGAATAAATCACTGAATTTTTGCAAGTTTCGCCTTTCATTCTCGGACAACTTACGAACCCCCAAGTACGCAACAATATGCATTCTTAATAAACGACGGTCTTGTATTATTTCCCGGAAATTCATAAATACCAAATTACATACAAAAAAAATTACATAGCATATCGGAAATATTTTGCGTAACCTTTAAACTAATTATCAATTCTATGCCCAATATTTTCAACACGAAAACATGCTTTTAAAATTCTAATAAAATTTCATTATATTTGATTGGGTGTAACCATGTTAAAATACACTTTTAAGAAATACCGACTATACACCATAAAAGTACGAAATTCCTTTATGTATCCCGGAAAAGTAGCCACAGTCATTATAAACGCCAATAATAAAAATAAATCTAATTAATTATAACTCATTAATCTTTCAAACTAATTTGACATCACTTGGATGATTACAGTACATACTCGGAATTATTTTGTGTGGTCCCATAAATTATTTAGTCTATACATAACCTTTTTTTAGAGTAAACATGATTTTAAGCATCTTTATAATCTATGTTAACTTTATTAAGTTCAATTCAGCATAAACGCATTAAAGTGCGCGCTTAAATTAAAAGTTCGTCCATAGGCCATGTTACGAAATTCTTTCGTGTGTCTTTGTAAACGAACCATAAACATTGTATACACCAGTAAAAACTATTCAGCTTATTTTGCGTTTGAAATTAATAATTGTTCCAAATTTAACATCGTTTGGATGACTAAGTGACATTGTCAGAGCACTTTTGTAAGGTCCTGTACATTAATTAGAAAGCTTAAGAGCACATATTTTCTTCAAGCAACATAGTTTAAGCATCTTACTCATGTACTCTAGTTTCATTTTCTTCATTGCAAAGTAATGATATTAAAATGCGTTTAAACGAAATTCACCCCATACGCCGTAATGTTAAGAATTTTGGCGTATCCCTGTACACAGTTTATAAAAAATATAGCAATAAAAATTATACAGCTACTTATATGGAAAGCTGGAATGTGTGTGCCAATTTGCAAGTCAATCGAAGGATTGCGGTACATACAAATTCTTCCCATAGGCCGTAAGGATAAGAAAAATTTTGGCGTGTCCCTGTACATGAACAACAAAGGGAATACACACCTAACACTATACAGCTAATTCCGTTGGGCTCGTGAATATGTGTACCAAATTGCAAGTCTATAGCGTTATTTTTGGGGCCGCTATCGCGGTACATACAAATTCTTGACATAGGCCGTAATGATAAAAAAAACTTTGGCGTGTCCCTGTACACGAACTACAAATGGAATGCACACCCAAAACTATATAGCTAATTTCGTGGGGATCATGAACATGTGTACAAAGTTTCAAGTCAATAGCGTGGTTTTTACGGCCGCTATCGCACGACAGACAGACAGACAGACGGACGGACCGACGGAACCCAAAATCCTTTTGAGTCTCAACAGAGGGCCTCCACTGATGTTTCGGCAAAAATTGAAGTCAATAGTTTGATTTTTGCGGCGGCTATCGCGGTACTTACAGATTCTTCCCATAGGCCGTAATGATAGAAAATCTTTGGCGTGTCCCTGTACACGAACTACAAATGGAATACACACCTAAAACTATACTGCTGATTCCGTTGGGCTTATGAACATGTGTACCAAATTGCAAGTCGAAAGCGTGATTTTTGTGGCTGCTATCGCGGTACATACAAATTCCTCCCATAGGCCGTAATGATAAGAAAAACTTTGGCGTTATCCCTGTACACGAATTACAAATGGAATACACACCCAACACTATACAGCTGATTTCGTGGGGCACATGAACACGTGTACCAAATTGCAAGTCAATAGCGTGATTTTTGTGGCCGCTATCGTGATACATACAAATTCCTCCCATAGGCCGTAATGATAAGAAAAACTTTGGCGTGTCCCTGTATACGAACTACAAATGGAGTACATACCAAAAACTATACAGCTGATTTCGTGGGGCTCATGAACACGTGTACCAAATTTCAAGTCAATAGCGCTATTTTTGCGGCCGCTATCGCGATACATACAAATTCCTCCCATAGGCCGTAATGATAAGAAAAACTTTGACGTGTCCCTGTATACTAACTACAAATGGAGTACATACCAAAAACAATACAGCTGATTTCGTGGGGCTCATGAACACGTGTACCAAATTTCAAGTCAATAGCGCTATTTTTGCGGCCGCTATCGCGCGACAGACAAACAGACAGACAGACAGACACAGCCCAAAACCGTTTTGAGTCTCAACAGAGGGCCTCCACTGACGTTTCGGCAATAAATATAACAACGCCACGCTCGCTTACATTATATGCTGATTCATCAACGTCTTTAAACTAGTATACTGAACATTGGACTGATAAAAATAATTATCCCTTTGACAGCACAAGAATTCAGTGATATAAAGGTAAATGTTTCCTTTTGTGGAAGAGTAAAAACCCAGTATCGGAAAAAAATTCCGACATTAAAAAGAAATGGGTTCAGAGGAATGAAATTTAGACAAAGTATTTTTCTAGGTTACCTGTTTATTTGATTAATGTTTTAAGAACATAGAAAAGCCGTCTCATATATTCAGCAGTGATACATTAATTACCGCAATAATCACCATGATTTGAAGCGCCAGCATTCAAACCTAGATGAATTTTTCAGCACAGAAGCAGTATAGTGTAACCACGTTTCCTACGCCTAGCAGTGAGGACGAGTCGAAAATCTTGGAGGGTTTCCAAGTTGACCAACAGGTTTGAATTTAATAAGCATCCAGTCATTCGGTATTCCCTTATCGCTTATTTTCTCTGAACGAAAAGCTTGTCTCCCCCCTATTTTACTAGTGGACTCGTTGAATCCGCACTTGCGCAGAGGCTCCCATGGTCGTAAGAAATGTAGTTAAAGAGTATGTTCTTTTGTGGGATTGAGTTGTATGCTAATTCCTATTGGTCAATTAATCAACAATGCTTGTTGTGGATCATGATAGATTTTCCACCCTTCCGTATTTCATCTCAGAAGAATATGAAGTTATTTTACAGATAAAGGCAACATGCCAATTGTCTATAAAAAGTGCGTTGGCTGGCAGAGGTGGTATAAAGACGAGAATTAGCCTATTAGAAAATACACATTTGAATACTCTTTAATTATGGCAGTAAAATTTCTCCAGTCAACAGTCTGGTGTAAAAGGGTTTTGTCAAAATACTTGGGATAGCAATAAGAGCGCTCCTACTGTTATTGAAAATTACTCCCTAGACCAAAACTTATGGTGCAGATCCAATATGTCTACACCAAACACTGCTTGTTTCCATATCTTCTTTTCACGAATATGCGAAAAAAAATGGTATCAAGAAAAAAAACGGTTCTCATATAAAAACACAACATACCTTCGCACTCCAATCAGCTTTAGGGACGGTCACATGCTAGTGAAAAGCTGACAAGATGTGTTTTGGGACTAATCTGTCTTATGCATATACAAACTGAACCTGTACAAGAAGTGGTCTGCAGAGCAATTCTCTGCAATATCAAGAGCACTATCGTTGTTATTCCAAGCAACTTGACATTGAATTTGTTTATGAGACTGGTAACTGAGCCGGTAACGCTATGATTCATGTCCCAGTTAAAGAAGGTGTTTTCTAAGAAGTTAATGCTCACCGTATACTAAGGCGACCAAATTTTTCAAAAGAAAAATGAATAAATTAGCACAATGTATCCAATTTCAAAATAGGAAAAGGGACAAAAGCAGTACTTTAAAAAATGTATAATCATCAATTTTAAGTTATAAATTGCGACAAAATATTTACTTACAAAACTAAATCATGTGGAAGGAAAAAAAAAACTATTAAATGTGGGGACTGTCCCCACAAAATGGGAACCTTTTTGGCACCTTACCGTATACTGCAGTAGTCCAACAAGGTGCTCTACAAGGTGTCGACAGGTTGTCTTGGACTACAAGGTTGTGAAGTAGATATAGCGTTGGGTTGAGGTAAATAAATGTCGCCGTAGGAAATCAGTATTGGAGGTAAGATGTTGATCAGAGGTTGGGAAGATATAAGCTGGATCCAGCGTAGTTGGCGACGGCAGTGGTGAAATCAATAGATTGAAGGTGTTGAAAAAAGGTGATTTTAGGTCGGCCTAGAGTATCTAAAAGGAAGTTAGAAACTACGCAGTTTGAGGAAAGATGATTGAATGCGATTAGTTTTGGAGAAATAAGTTAATGAATCGAAGTGAAGAATATGGTCTGTTTGCGAAAGTGTTTCAATAACGAGATGTTTGGATGGAAGTGTGTTAACCATGTATATGGTTATGTATACCATGACCAACTAAAAAGAAAAAAAGAGAAAGAAATTACCTATATAATTGCTTTGACTAAATTTCAATCCTCTGAACTAATTTCTTCTTGGCCTTTGGATTTTCTTTTTCTTTATATATATATATATATATAAACCTTAAATATGGGATTTCCAAAAAATTTTGTTTATTCACTGGTATATCAATAATTGTATCTGTCAAACGCAAAAAAAAAAAAAAAAAAAAAAAAAGCTCTTATGTGTTAAAGAAAAAATTAAAAAAATAATAAAAGACAATAAAAAATTTGGAGGATGGTTGGGTGGGATGTTGAATTAAACTTAAAAAAAATACAGGAAGGATTGCTGCATTTAAATTTATTCCAAAAATTAATTGGTTGGAAATTGGTTACTATATAAGTTATCAAGGAATGATACAACTCAACTTCTAAAATGATATTTTCTCCTGTTAAGTTCTCTGTTTTGCTCGTGTTTTGAATTCAGTTTTTGTGGCTCGTGTTTTGCTTTTATTTTATTTTTTGTGTCTAAATTGTCTCTCTTTCATTTCGGGGTGATTTTTTTTTTTTTTTTTTTTTTTTTTTTTGTGGGTTTAGGTTTTGGTTTTATTACTTTTTAGGTTCATGGTGTGTTTTGTTTTTCTGGAGGGTGTTCTTGTTTTTGTTTTTCTGGAAAATAATTTGTCATTGTTTCATTGATTCATTTCGGAATTCTTTTTTATTGTGGGTTCATAATCAATCAATAAATTTCATGGTTTCAATTTTCTTTATTTGCTATGGGGTTTTGCTTTTTTTTTTCATCCATGTGTCTCCTAATCTGGTCTTGGCAGGCTGGGGGAGTGTTTCCGGTGTAAAACTAGTTTATCCCCACAAGCAAGACACTAGTCTTGCCGCTTGCCTCCTTCCTTCCTTTCTTGGGTTGTTTTTTTCCCTGGATTTCGATTTAGTTTGAGTTTTCTGTTGTGATTTTGTTGAGTTGCTTTGTTGTATCGTTTGTGGGCTGTTAAAAATTAAATTTGGTTTCTTTAAATACGTGTATTTCATACCCTGATGATTTTTTTTCACCTTTCTGAGCTTCTCCTACATAGAGAAAATGTTCATTCTTATTGGTCTTTGTGGTTTCGGTGATCTTGTGTCTGTTGCTTGGCTTCTACTGCGCTTAATGGATCATTATTGTTCATTACAGGGTTCTCTTTTTCACCTTGAAAAATTGTCCTAAAGTCAACCTTCTTTTCATCAGCGTCTAAATACACGGTCCTATTTCAATTTTCAACAGGTATTGTTGTACAGTGGATTGGCGTCAGTGCTATTGTTGAACTTGATAACTGAATCAATTTGGGAAATCTTGTTGCTTTGTTTGGCGTGTGTATGTCTCTTTGGTGAATTGTTTGACTAAATATTCTTCGTTCTCATTCTTTGCTTCTACTATCAAAAGGATTATATATATATATATATATATATATATATAATACTTGAAATCTCAATTTTCTAGATTTAATTCTAGATATATCGATCTAGAAAACAATTTATAGCTTTTTTTAGTTTATATAAACGCTTTCTTAAGGATCGAAAGTTTCAAAGTAATGGATGTTTGTGTAAGATATATAGAATTATGTTGCTTACTAGTCCCAAGAATCACAATAACCAACAAACGTGTATTTAAGCCAACAACGTAAAAGCATATCATAAAAATAATGCAAAAGTGAATTTTACATTGTTTAATTTTAGCTTGTGCTTGTAATCTGACAAACAAGAAAAATTACCTTTTCTGTAGAATAAAAAAAATTCTTATGCATAATTAATTTGAATTATTATTATGAATAATTAAAAAAAAAAAAAAAAAAAAAAAGAAAAAAAAATCAGATACTTACATAGTTACTGCTTGTAACATTAGAAAATGTCTACTTAAAAAAAAAAGTTTACGTAACAATAATCTTTTATTATACTCCTTAGATACATAAGATTATTTTTTTTTTATTATCTTCTGCTGTGAACTATACAGTGTGTTATTACTTAATGTACACGCGCTATCAATTATTGTTTTCCCTCAAAGGTATCTATATCTGTATAATAAATTAAATCTATTGTGAGTTTCAAAACTTAAAATTAAACTGTGCACTGCTTTAATCATTAAAGCAGTGAAACCGTACTGTATGTTATATTTCACAAATCTGTGATAATCTGCTTTTTAACAGTGGATCGTTCTAGGCAATACGATACAGTTCCATGCCTGATTTCGTCTCAAGGCCTCAACACATTTAGCTTTATCTTAATACATATTTGCTGTTAGAACATTAGCAATTTGTTAGAGTTGAAAAACGTGAAATGCCGTATTATATTTAAAACATTCAGGCTGATATGCTGGTAGCAGAAATCTCATTAACTCGTTACGTTTTAGCTTGTTTACACATATCCTACTCATGTCGACTATATTTTACATGCTATTTAAATTCTCTATTGTACCTATAATTACCTTAAACTAATTGCAAAAATGAAGATGTATTTTAAAGTTCTTAAACAACCATATATATTATTTCATTATGCCTTTACTTTTTTAGTAAACACCGCATAAAATATTATTTTCTGCATTAAAACTATAACTGGAAAAATTTCAATAAAATATTTACAAGTAAAAGACATCAGGTAAGGTCTGGTGCGTTTAATTGCCGGATCAGTTTATGAATGCCAACTTAGACTTGCTGTCTGCACGAATTGGGCGAAGTATAAACGTTAGATAAAAATCCCCCAGATCTACATTTATAAGCCATTTTAATCTAATGGGAATAAATCAATGAGTTATTAAACTTAAATGAACCTAAAAATGATTTAATCTTAATGTTGGCTAGATAACATTTGCATTATATTCTTATATTTTAATTTAATTTAATGACAAATATAAAATATACATTTTCAATCATCACTGACTCACTGACTGTATAACGTTGTAAGATGTTGTTAAATCACATAAATTTTACATACACATATGATTAAGTATGTTTGAAGTGAAACTGCAAGCGATAGCTTCGCTGAATGGTTAAGACACTGGGCTGCTCATCGACAGGTTGTTGGTTTTAATTCAGTCAGTAATAATTACGATTTAAGTTAGTATTTGTATGAGATTAGAATATATCGTGTGTTTAATTGGGAGAATGGTTTTAAAGATATTTTAAAGTGTTTTACAGCGCCTCTATTAGTTTCAAAATTGAAATTTATAATCTAGTATGAATAAACTATATGTACATGAATAAGCGTATTCGTTTATATGGAGTGAAATTATGGTTTTAATTATATTAAAATATCTTACAGTGCTCCCTAGTGGCAATAATGTGTTGTGATCTGTCATCATATGAAACATTGTTATATTCATCTTCATTCTTCAACGGGTGCCCCAGGAGCCTTACATTCAACTAGTAACTTAAATTAACTGTTCATTACACAATGTCCTTGGTTGGAATTTTATGCACCACGCGAAAATAATGCGGAACAATATTCCACACATTCTAAATCTAATAACCATATTCACCAAGTAGTGCTTATTTCTCAAGAAAGATTATTATTATTTTTTTTTTCCTATTTCCAGATTTTACAAAATTAAAATGTGCTGAAATGTCCTTTGCTAATCCGTTTAACATGTCTTCGGAAAATGCCTTTACAGCAAAATGATATTGTTTTAAAAGCACGTCATAATTATAAAATAATATGTTTTAGAATTAAGTTCATAAAGATGAAAAACTTATTTCAGGAAATGTGCACTAATGATTTTGAAACTATGAATAATTGCAAATACGTATTTTTAAATATGATGTATCTAAAAATAAAATATCGATTAAATCTTTCCCATTTAAATAACTTTTTAAGAACATATAAATATAATTATACTCCCAATTATAACAAATTAGCAGATAATTTGCCACTGACAAGTAGCGCTCTGAATCAGATGTTTGTATTTGTTGTTCTTTGTTTTGCGTTCACACGTATTTCAAATATGTCTAATTATATTTCTTGAAATTAAAATTTTGTTATTTTAAAGTCTTTCTCCTCCCGCTGTCAATAATATATTAATTGACAAAAAGGTCCCGGAACATTGAATTAGGTTATATAAATATCGTTATGGTTTCATATACAGGGGCCATTTACAATGTTTTTGCCAATTATTGGTTTCACAAATAAGAAGTATTGGTTATATTGGTTTCACAATTTCAATTGGTTTCACAATTGTGGATATATTGGTTTCACAATAAGGTTTGAAAAAAAGTATTATTATTATTTTTTAAATACCATTTATTATTTGAAAGAATGGGACATAATATATTCTGTAATTATAACCCTTATTTTTGATACTGGTACACATTTAACCCATATATGAATTGCAGTTGTTGAAAGTGGGATTTGTTAAATTAGGGAATTATAGTTAGATGTTTTCTAAAAAAAAAAAAAAAAAAAAAAAAAAAAACATTTGTGGAATTCATATCTGATTATATTATACAATTTCCATGAAGAAAACTCCTTTCATTATGATAGCGCTTTCAACAAGATAAACATTTTATAGTATTATAATCATATTACTATAATACTTAACAAACTGTAATTTTTCTTAACTGTGACATAAAATTACAAATTCTAGATGGTATATATACATATATATATATATATTATAATGTTTTTCTCTTTTAACTATTTCTTTTTAGATGTTTGTAAGTTTAGAAATATTAGTGTAATTTTTATGAAGTGCGAAATTCTCTTATCAAACATCTTTTCAAATTTTTTTCCACTCGGGTAAAACTTGATGAAATTTCCCTTTCAGCATACACATAAATTTAAGGCTATGTACACTTTGTGCATTATTTCCCTTATAAACAAAATTAACCGAAAACATTTCTGCATTATTTGTTAAGTTACAATTTTTTCTATTAAATTGAAAGAATTTTCCTAACACTTTTTTTATCTTTAAAAATCTTTGTTTTATTTATAAAACCATTAACGTATCAGACCATTAATGCAGTATTAAATGATGTGATTTCCAATGTCAAATACTCCTTCAATTAGTATATTAGTTTTAAAGCACAAAAATTTAATTACGTAATTTAGCTTAAAGATGTAAATTGCATGAGAAATGTGGAGCCTAAAATCCAGAGATAGGTATGACGCAATTTATTCTACGAAAATTCCGTGATTTATTAATAAACAAATTTTCAGAAATATTTCTCATTAAGGTGAGGAATTTTATAAGTTGAAGTTGATAATGAACATTCTTTACAAATAACATGAATGCCACTCAATAGTCAATATTTGCAGTTTCAATATATGTGCAGACTTATATATAATTTAAAACTACAGCGGAATATTATTCTTGACAATATAATTACGCAGAACATAAAAATTACAGATTATTAATCCTTTTAAGGAATTTCCATGTAATGGCACGACTATTTATCAAACTTAACTTTAAAAATCCATAAAAACGCATTAAATTTGATATAGACTACACAAAATATTTTGCATTCCATTTTGAATTCTAATATGATTTGCAATTTGTTGTTTTATATTAACATTTTAATATAACTTGATGACAATAGGTTAGCTTATACAAGTGCTAATGTTATTATGGAAATTAAATAGTTCACGTTTTATTAAAAATAAATAAAATTATGTTTAGAGGGTTATTAAATGATGTAATAAAAAATTTTTTGTACACATGTGAGAGCATGCATTGTTTACTGAATGGAATTTACGAATTCGTAAAAAAGAAAACTAATTTTAATTGTGTAAGTATTTTAAAAGACGTTAACAAATTTCCTTAAAATATCTTAATATATACGTTCGTAAACTATAAGTTCGTAAGTAATGTAAAAATTTATACGAGGGTTATTTGGAAAGTAAATCCAATTTCTTATAAAACAAAAGGCACCACAGATTTTTTTAAATCATTTTTTATTTAGCTCCTTACATGTTTTTCAATTTTTCTACATTCTTTCCAAATTTGTTTAAACAATTGTCATAACGTTCTTTAAGCTTTCGTATGCTTAGTTCACAGACGTCTACTACCTGTGAGGATACCAGTCTTGAACTGCTTGTCGTGGGATGCTATTCAATTGACTGACGTTTAGACTCTAAGATCATTTAAGAAACCCACGTTTCGCCCCCTGTGACAGTCTTCTCTAAAAGTTGATCCCCTTCCTTAAGAAATCGGTCCAAAGAAAATGAAGATCACAAGCCATTCTTTTCATTTTCTGTTCCTCTGTAAGCAGGCTGGGAACTTAACATGTGCGAAGTTTGTGATATTGCAAATTTTCAAAGACAATTATATGCAAAGTTGTTCTACCCACATTCGGAAATTCCAATGCTAAAGTTAAAATTGTGAATCTCTGGTCTTCATGAATCTTTTCGTACACGGAACTGACCAAATCTTTTGTGATCACAGATGGTTGGTTTTATCGTGGTTCATCATAGGCATCTTCCCATCCATCCTTCAAAGTTCTCACCCACTTACGTACTTTGCTGACACTCATGGCATTGGGACCATCTGTTGATTAATTTCTGCTGCTAAAACGTTACTTGTTACTGAAAACTGACCGATTTCACTATCGGTAGGCTGATCAATCGTTTTAAACATTTTGAACTAACATTATAAAGAGCACAATGCAACAATACCAATGTAAACGGCATCGTTTGACGATCAAAGCATTCTGGAGTCAGTGCGCATGCACGTTCAGTCAGTGCGTATGCATGTTCGCGCGACATTCGATTAGCTACGGTGATTCGGACCCTACTTTCCGAATAACCCTTGTATATAGTTTACAATTTACTAGATTTCAATAGAACTTAAAAAAAAAAAAAAAAGAATTCAATAGCTAGCCATTTTTAATTATTATCGTCAAAGCTGTTCTTAATTACTGAGAAAACTTTGACGGCTAAAATAAAAATGATCATTTTAAAAATGTAAATCACAGTTTTTAAATTTGTGTCTAGGCAAGCATAAAACACAAATGTACGAAATATATGATTTACTAGGATTTTTTTCTGTTCATTAATCTGAAGGAGAACAAATAACTTCAGCTTACTTCTTCGAGTCACCTGTGGCAATATTAATACATTTATTCGTAAAACATTAACATGTTTCAGAAAATAAAAGTGTTTTATGATAAATCTTTCTCAAAATTTCATAATTATTTTTTGAATCCCTAAATCTTTTCTTCCTCGTACTGGCTTTTAGGGAAAAAAAATATTTTTTTGTAATACAGATTTTTTTCTTTTAATGTTTTTAAATATCTACATTCCTAGTTTCGCGAGAATTAAAATATTTGTTATATACTTTAGTTATACTATTTGCTATATTTTTATATACCCCTTCACTTCCATCAGCACAGATGATAAATGATAAATCTGTGAAACTGTAAAATATAATTTTAAATTTACAGAAATGCCAACTTCCTGAGGGCGCACTCAGCAAAACAATCAGGTCAAGCTAGGGTGTATGATAATTCATCACAAGATAATTACACACAGAAAATAAATGTTTATGTAATAGTGATTCGATAAGATTCTATAATGTAGAAAATATTTTTTATCAATAATATGTGAGAGAGTCACTGATTTGTTAGAATTTACCTTCATATAACAGGTGCAGAGAAGCAGGATACGTTAATTATTTTAGAAATACTTTTGGTCATCGAGTTTCTACATACACATAAATTTTTATTTTTACAGATTTTTATTTAGAAAATGCAAATACTTTACATGCAATATCTTGGTAGATCTGGGTAAGAGAAAATAAAATTGATTTTAAGTTGGTCTTAAAATTATGAAAAATCTAAAAAGTAATAAAAAATTATTTTTTCTTTAAAAATAATATAACCTGTAATAATTGCTTATATATATTGAAAATTAATTACGCGGCGATAACTTAAAACGAGAAGGTACTCACAAAAAAGTCTGAGTATTATCAGATAATGAAAACAAGTAAAAATGGTTATTAAAATAGAGTTTTAAGTCCTGGGATCTTTTGTGGGCCGATTTTTTATTACCGTAAAATGTTAGAAAAGTTAGTAATTAAAAATTTTGCTGAACTGTATAGGAGGATTTTTTAAGCAATTCTTCATTCCTGGAATGTGATTGACCCAAACTACCTGTTGTCAAGTAACACCTTTTCCATTGAAAATCCTTCAAATTTAGTACAAATTAAAGTTTATTGATAAATTTGTCCATTTTTCTTTTTCTGGTTCTAAACAAACACATTTCTTACCAAAAATGTCATGTTGAAAATTATTAATGACTGTTCTTCCCTTTATATTTAAAATAAATATATCATAATCAGAAGCACAGCTACCGTTTCAATAAAAAATTGTAATAAAAAACTGTATTTTTTTTTTTTTTTTAATCACAGCGTAAAATGTTTTTCTTTATTTATTTTCACGCAACAAAAGGGTAATTTTTTTTAAAAAACAAGAAAAACTTTATTCGAATAAACAAACATTTTTACATATTCCAAATTATGTTAAATATATTTTTAGATTTCTAAAATAACTTTTCTATAATTTTCAAACATTAATTTTCTTATGTATGTATATATGCATAAAAAACACTTTACTAATGGATTATTCACTATATATGTCTACCGTAATAAATTACTCAATTTTATTATTAAGTTTTATTTTATTACCTTTTTTATTTCCATATGGCGTGCTATATGTTATATGAAAAAAATCTTTTGTATATGTGTACAAGGTGTTCCAAAAATTCGGCCGAACTTATTCAGAAGGGGGATAGAAGGCATCAATTGAATGGAAACGTAACATAGAACATGGGATCGCAAACCAGGTTGAGAGGGTGGAAATCTCTAAAATCGTTTGCAGGTTTCAACGTTACTCTAGAACGAGAAAAGACGGATTGCTCGCGCTGGACTCTTGCATCGTGTCCGCGTTCGCTGGATAACATTTCTTATAGGGTCTTCTGGATAACATTTCTTCTCTTATTTCTTTGTGCATTTTTTCTTATAGGGTCACCAGAAATTATTCGTTTATGCGATGCTTGTGGATACATCAGAGGATTTCAAAGCGCGGATTATCGCCACTTCGGCAGAAATCAAAAGCACACCTGGCAACATCGAGCCTGTTTAGAAATCGTTTTTACGTCATTGTAGACTGTGGAATACGTCAGCGGGCACAACTTCAAACAACTCTTGTAATAATTAACCAAATAAATCTTTTTGCAGTTAGTATTGTACTTTTGTCGTTCCAGCGTGACGTTGAAACATGTATGCTTTTTTCATACCCTCAACATGATTTGTGACCCATTGTTGTATGGTAAGATTTCATGCTCTATCACCCCCCTCAATTTGTATGTCGAATTTTGGAACGCCCTGTATATTTTGAAACATGTGCACATTATTGATAAAAAGGGTTACAGAGGAAAGTAACTTGACTTTGCAGACAATGCTGAGCATTTCTGCGCTCAGAGCTGGTAGACAGGAAAAGCTGGGTTCGATTCGAATTCGCTCTCGTTAACCTAGATGTTCAGAGTTTCTATGGTTTTCATCGAAACTCCCGTGAATACGGGCTAGGACCCTTTAGAAAGACCTCCTACGAAGAGCATCTCCAACTAGGCCTAGGTCCCCAGTGCAGACAGTTGCCCTTTACCTGTACACTACACCAACACATGATAATGCAACGGATATCAGAGAAAAATAACTTGTTTGATATGTATGTAAAACATGTGAAAACGAATAAGTGAATTATCAGAATTTTATTACGTGGTGACAAACTTAAAAAAGTAAGAATAATAAATGGGATATCGAAATACCATCATATATTCTAAAGAGTAACTGTAAGAAAAAGTTAGTTTTAAGATGAAGGTTTTAATGAAAATAATACTAACAAAGAAATGTATTCATTATGGGATCGCGTGCAGAAAACCTGATTCGAGAAGAGAAACTATCTTATTTTTGAAAGCAATTTTTGTTTCTATTGTTAGATCATTATAAAACTTTTGTATTAATGTAAACTTTGAGATATAAATGTAATTTTTTAGTAATTTCAAAAGGTAACAACACGACATAATCAATGACAATAGCCTTTGAGATATCAACTGTAGTAAAATGTACATTCAGATTGAAAATAAAGGTAATTTATCCTTTCGCTTGTGATTTTCTTTTTCTTTCTTTTTTTTTTCTTTTTTAATAGAAAGCTATGATTTTTAAGTTGTCAGGAGCAATACCATATTTATTTAAAATTTTAGCGTTTATAATTTTCTATTCAATTTCTACTTGAACGTCTTGTATTATTGCAAATATCTGAATATATTGAATGTAATATTTTTATTGTATTATTTAGATACGTATTTCTATGAGAACTGTGGACTGTTAATTGGTCATAAGATTGATTGCAAATATGTAACTTCAATCATAAATAATAATTATTTTTAATCAATAATTAAAAATATCAGAAATTAAATTAATAATTAAATTTCAGCTATTTATTGTATAAACTTTTATTAAATAATAAATATTGACTTGTATCCATTGTAGTTTTATAATTCTATCAATAATTCTATAGTTATTAAAAAATTGCATTTTTATATTATTTTTATGCATTTTCATAATTATGAAATAAAAATAATTAATTAAAAATTTGTAAAATTAAAATTTGTTTCGATTGATTTATAAATTTTAGCTATTTCTAATAACTCAGTATTATCACGACAAGACATATGGTTTCTCCTGTTAAAGCTCATATAACTACCGTAATTACCTTCCATGCAATTATTACAGCATACCGTTAGTACTCGAGATTCAAGTTTAGTTGTAGAGTGCTCTCATTCAATTTACCAAACAAAGCCGAGTACTTGTTAGAAGCTTTAAGCTCCAAGAATAAATATGTTATAAGTGGTTGCTAATATAATTTCTACACAGTGAATTGATATGAGATTTTGCATCATAAACATTTAAAAGATGATTTAAAGATAAGATTGGCTTAAGTTGTTTTCATGTAAAGTATTATATTTAAATTTTTATTTTATTAGTGGATTAAATCCTAATTTTAACACATATAGATTCAAGTAGGCAGTACTAATTTTTTTTTTTTTTTTTTTTTTTTTTTTTTTTTTTTTTGAGTTTGAATTTTTCAGCTAATTACGAAAGTTTTAGTGAGGAAATACATATATTAGAACTATTGCATGATTTTTCTTTAAATCAAAAGTAACAAGAAATACATTTAAAATCTGTTCTTTTTACATATATCAATGTACAAAAATAAACAAATAGTTAAATAAAGTATTTCTCGATTTTTTCTCCTCATAATGAACTATTCCCAGATATCTAATGGCAAATAATTTTAAGATTAATATAAATTAGAATGTATTAAATTTGAAATTTAACAAAAATAAAATCTCATACTTAAATAATTTATATTATATTATAAATCATTACAGAAAATTCATTTTTAGCTGTACGATTAGATGGCAAATGCAATGTTAATTTTTGGGAATGTGACTTTTTGGCACTAGATTCCGAAAATTTTGAAGTATATTTATTAGTATCATTGTCGGTTTTAAATATATGAGAGAAACTCCATATTTACATTCTAATGGATTAACAATCATGAAAAATTTTAATAAGAAGGATATTTTTCATTTTCTCCATTCTAAAAACATAACATCTAGCAATTTGTTGAACTCAAACAAGATTATCTTGTGTTGGTTGAAACCACTCAATGTTATGGTAAGAAAAATGGAAATATTCTGATGCGTTTTATTATTAAATAATTAAAAATAAATATCTAAATTCAGCTCTTTTCTTTTATTGTACTCGTTGAGAAAAAAATATTATGAAATGATATTTAGCCTCATTGTTACGCTATTCGATATTTTCTCAAAAAATATGGCTCATTTAAAGAAGATATTAACTGTTCTTAAAACTCTTTTTGTAGGCAATTTAATTAAAATTAATATATTATTACGCAATAAAAAAAAGTACATTTAAATGTTGAGATTCGAAGATATAGAATAACTTTGCTTATTATAACGTAAATGTTTATTGTTAAAAAATTACGTTTAAATCGGACTATTTAAATAATTTACGCTAAAGCGTTTAATTATTTTAATAAAGCGTTATGAGGTAATATAAATTATTGTAGTGTCATGCTTTCACTGTCATATTTAATGAAGAATTTGACCTTAAACAAATTAATAGTTTTTTATAATAATAGAATATGCCTGCAGGTTTAAAAAAAGTAAGCATCTTACATATCTCTCAATTGCTAATTTGTAAGCTGTGCAAGATTTCCTATTTAACAATATCACTCTGTTTAGAAAACTAATTATCCGTTACTTTATTCCACGCAAACAACTGATTCTAAATTTTCAAAAATTCTCAATTTTGTTATTGCTGTTCCTAGCACACTGTACAAAGTTAAAGTCATTTTTCTGCCTCGTTTCTTAAGTTTTTACGTCTTATGCCTACTTACTTTTGCTAATTATGACTCAGGTTAAATTATATCAACCAGGAAAAAGTTACTTTTTTATACACAGGAATAGTCTGGAAAATAATGAATTATTCTGGTTTTGCTATTAATTTTTCACTAAGCATTATTTTTATCACAGTAAAACATGGTTTATACGAATCTCATTCATATGTCTTTTACGTTCATACATCTGTTTAGTTTAGTCTCAAGTCATTCTCATTCATTTTACTACAAAAATGCTTCGATTACATGACGCAGATATCAGTTATACGTTGAATTTTTTACTTTCTAAAACTAGCAAATTTACTACGTCAGTTCTTTATTTTTCTGTCCTTACAATTACCTTTCTTAAATTTTGTTAAAAACTTCATTTTTTTATACCACATTGATGAAAAAAACTCAGTGACCTTAATTCAATCCATAATGCCTTGTGTGTTATACTCACAGACAAGCATCATATCAGAAGTTTATGAAAGATTTTTTGAAATTAAATGCTTACTTGCAATACCGTAAACAGTTTAATAATTAGTACTTATTGTATGCAATATATATTATATTATAAATAAAGATCATGCACAGACGGATGATATAACAGTATGCAACTTTAGAATTTTGATATTTTGTCAAATATCTAGAGAAATACTCGATAGATTCTCTTGAAACTTTGTGGGTATAATGAACGTATTATACAACATATATTTCAGCGAAGATTTTGCCCTAAAGGCAAAAAAGAGTACTTATAACAAATTAACGAAAAAAATGTGTGAAAGAATCCTATAAAAATTAATGTTTTAAATGCAATGCAGTTGTAGCATGCATATATTAATAGACTTATTTTTATTATCTGTATTAATTTGTATTCAAATGGTATAAAAATTTCTCTAAGAAAAATGAAAAAAAAAATCGTATATATATATTTTTTTTCCTTTATAACAAGGTGGCTTTTAAAAATAATGAAATGTCATTTTTCGAAATATTTTGCATAATCAGACGATTACAAATTTGCACTTTAATTACATTTTTGCATAATTAGAAAATTACTTACTTGGATTTTTATTCATTTTCAAACTTTGCACGATTAAGAACTGCATTTAGAAAATTTCTTTTGCATGATTTATTAGCATACTGTACAGAATTTCTTTTTAAAAAAGGCAAATATCGTAAACTTTTAAAGACATATCGTCTATAGCATTCATTAAATTTCAAGTACTACAGTAGAGTTTTCAAGTACTTTCAAACAGAAACAAAATTATACGGTATTTTATCTCCCCCCCTTCTTTTGTTTTAACCAATGAACGCTATATTACCGTTAATTGGCTGAAAATGTAAAACATAGATAAAACTAGTTTTTTTTTTCTTTTTCTTTGAGAGTGCTTAAAATTAGTTAATTCTATCGACGATATCTCTCTCAATTTTCACGAAATTTGCTTGGTTTTTTCTGTATTTCCTCACGGTGCTTTCTTGAGATATTTTTGGGGGAATTCTATATATTTCAAAATGAATAAATAAATAATTAAACATATAAATAAAAATAAATTCCAATAAGTAACAAATTGTAATAAATTAATCAAAAGGAATTTCGTTAATGCTTGCTCATGAGCAGTTAAAATTTGTTCAGTAAAAATACTCATATTTTGTCAGATATGTAACATTCTTATATTCTGATTGCAGTATTTTGTCTCTACTGTAGTACTGAAGTCAAGATTCCTGAAAAGGATATTTCATTAGTTTGGAAGTTCTGAGTGTTATAAACAAGAAAGTGCCGAAAAAAAAAAATTCTTAAAGAAACCTACTCCATAAATAAACTCCATAAATATCTCCATAAATATACTTGCTATTGGCATACAAATAAATATACAGCTATTAAAAAAAAAAATAACCTCCTAATCACATGCTTATAATTGCTAACTTTTTCGCATTTTGAATACCACTGTTGGAAAAACAATTCAATTTTATTTTATTTTATTAAATAATTTTAACTTTAAATAAAGCAATATATTTTCTCCAAAATTAGTGGTATTCAAAATGCATAGTGGTTGGCAACTGTACTTGCTATATTTACTGCGTATTTTAAATATTATTTTTTACAGGATTCTCCCAGATATTTTCTTTTCTTCAATTTGTTACCGGTTTCCTTGGAGACAAATAGACAACCTTCTTTTTTTTTTTTTTTTTTTTAAACACGCATGAAGTTCCCCAGAAAATTCATGAAGAATTTCTCTAGAAATTCAAGAAAACTTCTACACTTGAAAGTGTCACATTATTTTTAATTTATTATACTCGTACTTAATCCGAACTATCATAATTGGTAAATATGCAATTAAAATATGTTTATTCTCACTTTTTTGATATCGTTTTTTATTTTAAAAGTTATTTAAAAAAAAATATTTGTACGCAATGTTTAAGCTATATAAAATTGAAACGTCAAAATTATTTTAAAAATAAATAAATAAATTAAACAAAGCAGTTTAATCAATGTTGCAATACGATAACGATTTTAATTTAAATAATTGATTCTTTTTTATTTTCTAATTTTATCAATTAATTGAAGATAAATTTGCATCTTTAATAAAATGTTATTTAGATTAAATTTTATTATATACTAAATGCGACCAAGGTATATTAACAAAATAAAGGTGCTTTATCAATCATTCCCTTTACCACATAAGCAAGAAGTGTTTGCATGAGTAAGTTAACACATATGAATAGCATATATAAAAAATAATTATGGAAAACAAAAGGTATACCATTAACTCGAAAAAGTCCAAACAAATATATTTCATGAGGTCTGTAAGAAGAATTGTCCTTAATCCCTCATGGAAGTGATGGAAAAACGAACGAAGTAATAACAAAGAACGAATATTTAATTATCCAAGGAAAACAATATGTTTCGAAGCGATAGTAGACATACATAATAAAGAAAACTTAGATATCCATATATGTTTGCTCGAAAGATTATTTATTAACCTAGAGATATTTTTAAGTGATTTATTGTCAATATTTGAGATAAGGGCTTCAAATAATATTCAACTAAAAGTAAGAAATAGGAGCATATTCAAAATAAACTTAAATGCACAGAGATCTAAAATTTCTTTTACTGCACAACTTCTCGAAATAATTATCTTTGTGTATCTCCATCCCTTATTCTTAGTAAATTATGTAAATGCTTCATTTCAGAGAATTATTTTTCCTGCATGTTGCATTACTTTGCTGTCTGTGCTAATTTTAATATATACTTAGCCGATTTTTGAGTGTTTAGTCTCATTATTTAAGAACAAATTCTTATTATATGATATATTAAATTAAAGATTGTTCATTAAAAGATTATTCATTAGTCGTTATGCTGGTTTTGTTTTAAATTCAAATTAAATTTCTCAAAAGTGTTAATATTTGTATAAACTCCTTTCAACTTAAAGAAACTTTTTTTTTCAGATCACTGTATTATTACATGCATGAAAAAATTGAATGCCTTTAGATAAAAAAGTTTTGAAGAATAATTTAGCTTAATAGAATAAATAAGTGTACATTATCCTATTTATATGTGTAATATAGAGCATTCAACTTCACATTTATTTTGAATCCGACAGGATAAAATATGTATAAGTGGTAATGTAGACTATATTTCATAAGATTTAATCTCTCACAGAGACTAAATATGAACCATCAAAATGAGAGCTACCGAATCGACAAATAAGCATGCCTGGTCGATAAACTAGAGCGAGCCGTCTAATATTTCCGATGATATTACTTTACTTTCAAACTCAAATGGCACTTTATTTAGGTGATAAATCGTCATTCCCTAATATCGCTTTTCGAAAAGAAATATAGTTTGCATAACTATTAAATTTTTTATTCTTGCTATTTACAATAATAATTATTTATTTATTGCTTAATATAACTCATATTATTATTATTAGAGATAGGTGTATGGGTCTTACAGATGCACAAGAGATTTTCTTTTTATTACTTTTATTTATTATTTTAAGTTTCAATTCATAAAGCTTCAGAGTTCGATTTGCTTGATAATGGAACGCCTAATTTTTAAGAATTGCTTTTCACCAAAAAGATTATATTCAAACACTTATATTTGTTGCACAAGTAAGCATGTAAATTAAATTTGATCTGTATATAAGAAAGATTACCGAAATTAGTGGGTAAAATGTGAATGAGGGTGTAAGTTCATGACTGACAGTAACGAAATATGTATTGAAGAAGGCAAGCGGGAGCATAGGCTAATCATTAAGGATATGCGAATTTATAGGTTACGCCCCCACGTGCTGAGTCCATACTTTGGCTGAAGATCCATCAATTTTTAAGAAGAAAAGGTTTACTGTCTTCCACTGATTAGTCACACGATGACGATATTGGCAAGTTGGAAATACTAAAAGTGGAAAACACGTAGAACTGCGGTAAAGTAATAGTATGTATGGGGATGCATGCAATTTACTTATGCGTGGTATCATTTTGTAAAACTCAAATGAACTGTATGTCACTGATTTCAAAGTCTAGTTTTATTCACTACAAGGTGGCACCGATCGTCCTATTATGGCCATATCACACGAGAGACTTTCGTTCGGCATTGTACTAAACACAGCATTATACCCAACATACTTAGCCTGATTTTGTTCAAGGACAGCAAGTTTTCGGATGATCAACTTTTACGAAACCGTTTAGAAAAAGCTGAGTATGTTGAGCATGCTGATCAAAATTGACCAATAGGTGGAATAAACAGGATGTTTTCCTGGAATACCTTTAGAGAAGGGAATACATCACACGCTATCAATTCGGGGGAACCCTACGGACAGCTGACCGGTTTCTCGTTCGTTCAGCATAGTGAACATGTTGAGTATAATGTTGTGTTGAGTATATATGCTCCCGTGTGATATGGACATTAGACTATTTCCTATAGGAATTTTGGTAGTCCACTTTTTATTTATTTATTTTTAATTTTACATTTTTCACTCTAATTATTTAGTCAATTATGATTATTTTGTAAAGAAGACACTTTTGGCATAATTTTTAGTAGTACAGACATATAAAATTAGACAATTTACTTAGAATTATCTTGTAAACAATAATGGTCACCAAAAATTTTTTTGATATCTTTAAATTCTTATACATCATTAAAAATAACTCTCTCTTTGCAGCTTTCAACGTTTCTGTCTACATTGTAACTATCTACAAAATATTCTTGTTAATTGAGAAAATAAACTATACGTTGGTTTACAAAAAATACCATTCCACATATTGGCGAAAATATATGTACTCTGATGTTCACAGGGCTAGCTACTTACAGTAAAATGCAGCAAAAACTGGTGATAAAGGATAAAATATAAGAATTTGAGCTAAACGCCATAAATAATAAAAGTACGCAACAATTGTTTATGCTGATATAATTAAGCACAAATTTTTTTCAGAAAAAAAAAAAAATAGGAACAAGTATATTAGCAAAGCAGCAATACAGCATTACATTCTTGTCTAGTTTTTTTGATTGATAAAGAAACTTGATAAATTACTTTGACCCGAAACAACTGTTGTACGTTTTTGCAATTTACAGTGGTTGTACAAAGTTCTAACTTTTCCTCATTTAACATTATTTTGCATATTTTAATGCAATTTGCAACTTTTTTAGGCTTTATTTTGCTCAAAATAAGATAAGCATCGCTGCTTTGACGCTGTGCTTTTGCTGATTATTTTTTCGCCTGATAAATCCTCATGTTTAATTTCTTTCATGTTATTGTGATATTTTATACAAAATGTTTCCTTTTTAAATCAAGCTTCAATTTTTCTAAAATTGGTAAGGTAATACTAAAGTAGGAAAGTTTCTTAATTTTCTTTACAATTTATATCTTTTATAAAATTAAAATATATATTTAAAGGACCAGGATATTCATAAATTTAAAAAGCAGAAGATCTTTTTAATCAATATCGTTTTGCAATTTTGCCGTGATATAGAAACATTCGATAGTCGTTTTTTAATCCCAAAACTTTCTTCTATATCACTCAATATGACAGCGTCAACTGCTGTTTAAAATGCATAAAAATTTAATGAACATAGCTTCTCACAATAAAAATTTTACCCATGCAGTTTGGTACAACTTTGTACAATTGATACTGAGATATAGCCATCCGGGAAATCACAGAAGGTGAGTAAAAAGAACGCCACCAGTCGGTTTATATACATCCTTCTCTTATAATAAACGAGTTAATCAATCATATGATTTGTTATAAATAATATATATATATATATATATATATATATTAGGGTGCCCCTTAAATAAGGGGGATTTTTTTTTCTTTTTTGAAATCCAATACACATACCTTTTAATTTTTTCCTAATAACTATATTAGGATTTTCCAGTCAATTAAACACAGGTTAACATTATCCCAGAGAGCTGATATTTGCTAAAAAATGTTTAGGGTCATATAGAAAAAAATTAGAAAATATGCGTATCGGATTTAAAAAAAAAAAAAAAAAAAAAAAAAAAATCCCCCTTATTTAAGGGACACCTTAATTAATATGTATATTTATATATTCTTCATGAAATACACTATGCATGTTCACTCAGATAATTTTTTTTTTTTTTTTTTTTTTTTTTTTTTTTTAATAATGGATTGAATTAATAAATTTTTTAGTAGCATAATAGTTTCTATTTAAATTTAAATTTTTCTGTCAATATATTATAAATATTTTTCTGCTAAACGCCTATTATTAACATGCTAATTGAGTCCAGATGCAATATATACGGATATTACTAACTCAGTACACACGCACACTTTACTATTACTGTAGCCATTAATTAATATCGTCTGTTTCTGTTGTTACTTCTATTAATGATAAGTAGTACATTGTGACTATCACAAAACTTTCTTCTATATTTTCTTACGGAAATTCATGTAATTTAAACCCAAATATTTACTACTCCATTTTACGCTGTAAAAACAAAGGAAAAAATAGTCAATTTTTTTTTTTTTTTTAATAATTGTTTCAAATTATCATAGGTGCATGATTCAGTCATTTGTTTTAAAGGTATCGACGAATATTTTTTGACGAATATTTTTTTAAGAATATTCTTAAAACATTTACAGCCCCGACGGGGGGGGGGGGGGACTTCCTACTTCGAGGGGGAAATGCTCCTACACATACGAAAGTTTAATCCAGGTTGACTCTTACTGTTATAAACAAAATTTTTCAGTATCACCAAAAAATTATTCCTCATAGTGTGCATTTATATGAAATTTTGTCCCATAATATTATGTCAAAGATTATGGGGGAAAAAAAGAACTGTACTACTCGTTAATTATGGAGTGATTTACATGAACAGTTGATAGGCGCAATATTATGCCAGGGTGCAATTAAATAAATATTTTCATAAAATTCTGTTGATTAGATCTTGATATAGAGTTGCCACAACGTTTTTTCATATATATATCCAGACACTCGGATATATTTTTTTAATTAGTCAAATCGTGTTCGGGGCATCTCAAAACGTGTAAATCTATCGAAATCCGGAATTCGAAAAATTTTATGAATCTAGCATTTTCTTCTATTTAATATAGAATAAAATAAAAATTATATGTAATTGAAGATATTTTAAACAGATTTACAAATTTACTGCAATTCAAATTTTGCCTGTCCGTTATTGAATTATTTATAATTTTTAATAGTTGTTTAATTAATTCGTAATTTTCTTCATATCATCGCAAAGCTTAAAATAGCGATAAATAGTTTAAGCCATCATCATTTGACAATATGACATAGTGCAAGTGACAGATGAAGAAGATTCTTTTGGATACTCTTCGCTCAATGAATTTTTATGTTCTTGATATGTAAATTTTAAAATGGTTTAATCAGAGATCCTATTACATTATTGTCACTTTTAAAAATTATTATAATTATTAATAAGTTAATCACATTCCCAATCTAAAATGTTTTATATAGCAGGGAATTTCAAAGGTATTGTTTTAAAAAATATTATTCGAATAATTAACCAAGCACGTTTTATTATAAGCTTCAAAACCAGCGAATATTTATTAATAATGATAAGCCAAATTCCCCATATTTAACATCATTTTTAAGGATATTAAATTTTTAAAAATGGATAGATTTTTTCAGTTTGTTAAAATTTGAGATTTTTGAAGATTTTTCATTTCGATCTTTGCCATTTCCATACGTTTTAGAATTTTTCATACTGTTAAATGGTAAATTTAAAGATATCAATGGGGAAAATATTATTAATAAGTATGAAGCCGAATTCTCTCTATCAAATAATAATAATAATAAATAAATAAATAAATAAAATAAAAATAAAAAATAAATTGTGTGGTTTTCACTGTGGTACTTCAGAAATCTCTTTCACAGAAAAATTTTTAAAGTCACTACAGGATATGATAATTATTAATTTCGTTGTAATAATAAATGTGACTATTTTAGTTTTACTAGTAGGTGTGATTATTAAATTTGTGATTTTAAAACTGTAAAATCGCAAAATATTCTATGTTCCATCTTGTTCGTTAAATTGTTCTTTTTTAAACAAGCAATTATATAGAAATAAATTAAACAAAAATATTAAAAATTATTCTAAAAATTATTTGTCTCATTAAGTAGAATTGGTTTGTTCAATAAACTTTGCTGACATCAGCGGAGAGGAACCAAACTGATTAAATTGTTTATGGATATAACCTATATAATACATATGAAGATTAGATGCAGGAAAGAGTGTTTCATATTTAATAGCAATCTCAACTATATTATCTTTTTTATTGAATTCAGATAGACACTATTAAAGAAACGTGATACCACCTTATCAATAGAATGTTGTTTGATTTTGATTAATTATATGTTTATGACGGTTATATATAGCACTGAATAAGTTGAAAACATTTAAAAAGAGTAATGAATCATCCTCTAGTGTTATTAAAAGATATGTATTTTATGTATTTTGCAATAACATTTATGGTCCATTAAGTATATCAAATAATAACAATGGTGTGATACATATAGCAAGTTTCTTTTTTTAAACAGATATTAAATGGTAATTCCTCATTATGTTAGTTTAATTTTAATACAGGGTGGTCCGAAAAACACGATAGAAAGTAAGCGATCGTCGTGGAAAAAAGACAACATGCAAGAACATGAAACATTTTATTAAATAAAGATATGAATGACATTTAATATGCAAGATACTCGAAATGTCTACCGTCACCGACTATAGTGGTATAAAGCCAGTGAGAAGAAGTCGCACGGATTTAGGTCCGGGCTGTATTAGGCCACTCTATCCCGTGCCCCGTGAATTTCTGTGCATCTAGTGCAATCAAACGCTCACTAAACGTCGTTTCAAGTCACGTGAAGACAGCAGCAGTTCTATGAGGACGAGCACCATCCTGCATGAACCAGTACCGAGGTGTCATGTGGAGACGGCTCGCTTCAGGGCCAAAGTGACGCTCTAACAATTCTCGATACTTCACTCCTGTGATCATACCGTCAATAAGTATCGGACCATTTATCCGCTAAGACGATATGGCACACCACACCGTGACCCTTTGTGGATGCATGGTGAGACGACACTAACATGAGGATTTTCCGTACCCCAATGGCTCCAGTTTTGCTTATTCACGTAACCATTCAACTGAAAAATGGGCCTTATCACCGAACCAGATCTTGTGTTCACTAATGGAACCATTTTCAAGTTCCTCAATCATGTGGTTTGCGAAAACTCTCCGCCTCACAGTGTCCACCTCCTGTAGTGGCTGGCACATTTGGATCTTGTACGGACGCCAATACACTGCTTTCGTGAGCCTTTGTAATGGATTTTGGATATGCTTAATTGTTGGGCCGCCTGTAGAGTGTAAGTGGTTGGCTGATCCTCAAAGAATGCGCGTACACGCTTCCCGTTGCCATCAGTAACAGCTGTGAATTTTCGTCCCGACGCCTTTCTTCTTGCATTCCAAACACTGCCAGTAGATTCAAATCTGTTCCTCAACCTGTAAACAATGAAAATCTGTGTGAGATTAGGACTAGAACATCAGCCATCTGTTGGCTTCAAAATCACTGCGACTTTCGAATGCTATAACTTACAGCGCGATTATCACTTCACTAGGTGTCCTTTTCTTTCCGAACTCTGAACGGCATGCCCATCGAACTGTGACATTACTTCGGTTATGCTCATAAAATTTTCTTACGATAAATAATCGTTCTTCCAAGGCCAGTGATTCCATATTGCTTATTCTTTCTTTCCGGTAATCAAGCATTCACCTGAATTGTCAATATATGTGCTATTACAATTTGGAAGAATTATATCAATACTTTTGAAATCAGGAACTTGAAATACTTTCTATCATGTTTTTTGGACCACCCTGTATCTTTCAAACTAATACTACTAATAATAATGATGATGATTTATGTTCGTAATATTAGAAAAACCATAAGAAAACATATTTTTACAGACAAAATTGCTCGGGATAAATATTAAATTTCACCAACGAAATTCTAATAACATAAAAAATAAAAATAAAATAAAATAATCCAACATTTTTATTATTTTCTTAGACTTTTAAAGCTCTTTGAGAAATAGCACCATCCTAAAAATTCATATTGCCCACTGCGCAACACTAGTACGACGTAAAACTCAACCAACCAACCAATCAACCAACCTAAAAATTCCTTTTTTTTTTTTTCAGGTAAATGACGTAAATAACTTTAAAAAAGCTATTGGTAACAGGTTTAGCACTTTTTAATACTTTTAAATTGAATGGGACACCGAATATGAAAACATAAATTTTGCTCAAAGTAAATCTATCGTTCAAATGTGAATGTTATAGACATATATTTCCCTCAACATGATAGGTTTCTTTAATTTAAATATTACTCAGTATTCTGGCCCTTTTCCTATTTTAAAATTATGTTAAACATTTAATTATATTAATATCTATCTCAGGAAAAAAAAATACCCAAGTGTAGCTTTTATACATTTGTTTTTATTAGTTTTATTTTCTGTGTTTTTTTTATTTTATTCAATTATCAAAGCAGCTAAAATTCGAACAGCCCTTTCTGAATTTTAAATTAACCAAAACAACTCTTAACTTTATTTTCATATACAAATAGTTATACATTTTCACTTGCAACATTCTAACATTTACCATTAAGTGAAAATAAAAGTAAAAATTAAAGGCAAACAGAATTCTCCCACTTAAGGCGAAAGTCTATTGTAAGAAATAAAATAAATATATAAATAACTGGAAAACTCTTATAAGTAAAAAGCTCAAGTGCAGTCTCTTAAGTATAGTATGCTACATGAGAAAGAAAAAGTATAAAAAATAATATATATATATATATATATATAGCAATAGGATTTCCTGAAATTCCGAGGTATGCTAATTTATTTATGTGGAAAAAAATGTAACAGCTACTTTTTTTGTTAAATATAATATTGAAATTATATAATGAAAAGCAAAAGTTGATTTGTTTTTTTTAATTACGTAAATTAAAGTTTTTAAGTGTGTTTGAAATTTTACTTGTTACTTTTTTTTATATATATAAACTATGATGGAAAACATTTTTGGATATATATATATATATATATATATATATATAATATATATAGATAGATAGATAGATAGATAGATAGATATGTACAGAGAAGAGAGGGAGTTTTAATTTTTGTTTTAATAATAAAGGAAGTATAAAATATGAATAGATTATCCTATATGCCCTTAGGCAGGAATGGGGTCAATTTGGCCCGTATGTTGAGTCAACAGAAATTGCTAGTTACAACAAAGCGCGACAAAAAATATCTAAAAATAACTAAAATATAATAACTAATGCTAAATTTAAAATTTGCTAAATTTAAAATTTATTAATTTTTAATCGTATAAATTCAATTAATTGTTTTTTTTTTTTTCCTTTTCTTTTTTAATAAGAGTAAATCATATTCCATATTTCCTTTCTCATCCCTGGCAAATGTTCTGTTAGAGAGAGAGAGATGTAGTTTTTGTGTTAAGAATAAAAGAAATTTAAATTAATAATAGATTATCCGCGATATCCTTAGGAACGAATAGGGTCAATTTAGCCCCTAAGCTGATTTTAAATTAATTGCTTCCTATTTCTATACGGGACACAGAACATAACAGTTACAGCAAAACACAAAAAATACAATCTAAAAATAACTAAAATAAGATAACTAATGTTAAATTTAAAATTTAAGTATTTTTAGTTGTATGAATATGTGTATTTTAGTTGTAAATTTGATTGTTTTTTAAGAGTAAATCTAACTCCATATTTGGTTTTTAATCCCTTACACATATATTGTTAGTGGTATCGGAGCGAAATCCCAACAACTGAAATCATAAAAAACTTAAAAATTACACTTTAAAACACGTAGAAAAAAGACAAATTTAATTAAAATCATTAAAAATTACAAAAATTCATGTTGTCAAAGCTTTTCGCCCTGCTTATCAGGGCATCATCAGGATAAATTCAAGACATGTTTAATTACAAGTGCAGCAACAGTTCAATTATATACCAATAGAACATATGACAGTTACAGTTAATTTGGATAAAACAGTATGAAATCGTAAATTCGAAAATTTAGCTGAGCTTCACTGGGTCAGCATGAAGCCACTTACAGTCTGGTGGTAAAGGAACTTGTATTTGGTTGGAGCTTTATAGGAAACATGGAGTAGCTTTGAAACTGCAACGGTTGAGGCTTTTCTGGGCTTAAATTTAGTTGAGCTTTACTGGGTCACTATGGAGCCACTTACAGTTTAGAGGTAAAGGAGGTTGTATTTATTTGGAGCTTTACAGGAAACATGGAGAAACTTTGAAACTGCAACTGCTGAGGCGCTTTTATGAAGATTTCATTGGATAGAGTTGAAGAGGCATATTGGCAGTAACAGGGCAGATGACAGACGACAAAATGTCAGTCTGGAGTTAAAATTATGAAGTTAGTTGGTGTTTGGGGTGACCTGGAGCAACTTTAGATTTTGAATGTCTGCAGAAGTTTCTTAGATCATTTGCATTAAAAATAGGAGAGGCTGGACCTGCAGTAACAGGAAACCAGCACTTGTTAAAAACTTTCGCTGTTAACACCTATTGAGACATTAGATATGTGGTTGTATTAGGAAATGCCATATTTTTGGAAGGAAAGCAGCATCTTTAGAAATAATTGTATTATGATATTTAATTATATTGATTGCTTCGGAAACTATTAATTCTGAAATAATTGGTGGAGATGAGATAATTTCTGCTTGGTCCCAAAGAGGTGTAGCTGAGTTTTCATACATAAAGTTGACTGAGGCAGAACTCTTTCCTTCTTTGACAATGCGAATATATTCTTGAATTCTTTTGCTTAAGTTTCTTTTGGTTTGACCGATATAGAAAAGAACATCATTATTCATTTTTATTGGAATTTTATAAACTACTCCAGTGGGTCTAGTTAAATCGCGATCGTTTAAACTTAAATGTTTAATAGTTAAAGGAGAACTTAAAGGGATAATATATTGAATTTACGAGAAATATAATGTTTAAAATCAATAAATTCATTACAGAAAGGAAGACTATTACTGAATTTAATTTTAGGAGTTAATGTAGAAGTGCGTATTGTAGAAAAATTAAGGTTATTTTTTAACTTTGTTGATAATTTTAATTGTAATAGATTTTTGGAGCCAGCATAAATGCCGATTTGTAGAATTTAGTTTAGTTGTTTATTTTCGCTAAATTGGAATGAAGTGTTCTTAAGAGCCCGAGAAATGTATGAGTAGAAAACGAATATTTATAATTAGTTGGATGAGCAGAAGAAGCAGGAATAGGGAGGGGGACAAAAGAATTTTTATGATAGACATCAAACCAAATAACTGACTTATTTTTACTGAGGTATACAAAAAGATCTAAAAAAGGTAAAGTTTGATTAATTTCACATTAATAAGTAAAATTTATTGAAGGGAATTGTTTATTACAGGTATCAATAAAGTGAAATAGGGAGTTATTTGAATCTGGCCAGGCAAGAACTATATCATCTACATAACGTAAATAAGCTGTAGTTTTAAGTACTGAGGCGGCAAAAACGCGTTCTTCAAGTTCAATATGTAAAATATCGGCAAGTATAGGGCTAAGGGGGGGAGCCCATTGAGGGCTCCAAACGTTTATCTATATATAACGCCGTCAAAAAGAAAATAATTATTAATGTTGATAAGATTAAAACCTTCGGAGATAAAATTTAGAAAAGGGGAAAGAGTAGGAATATTGTTGCATTTTTAAAATAATGGATAAAACAGTATCTAAAAGAATATTAGGGAAGAGTGAAATAAAGCCTAAAATGTAAAATTTATCCGTGGGGATGAAAGTAGTATTAAGGATTTTATTTTTCACTTCTAAACCGGATTTAAGAATATTAGGGTTGTTGAGAATAAGAGGTTTAAGCAAATTAGCAAGACATTTTTTTAGAAAATAAGAAGGGCTATTGCATTTTGAAACAATGGGCCGAAAGGAGTGATTAGGTTTATGAGTTTTAATTTTGAAAAATAATTTAGGAATAGAAGGACATAAAAGAATTTTAATGCAATTTGGAGAAATTAAACGGATATTGGAATCAATAAGATTTTGAATTTTACGAGTAAAGTTTTAGTAGGATTAGAATTAACGACAACACAAGCCAAATCGTTAATACCTTCATGAGCTTAGAATTAAACTCCCTATTTCACTTTATCGATACCTGTAATAAACAATTCCCTTCAATAAGTTTTATTTATGAATGTGAAATTAATAACACCGTACCTTTTTCAGATCTTTCTATACATCGCAATAAAAACAATTCAGTTATTTGGTTTGATGTCTATTATAAAAATTCTTTTGTCTCCCTCCCTATTCCTGCTTCTTCTACTCATCCAACTAATTATAAATATTTGTTTTCTACTCATATATTTCTCGGGCTCTTAAGTACACTTCATTCCAATTTAGCGAAAATAAACAACTAAACTAAATTCCACAAATCGGCATTTATGCTGGCTCCAAAAATCTACTATAATTAAAATTATCAACAAACTTAAAAATAACCTTAATTTTTCTACAATAAGTACTTCTACATTAACCCCTAAAATTAAATTTAATAATAGTCTTCCTTTCTGTAATGAATTTATTGATTTTAAACATTATATTTCTCGTAAATTCATTATATTTATACCTTTTAGTTCTCCTTCAACTATTAAACATTTAAGTTTAAACGATCGTGATTTAACTAGACCCACTGGAGGAGTTTATAAAATTCCAATAAAACTAAATAATGATGTTTTTTTTCTATATCGGTCATATCAAAAGAAACGCAAGCAAAATAATTCAAGAACATATTCGCAACGTCAAGGAAGGGAAGAGTTCTACATTAGTCAAATTTATTTATAAAAACTCAGCTACACCTCTTTGGGATCAAGCAGAAATTATCTCATCTCCACCAATTATTTCAGAATTAATAGTTTCCGAAAAAATCAATATAATTAAGTATCATAATTCAATTAATTCTAAAGATGCTGCTTTTCTTCCAAAAATATGGCATTTCTTAATACAACCACACATCTAATTTGAATTTCTTTACAGTGGAATGTATGTTTCAATAGGTGAAAGTTTTTAACCAGTGCTTGATTCCCGTTACTGCTAGTCCAGCCTCTCCTATTTTTAATGCAAATGCTCCAAGAAAATTCCTGCAGTCATTCAAGGTCTAAGGTGGCTCCAGGTCACCCCAAACAACAACTAACTTCAGAATTTTAACTCCAAGCAGACTTTTTGTCGTCTGTCATCTGCCCTGTTACTGTCAGTATGCCTCTCCAACTCTACCCAAAGAAATCTTCATAAATGCGCCTCAGCAGTTGCAGTTTCAAAGTTTCTCCATGATTCCTGTAAAGCTCCAAATAAATACAAGTTCCTTTACCTCCAGACTGTAAGTGGATCCATAGTGACCCAGTAAAACTCAACTAAATTTAAACCCAGTAAAGCTTCAACCTTTGCAGTTTCAAAGTTATTTCATGTTTCCTATAAAGCTCCAACCAAATACAAGTTCTTTTACCTCCAGACTGTAAGTGGCTCCATGGTGAACCTGTAAAGCTCTGCTAAATTTTCGAATTTACGATTTCATACTGTTTTATCCAAATTAGCTGTAACTGTCATATGTTTTTATTGGTATATAACTGAACTGTTGCTGCACTTGTAATTAAACATGGCTTGAATTTGTCCTTATGATGCCCTGATAAGCAGGGCGAAAAGCTTTGACAACATGAATTTTTGTAATTTTTAATGATTTTAATTAAATCTTTCTTTTTTGTACGTGTTTTAAAGTGCAATTTTTTATCAAATTAGTAGTTTTTTGCAATGACACGTGGTTTCTAAATATCTCTATATGAGATGTAATTTCATATGAAATCATAAAGAAAACTTTTATTTGGACATTTTCCTTATATTCTTACAGCTTAAGTTTAGATACGTTTTGCTCTCTGATAAGTTTAATAGTTTAAATACGCGAAATCATTTTACATCATACAATTATAACATGTCAAATATAGTATTAATATTTGCCTAACTGAATATTTAGCTCTAATTATGTAAAAACATATGCTGCTTATTTATTTATTTTTACAGCGTGGCAAAAATATATATTCAAGAATACTTTGAAATTCAATATAAAATTTCAGAATTCCTATCAATTTTTCACTAAATAAAAATAATAAATAAATAAATAGTACAAAAAAGTCGGTTTTTCGTTTTGTTTAAAGTCTTTCTAATAACACTTCCAAGAAATAATGCAAAAGTGGTCGTTATAACTAGAGTGAATCTGTAAGAGCAACTAACTTATACATTTAAATGTTAGTAGGAAATTTAGAGTCATGACACTAAAGCCAGTGTATGAACTACTTCAACATGACTTCATACTAATGTTTGACTTTTAATTTTTTTTTTTTTTTAATTTTTTTTTAATGTATTTTAATATTTATAAGATAGATCAATTTTACATTTTTTAATTTATCATGACATTTGAATCTTTTATAAAAGGAATGATTGGCCTGTATATATAATCATAAAGTTTTTTGCTTTTGATTATTTTTTGTTTTGTATAGTTTAAATTTAAAGTAGATCACATAACCCAATTGTAGTTTTGTATATAGAACAACTGCTTTCCGTTTCTGATTCTCAGTTTTTTGTTTTTTTCTTGTACGAAAAATAATCTAAAATAATCCTTATATTATAAATTTACTTTATGAATTTCAAATTTTTCCGCAGCACATCGGTTGAGAAATAGTGCCTTGTGTAATGTAGCTTCTATATTAGTGTTTATTATTTATAAAATTTGAATTACTTTTATTACTGTCTATAAATATATTTTCATGCTTTTATGATGCACGACAATTAACACGTGTTAATTCTGTTTGTAGTATTTTCGTAATATTTCCTTTTACATCAATCAACTAAATTTCTAAAATTGTCGAAAACTTCTAAAATTTTCAGCAACTTTATCATAAATTCAATAATGTTATCCGAAAATTTACGACAAACAATATATTTTTTTTTTTTTTTTTTTTTTTTTTTTTAAACCTTGTTCTTAATATGCTTAGCCATCTTAACTTTCGAACAACTCAGCATATATATATTTTTTAATTCAACTTTTAAAACAACTTTTCAATTTTCCCTTATTTTAAATAAATTGCTTTAAATTTCATTACAAAATGTAAGTTTGACATATTATACTGAAATCCTTTCACGAAATATTTTTCTCTCACTGTACTCAGCTTTTCGCAAAAATATTAATTAATTTCATTTTTGAAAGTAATCCACTAAATACTGAAAAAAAAAAAGCTAACTCGAACTATTTTCATAGGAGACAGTTTTAAAAACGTATTGATGTTTATTTCACGAGTTTTTGTGCATTTGTATTAATTAAGAGTTCCCCGAAGGTAAAAGGGAGAAAAAGAAATACAAACATTTTAGAACACATTTATATATGATAATAATTTAAGCACGGACTCAATTTTTTAATATCATTTCTAAATATTGACACAATCAAATAAATGAAAGAATGAGAAAGTGTTAAAAATCTAAGAATATTTGATGACGCACACGGTGACGTAAAAGAGGAGTTTCTTTTTACTGCAAAATTATTGATTGCTTTAGCTGAAAATAAATGTTGTTGAATCTTAGGTTTTTAAACATATATTCTTCAAAAATACATACACATAAAACATTATTTACATAATGAATTCCAGGCTTCTAAAACAGTGTTTGCTCTTGAAAGTCAGGCGAAGAGAGAAGTCAAACGTTCACCGAAAATTTCCCCAGAGAACATTTTGAGTTCGTCATTTGATGTTATTTTACGTTACCGTTGAATACTTAAGTAAATTTACAGTAATATGTTTAGGAAATACCAATTAAATTGATAATAATAAAATATCCTTATAAAAAGTTTCTTCTTCATTTTAGGCTTTACATCGAAAGCATGCATTCATATTCAAATAATTTAAATATTTTTTTAAGGATACATTTATCAAAGCAAAAGTTATATAAAATAAATATTTTATATAACTTTCTAGAATATCGAAAATATTATAATATGGTTTTGTTAACCTACTCTGAATTAAAGAATAAAAGAACTAATAATAATAATAAAGTCTGCTGATTTAGAAATTCGCCATACAGTTTTTATGCAGAAAATTTTGTAGTCTTCAAATATCAAAAAAAATTATTTAGGACACATGAACATTATTAAAAACTTTAAGGAATCTGAAGAAATTAAAAAAAAAAAAAAAAAAAAAAAAAAAAAAAGAAAGAAAAAAAAAAAAAAAGCTTGCGTGCTGTGCCCATGATATACTACGTTCTTTTATATCATTTTATGCAACAGCGTAATCTACTGGTTAAACTGTACAAAATTTTAATCAACAAATCTTGTAACAATAAGAATTTTACACATTCAGTTTGGTGCAATTTTTACTAATATATGATGAAATAGATTTATCTGAAAGTAATATATGCTGAAATAGAGTTATCATAGAAAGTAAGTAATAGCAGCGCCACCTTTTTGTAGATACGTACGCAAATTGTCAGCGTAATGTTTTATAATATTCCTCTTAAATATCAAGTTTTAGCTATTTACATGTCATAAATATTAGATATAGCTTTTTGCTAAACGATGAAAATTGCAGCATAACAGATCAACTTGTTTGCTGTTAAGCACACAAACTAAATCAGCATTGTTTTCATTAAGACACTCTTACACAACACCAAGGCCCTATTACACATACTCTTATACACTTTAAAAGCTAAGATATAGATTTTCAGGAAATTCGTGAAATTGTAGCATAGTAGCGCCGGCTGTGAAACGGTATATGACAAAAATTAATGAACACCAATTTATGTTAAGGTTCGAATCCGTAGAAAGTCTTGTAGAAAACCTTACAATGCTTTGTGAGATACAGCCCCCACAATATTTTGGTAACATTTTCTGAAACTGACCAAATTATGTTTAGGACACCTCGAAACGTGTAAGTCTTTCACAATCTGGACGTCAAAAATTTTAATAAATTCAGTTCTTTCTTTTTGTGCGTATAAAATTATGCTATCTTTTATCATTATCTTTTTATGCGTATAGAAGAAAGTAAAAGAAAAGAAACGCGAGCAGTCTTGTTGATTGCACAAAAAATTCCATTCGTCTATAGCATTCGAAACCGCAATTTTGTTGAATTGCGTTTTAGCATTTTAATTACCCTTGTCAAATGATTAATAATAGTTCCCTTTTCTTCATATAAATATTATTTATTCATTATATAATTGTCTTAATTCTTATATAAAGAAAACGTAGAAAGAAAAAAAAATGTGATATTTCTAAAACCAATGTGGTATAATTTTAATAAAAAAGAAAGAACGAGCAGTGCCATTGTAATTTAATTAAATATATACATTCAAATTATATAACATTACTTTGCAACTTATCAGATTGAAAGTTTCAATTGAAAGTTTTTATATATCTGGGGAAAATATACGCTATAGCAAGAAGATTTAATTTTACCTTCGATTAATCGGTCAGTTTCTAAAATCCGTGAAGAACAATAAACCTATATATATAAATAAAGCAAACATTTATTAAAGTTTAAAACGAACATTTTTCTATTCCATAAACATTTGTAGTATAAAATTTTTAGTATAAAATGTTTTCTATCCATTTTCAAAAATGAACAAGATAATCTGACAAAAAAATGTATGAATGGCTGTATAAAAATGAAAAACATCTAGTTAATTATTGATGTTTAACAATTATATAATATAAATAAATAAACTTGATTTAATTAAACTACTCTAATAGAAAGCAAAAGTACTTGACCCGATCAGGTTATTGTATTTTTCGTCAACTTGTCAGTTTATCATGGGTTGCTGAAGACCCGAGCAATGTTAGAACACGTAATTTTTAATGAAAAAAAAAATTGATAAAATTCTTGAACACTCTTGAATACTTATTTAAAGGCAGACAATGAATATTGCAAAAGAAATTTAAACAAATATTATATTTTTCATCAGAAATACGTACATTTCTATAAAATGCAGGCATTTACTAAAAATTTACATTTTTTAAACAAATTGAGATATTTGAAAAATTCAAATTGCATAATAAAGTTTAAGTATGGTATTTTTACGAAAAAGGTAGATAGTTATTTCTTGTATATGTGGATTTTGATGGATGAGATATAAGAAAAATTTCTCGGGTCTCCAATGACCCACGATAACCTGATCGGGTTGAAGTTATAATGTTATTAAAGTATTACATTAGCAGTAATCGGTTTATCACGTGTAACAACAATCTTTTCCGAAATTCTCTCGTAGCAATGCTTTACTAAAACAACAACAACAAAAACTGGTTTGCACAGGTTTATTCCAGCATCATTTTGTTAATGACATTTTACTGTAATGATAAAACACAACTCATAATACTTCAAAATAACAAATAATTGAATGATGCATGCGTATATTTCTTTTTTCATTTTAAATTTATTTCAACCTATGTTGATAGAAAGACAAACGGAAAATTTCAGTCTAAATAAAAAAGTATCTAGAGAAGGAAATTAACCCGAAACCATTTGGATTTAATAAAAGTGTTGATATATTAAGTTTTCCAAGCTAGTTAATTAGCGTTGACATATATTTACTCAGTTGAGAGTTTTTAACTTATTTTTTCTGCTGGTTTTGAGATTTCGCTTTTGTAAAATAATTTACATTCAACATCTATTTAATTGTTACTTTTTTTTTTTTTTTTTTTTTCTTTAAGGAAAGCAATAAAAGCATATTATTTACTTTAAACTGGAACATCTTAATGCAGTCGAACCTTGTTAACGTGAATCTGAAGGGGAATAAAAAGTTTGTTCCTGTTATCAGTAGTTTATGCTACCAGTAACTCATAAATAGATCTTCATTTGACGGGGATTGCGAAAACATTTGCGTGTTGAAGAAACGTGTGCGTAATGAGGTTCGACTGTATATGAAATTTACAAACTATCATCACTTAGTTGTTTCAATAAAAATGTAACTTTAATAATTAACTTTATTGCTTTGCAATAATAAAAAGCACGATATTAAATTACAAGTGAATATTTACTGAAATTATATATGTATATACATATATATATGAAAGACAATAGGCACAAGCGTCACAAGAGCAACTCAAATCAAATGGCTAGTTAAAGAAAAAGAAGATTCACTTTTGATTAAACTTTTTTTTTTTTTTTTTTTTTTTTTTTCCGAATCTCTTTGTTGGGCCACTTGATTTGCTTTTGTGTGTTCCTGTTTTTACATTGTACGAATACTTCCTTTCTTTTACCTACAATGAATGTCTTGAAATGTTAAATTATATGACTCTCCAAACATTGTTACAATTTGCACTTTTATAGTTTTTAAGAAAATAATTGTTGGTTTTTTTTCTTACATTTAAATTTACTTTAAACATTTTATAAATATTACAGATAATTAGACATATTCCAACTTATAAAATTGCTCAATTTGTAATTTGTACTAAGTAACTTTAAAGAAAATTTTTATTATACTTATACATTAAATTATCCAAGATTTATTTATTTATTTATTTATTTATTTTTTTGAGGGGGGGGGGTGACACCTTGAACAAGAAGCGATAAAACCAAATCTTATATGTTAATCTTACAAGAAAGAAGTCTTTACTCATGGTCCTATAATTATAACTATCTCTGTTCTTCAGTAAGATACAAAATTAAAACTTAAAAATAAAATACACATAAGTTAATATAAAAAGAAATAATCTGGTGTGTCACTCACACAACTTTCTCTTATCCTGAAATTTAACACTATAAATACAGGTTGCAGATTAAAAGGTAAGATAACGAGTACTGTTATGTAAACCTGTGTTAAACAATTCATATTAGGTTTCTGAAGAGTTTTATATAATAATTAGTTCTGTGTGAGGGGGGCTACCGCCCTCCTCAACCCCCCGTTTCATTAATGCACCTACATTTACATAGAACTTAATTCGGTTATTAAAAAATAATTCTGTTTTTAAAAAATAATTTATTAAAATTATTATTTTAAAAAATTATCTCTTATGATAATGCAGACGATTTCCATATTAGAGAAGTAGTATAACACCAAATATCCAAAAAAAGTTCATTTTATTCTCAAAAAAAAAAAAAAAAAAAAAAAAAAAAAAAAAAAAAAAACGATTTTTTTTTTTTTTCGAAGGTTTTTTTTTTTTTTTTTTTTCGTTAAAAGTAAAAAAAATCGATAACTTTGTTTTAAATTATCGCAGATCGATGGTTCATCCATTCGTTTTAAAGGTATTGGCGAGCTCTTTTGAAAGATACCCATCATGAAATTTTACTCCCCTCGAGGGGGGACTTCCCCCCCAGGGGGGAGGCGAGGCTCCTACATACACAAAAAATTTTTTCCCAGTTGACTATCTCTATTACAAAAAATATATATTCGTTACATTTGGTTTAGTGCAGTCTATAGACGTTAAACTCTACTTTCCTGCAATTTCCCCCATAGACGTAATGTATTAGAATTCTCTTGATTTTCCCTGTACACGAACCATTTGCTTGATCTTAACGAAAAGCTTACTGTAGCATCCCTATATGATACACATTTAGAATACCAAGTTTGAACTTTCTCCCATAATTTGTTTTTGAGATATGCTGATAAGAGACAGACGCACAGACCCACACACAGACCCACACACACACCATTTGCTAAAAACATGATTTTCGTATTCAGGGGACCTCAAAACGTGTAAATATAACAAAATCTCGCATTCGAAAATTTGACCCAAAAACAATACTTTCTCTACCTTATGGGTAAGAGAAAGTAAAAAGAAAAATTTATTGAACAACATGTACATTACACTAAATTCTTGTTCACTTGAAGCAGGTAATTAGATGAGAATTCGTTTGGGAACTTTTTTCCTTTCACAAGAAAATTCAGCAGCAAGCCTAAAAAATTGGCCATAGTCTGCAAGAAGTTTAAATCAAGTAGTTGATACAGTCCTAAATAACAATCTTCTTTCAAATATAGCACTTGGTCCCCATTAAGGAGTATTTTGGTAGTTCCAAATAAAAAGACTCGGCAATGACAGTCTTTGCTCTGGGAGTATATTCACCCTAGACAGGAATTTATAAGAAAATATTTTTTTTAAATGTTAATAAACAAATTATTATTTTTTTTTTTTTTTCAAAATTTATAAATGTAGTTACAAAGCATATAAAAATATTCTCTTTATAATGCTGTAAAATTAGAGTAACTAGAAGAAAACTTCTGTTTACAAAAATTACGTAACTAATTTACATTTTTTATTTTAAATCTTATTTTCTTAACATAATTCTAGGTAAAAATGATAGAATAGGTATATATTCAATGAAATTTCTGTAAACGTTCTCCTCTGTTAAAGGCTCATTTTTACCAGTCCAATACCATCTCTAAAGACTTAATGCTAATTTACCTTTATTAAAAGCCAAATTATATTTATATGTCTTTCTTAGCGTGGTTATATTTTAACTGAGATTAATCTAGATGTTTGTAATAATAATCTGTATGTATAAAAAACAAAAGATAGATTTCATATTTTTGAATGTGAGTACATACAGATGACGCTAGGAAAGGAAAGTGGAAATTTGGAAAGGAAAATTTGTATCATGACTTTTTTTTTTCTTATGAGATATTTAAAAATGAAATGGCTTTTAAATTAGATAATGTTCACTTTAAAGTGAACAATAAAAGTATTAAACCCAACTAAGTTTCAATATTAAAAGTAAAAAAAAAATTCAGTTTAGAAATATATATTTTTTTTCTCTCTCACTTTGAAATTATGTTAACTTGTACATAACAAAATTATTTTCTGAAAAGCTTTCAAATCTAAACAAATGATAAACAAAGTTTGTAAACTTGAATAATTAAAATAATTTATAGAATTTGTTGTTTGAATTAAAATTTACTAAATAATCTGTATTAAATGGTCACTTCTCTAAAAGGCCAAATTTCTGTGGCATTGTGTGTAGCCTTAGAGAAATTTCACAGTCAGAAGTTAATCCAGAACCAATTTAGTGTACTTCTTTGAGGCACATTCACAAAATCAATTCTCTGAAACGTAGCTGTACACTGAAAATTTCTATAAAAGCCTCTATGCATCAAATGCATAATATATACTCTAAACTCTGGAGACAATGACAAATTTCAAAGTAAACACACTTATTTACCTTGCACATTAGAAATGACTCATCCAACATATATATTTAATTTAAAATTTTTTATTTTATTTTAAACTTAAATTAATTCCTTTGTGAATTTTGTTAATTGTTCGAAAGCATTGTTAATTTTCACAAAGAATATTTCACAAATTATTTTAAAATTAACAAATGGGGTATTAATTAAAAAAAAAACTGGATTAAATCTGATTGTATACATCCCCCCTTCCCCTCATTTTTTTCCCACATGTCCAGTCATATGTTTTAAAAATAAAACAATTATTTCTGTAAAATGAATTGATTAGAAATTATAAACTTGTTAAATGCTATCCACTTTAAAAATTTTCTAATATCAGTAAAAATACTAACCTGATTTAATGGCCAAAAGAATATCTAGAGAGTGTTTTCTTGTCTTATAGCTCTTATATCTGGAGATGAATTTTCATAGTTAGCTAGTAATGAAAAAAAAAATAATAAACAATATCACACAACTTAATATAATAATTTAAATTAGATATTAATATATGAAAATGCAGAGAGATAACAACCAACTCTTTCGATTCATTGTAAATACTGGAAACATGAATTTCTATTCTATAAAACAATAGAGTTACAAATGTCAATGCAATTTTTTTCTTAAATAAATTGCCAGAAATTTAGGTTGTTCATGAAATATTTGTAAAGCAGAAATAAAGCTTATTTTCTCTAAATGCATTTTGAAAGAAAAGTAAATCATTTAAATGAAATATCTCGGTAGATAAAAATGAAAAATTCATCTTTATACACAATTTAAAAAATATGCTACAACTACATCTATATTTCAAAAATTAATTTTAAATAGTAATTTTACTTTTTGGTTTGCAGCATTTATAAATTTCTTCAAGATATAAATTTAAATTATATATTGTGATAATACGTAAACTTCTGTGCTTTTTAATACTATGCAAAACAATTTTTTAACATTCATTTTTATTAATTTTCCTAAGGAGAGGAGGTGCTGTTTAGTAAATTAAACATTTAAAATTTTGATTTTATTGTCTGATTTTAATAATTTTTTACATGAGCTCATTAAAGAAAAAAAAATCAATATTGCTTCTGATCAGATTTCCAGATCTCACAAAATTTCAAATTAAAAAAAAAAATCTGATATCCGGTAAATCACATATCGGCCTATATCTGATAGATAGATATGGAAAATAATGAGTGAATTCACACTTGTTATTTTATTTTTAAATTATCGATAGTAATCAACGGCATTCATTAATCGCTCTTATATAAATTATAGATGCATATACTATATGTTTTAATCTTCATACATACATTCACTGAATAGATTAAGAATAAATAATTTAATACATTTACTTGTTTCAGGTTTATCAGAAGCTCGTGTTCAACAGATGGTTGATTGTTTTTTCGGCGTGTCACCCCTAAACTGCAGTAGAGATCTATTAGAAGGCACAATTCAGACTTTGTACTTCTGAAAGATTTCGCTGTGTTGTCGGTGCCTTATATTTCATTGCAGCGTGAAGTTTCTTTCTCTTATCAGAAACACATATTCTGTGTGCCTTTTATATTATAGCTGTAGAAGGTACAATGCGCTTGTGCCCTATATGTAAGAGGTACAGTTTTAAGAGTAATATGTGTTAAATGTGTTTGGAAATTAAGATGTACTGCAAAACCGGTCAAATCCTAAGGCTGATGAGTTTCAAATCCTGTCATCTCCATATCCGCTAGATAGCGCTTCTACTTCTTCCCACTATAGTAGCTGACTTGTTGATGAGGTTAGTGTTATCGTGTTTTCTCTTGTATGTGAAAACAAAGTTTCTAATAATTGAATTTCCTGTTTCCTTTGATTATGGAGAAGTTTGTAGTAGTATCGCCTAATCAATCAAGGAAGAGGAAAAGTGACCCTACGACGTGAAAAAGAAACAAAGCCAAAGTTCATGGGTAATGTACTGTTACTTTGTAATAAAATAATAGTAACTGATAACATAATAGCTTATAGTTGGCACAGTGATGCCAGATTGGGGACTTTTTTTTATTCAATATCCACAACTAAATTTTAATTGTAATGGTTGTCTAATCACTTCGAAGATTAATCGTCTATTATGCATATCAAACATCACTTCTCAAAATTATTGGTGAGAGTTGAATAAAAAAAGTCCTCAATATGGTAACACCGAGTTAGCATATTATGATTAATTAATCATCATGATGATTCCATCATAATTTTTTATTAATTTAATAACATATGTGAAAATATGTATGTTATGAAAGTAGTTAATTATATACGTATGATGATCCAGCATGTTATATCAAGATATTTATGCAAGTTTCTTTCAAACTCGAGTAATTTCCCACTTTATTAAAGAATAGCTCATGATTCATTGATTTGGGACCATTTGCGATAAATTTCAATGATTTTCTGGAGTAATTTTTTGTTATGGATATCAGTCATTTTTTCAGATTTTTTTAATCAGTTATTTCATTATCAGATAACAGAAATCTGCTGTTTTTTGCAGATACTGTCCAACTGGTAATCCAAAAATCCAATATTTATACTAAATTTATCAACATTTAAGTTCTGATTTTGATTTTTACAGGGATGAGGAGCCACTCACCGAGGTGTCGAGCGATTCTAGCTACACTAGGCCTCTCCTGCGGAACATTTATTTACCCCCCCCTCACCCCCCACCCCCCCAAAAAAAATACAAAGGCCGCCAGAGATAGGTTTTCCACGCGACAAGAAGCGGCAGTGAAAGATGTAGGAATAAATTATTTTTAGATTACGTTTGTGCCGGACTGCACCCCACGCGACAAATGACATTTTGGAGCTTTGAATAGTTCTATTTTTCTATTTACACTTCTATTTTATTCACTGCTAAAAAGCAGTTCACAAGCAATCCAAGAAACAGTAAATATAGTTCATTTGGAATAAGCAGTTTGTGTAAAGGAGTAAATAAAATGATTTTATCACAGTAGAACTTTAGGTAGCTGCTGCTTGGCCGGTGATGTTCACTTAGAGCTTCACCCTGAGAATCCTTAGCACTATCCATAGTTGTACATTTTAGGCTGGACTGTAGCTAATGCTGTTGATACTTGACAACTGCCAGATCTATCCAGGAGATGAGGAAAGTTTGGGATAAGGAGAATCAAAGGACTCTCTTAGAGAGGAAAGCGTTGATTGAGTGTAGAGAAGTTAAATTAATTCTGTTTAATTATTACTAGCTGACCCGTCCTACTTCGCACGGATGAACAAATTTTAGTTAACGATGAATTGATATGCAAAAAATGAAAAAAATATCAGTTTATATGTTATAGTAAGGCAATATTATCAACTGAAAAGTCAAAATATAATTTTACAATTATTTTTTCAATCAGTTGTTAAAAGTTGGTAATTTTTACTTTATGTTATTTATTTATTTATTTCATAAAAAGAAGCATGTCTTTACTCATGAATAAAAAATATTGAAAAATAAACCTATAACATGAATATGTGTTTGATAAAGTTGACGTCATAATTGCTTTAATTATTATTTATTTGTTCTTATAATATTAATTTCTATTAAACACAGAGCTTATCTGTTTTTAATTTTCTTAAATTTAACGTCCGCAAAGTAATCTGGTTATTGTTTTAGTAATGGTTCTCCATTAGTGATCGTTAATATTTTTTGTGATTTTGGCGGTGAATTAAAAAGGTTATCGCAAATACGTAAAGTCCTTCGAGTGAAACGTCCTAGCGTTGCCAAATTTTAAATATCGCCAAAGAAGCCCTATACAAAAGTAGATTTCTAACGCAAATGCACATTTAATTTATTTAAATGAACCGTGTTTCCAATCAACATAAGGAAACTTGCATAATCAAATGTCATTTGCAATTCCCTAGCGGCTGTATATTGCGCTACTTGCTTTCGGAAAAGATTTTATATCAATCATCCTTGGCGGAAAAAAAAAATGATTGCCAAGTTATCTCGCAAATATATTTAATTTTTTCCATAACTGATGGTTTTTAATAATGTATATTGAGGGAAAAATCAATAATATGAAACAGTATTCGTATAAGATATACCATTACAAAATCTGGTGTGAAACAACCACACGACTTCCATTACCCACTATTAAACGTATTATATACATTTCTTGGAGATATTAAGTACATGCATTTTTTTTTTTAGATTTTTCAGTAAGAGAAACTTGATACACGTATAAAGACACCTACAACAAAGTTTACATAGTGAGTTAAAAAATAAGGGGAAAAAATAGATAGTTATTTTTTTAAACACGAATTACCGAGATCTAAAACTGAACTTCCTAATCAGAATGACCGTTAGTATTCCTGTAATATGCACGTAATATTTAAGAAAGGTTATCTAAATTGAATTAATGAAACAATTTTCAAGAAAATCGCTAGAGCCGTTTTTTAAATACCAACTTTTACCAAAACTTGGCATACTCAATTATTGACCGGAAAACAACAATTACATACAAAAAGATATTTAGTATTAAGTTAACATGGCGAGTTTGAAAAAAATTCGTACAGCCGTTTTTAAAGGAAGTCACTTATGAGATCTGAAATTGAGCTGTTTATAGAGGACACCTATCAATTTTCCTGAACTAACCAATTATATCATTCGAAAGGACATCTAATAGATTGTTTATATAGCAACTTTGAAGAAAATCGTTAGGGCTGTTTATGAGGCACGGGCTTACGGTCCCATTTCCGGTTTTCGATGACCCAGTTCCGGTTTTTCAATTTTCACCACAATTTGGAAAATTCATCTGTACATCAGACCTGAATCAATTGTGAAGATTTGTAGTTCTATCTTTATTAATTTTGGAGATATGACACCCGCAAAATTTCACACATTCGTACACACACACACACACACACACACTGACCAAGTGCCAAAAACTACTTTTTTGGACTCAGGAGGCCTTAAAACATATAAATCAGGTGAAACTCTATATAAAATTTTTGAATCGAATACAATACTTCCACTACCTACGGTAGTACGGTAATTGAAGTAAAAACATAGATCTCGTATTTAATACGAAAATATACAGATTTTCGTATTACGTTTTCGATCTCGAAATACAAAAATCGCCAAGGACGACCGATATCAAATCTATGCTTTGTTTTCAATTAAAATATTGAAAATTTGAATTAAAAATGTATTTTACCAAAATTTATTATAGCCTCTAGCACTTAGAGACAGTGTAACTTTTGATTAGTATAAAAAAAGAAAGAAATAGAAATCGGCTTTTTAGTTCTAGCGATCGTTCTCTACATATACATAAAAACCTTTCCTCTTTATATATTAGTATAGAGCATAGATAGATTAAATAGGTTTCTAATCAACATAATGTAACTCAAATAATTAAATGCTATTTGCATTGCAGTAATGGTTGTATGCGCTATGTATATTGAGCTACTTGTCATAACTGTTAGTTGCTAAAAATAGTCGTCAAATAAATTTAAACTTCTCAATTATTTTTTTAACAAATGCATAATGAAATGCAGACGATATTTTTTTAATTCACTTTTTATATTATTATTCGCGAGAAAATATATTTTATTATATGTCGAAAAATGAATTAACCCGTAAATTTTTTGGGCAACAATTATAATAACTATAAGATAAAAAAAATTTATATACCATGTTTTTAAATAGCTTAAACTTCTCTTTAAAACGCATTAAAAAGCTCCAATAGGCAGGTAATGGATTTGGCGCCAAATTTGACAACTTTTTGCCCTTGGCGACTTTTTTGGCGACTTTTGGCGAGAAAGTTCTTATTATCGATATTCCAAAGATGGACGTTCTAATGTGATTGGTTAAAGAGTTACCGGAAATTTGAATTTAAAAAAAAAAAGTTGGTTTTAAAAATAAAATATTAATCCTTTCCGAACAACATATATTTGCATCATGAACTACATTAGCACTTTATCATTGTGTAGAAAATCTTTAAAATGATAACGACGTCAATTTTTGCCAAATGCATAATTTAACTTTTAACAATTTCTTAACGCTCACGTTTAATTAAATGTATTTATTTTTAGGTCGAAAGAAAATGAACTCATAAATTTTTTTTGGCAACAATTAAATTATAGTTAATATTTTAATGGCTATTTTATTGCTATTAGGAGCTTATCATTTTCACATTTTAATTAATTAAAAGAAAACTATTCGAAAATTCGAAAATCTGACTTCGAAGTATTGTATTGTCACCGGGTTCTGAGCTACTGTGAAAGTTTCAAATGTCTAGCTAGTCTAGAAGTTAGTTAAAAATCGATTGCAAGATTTGTCCCTGACAAACACACAAGAATCGAAGTTAATAAAAACATGGTAAAATAAATAATTTAATAAAAGTTTAGAAGTAACGCTTAGATCATTACATTATATCTTATCATATAAAATTATATTATTAGAAAAATAAATACTTTAAATTTATAATGACGTCAGATTTAACGTGTAAGTTTAACATTTTGCAAAGCTTTATATGAATTTCAATTTAATTCACGTGCAAATATATTTCTTTTCTTTTCATGTCAAAATATTTTAAAAACAAAATGGAAATGTTTCTTTTATGTTGGCAACAGCTAATTTTTTTAATATTTCATTATTTCCATTTCTATTATGGCTTTTATGGGGATTTTAACTAATATGCTCAGATTTTAAACTAAAATTTATTTTATCAAAATTTAATATAGCCTATAACAATCAGGGATAGTGTAGCTTTTGATCAGTGAAAGAATTTTTTAAATCGGTTCAGTAGTTTCAGAGATTACCCTCCACAAACATACAATTTTTTGCGCTTTATATAATGATATAGATTTAATCTGTTGAATTTGATAACAGTAAGAGGTGTTCATAGATCTTTTTCAGTTTTGCTCTTGATTTGTTGCAAAACCGATTAACTCCTAAGTAAGTCGCAAAGGTGACCAAATCTAAAATAAAAACCTGAATAATCCCCTTCTTTCACGTGACCCTGCCACCATGTTTTGAGTTTTAAACCATATTGTCCTAATGAATGGAAAACTGAAGAGTTTTGGTTCCTATTGTATTTTGACTAACTGTGTGGCAAAAAATCAACTTTTCCCAAAAAGTTTATTTTTTGGAGATGACCGATTTTGCAACTAAACGACATACATGTCTTAAATAATAAAAAAAAAAAAATTGAAATGTACAAAAGTATAATATTTTAAATAAAATTAAAAGCTATTGGGGAGAGTGGGGTTGAATGGGACGCAGGATGAATGGGACAATAGCTAGATTTTTATATTTTGCAATCACCAGACACTAAAGATTTTTTCTGATATATGGCAGCAATGAGATCATCCATAAAGTGTAGTTTCAGAATTGCGCTATCTATAGAAGGGCAGAACAAAATTAAAGTGTATTTTTCAGCTTGCAAAGTAAGTTTTTGCTGATTAAATTAGGTAGTAGTTAAGACATTAACTATTTGCTTAAATTTATTGAAATTTTATTTTTCCGACTGAGTGAAAATAATGCCTGGACCGGGACTCGAACCCCGGAATGCCTCGATCTGGGGTTCGAGTCCAGGTCCAGGCATTATTTTCACTCAGTCGGAAAAATAAAATTTCAATAAATATGATTTTCTTCCACAGTTGATTGTGTGATTTTAATAAAAATTGTATTTGCTTAAAGTTAATGTAACTCTTACATGGTGAAATTGCATAATCTTTTATTGTGTTTATGATATGCAAGAAGAATATTGGCAATTGTTCATTAAGCTTATTTCCTGTTTTATATGATCATGTGATGGTTGGGATGAATGGGACAGTTTAAATGGGAATGAATGGGGCATTCCTCACTGTGTACTAATTTAAAATTTTACACAAGAATTATATTAAAACTTAAATTAGCCATACTGATTATCAGGATTCTTAATTTTGTGGACTTAGAAAAAAAAATGAAATTAATTGTTCTGATTTTTGTTTATATTAATTATGATTAAAATTTATAAGTTAGAATATTCAATGCAACTTAAATCAATAATTAAAAAAAATAAACTAATAATAATTTGATTAAAATCATAATTTCAATCAAGCTAATTAAATAAATCCTGGTGATTGTTAATGTTGTACAGAATAGAATGCTGATTTTCCCGATCAGTCGGAAACAAAAATTTATCTGGATAATTTGTACTTTATTATAATGATTTATCTCTTTCTAGTATCTTATTTATTTATTTATTTTTAGATTAGTCTTATTAGATTAAATTACCAAAGCCTAGAGCACTAGGAACTGTGCGATACAAAGGACTTTTGCCTTTTGATGTTAACTTGAGTCAATACATCAGTTTATGTTTATTTCAGTAAATTCATAGTGTGTAATAAAATCACATAAACCAATTTAACTTTAAAAATTTATTTACTTTCCATTTTCTTTTCTTTGTTAATTCCAGTCCTGTCCCATTCATCCCCAATCATGTCCCATTCATCCCCATATAAGTGTATGAATGGGACAAAATCACATGCATGTAAAAAAAAAAAATCATTAATGAAAAATGATAACTTTTTATTAAAGTTAGTATGTTCATGAGTAATTGATTACTGAAATGTACTTATGAGCCATGTTACAAAATTCTGAATTTTATATGGCCAACGTTATCAATAAAAACATGAAAAAAGTCTCATTCATCCCCACTCTCCCCTATTTTTCTTCCCCTTCTTTAATTATTTGTGGCATGTGGAATGCTTTCTGTATTTATAGTAACATCTACGATAAAAGAAAAAAAAAAGTTAGTAACTCCCACTTTTGCACACACATATGCAAATGAATGTTATGAATCATTAAAAAAAACGCAATCACAAAAAACCCTGTTAATTATAAATTTCTTCACATAAACTTTTAAGTCAAATAAAAGAACTTAAAGTGAAAAAAAAATACAGAATTTTAATTAAAATTTAGAAGAAAGAATATTGAATAAGTTAAAAAGCAATACTTTAAAAACTAATTTACAGCCATCAAATAAACACAATTAAATTTATATTATATTTTTAAGACCAAAACTTTTCTGATGTAGTTTTTATAGACTTTTTATTTTCTAAAACACATAAAAAGATTTATGCTTTTAAGAATAAAGAAAAACATTAAAATGAAAAGGAGCATGTCGTCTTAGAATTTTATTAATATTAAATGCATTGTATCTTACTTTCATCTATTTACGTAATGTTTTTCGACCAAAATCAGGGAAGTTACTTAAAAATTCAGCGTCTCAAAGGAGAAGAAAACTAATGAAAATTCTCTTTTTCAATGTCACTTATACTGTGAGGAGGTAGAAATATACTGTTTTCTATTTTCAGTGTTCTGGAAGAAAAGAATTATTTATTCTTAAAGTCGTTTTTGTACCTTTGGTGACAATAAAAATGAGAATGTGGTTTTTATGAATTGTTTATACTAACTTTTTCTTTTAGTTTAATGTATATTTGGGAAAATATAAAAAGAAAATAGCAACATATATATATAATGTCTTTTGAAGTAGCCAAAATCATGCCGGAGTAATTTGACTGTTTCTTTGAGAAGGTAGTTTTACATGGTAGGTGTAATCATTATCATTTTGGCATTAAAAATATTTTGTTCTTGAACTCTAGTATTTGATATTAGGCAGAATCGATTTTAACGTGAAAAGGATTACATAGAAAATTGCGTTTTTGTACAATTACTCTTTCCGAAGATCTGAAAATAAATGTATGCATATTTACTTAATCATTTTCGACCAAAAGGAGCTCTATGTAATTTAATTTCACAAAAAAAAAAAAAAAAAAAAAAAAAAAAAAAAAAAAAGAGAGAGAGAGAGAGAGAGAGAGATTAATGATTTCATAATAAATAAATAAATTAAAGCAAAAGTGTTGTTAGTGTGTGGATTAAAACTGATCGCTTACACTAACGAAATCACTCTGAGTAGAATAACACTTGTGAGAATTTCTCTAAAGTGAGTTTTAGCTCATATTTTAAACTCTGAACGGCTAGGACGATAAGAGTGACCTGAGTTCGGACTTGGCACCTCCGGTATACTAGCTATAGGAGTATAATACCTAGACCATTGACTGAACTAAATTTATTTACAAATGAATAATTAACAATTGTCATTTGTTTTTCTAAATTGAGTTGAAATGTTGGGAAAATATTTCGTATTAATTTATGGAAATGCACTGTTAAAAAAAAAAAGTTAATTTAAAGAAAAAATTATACTATATAGGACGCTTGTAAAAAATCCTTTTTCACTGTCACATAAAGAAAAAACTATTTAAAATATAAAAAACGCATTAAGGAAATTTTTTTAACATGTTTCTATATTTATAAACAGTACTCGCATGTTACTATAAAATAACTATGCAGAACAGATATTCTTTAGAATACAATCAATTTTTCATAGGTTTACTATTATAAAAATGTGAAGAGTTGTGATAAACAAGATTAAAATTTGATAAAATTTAGCAAAGAAAATTTCTTGAATGCAATCTGGAAAGCTCTTTTTCCCATTTGTCCCCAGAAAATGGGGATGTTTGGTTAGTATAACCATACCTTAACCTAAATGTATACTGACCAAACGTCCCAATTTTCTGGGGACAAATGGGGACGCCCTTTTTTTTTAGGCATTTTTCTAAGTTTTAAAAAATTGTAGAAACTAAATTATTAATCAATAACACTTTATTTTTAGTCCTTGTTTATTAGGAGTGAAAAAATACATCCATAATTTGCTAATTGTAGCAATTTTTAATGCTTCTTTATTATAAAGGTACTTTGATCTGGTCAGCCTACCTAAATGCCCAAAGGTAGCACAGGCGCAACGTAAAATCTACTCACTCACTCAATCTCCTGCACCACATCTAGGGGTGAATCCCAGACCCTCGCCATTTGCTTAGAGCGAACTATAGTGTGACAATAAATTCAATCATCTCATTTTATGTCTTAATTTAAACCCTTATATCGGAACATTGGTGTCTGAGACCGCTACAGGTTATGCTTAATCTGGAGATATGCAGATGCATATTCCTAGAACAGAAGTACCGGCACGTTGTTTACATTTGGCGAAAAATATCGAATTCGCCAAGAGGTCAAGGGTGTCTAACTGAAACACTAGTGTAACGTAAAATCCACTGAACCCTCAACCATTAGAGGATGGCATGTCTAGAACAACCCTTAGGGGTGAGTCTCGAACCGTCGCCAATTGTTTATAGCGTAGCACTAGCACATCGTAAAACCCGCTCAAACCTCAACCCCACATCCTGTATAACAGACAGACGCCTCAAAATGCTGTGTGATAGATTAAAACTTTATTAATACTTATTTAAACTTACAAGATTTAAAAATAATTTTCACAGTGATGGTAAATGAAATTATTGTCATATTTTACTGATATTTTCAGCGTTCAAAAAAGTGAGAGAATGGGTTTTTACGTAGCACTAGTACTATACTATGGGCAGTTGCCGACGGTCTGAGTTTTACCATTAAAGTTGGTCCGGAGACATGCCATTACATTTTTGATCCTCCACGGAAATGATGCCTCCCTCTTTTCGGCAACCCCCTTCCCACTTAAAGATAATTATTTTGCGCATTGAGTAGTGATATAAATGGAATATAGATTCCCTATACTGTCTATGGAGAAAAATTCCGTGAACATCATTCCTGATTTTGCGCCTTCTTTCGGTGATAATAGCTTTCTTAGCAGCTGGTTCTTAGGATTTTGCATGTTTTATTTGGTTTGTTCCTCTTACCCTCAAAACTCCAAAGAAAAGTCAAACAGAACATATTTTAATCAATAATAAAGGGTTAGATTACTTGCTTTTCATTTCGGAAGTGGTTAGAGAACCGGCAGCCGGGTAAGCATTATAGATATACTGACGAAACGTCCCCATTTTCTGGGGACAAATGGGGACGCCCTTTTTTTTTTGAAGGCATTTTTCTAAGTTTTAAAAAATTGTAGAAACTAAATTATTAATCAATAACACTATGTTTAGTCCTTGTTTATTAGGAATGAAAAAATGCATCCATAATTTGATAATTGTAGCAATTTTTAATGCTTCTCTATTATAAAGGTACTTTGATCTGGTCAGCCTAATTATAGATCCGGCAGTCTTCTGCGCTTGCGTATTAGAACTTCCAGGTATGGAATACTTGATCTGTAGCTGAAGTGCCAGTTGAAACAGAGAATGAATATTTTTTGAATGATTCTTATTCTTAACAGAAAAATGCATAAAAGTAAACAGTAAATAGCGTCAGTCAAGAATATCAGTCTGATGTGTACTTTAACAATTAACAAACAAATAAATAACGCCGGTAGCTGTTTTTTTGGCTATGACATTTTCGTATTTAGCGTTAAAAGTAACTTTAACACATTTTTGTGTCTTTTCTGTTACGATTCAGCAGTTAACCCTCGCTTTCCCAAGATGGAGTAATTTTGACCCCATTTTTAAGTTGAAATTTAATTAAGTCCGCCTTCAAAAAGTGCGCTAATTCGCCAGAGATAGCAAACCTAATCAGTGGACGATTTGTTCTAAACGATACAGAAAAGCGTGGTGCTGGTGATTTTCGCCAAACGTGCCAAGCGGCACCTGAAAGCAATTTTTCTGCAGTAACGCATTGATCTTGGGAAAGCGTGGGTTAAATTTTTTACGAGTGAATTAACTATAATGAGGGTTACTTCCTGTAATTTTTTCGAGAAAATCGGCTGTTAGCACTAGAAAGAGTTTCTTTGTTAGACAAATCTCTAGTTCATATTACAATCGAGAAACTGATTTAGTTATTTAGAAAAGTAAATAAATATTAGAGCCAATTTTTCTTATCTAATGAGGTGAAATCTGCTCTAAAAGATGAATAGAATATAAATGATTCTATATTGTATCAAAAATATTCAGTCTATTTGATTTAAAATTACATTTATAGAAGAACGATTAATTTCTAAAAAAAAAAAAAAAAAAAATTACGTGCATTTTTCTGTAATGGCTTTAAAAAGCTTTTACTAACACCCAAAAAATTCTGCTTTGAATGTCGTAATTTTTCTTAAAGTTCTAAATTAAAACGATATAACTTTGCTTCTAAATACACTACATAACATTGAAAATGCAACACCAAGAAGGATTGGCCAGAAAGTGATGAAACTCGGCAAACAGAGAGAGACAGCAACAAACAATAAGTGATCTTTATTTCGAAACAATATTCATAATACAAAGCCATAATAGTGTTGGCTCAATAGGTTGTAGGACTACCGTGGACGGCGATACGCAGAACAACACGGCTAGGTTCAGAGTCAATGAGAGTGGCGTCCAGAGGAATGGTTCTCTATTCCCTGTCAACGATTTGTCACAGTTCGTCTTCTAAACGAGGCAGTACCAGGGTCTGCAAATGACGTCCAATCACATCCCAAATGCTTTCGATTGGTGCGAGATTAGAAGAGTACGGTAGCCAGTGAAGCATATATACACATTACAGAGCATGTTGGATGATGCGAGCAGCGTTTTGTCGGGCGTTATCCTGCTTGTAAAGGACACTGGGCACCCCCTGAAGGTAGGGGAGTTTCACCGACCGTAGAACATCATCCACGTATCGTTGGGCCGTCATAGTGTCCTGAATACGAACTAGAGGTGACCTGGAATCGTACGCAATTCAGCCCCAAACTATGATGCCGCTTTGTCGCGCGGTGGGGTGTTTCACAATTGTTGCCAGATCGGGCCTGTCGCCACGTCGACGCCACACTCGTACGCGGCGGCTATCATTGGAGAAAAAGAAACGTGACTTATCAGAGAACACGACCCTCTGCCATTCCATCGTCCACATCGCTCTAGCCCGACACCTTTGCAGACGTTGGTTTTTATGATGTGGGGCCAATGGCAGTCTTCTTAACGGACGCTATGAGTGCCGGCCACTCGCAACCAATCGACAAGAAAAGGTTCTAGTTGATATGGGAACTTCCAGGGTGCCTTGAACATGGTGCAGAATGGAGGTAGAAGTGGCTTCCGGGTCCGCCGCCGTTTGTCGGTGGATGTGTTAATCCACGCGTGCTGACGTCACTCTGGCTGCAGTGCCACCCCTCAAACTTGCCACATTTCCTTGTTCCAACCATCTTTGCCGCAGCCGGTGCATTATGGACGAGTCCAGGTGTGTTAGCTGAGATTTGCCGTAAGGACCAACTTTACAGTCCGATCACCATGACCCACGTAAAATCGTCTGTCTGCTGGAATTACCTCCATTTATGACAGCCTGGCATTCTCTGCAATTACACGCGTCTTCTCAGACAAGGACGAAATTTCTACGATGAAATAAAGGCACGAAAATTGAACAGTCTGCAGGTTCCTTCCCTTATTCAACATGCGCTGGAGAGCTGAGCATTTTACATCATTCGCATAACTCGGTGAGGTGTATCTGCCCTGAAATTTACAAAATTTTCTGTCTAATATTTCCTGGTGTTGCCTTTTTAGTGTTGCGTTGTATATATAATATGCAATTAAACTACTTTGTACATAAAACTAAAATACATTAATGACCGAGATACTTACTTTTATTAAAACACTTAAGAATGTTTTTTTTTTTTTTTTTTTTGGTATTATCTAATTTTATGACATACATTTCTATGTGGCAGATACAAAGTTTTAAGCAAATAATAATAAGTAAAATTCTTTTGATACATTTCAGAAGAAATTAAAGAAAAAAAAAACTTAGTAGGAATGTTACACACATACACGCACACACACACACACACACACAAGAAAAAAAAATTAACCTGAAGTGATTTCAATTATTTACCGATAATTTGGTACAATTTACTTTTAGCATAATGGAATATACGAGTACACGGCTGCAGATAAATCTATTTGTATTTGTAATTTTCACAAAAATATAAAAAATACGCGTATTTTTAAGTAAAAATAAACGCAGATTTACTTAAAATTCCTTTGATAAGGATTGCATTTTTCAAAACTTTGAATAAAAAAACCCCTTATCTATAATGAAGGCTAAAAATTCATTACTATCATTTAAAATAGTCAACAGTTAAATCTTCTGTAAATTGTGAAAATAAATACTCTAGTGTAATTAAATAAGAAAAAGTTCATTTTAGCATAATATCTGCTTTTATCTCTTAAGCAGAATGAAACATTTGGATTTTTTTTTTTATCAGTAACATTAGTTATTATTTCCCTAAAAGAAAAAGCACTACGTATGGTGTTAACAAAACGACATTTGTAAAAAAGCCTCTATCTAAAACATAAAATAATACTTCTTTGTACTAGTTATTCCAATGTTAAAAAATTTTTATACGATAACAGTTTTATGCATTATTTTTGTTTTTGCGTTTTTTCATAGCTGTTAAAAAAGAACAATAATAAAAGTTTTGAAATGATTTTCTAGATATGAAATAATAAAAAGTAATTTAAAGAAACTTTAAATTTCTTTGTAAACATTGTTCAATTAATTTTCAACTTTAAGAAATATTAGTGCTATATTACTCGTTAAAAATTTACTCTAAGTAATTAGAATTTGACTATTAATCTTATTCACTATTTGGTTTCTGTATGATGTGTATATGTTGAAATTCTGCTATATTTGTTGCATATTACAATTAAAAATTAAGCGATTACTTCATTGAAAAAAATTAGAATAAATAAAGCGAATACATACTTTTTTCCACTTAGTAAAATGATTACTATTTATATCTTGAAACCTTTAGCTATATCCTTTTTTGAAGTTCAATACTCTTTAATATGCAGTTTACTACAAGAGAATTGAGTCGCGTAAAATATGTCTGTCCAACCCAAAACACTTTGAGGGCCGCATTGGATATGCATTTCATTGCGGCTGGTCGCACTGCATATATATATATATTCACGATAGATATCGCTAGTACACAGATGTATTAATGTTTGAAGTAATTAAATTCCTCTCCCTGGAAGAATTTAAGTTTATTGATTTCGAAAAAAATTAAATCAAAATTAATATTTAACTAACTAAATTAAACTTACAGTTATAAAGTGAATTTAATTGTTAATGAAATTGTTCAAATGTAAAACTTTATCGATTAATCGAAGATTGTCTGGAATTTATTTTTAACATTATTCTTATGATAGCAACATGTTACTCTCCGTGTCTGTGTTGGTGATGTCTTCACATGCGGTTAAATCTTTGATTTTTTTTTCCTTTTTTTCTGTCTGGATTCCTTGTAGGTTTGCTTTAATATTTTATTTCATTCCTCCTTCAAAATGGTTTTGTTGCAAGATAGGAGCGTGTGCTATATCTTTTGCTAGAAATAGCTATATAGTTTTACGAAATATTGCAGCTCCTTCTGCTTTAAAGAAGTACATGTTTCCCTGAGGAGCTAATACTTCTACTTTTAAGCATTTATTAATCCAATTCTTAATTCCTGTGGTCCTTTTTTTCATGCTTTTTAATTCCATTCTTATTACCCGTTACTTTTTTAATAAATTTACTGAGAACCTTTGTGACGACCTAGCGGTTGTCATGATCTCATTTAACTTAGATTAAGCTTAACTTAATTACTTTATGAAGTAGATAAATGGTAAGTAATAGAGCACAAAATTTGAATATAAAATAAATAAAGAGCTTTTATTTTGAGCTTAATGAAAAGGTGGGCGTTGGACCACATTCAATGCCTTTATCAACTTAAAGGGGCAGCCTTCATAAATACTCTAACATCAATAGATAACCATAATTAATCTCATCAGTTCATTTAACGTCGTTATCTCTCACGACTTTACTCGTCTTTCGTTAGTGGGAGGATTCCCTAAACCACTATACTACTCGACTAACTATCTTTTACCATAGCCGCTCGCTACTAACTCCTTTGACCTCCTACTACTTCTCATTCACTATCCACCTCTTACTCTTACCACTCTCACTAACTCTCTCTTACTTCTACGAAACACATCACCTTTTATCAATCACTTTCCAAAATATTAACATACCGCAAATTATAATTTAGTTTCGCCTAAGAACTAACTCCATTCATCAACCGAATCCTAAACTCTACACATTCACGTGTTATTCGTAAAGCGCGAACTTCATTTGTAGCGTTACGCTAACATTACTTTACCTCACAGTTCCTCCCCAAAAGACGAAACTTTCACGTAAAAATCCACAACGGGTTTTTACCCGTGAAAATTTTAAAATATTGCTATACAATGCAATTAAAAAATAGTCGCAGTTACTTACTGCTTAAAATTAAACTCCATAATACTTTAGAAAAACAGGGGGGAAAGCTTAAATTAAACTGCCCAACAATAACTATATGCTTTTAAAATAGTGAAAAAAAATTGAAGAGCGCCGGGCTGAAAAACCATCCACTTAGAAAAAATTTATGATAAGAATTGTAAGCTCGGTCTAATTTGCTTTATGATGGAAAACCCTAGCGCTCAAACTTAGTGAAAGATAGTCCAACGGTACAGCGGGGATGACGCAAAAATTTCATGAAATGAAAAAAAAATAGTACAGGTGGATCGCTTAGACAAAAAATGCGATCATTAATTATAAAAGTCAAATTGACTGGTGCAGAGTAATAAGAAAAAAAGTGTTTATTGAAAAATCTTGAAATGTCTGTAGCCCTCTGAAGACCAGTCTAGGTCCAGATACATCAGGTAGTAAAAGTAACTTGAGTGTGCATCAAAGAAAATTTCCAGTTGTTTACTCTATCAGATTTATCTTGAAAGGCATCCACTGCTGGCATGCGTCCAAGAAACTCTTTCGACTTCAGAACTCAAAAAGTGCTGGCAAACTTCCAGAATTACTTTTTTCCAAAATTCTCAGTCCTCATTTTGAAGTAACAGCATCAGATTGTATTTTCAGATTAACGACTGGACATCAGAATCATCATAGTATTTCTAAAATACAAAACTTTTTTTACAGTAGAAATCAAAAAAGAAGGGAAATTAAACTACAGCTTGTACATAGATAAATGAGAGTTTGACAAATAAAATTTTATAGATAACCAATATTTTCCACCTAGCTATTTGCATAATGGAAAAAAAAACGAAATTGTTAGTTTATTAAAGTTAGTCGTTAAACACGAATTTACATGCAAAATAGCTAAAAAAAATTCTTTATACCCCATACGAATAATACATACATACATTGAACTTTTAGAATACAAAAGTTTAACAATAAGAAATATTCATTTTATACAATTTATACGACATTTAGAGAAACATAGATCGGGAAAATTTATATACAAATGTTTAAAAAGTTTTTTCAAAACTGCCGTTGATGGCTATGAATAAAAAAAAACATTAGAGTACATACATATAAATCATGTAAAAAACTATACAGGGGAAAATGTATATACAGAGGTAAGAAAAATTTATCGTACTAATCACTGTTGTTGATGGCTATCAGTAAAAAAACATTAAAGTAGATACATGAATATATTGTATAACAGAAAAAAAAAATTATGACATGTAAACAAAACATGAAATTTCCGGAGTTGAAAGTTCTTGCTCCAAGTTTAAATTTAGACTTTTGAAATTTAAGAAAGTTCATGGCTTTCAGATAATGGTTGAAAGTCCAAAAGGCTTCACGACATGTCGTAGATTTTATGACTGCTCTGCTAGAAATACACTTTATAACGGAAAAAAATAATGAACCATAGCACCTGACATATGGATTCCTTGATATCAGCAAAATCAGAGATGCGAGTCAGACTGGCCTGTGGAGTTGCTGTAGAAATTTCAGCGCTGCTGGCTTGCAGCACGAGGTCAGACTTTGCAGGGTCGCTGTCCTGAGGAGGCTTCGAACCTGGTGCCTGGTCACTCTCCGGAGGGGGTTTCGCACCCGGAACCTTTTCACTGTTCGGAGGAGGTTGCGAACTCGGAATCTGGTCACTGTGTTGAGGGGTTTCGAACATTTGAATATGATTTATCAATTTCGTTCAGTTTAACGGTTTCAGCCGCCACATTTATTTTAATTGCATTTTCGTTTACAACCGCCGTCGCTATACTAGAGAAATTGTCGTATTTTTTATCCGTATCCAAAGGCTGAATAGCAGACTTAAATTCGTCTGTAGTGTTGTTTGAAAGCGAAGTTTGCTCGTTTGCTTCAACTTGTATTTGACTTGTGCTACTAGAGGTAAAGTTGTTATCACCAGTTTTCGGGTGATTTAAATTACTCGAGCATGCTTCCTGGGACTGAATAACTTGTTGTGGTTTTTCCGCTGCCCTTATTACCACTTTCCACTGACTTTTTTGAGGGGGGGGGGTGGAACGTTCATGCTCCAATCTTAATCTATCATACCGAGTGGCGAAGAGACTGATAACTCTACCTTTCAAATCGTCATAGGTTGGATTTGGGCCAAGTGAATGGCAGGCGATTAAATCATGCCACTGTCTCAGTTCTCCTCTTAAGGAACACTTTAACCAAGCATATTTTTCGGCAATATCAATTTTATAAAAATTAAAAAAATATTCAAGCTCATAAAAAAATTGAAGCACACTGGTAGTGCCATCAAAAAATACTGGCTCGGGGGGGTGGGGGGTCAAGCGAATATGGGCGCCACTGTGACGACCTAATCGTAGACGCCATATTCCTTTAACTTAGATTAAGCTTAACTTAATTACTTTATGAAGTAGCTAAATGGTAAGTAATAGAGCACAAGACTTGAATACAAAATAAATAAAGAGCTTTTATTTTGAGCTTAATGAAAAGGTGAGCGTTGGACTATATTCTCATTCAATGCCTTTATCAACTTAAAGGGGCAGCCTTCATAAATACTGTAACATCAATAGATAACCATAATTAATCTCAACAGTTCACTTAACGTCGTTATCTCTCACGACTTACTCGTCTTTCGTTAGTGGGAGGATTCCCTAAACCACTATAGTACTCGACTAACTATCTTTTACCATAGCCGCTCGCTACTAACTCCTTAGACCTCCTACTACTTCTTTCACTATCCACCTCTTACTCTTACCACTCTCACTAACTCTCTCTTACTTCTACGAAACACATCACCTTTTATCAATCACTTTCCAAAATATTAACATACCGCAAATTATAATTTAGTTTCGCCTAAGAACTAACTCCATTCATCAACCGAATCCTAAACTCTACACATTCACGTGTTATTCGTAAAGTGCGAACTTCATTTGTAGCGTTACGCTAACATTACTTTACCTCACACCTTCATCATTTTTTCTCTGTCAAAGTTTTATGGTCCTTTTTCCTCCTGTAGGCGTAAGTAATTTAAATTGGTTTTGTCTTTTAATTGGAACTAAAAATGAATCGTAAAGTTTCTGAGCTAGCTTCTTTACTGTGTTACAATCAGTTATATTTTTGTGGTGTTGGTATTATCATGTACCTTTTAAAAGCTAAATTTTTATGAAATCCTAAATTTATATGATACAAATACAGCAGTAATACGTGAAACAGCAGTTCAAATGTCAAGTATAAATCTAAAAAATCTTATTAAATGAAGTTCAAAGAGAAAATACGAATGTTAGGTAACTGTGCACATACCTAACAACATCCTAATTAGTATTCCGTAGCGTTATTATTCCTGCCACACACCAGCAAATTTGGAGAGTCATTCTTCAAATACAATTACGATTAAAACTTTTGCGACCGCTGACGTAGATTCATGTCATTTGAAAATCTATAACTCCGACAGTGGGCGTATCTTTTATAATTTGTATGTTACTTATTTCTTAAGTATGTACCCAGTATTCATACTTTTGCTATAAAATATACTATGGATACAAATATATTGATTACAAAGAATATAATTATAATGTATATCCATTTGTAATATAAATGTGAATACAGAAAATTTTGTTCGGAAATATTTTATCTTGGGAGAATAACGTCCACAGGCGGACCTTACGATCAAAAAACAAAACCATGCGATCGTGAAAGTGTTAAGTGAGAATAAAAATACTCTAAAAAAATACTGGTGTGAAAAAAGACGGAGCTAACAAAACTACGGAAAGTTAATTAGGATATTGGCAGGTATGACTGCACAAGTAGTGGATAATTAAAGGACATTTCTGGCTAATTTTTCTATAATATTCTTAAATTTAGAAATTGAAACTATAACGAGTGTTTGATACTTCAATTAACCCTTTTTGTACATGACTGTACTGCAAAAAATGCTAATTGAATTTTTATACTCGAAATACTTTATATGCAAATTGCATTTTTAAACTCGAAAAATTAAGTTTTTAGAAAGGTTAAAATTCGTCAGTATAGTAAACGCTTCAAAACCAAGTAGTGCACATCTTTTATGTTTCAGAAATGAGAATCTTCAATTTTTTTTTTTCAGAAAAAGCACAATAAATTGTGAACTCATTGAAAATGTATATTTATATATGCAGTTATATTTACATATATAGTTATATTTATATATACGTTAGGCGCTCGGGTGCAATACGTCACCCATGGCATTTCGAATGTGTGTACTTTTTATACCCTTTCTCTGTAATAGATGGCATTTGTAACCTTTCATTGAAACACTCATAATTCTTATTCATTTAAATATAAATTTTGAATTTGTATTTTGTTGTTTTAGAAAGCTACTTTTATTATATATTTCTTAAGAAGTAAGAAAATGGTATACTAAAAGTGAGTGACATATGTCACCCACGCGACTAAACGCGTAAGAAATTTCCACGCGCCTAACGCAGGGTTAATAAATGGCATTTTCTGTTTAGTAATTGTGTTAAAAACAAAAAAAGTATATAAACTTTATTGCGAACAAATTGTATCAGAAAAATTTAACGGCCTCAATAACAGATTAATATTATAGGATTATAAAACCATATCCTGAACGCCGCTCGAAACAATGTAAGAATAAGAAAACTTTTTTTCAGAATATAAATTTAAAATAATAAACTGCTGGTGCATAGTCCACTATTTTTCCACTTACCCTATTTATTTATAAAGGGTAGTGCAAATGAACAAGCAGTTGGCTCTGTACCAGACAACATAACAAACAATATATATATATATATATATATATATATATATATATGGACGGTTCATTTTAAAAGTGGTGTAACTCCATACTTTTAAAATATGTTTATTTTTGCTTAATTGCATAACATTTATTCACATTTTTCATTGCAAAAGTGAAAAAACTCTATTAATTGCATTAAAATCCCATAAAAGGTATTTATTATTTATTACAGAAAATTAAAACTTCTAAATATTCATTATAAAAATGAAGTTTCTAAGTTATTTCAAATTATTTTTCTTATAATTTATAAATTCTTATAACTCTGATTTGTATTAAACCCTAAAAATCGACTAAACACTTATCGAAGCTTAACTTTTTTCAAACACACGAATTTGAATAATTATAAGATAAAAAAATTTTATAAACCATGTTTTTAAATTTTCTGTTGAATCATATAAACGCTACTGAAGGCAGCCGGAACTCCAGCAATTGGATAAAAGTATTAAAAAAATTCCTTGCTATCGTCTTTTAAGCTATTATAAAAGTTTCAAAGGGCTATCAAGCCGGGAAGTTAGTTAAAAGTTGATTGCAAGCTTTGCACGTGAAACGATGCCGAAGGCAGCAGGGTCCCGAAGCAATTGGATAAAAATATTTTTAAAAAGCATTTTCACCGTATTCTGAACTATTCCGAAAGTTTCAAATGTCTAGCTACTCGGGAAATTAGTTAAATATATTTTCTGTTGAATCATATGAACGCTGCCGAAGGCAGTAGGGACCTGACACAGTTGACTAAAAGTATTAAAAAAAATGTATTGCCACCGTGTTCTGAGCTATCCTGAAAGTTTCAAATATCTAGCTAGTCGGGAAGTTAGTTAAATAAATTTTCTGTCGAATAATATAAGCGCGGCCGAAGGCAGTGGGACCTGAAATAGTTGACTAAAATTATTAGAAAAATGTATTGTCACCGTGTTATGAACTGTCCTGAAAGTTTCAAATGTCCAGCTAGTCGGAAAGTTAGTGAAAAATCGATTGCAAGCTTAGTACTGATAACGCTGCCGAAGGCAGCAGGAACCCGAAACAGTTGGCTAAAGGTATTTAAAAAATGCATTTTCCCCGTGTTCTGAACTATTCTGAAAATTTCAAATGTCTAGCTAGTCGGGAAGTTAGTTAAATAAATGTTCTGTCGAATTATATAAGCGCTGCCGAAGGCAGCGGGACCTGAAATAGTTGACTAAAATTATTAGAAAAATGTATTGTCACAGTGTTGTGAGCTGTCCTGAAAGTTTCAAATGTCTAGCTAGTCGGAAAGTTAGTGAAAAATCGATTGCAAGCTTTGTACTGATAACGCTGCCGAAGGCAGCAGGAACCCGAAACAGTTGGCTAAAGGTATTAAAAAAATGCATTTTCACCGTGTTCTGAACTATTCTGAAAGTTTCAAATGTCTAGCTAGTGGGGAAGTTAGTTAAATACATTTTCTGTCGAATCATATAAGGGCTGCCGAAGGCAGCGGGACTTGAAATAGTTGACTAAAATTATTAGAAAAATGTATTGTCACCGTGTTGTGAGCTGTCCTGAAAATTTCAAATATCTAGCTAGTCGGGAAGTTAGTTAAAAATCGATTGCAAGAGTTGTCCCTGACAAACACACAAACAAACCCACAAACAAACAAGAATCGAAGTTAATAAAAACATGGTAAAAATGCTCGTTATTTCAAAATCCATTTCGAAGGAGATAATTCACTTTTACAATGAACGAACCATATATTGTATTTTATATATTATATGATTATAATTTACTAGTTGATAATTTTATAGTTCCCAATTAAAAACCGAGGCGTTGCAGTTTAAACGTGCTTCCAACTCCATGCTTGCACCACTGGTGTTAACTTTATTTGCCTTCAGAAAATTCATAACATATTTGTGTATTTTTACTGTGCTAAAAAAAAAAAAAGAAAAGAAAAGAAAAAGATTAATTCCTGAAATTAAATTTTCTTGAATTTCGACTCGTGCTGCAAATCTTTACTGGGCCAACCGCGGGTTGGCCAACCCTGATGTAGAAAAAAGCCTTTAAAATAAAATAAAAATCGTAATCATAAAAAAAAAATAAAGAAAGAAAGAAAGAAAGAAAGAAATTTAAATATATATATATATATATATATATATATATATATATATATATATATATATATATATATATATATATATATATATATATATGTGTATATCTTTAAGTTTCCCTTTCCACACATAAAAAATAATGTAAATTAAGAATATGTGAAAATATATTGCTAAATAGTTATGAAATTGGTTTGAAAAATTGATTTCAAATTGTTAAATAGTTTTGAAATTTACTATTAATAAAATATTTTAATCTACATTTTAGAGTCTAAAATTATGAAATCTATCTTCTTAATTAAAGAATAATTGAGAAATTAAAATTATTTACAAATAAAAACTACAAATAAAAAATAAAAAAAAAAGATTTCACCTATAGTATAACCTCGTTTCCTACGCCTAGCAGTGAGGACTTGTCCAAAAGCTTGGAGGGGGGCCAAGTTGATGGTGGGGTTGGGATTCAGTAAATATCCAATCACTCGGTGTTCCCTTATCGTAAGTTTATCGTCCTTATTTTAAAAACGGACTCGTTCAGTCCGAAATTGCGCAGAGGCTCCCATGGTCGCAAGAAATGTGGTTAAAGATTATACTAAAACATATGACATTCGAAAAACTTCTTCCATCTCTTTTAACTCTCGTTAAAATATGTTGGCAGGGTATCTGGACAATATTCCATTATTTACTATACAGTTACGTCGCACAAAAATTCTAGAAAGTACATAAATTAACCACAATGCTCTACTATACAATATTGGTAAACTATGTAAATTTTATTGAAACTATGGCAAAAACTGTTGTCGAAATTCTAATAGCAAATCACCTGCTTAAAAAAAAAATTCCATGAATAAAATATATGCGAAAGACAGACAAAAAATAGTAATCACTTACGATTTTGTGTGTGTGTGTGTGTGTTCAAAAGTATTCAAACTCTAAGAATTTTGAAAAAAATTACTTTCGTGGTCATAATGTGTCGTTGGAACAGAATTTTCATTCACATCCACATATCTGATATACCTTGATAGCTACGAATCGCTTATGGAATCAAAAGTCAAAACTCCAATGGCTCGTTAATTCCGGCAAAGTCCTAAAAAGTTAGTATCCCCTCCGTAGAGAATCAAAATTATGATGACATGTCTACGGACCATCCCTAGGGAGGCGTCCCAGACCGTCACCAGTTACCCTTAGCGCAGTACTAGAGAGACGTTAAATCCAACCTATCTATACCTACCTAAAAAGTTAGAAAGACGGAGTGAAGTATGCCTTCCCCCTTCTCTTGCATCAGCGAAAAATCATATAAAACTAACAGTCACTAAGTTAAGTTTATTTCGGAATGATTTTTACGAATTCGATGAAAATAGTCCACGATCACTGACATTCAGAAAGCCCTGTTTACAATACTTTAAGCGAATTTGTAGTATTTTTTACTGAATATGTAACTTTTAGAATTCGATCCAGAGTGTTTTTTGAAAGCTGTATGTTATTCATTCGAACAGTTACGGAGAAACAAAGCAAAATATATTTATCAATATCTGAAATTGCTTTTTAAATATTAAAAACAACTATTCATTTTAGATATATTCCAAAAATAACACACAGAGAAAAAAAAAAAAAAAAAAAAAAAAAATACTTTTTGAAAAAGATTTTATTACTTGCAATTTGAAAATGGGATTTCATCTTAGAATATTGAATTATTACTCTTGACAATAATTTGGATGTAATAAAAAATTTTGTGAGTTGAACTTATTTTGCTTTGATGAACTTATTTTGTTTTCAAAACTATTTTGCAACTTTTTAAATGGAAAAAGAATTTATAGTCACTCAAATTTAATTTTTGAAATAAAATATAAATAATTGAATATTTAAAGCTACCGCAAACCTATTTAAAGTTATCTTTATCACATAAATCGTCCATTGTGCAAAATAATGAAATAAAATTTTACCAAATATGGTTATTTTCAACCTTCAATAAACTATACTCATTGTTAAATCTTGAAATTTATTTTTACTGTAGTACACAAAATTTATGAATCTCAAGCGAATATTTTTGCGTTATTTAACGAGTAACTTTATCATGAAATTTGGTATATATCAAAAACGAAATAGTTTGGTACATTCCATATTGGATTCTCCTTTGTGAATATTAATTCTAAAATATTAATATTTATTGCTTTTTTCTTATTCCGAAAACGTCTTAAAATTTTAACCATTGCTTTCCAAAATATGTAAAACTGGTGCAATACCCAGAGGATAACTAAAGAGACTAATTACTTTCCCAGTGACTAAATAGCAACGAGTGATCGTTTCAGGGAAGAGATTTACTTTAACGGTTCCATTTCCGCTTAGGTAGAAAAATAACAAAATTTTTTAATCTATAACACAGCAGCCAAAAGGAAATAAGAAAAGGAGAAGTACTTTAAAAAGGATTAAAAAACTTATTTTATTAATGTTTGGACTTGAACTAATAATTTTTTTTAAACACAGCTAACATAAAGCGTAAATTTATTTCCCTAATTTAATTTTTAAACTAATGTGACACCCAAAATTCGTTATGTGTAAAAAAAAAAAATAAATAAATAAAAATCACATATATATATAATTTTTTTCGAATTCTACCCACTACTCATTCGTAGTCACATTACATTAAACGTAAAACTGAACTGAAGTCATCATCTTTTTTTAATATGACTGTTTTATCTAGTTAACGAAAGAAATGAGTGTTCAATAAACAATATTAGTTTAGTTTTATGATCAGGACAACGTGAATGGACGTCATGATTAAAGACTTTCTATCATTAAACCAATTTTTCCTTCTTTTTACCGCACAATAATTAGGTTCATATCTGTCTGTGAGTGGTGATACAAAATTATGGTACTACTTTCGATTGTGCACGTTTTCTAGGTTTTCTCTAAAAATGCTTGGCTCACTATGATGAAACTTCAGAGATTTAAAGAGCATGTTATAACTCACATTTTTAAAGAAAGTTTTATCACGAAGACAGAAGGAGACCAGTAACAAATCAAAGAAGAAAAAAATAATGTTTTAGATTACCCTATAAAAATAACTGTTGAAATGCGATGTAGTAAAAACATATATTTACTACACTGTAAAAAAATAACTATTACCAGCTGCAAGAAACTCTCTGTGATTGGAGAAAATAATTATTTTCTCCAATCACAGAGAGTTTCTTGCAGCTGGTAATAGCTATTTTTTTACAGTGTATGATACTTTTAATTAGTTGTACTCATTTGTATGAAAATTTCATGAATATGCATGGATATACGTCAGTCGAGACAACATACTGCAAACAGAATATAAACATTTAAATATCTGAAGGAATATCAGCATCTGTTATAATGTTTAAATACGCATGTTTAAGTGTAAATAAAATTTCTTTTGCATAATGTTTTAGCTAAATAACTTACTCGTGTAAAAAGATTCCACAAAATACTATATAAATTCAGCAAGATATATACGATAAAGCAAATTAAGTTTTACTTGCTTTTTATTCAAATTTTTATTTTTAATTAGCATCTTTTATACAGAATGGGTTTAAAGTTGCGCGCACCAAAGTTTCACGGGTCTTAACCCGTTAACGTCCGACTTAATTTTGCAAAATATTATTAGCTGATTATTTCACTTCTAAATTAATATAGACAACTGACTGTAAAATATATTAACTTAAACCATTCTTCTGAAAGTTTTAAATTTAAAGTCTCTATCCTCATTTATTGACGTGTAGTGTTCTAGCGAGAAAACTTCGAGATCGAAAAACTTTGAGATAACAGATTAATTTCCTATTATATGTTGACAAAGATCTCGAAAGTAAAATATTATAATATATATTATTATACAACCTGATTTAAGTTAGTATACCTGCAGAAAAAGCAAATATATGTGCGACAAATGAAAAATCATAAAATGACTATCCAAATTATGAAATAATAATTAATAGTAGGCACATAAAACTTTCTCATGGATCATTTAGAGTGACGCTATAAACTGTCACTAAAAAGCAGAAATCATTCCAAGAAACCACAAAAAATATATGTGTCATTTTATTAGCTGTCCTCAAATGAGGACGCGGGTTAATTCTATGAAAACGCATTGAGTTTCCATATTTTTTTTTTTTTTTTTTTTTTTTTTTTTTTTTTATCAAAGAAAATTTATATCTCCATGAATATATTTGCTATTCATATACAAACGAATATAGATAATTAAAAAAGCATCACAGTCACATGGTATAGCTACAATGCAATTCAAGCGCTTTTTTTTTTTACAAAATGGTCCTAAACACTATATTTTTTTTCGTTAATTTGATATTTCTTCCCGTTTTATCTTCGTGACAAAATTTGCACTGAAATATATGAGGAAAACATATTCTTTATAACTCTGAATTTTCAAAATAATTCGTCAGGCATTTTTTATACATATTCGACAAAAAGTGTAAAATCAAATGGTGTTCGACCAAATCGAAGGAAATTCGTTATTTTTCCACTACCTATATATTGCTACACTTTATCTATGTTTATATATATATATATATATATACATATTCTAACGGAGAGAAATTATATATTTCCTACGCAGATAGTGACGATAAGAGATATTAATGATGAATAAACATATCACAAACTGTTGTCAACATAAATTTACAATAAAATTTAGAAACTGTTTTAAAATTTATTTAGCATCACATTCTGAAACTAACGTCTTACCTCAATGCAAATTGAAATATGCAGAATATTGAATTATTTTATTTTGAATTACTATGAAAATGTGAAAAACAATTTGTTTAGAAAATGATTAATTGTAAAAGTTTTGAAGATTTATTTCCCAAATCTCAAGATGTTAATAAATTATATTACTTTTGACACCTTTCTCATTAATATCTATTTAAACGACGATTATATTCTGAATCAATCATAATACTAATTCAAGAAGAATTTTCAAACTTAAATAAAATTTGAAAAATCAGTTTAATGATTTTAAATTAATAAAAGCAGCTGCAAATAATTTTTAAGATTTCTTTTCACTTATTTTAAAGAGATATTTCTTTAAAGATTAAATTATGTAATCCTGACTTCTTGATGTTAAATAAACTGATTTGTTTTAAATGAAATTAATTTTTATAATAGAAAATAAAATTGTTCAAAATGTTTTAATATGTTCAAAATAATAGCATAATTGATCTCTTTTTATATTCATCGTGTTTAATATTTACATTACTTATAAAAATAATATCGTACTTACGGAATATTTCAATGATTAAAAGGAATTGGAACTTGAACTATCATCTTAAATTTAGCTTTTTCCATTACAATAAGAAGAGGAATAATAGAAACTAAAAATTATCTCTAATTTATCTTATTCATTTTCATTATCCTTCTTTCCCTTTCAAAAGAATACTTCAGTTTTAAAATATAATACTTTGCGTAGTTTCATTTTTCCTCTTTAATGAGAATTTTCAGAGAGCATTCTAATTCTATATTACTTTCATAATGTAAATTTAAAAGGGTAGTCAACATTACGCATTACTGCAAATGACTATTCACAGCATTAACACTTTAATATTTTAAGGAGATTTGAGTTTGTAAGTTTTTAACTTTTATTTAATGCCATTAAATTTACGGAAACTAGCACGATAATTAAAATAGATTATTTCATGAAGCATGATATGAAATATGTTAATTTCTTATTTTTTTAAATTGTAATATAACTTGGGAAACTGTGATTATTATCAAGATATTATGTTGTATGAATTTCATTATGAGTTAAAGTTAAAAGTTGAATGTTATGTATAACATAAGAATAGCGCAAACGTAAAAATAAAATATCAGCAATTAATAAAACCCGACATTCATAGCAGATTACTTTGCTTGTTTGTTGCACGCATATCAGGCTTATTTGCTTGACTGGAAGTCTTCGTCGAGATGAGGACAGGATAAACATAGAGAAATACACAGCACAGAAATGCAGGAAAATTATACTTTAGGCCAGCGATGAGTTTGAAACACACTCTTCTAAGTTCGAAGGCGATTAGGGATATAGCCAAGATAACTATTCATTCATGGAAAGCAAATTATTACTGTGTTCATGTTTTTGTGTTTTGCTCGGATGCCATAATATTAATAATCTTCAAATCAACAGTTTAAAAATATGACAGGGAATTAGAGACATGTAGGCGCATGTATATAAAAGAATTAAAATTGAGAAAATAAAATTTAGACATCTTATTACCGTATAGTAAGGATAAGGTAATACATTTTACAACAATTTTTATTTAATTTATACACACAGATGGAACTATTGACTCGGAAAATGTTTCGACCTGCAGTTTTTAATGAATTTACCCGCTTTGAGTCCTGAATATGATTTTGTTCATTTCTAGAAAATGTGTGTCTGTGTGCGTGTCTTAGGGATTTTTTTGAACGCTGTGTCGAACCAACAGACATACTTCAATATAATTTTATATTTAGTTGGATTGTGAATTTCGTTAGAGCTGATTAGTTTTTGGGAAACATCATCGAAAAATTGGCGCTGTTATGCAGCAAAATCTGTCATTTAAAGGAAAGTTATATATCAGTTTATATAGCGTGTAAGTGCACAAAAATGGTGTGTATCAGGGTCATGATGAAAGGTTATGTTGATTCAAATTGGCTGTATATTGACCCAATGTGCTGTTGTGCAACTTTAACTCACGGGAGGGTAATCTCAGTTTCTGTGATGTATAAATACACTAAACGTGGTACGTGAGAAACAATGTGCACAATTTGGGGGCATATCTGATGTCGTGTGGCACTGTTATGCAACAATTGAACACCGTTTATGGGAAGGTAATATCCCCGCTTTTTTAATACATAAATGCATCAAACTTATGTGAGATGTGTATTATAAAAACCGATGTTGGTTAAAATTGTACTTGCTGCTTAAAATTGCACTAAACTGCATACGTAAAATTTTTAATGTGAGAAGCTATGTTGATTAAATATATGTGCATGTTCATCGATAGACAGTGCTATTGTATCATCATCCTCATCCTCATCAATTTCATCCTTTTTCAATACTGCAGGATGAAGGATATGTGATTTCAATCTGCCCTGTTTTCTGCAGTTTATCTCTATTCTGTTCTTCCAAACTTCACAATTCATCTCTCCAACGACCCTCTGACCTCTTTCTCGGTACTTTCTTATCTCTCGGTATCCGAAATAGGATTTCGGTAGTCCAGCTATCATTGTTTCTTCCGGCCAAGTGCACAGCCCAGCTCTATTTTAACATCTTTACTCTAGAAATGACATCAGTAACTTTGGTTTGCTCCTTAATCCACGTGTTTCGCTTCCTCTCTTTTCGGGTAAATCCTAACATGCATCTGTCCATGCTTCTCTGGATTCTTTGAAGCTTTTGTATAGTTTTACACGTTAATGTCAAAGTTCCTGAAGCATAGGTTAATACAGGCAAAATACACTGATCAAACACTTTTCTTCTGAAATAAATTGGGAAGTCGCTATTTTTTCCCGAATGCTCTCCATGCAAATATAACTAAACTTCTCCATTTGACATCTGATTTATTATTCTAAAATTAGTCCATGTAAAGTTACCGTAACACAAAGATATGTGTGATTAATATTAGGTACAGTCGGTAACAAAATTATTCGAACACTAGCAAAAATGCTTATATAAAAAAGGCAGAGTTAATACTGTTTTGTTAAATAAATCCTTGTCGAATCATGTTTTCGGACTGACTAAGAACATGATTCGACAAGGATTTATTTAATAAAACAGTATTTACTCTACTTTTTTAATATAGGAATAGATACGGTCATCTTTAAAATCGCAGTTATTAAATGAAACCATATCCGCCTTTCTTCGATAAATACCAAAATTGAAGTGCCCAGGAAAGGCCTTGCTGCAGACAGTGAGAACCTGTACCCGATGCAACGGGGTCGTAAAAAAAAACTGATGTAGACAACGCGTAGCAGAAGTGAGGTTCAGAACGATTTCAATGTAGGATTTTTTCTTTAGTTTTTATTTATAATGTGATATAAAAGCAACCAATGGAATTAAGGAAACTGGAGCTGGTAGCAACCACAGTAGCAATCAATAGGAATTCGGTTGCTACTCAAGCTTTATAATCCGCTTCCCTACCAACACTGTTGAAAAAATGCAACTTTGCTGCCAGAAATTCTCTGTAATTACAGAAAAATGTTTTCTCAAATAAATAATTTTTCCTCAAATTACAGAGAACTTCTAGCAGCAAAGATGATTTTTTTTTAACAATGTATATATATATGAGCAATAATACACTTCGTCATTCTGCTCTGATAACGGTACGCTTTACGTTACCGAAACTGCAGTCTGCACTTTACAATTTTTTACATTGGTGTGATAATGATGATGATCTGCGCTGATTACGCTACCAAAACTGCAGTCTACACTTTACAATGTTTTACATTGGCGTTTTTAACGTCGTGTAAATAATGATAATTCTGTTCTGCGTCAAGTCTAGTTAATTAAGAATTTATAAGGTTCTATATTAAATAGATTTACTTCATATTTAAAACAAACCTTTTCCACCCCATCAAGGAGACACAAGTGAAAAAGTGGCGAATTTGAGTTTATATAATTAAAAAATATGTATGAAGTACCACACCGTGCCTGAAAAACGACACATTTCTATTTCGAAATTTATGCAAATTTCGAAATAGAGAGGCAGTTGTGTTAGTTTTATTGCAGTTTAATCCGTGATTTATCGTTATTTGAATTTTTTTTTCTGAAATATTGCATTTTTCAGTTCTGTCGCATTTCTTGCCGGGGTGTGTTATTATTCTACAGATATCCGTTCCTTTATAAATCATGTTAATGTTTTATGAGATTTTAATTTATGAATTTAGTAGCCATTGGAATCGAACGCTGTATTCATGATATATTAGGACTTGTAATGAAATGTTAAATCATGCTTCAGAAACTTTAGCGAAAAAATATTAAAATAGGATCATTTAAAACAAAATGTCAGACTAAAGTTTAGATCTTAAAAAAGTATAGATAAAAGATATTTTCATAAAACTAAATTTTTCTCTCATTAAATAGGTAATCAGGAACTTTTTTTTTTTTTTTTTTTTTTTGCTTTCCATTTATTAATAGTTGAAACAATGTTATTATATACGAAATAGCATCTAGTAAAGTATCTTTGTTTCCAATTTATTTATGCTTTAATGGTGTGGAAGAAGTTATTTTGTAAACATTACTGTAAAACATACACTCCTGCTCAAAAGTTTAGCAATAAGGTATGCAAATAATCAGTTTTTCTCAATTTAAAAACTTATGTCTCGATAAAATGCTTTCAAACATTATGTACTTGAAGAACTGGGTCTTCCTCATGTTTTTCAGTGAAGATTGGTTCAAGACAACATTTAGGGGGCCGGTAACAAACTGAGCAAAATCAATAATGTTTGTGATCACTCTGTATCGTTAAGTGAACGAAATGATCTGTATCTTTAGGATATGTTAATACAGACACATTTAATTTGTGTGATGACAATATATTAAATAACGGAGATATAAGCATTTATTTTAAAACTTCAAAACAAATCAGCATGTCTTTTATTTATAATGTACAGACTTTTTAACAAAAATTATTCCCACTTTCATATAAGTTGGAAAAACACTTTTAAAACAATATACTGCAATCGGAATCCAAATATCTCAAATATCTCATGAAATATAAATATTATTATGAAAAACACTTTCACTGCGCATGTGCGAAATATTTTTTTTTTTTTTTTTTTTTTTTTCATATGTTGAAATCTAGATATATCGGGCAACCTTTATCAAACGTGCATTTGAATCGAGTAAAGATTAAGCAAATTATATGAAAAATAACGAGCTAGATTTTAGATATTTTTCAAAAGTTGAAATTTTTAAGGGATTTTTTTCAAGCCGCGTAATTAATTTAAAGATCCAATTATTTTAACCACTTAGCAAAAGTTCTTTTTTTTTTTTTTGTGAAAAACCCCTTATCACCTTAAAAGTCTTAGTAATAAACGAAAATATGTTAGAGTTAGAAGCTCATAAGGGGTTTTTAACAAATAAGAACCTCTTCTAAGCGGTTAAAATAATTGGATCTTTAAATTAATTACGCAGCGTGTGAAAAACCCCTTAAGAAATTTCAACTCTTGGAAAATATCTCTAATCTAGCTCGTTCTTTTTCGTATTATTTGTTTAATTTTTACTCTATTCAAACGCATTTGTCAAAAATTGCCTAGTATATCTAGCTTTCAAACTATGCAATAGATTTTTTTTTATCTTTCACACATGTGCAGTGCAAACGTTTTTCATAAAATTGCTCATATTTCATGAAATATTTAAGGTATTTGTATTCCAATTGCAGTATATAGTTTTAAAAGTGTTTTTCCAACTTATCTGAAAGTGGGAATAATTTTCGTTAAAAACTCTGTATTATAAATAAAAAAAATGCTGATTTTTTTTAGTTGAAAAATAAATGCTCATATTATTTAATATTCTCATTTTACTTAATATACTATCGACACACAAATTCATCCACAAATTAAACCAAGTCTATATTAGCATATCCTAAGGTTACAGATCATTTCGTTCACTTAACCATACAGGGTGATTAAAACATTATTGATTTTGCTCAATAACATAAAAAAAACCAGTTCTTTAAATGTCCAATGTTTGAAAACATTTCATTTATGTGATTTTATTACACATTATGAATTTACTGAAATTAACATAAACTGATGTATTGACTCAAATTAACATCAAAAGGCAAATATCCATTGGTTCGCACAGTTCCTAGTGCTTTAGGCTTTTTAAATTTAATCTAATAAAGACGTAATATAAAAATAAATAAATAAATAAGACACTAGAAAGATATAAATCATTATAACAGAGTACAAATTATCCAGATAAATTTTTGTTTCTGACTGATCGGGAAAAATCAGCATTCTATTCTATATTACGTTAATAATCCCCAGGATTTATTTAACTAGCTTGATTGAAATTGTGATTTTGATCAAATTATTATTAGTTTATTCTTTTACTTTTTTTATATATTGATTTAAATTGCATTGAATATTCTAACTTATAATTTTTTTAATCATAATTATTATAAACAAAAATCAGAACATTTAATTTCAATCTATTTTTCTCTAAATCTATGCTACTTTTATAATTCCATGTAATAACTACTGAACTACAGGTTATAAAAATATTGAAAATCTATTTACGATTTGTTTTAATATAATTCTTGTGTATATTTTTAAATTAGCACATAGTGGGAAATGTCCCATTCATCTCCATTCAAACTATCCCCACCACCACATGATCATATAAAACAGGAAATTGACTTAAGGAACAATTGTCAATAATTTTCTTAAATATCATAAACACAATAAAAGATTATGCCTTTTCGCCATATAACAGTTATATTAATTTTAAGCAAATAGTTAATGTCTTAACTAATACTTAATTGAATCAGTAAAAACTTACTTTGGCAGCTGAAAAACACACTTTAATTTTTTTCAGCCCTTCTATGGATATCACAGTTCTGAAACTACACTTGATGAATGACCTCAGTACTGCCATATATCAGAAAAAATGTCAAGTTTCTGGTGCTTGCAAAACATAAAAATCTAGCTATTGTCCCATTCAATCCCACTCTCCCCTATAAAGTTTTAGTTTTCTTCAGATAACAGACCCATCTGACTTCCCCTATCTCCAAGGAATTAAGATCTCACTGTTAACCCTCATACCACCCGTTTCAAAATATAATAGATTCTTACATTTCCTGGAAATCACCTTAATGGTTTGAAATAAACTTATGGTTAACGGTATTTTGGGATGACAAATCTATCTCACTTATTCTCATCTTCACGAAAATTAGCGTTCATTCTTAACCCTTACTCTGTCTGTTGCAAAATATTTAAAAAACGTAAAGGTTTTTTCAGATGACAATCCCATCTGATTTATTATTACTTACAAACTTTGAATAAACACCATAAAATGCAATAAACTCGCAACAATTGTTTCGGGTCGAAAAAACACACGACCCTTCATCAGGCGAACGAAGTAAGCACGAGTGCTGCAGTCAAAGCGGAAACGCACCGCTTTGTGCGTTGCCGCTTTGACTGCAGCACTCGTGCTTACTTTGTTCGCCTGATCAGTTTTGTGATGCTTCTTTATTAAATACATCTGATTTATTCTCATTTTAAGGAAAATTATCGTTCAAAATTAAACACAATAACAGTCGTTGCAAACTATGGCAGGAACTTAAATTCCTCAGAAATTTATTCAATGATGTCTTTGGTTAAATTTGAAAAATTATTTGAAGTACATTTTTAATTTGAATAAAAAAATTATAAGAAATTTGCATTGCAATAAAAATAGCTAAAAAAAGTTAGTTCATATGAGCTGTTGTTGATATATTGATAAAAAAGTTTGTTGATATGAGCTGTAAAGTATCTGAATAACACACTAAGCTAGCAGGCTAACCCTACCTTCTTAAAGAATGAGGGCCATAAGAGGATTTTTTGGCCCAATGGAATTTCAAGTTCCTTATTTTATTATGTGAATGGTTAGACTACTATAAATAAAAAATGATACGAATTAATCCGAAAAGTTCAGTATAACATTTAACGAGCCCGGGTCGTCGCGATCACTATTAATACATCTATTTTTATGACATGCAGCAATTGTCTCCGTTTGAATAATACAGATATTGCTTTATAAAAATAGTGGTATTAAAAAAAAGTTATCACGCCGACCGTTGCCTTTACATGAAGCGTTCCTTCTCTCATAATGTGAAATGTAAGCTTCTCTTGTGGGCGTTACTGCTGTAATTTACATAACTTTAGAACAAGGTATTCTTTATTCATGTTATATTACAAATTGATATATACTATAATTAAACTATTTCTAATCAAAGAATTTGATTTAAAATTATATTTCATGATAAATGTAGACGATTTTTATCCCACAGAAATCCAACACTAAATGCCAAAAGAAAGTTAATTTTGTACCGACATCAGAAGAAATGAGATTTTTTTAAAATTCTTTTAAAAGGAAAAAAAATGATATCTTCGTTTTAAATTATCCCAAATTTATGGTTTTACAATTTGTTTTAAATGTACTGATGAGTTCTTTTGACAGTAATATTTTATTATATAAATTTTATTATGTAAAAATATAATTTTATGATGAAATGTTTTAATATGGGCATTGACCCATATTAAAAATTTACATCCTCCCGAAGTGATGTTTTTAACTGCGTATAAGATATTACTTCTGGTATGTGATGTCCTCTACTGAGTCTAACCCGTCATCTTGTTGCTTGTAGCGGCCCGTCTTATGTTCTATTTCATGCATCGCAGAAGAGAATGTCATACACTGGATGCAATATATCTTTGATGCAGGGAAGATCAGCATATTGAACAAAATGCCGGCGATCCAGATCATATAGTGTGTAGTATGGGACAGAAGTGCCAAGATCTTCCCTATCGATGACACTTTTTTTTTTTTTTTCATTTTGCGGAAATCATTTCCCCATGTCTTTTACTGTCTACGTGAATTTTTTTTCATTCTGTTTAGTAGTTTTAGCTGCAGATGCCTCCAAGCAGCGAATGTTATTTTAATTTGATTTCATTCCTTTAGAAATTTCATCTGCAGATGCCTCCAAACAGCGAATGTTATATTATGAAGGTTCAATCATAACTTGGTCAATTTTTGCTCTTTAAAGTTATTTCTGACATTATATAAAATTTCTGCAATATTGAAATGTTATTTAATATTCCAAAAATAATAATTTCTTTAAAGCTTTTAACTTCGTTCAGAAAATATATAATATTCGTTTTACATTTTAAGTTGTGATTTAAATTTTCAAATGTACAAAATAATTATACATTCTGTATTATTTTTAAAGATAAATTCAGCTGAAAGAGAAAAGACTCTTCATGCTTTTAATAACATTAAATATACATAATTTGACAATTTGTTGCGTCTTTAAAATAGCAAACCACCTCTTACTGCTCCCAGGCAAATATACGTGATCCGATAATTGAGTTAACAACTGTTTAAATTTGCATTTGCTTAGTAATTTTAGCTAGATAATTTTCACGAAATATATCGTATCTCATATAACAGACAAATAGCATTTGCTGAAGAATATATTGGTTTCTACGGTAGAAAAATTGATTCTATGTACAGAAGCCCTAGTGTACCCTATGTTTAATATTGATACATTTGATACATATGGATGTGGTTATATTTAAACTATATGTCCAATTACAAACTTTGTTTTTTTTTTCGAATGTATTACAATATTAGTTTAAATCAAATTTAGGATGTCATCTATGATTACAAATTAGTGATTGTGGAATTTTAAAGAGATCAATTTGTAAAAGTAAACAATTTTATGTTAACGTATTTAATGTTTCAGTGTTATGTTTTTATTTCTTTCATAGGGAACAATATCCTATAAGGACACTTTCCCACTTTACACAAAATTTTTAGAATTTCACGTCACACATGTTTATAGAAATGAATTTAAATGATTTTTTAACACCATACTGGTAATACAATACTTTAGGTTTTCAGTTTGGTCATTTTACAATAGAGTAATTAATGCAGAGTAAGGTAATTCTTAAATATATGAGTTATGCGGTTTTGCAATATAACGGGTGTCCCAAAAGTCTGTAAATATTTTAAAATTTCATAAAAGTTGAAGGAATTAGTAGAATTGAATGCAGTTTACAAAAAAATTACTCTTGTAAAGTTTTTTTTGGGGGGTGGGGAGGGATGGGGGGGGGAGAAACAAAATGTTTAAAGTTTTCGACAATAGAGGGCATTGCACAGGTGAGTATCTTGTAATATGCAAATCAAACTTGTGTAAATTGCACAGTTTTACGATTCACAGCTCATTTCTGATTTTCCCTTCTACTTGTTCGTACATAAAGTTTTAACTGCTATGTTGACATTGATGGACAAAGGGTCATTGCTGAAGTTCTTTAATCCCAGCCAAGAATCGCCGACTGAAGCAGCAATTAGGGATGTTGTAATTCTTTTGAAAATTGCAATTTTTGGTGATGGTTGACAAATAATGCGGGCAGATATGCTTGTAAATATTTCCTATTAAAATATAGATTTTAATGGACATGTGTGATAATCTCTTGTACAACACTCTGTATCGACGAAGGTAAAAAAATAATATATATAAGTATTGTAATTTTTTATTTCAAATAAAATATTTCTTTTTTACATTTTTAATTAAATTAAATCATTATTTTAAGAGAAAAAAGTATTGACCATGAATTTATGAAATATATATTTTTATTTTTATTTATTTATTTATTTTATTTTATTTTTTTATAAGAAAGAAAATAACATTTAAAGCTACGAATATAGTTTCTAATTTATAACAGTTATAATTAAAAGTAGAAAAATCATGAAACCATAAGTATTTTTCACAATTAGAACAAGAAATACAGAAAGATTGATCCCAATTATTTGAATTACAATTTTGTTTATCGTCAATTATTGTTCATTACGAACATTTTGTTAAATATTTGGCTTTTCGTTGAGATTACTAGATTTGTAAAACCCATATATACCCAGATTTTGAATTTTTTGAGATGTAAACTAATTATAAATTAGCAAAATCATTTTGAGAAAATATGCCATCGTGTTCAATATTATTATCAGTTCTTCCGACACCACTAAATTTAACAGTTGTTTAATGAAACATTTGAAATAAAAGTTAAATGCGACATCGAATAGTTAAGCAACAGCTGTTGTTCATTCAGGATTTTTCATGCAAAAAATTGCATAAATAAATAGTACAATTGAGAGCAGACGATTAACTCTTCATACTAATGTCGTCGTTAAAAAATAGTAATTATAAATTTACATAAAACATAATCATTAACAAAATTTTATCTGAATGTAATCATTAACAAAATCTTATTTAAAGGAAATATAAAAGTATTTCCCGTTAAATTATTAATTTCCTTAACTTTAATAAATAAATAAATAAACTGGTTAAAAATTAAAAAATTATTGACTTGCCCAAGCTGAAAAAAAAAAAAAAAACTTGTTTTAAATATAATTAATACTTTTCTTAAAATAATGATTTAATTTAATTAAAAATCTAATATATATATATATATATATTTGTTGAAATAAAAAATTAAAATACAAAACGCCCATGCGGGGACTCGATACGAGGACCTTCGCATCAGAAGTCTAGCACCCTACCACAGCACCATTCGTTCTTATTAAGATCTGTGTTTTCTTGGCTTTTATAGAAACAACTAAAACTATTAGGGGGTTATATCTCGGCCCCACGGGGGTTGTTGCTGTAAATTTGTGCTGTACCCAATGTTTTCAACCATGTTCTTTAAGTTTGGTTTGGTTTCAATAGCAATTTTACTGATTCATACTTCCCTTGTTAGTTCTCATATCGACGGTGTAAAGTCGAAAAGGGTTTTAACCTCGGCTGCTGGAGAGATTTTCCCCGCTGATACGAAACAGCCAATTCTTCCTTTACTTAAAATATGCGGTGAACGTACGATAATCATATAGTATATTTTCTGGTTTGGCAGATACGTCGTTGAAGATAAGGGCAATCTGAGTTGAGGAATAAGTTGTATTCACTGCGGTGGAGTGAGTCTGACTTAACTGACTGGTGGTGCATGACTGTTCAGCTTAATGTTTGCTCTGGTAAAAACCCGGCGCCCATATGGACGTAGAAGCCCGGGCAACAGGGGCAGGTCCAGGTGTCCTGAGTGGTACCTGGCGTGCGGCAGTGGAAGCTGGGTTACAGAAAGGGAAAGCGTGTGTAGATCCACCTAGTTGACACAGTTGGTGCGGACGTAGTTGGGAGCGCGGCTGTATGGATGGCTGAATGACGACCTCAAGAGGAAAACTGGCCCTTCTGGCCGTCAAACCGGGGAACTGCCAGGACCTGTGGCAGTCGGGCTCGAATTTGACTAGCCCTAAAAAGCTGGTCCGGAGAGTTGGCGAATGTTTCGGAATTCTGATTGCAATCCATACATGGGCCAGTACTTGCTGTAGTAGCGCTAAAGGCTTCAAGTGTCTTGGGATGTCGCTGACGGGACTGAATGGTTACACTAAGTAACTGGGACAGTCGGTGATGGGGCGATTCGTGCCACCTCTCTTATGTAAATTTACTATGTCAATCCTGTATATCTATAATATTTTTCACATCTATGTTTTAAATCATTCATAATTTTTGCTATAAAAACTACAATTGTATATGATATTCTTTAAATTTACTTGAAAAATTTTTATAGAAATTATTTCAGAATTAGTAAAATAAAACGTATTACAAATTACAAAATATTGTTTTCTTTTTATGTGAAATATTTTTATGACAAACTTTTGTTCCATTTCTTTTTCTGAATTTGCGGGCACCACATTTCTGCATTTGCGGAAAATTTATCCCCACTTTGCCGCTAGGAAATTTGTTTATTTTAAAAGGCAAAAAATGAAAAAAAATGAGAGGAGAGAATCCATTAAAAAATTTAACCCCTTACCTACCAACGAAAAATTACGAGATTAGCTTCCCAGGGCCACCATTTTCCCCACAGGTGCATGTAGTTATGCGTTCACTATTCCAGAAACATTCTGTTTCCAATTTCTCTCACTCCCCATCTTCTCTGAAATAAGTAAATCCTTAGAAAACACTGTCATGATCATTTAATTGCATTCCAAATCCATGAAACTAGTTTGACTGGTAGCAGCGTTACACAGAGGATCGTACTTCACCAAGACGTATATACACGCCCTGGGCAGTTAACGCATCGACATAACGAGACGAATATATACGCTTGAGGAAGTTAAGGGATTAATAAACAAAAAGTATTTATGTTACATTAAAGTGATAATTAAAAGTAACTACTTTCATTTTGATTTTTTTCTCTTTTCTGAAGTTTTTTTCATCACTTCTTGTTTGAAACATCTTCCTTTCCTTTTTCTTTTGTTCTTTCTCCTACATATTTTCCCTGTTTGCTTCCTCTGATTCTTCCTTCCTGATGCTTTCTTTTTCGTATTTTTAGAAGGTCCTGGCCATCTTAGAATTTTCTTAAAGACACCGGACGATTCAGGTATTGAATTGTCTGATGCTTGAGTCGTCACTATAACATTATTTTTTTATTTATTCTGGCCTTCATTTCCACTCTGAGCCTGCTTCAAGTTTTCATTCATTAGTTCTTGTAGTGTTTGTACTGACGTTCCATCAAGATCTTCATTATTTTCTTTTATTACATGGCATAAAATTTATGAAAATCAAGTTTAACGCAAATTTATGATACTTGACTATTTTCATTTAAACAGTATTTCTCAAATTAATATCGAAATTTTAAAGTATTTTCTAAGGCCTTTTATCGCAATTTATAATCTAAAATTGATGATAGCACATGGTTTTAAGTACTGCTTTTGTCACCATTTCTTATTTTGAAATTGAAGACACTGTGCTAATTTGTCCCTACTTTTCTCTTTAGAAAATTTGGTAGCCTTAGTATTCTCACATTTATTATTAAAAATCATGCAGGGAACGTATTCACTGAATTTGTCCCCAGTTTTCTCTCTAGAAAATTTTCGCTTCGTACATTTATTATTCAAAATCGTGAAGGGATCATAATTACTGAATCTATGGGAGAAAATATCTTAGATGCTCATAATTCCAATCTCAGTAATTTAGAGATGTTGAAGCTAAGGTTGAGTGAGTTTCACGTCGCACTAAAGTTGCGTAGTTGTCTACTGGCGGTGATTTGAGAGCAATCCCTAAGTGTTCTCCGGAGACAAACCGTCACATTTTAATCTTATGCGGAAGGATTTCCCCTCCACCTTCCTTTTGCACCATGATCTTTTTCATGCGAAATTGATAACTTGATGGAGCATAACTGATTAATTAGAACATGGTCACGCTAATCATTCGCACCCTACGTAAAACAATAAAGAGAGATATAACTCTCTAAATACCAGTGTCCTCCATGTTCCCATCCAAATTAAACCTCTGCGAGGGGGGGGGGTACCAAATATCTCCAGACTATCCTTATTTGTGAGTTCCAGATCGTAGTTAATTGTCCATAGTGTAGCCCTAGTGTGACATAAAATCCACTCATCTCCAACCCTCTAAATACTGACTGCAGTTATGATATTTCAATGTCGATGTTTCAATGGGAACCGAACTTAACCAACTAGTCCAATATGGAACACAGAAAAAAAAAACGTCGCGAATAAAAAAAACTTCAAATGTGTCGAGATTATCTTATGATTTAAGTGAATTCCCATTTTGTTCCGCTTTCTAAATTTGGGAAAGCCTAGGAGCCATCCCCTACGCAGATCAAAATTTAGAGGGCATGTCTCCATCCCATCCTAGGAGTGAGTCCCAGACCGGCGTCAATTGCTCAATGTGTAGCTTTAGTGCGACGCTTGAAAACACTGAACTCAACTCTAAATTTGGGCGATTTCAGAGCTGTGTTCACTACTGGATCTGACTTTAAAAGTCAAATGAACTAGTAGTGGACAGGATTGTCTACTACTGGTCATGATGACAATTTTTGGTACCAGTAGGGGACACCCATAAAAGTATTATATGTTAATACAAGATTTAAAAAACAGAAAAATGAATTAATTCTGCATACTTATTTTAGTTATATGAAACAAAAGGTAGAAGAAATCAGTTACAAATAAGCAGGGGCAAAGCAAATAAAATTTTATTTCCTTATTCAAAACGATAAGAAGAAAACGGCAAAAATCATAAAAAGTGCATATTTTTTAGTCAAACTAATGTTATTTTAAAACTAATGGCCGGAAGTATTTGCAGTTATAGACTTTAATAATGGAGGACTATAACTATCTTCCTAAACATTGCTCTAACCTTCAGAAGGATTAGGAAGCTTATTTTCCGAGTTTAAATTTAAAAGTGTCCACTACTGGTACAGGTCCACCACTAGTGAGTTTTCCTTAGTTGGTTAGATTGGAAAGCTACTTTAAGAAGTTATAGATTCTGGTTAGTTTCTGGCGTAGGGGAAGCCGGGTAACGATGTTAAAAAGCCAGTCGTTAGGTTTTTTAGGTGGGTTAAGGATAGGCCAGTGATGGGTTAGTGGACATGAGAAAAAGTAATGATTTGCATTACTCTCAGCCCCGCACTCACATTATGGAGTGCGCGAGCAATGTAACTTGTACAGATGTGATTTGAACGGGACATGACACGTTAAGAAGGCTGTTATGGCTGGGGAAATGTGAAAGTTATAATTTGACACTTTTGGGAGGAGGTTAAAGGTAAATCTACCTTTGGGAGAAGTATCCCAATATAGTTGTCATTCTTTCCTTAGCCGTGCTTTAAGATCTCTTTTGATGTAGGAGAGGGGGTGCAGAAGGAATTCCACTGCTTCCTATTTTGTGGCAGTTTTTGGTAAATGAACCCCCATTTCATTGCCCGAGACGCCCTTGTGAGGTGAGACATAAGCTAAAGAGAAAGTATCGGGCTTAGACAGGAGATCTAATTTTATTTTCTGAATAATATGGTTACTCCTGCGGCGAGCTAAAGCTTGAAATCCTCAGAGACTGTGTTTGCCCACCAGCGGCCGAGCGGTTCTGCGCTCAAAGCTGGTAGATGGGAGGTGCCGGGTTCGATCCCAGGTCGCGCTCATCGACCTAGCCGTTCGGAGTTTTCCGTGGTTTCCTCCGAAACTTGCGTAAATACGGGCTAGGACCCCTTAGAAAGACCCCCACGGAGGGCATTCCCCCTCTAGGCCTAGGACACATCAGGAGTCAATCGGCCTTAAATCCTACAACCAACCTCAGAGACTGTTACTGTAGATATAAATTTTCGAATGGGTTAAATAGGAATTTGACCATGGTAATTCTTGGCTGATACAGAAAAGCTCAGCCTGAAAAACAGTGTTACAGTCCCCAAGTCTAGAGGACCACTGATGAACAAAGAACCCGTCAACAAAGGCGCAAAATGCGGCATCCACACCATGAACTGTCTTACAAGGAAACATTCAAAAGCTGTCGTCTTCAAAAAATATAAAATATATATATATGTGATTTTACTATTCATAAAACACCAGGAAGTGAAAAAAATATCGGCTGAAATTAATTACAGCGACCACAAAAGAATATCAAAATTAAGCATATTTGGCGATTTAGGCGTTCATTTCGCTAGCACCGAAATTGCCGTGTACGGACAGAACCGTGTTTTCTTTCTCCGCCAAGTACTCAAAACCAATCACCTAACAATGTGAAATCGCCAAATATGCTTAATTTTCATAATTTTTTGTGGTCGCTGTAATTTATTTCAGCCAATATTTTTTTCACTTTCTGGTGTTTTATGAAGAGTAGAATCACATATATTTTTTTCAATATTTTTTGAAAACGACACCTTTTGAATGTTTCCTTCTTAGATCCATCTGTATAGATCGCCACAGGGGCTGTAGGAGAGAAGGAGTTTATGTTAGTATTGATTAATGCATGCGTAGAGTTCTCTGCTGGGTGTATGAACCAGCTGCCCATTTTGAGTTGAATTTCTTCATCTGGAAATAGGATTTTCTGTAAGTTTTTGTTTCTTAATTGTAGTACGTTTATTCTGTTGTATTCGTAATTCAGAGTGAGGTGTAACGGAGGAACACCGGTGATGACGTGGAGGGCATCAGTGGAGATAGTTTTATAACCCCGTGATAGTTGCAAGAGGAACATCGTTTACAATGAATTTAATTTTCCTATAGTTGTTTTTGAAAGATTACCCCCCAAATTCCCGCCTCATACGTTACGATTTTTTGCACTATTGTTAGATTCCATGTTTTTAACATTTTGGTGTTTATACCCCATTGTTTCCCCATTAATTTGTACGAGTTATGATAATGTATAAGCAGTTTAATTTTAAGTGAGTTTAAATGTTCAATCCAGTTAAGGATTCTGTCTATTGTTAGTCCTAAAATTTTCAGGTGATCGACATGTTTTACAATGTTGCCCTCAATCCTCATCGTCGGCTTTCTCTTCAGTATACGTGGTTTGGAGAAAGTTAAAGATTGAGTTTTATTGGGTGAAAGTTGAAGGTTTAGATCTTTGAGCAACTGGGAAAAAGCAGTGAAGGCATCCTGAGCTAAGGTCTGCGTTTGCCCGAGAGTATTAACGTGAAGTCATCCGAAAATGCAAATATTTCAAAGCCTTGTGAGCTCATATAATTAAATATGTTGTTAGCAATGAGTGTCCACAGGACCGGGCCGAGACACGAGCCCTGTGGACAACCTTTCTGTTGACTGTGCACGCGACAGCCTGAGCCCCAGTTGATTAAGATGGAACGTTCAGGTCGGATGACTCCCGATAAAATTCTCGGACATTCAATTTTTGCTAGGGAGTTAAGAATGTGAGGCCATTCGATATTGTCGAATGCCCCTTGAATATCAAGGGAGACTAAAGTTGTATATTAACCAATATTGTAATTAAAAGCACTAGAAGACAAAATATGTTCCAAGGCTTGTTCGCAAGATCTGCCCTCTCTGAACCCAAATAACCGAAGTAGAATTTCGGCGATTGGCCACTGTAGGAGTAGAATCTTGTTGAATTGTCCTGATTTTCTTGATTTTTTTTGTTTTGAGTACTTTGAAACTTCTTGCATGTTTTTTTTTAGATGTTCAGTAGCGTGGAAATATTCAGTAATAACTGAGCGTTTTGAATACCTTCGGGGACTCCTAGACCTATAATGTTTAAATTTTGTGACCTTTTGGATACCACGTTTAAGGTCATGATAAATTTTTTATTCAATTGTAGTTCATCTTTCAGTATTTTCGCAGTGGAGGGTGTGTTGCAGATGGGTTCTAGGTGTTTCCTCCCGATTTTTGTCTCTATCTGTATTAAGGTAGTGGCAATAGAATATTCTTTAAGTTGTTTTAAGATATCCACTCCTCTATGCGAGTTTTTGTGAGATATTATAAACAAAGTTCTTTCCTGCCATTGCAAGGTAGTTTCCGCCTCTGAGTGTGAAGTGGTGTGTGGAGCTGTTTGAAGTTGAGTACGATGTGGATGCACATCATTAACATTTCTATGCAAATTTGAAGAAGAAATTTTTTGATCCTCTGGTGTGGATGTGGATGATGGAGGACCTAGTGTGCGATGGTTGATTGGACCTAGTGTGCGATGGTTGTGGATTGATAATTGATCTGGGAGTTGATTGTGATTTTCCATAAGTTCTTCTAAGAGCTTTTTGTTATGTTGGCGATTGAATAGGTTTTCTTCTTTCAAGATCTGAACACTATTTTGTACATTTTCAAAATCATCCTTGTTCTGTTGCGGGGAGATGGTAACTGAGCTGCTAGAATTGTTTTCTAGGGCTAAGATTTGTTCAAATAATAGCATAATAGTCTGGACTGGTGTTTTGTACCTTTTGTTTCTTGTGAAAGTCAACATTTCCATACCCTGCTGTGCTAGTTTGCTAATATATAGGCAGTTTGGAATATGGAATGCTAAGTTACACTTTGAAGGTATGGGGGCAGTATCTTGCAAGAAGTTATTTTGAAGTGCTTCTTCCGAGGCTGGAAATGGTTCTGGTGTTGGTGAAGCTATTGTATATTCGGTATCTTCTCAGCCAGACATGTTGTAATTTTATAAAATATTTTTTTGCGATTAAATTTAATGAATCGTGAAAAAATATGTAAAATAATACTATTTAAAATTTACGGTGTCCAAAAAAGGGACGAGTGAGAACACTGCAATAATGGTACATTTCTTGTAATTCAGCAACGTTCCAAACAGTATTGCTTTTGAAATGCAAAATATAATAACTTTTTGACATTAGGCATTTTTCCATATTGAACATAGTGTGATATTCAGTAATTCCTGCTTATAATTTTTTGGGGCATCAGATATTTAGAGCAGTAATTTATAAAATATATTTTGCGATTAAATTTAACGAATCGTGAAAAATATTTAAAATAATACTATTTCAAATTTACTGTGTCCAAAAAAGTGAAAAGTGGGAACACTGCAATAATGGTATAGTTCTTGTAATTCAGCAACGTTCCAAACAGTATTGCTTTTGAAATGCAAAATACAATGAATAACAATATTTTATGATATTGTACAAAGTTGATAATTTGAATTTGCCAGAATGCAGTTTATTCCGCATTTTTTGTTATTGTCTTAATTTTTTCAGAAAACGCATGTTTAATTATTTATAAATGTAAATATTTTACTTTAAAAGTGACCTTATGATATATTATTATGACATATTTGTTGTTGTCGCTAATATTATTTTCTAACTTTTAAAAGCTAATTTTCAGCCCTATTAACTACTTAACTACCCTTAAATAGCCCTATTAACTACTATCTTAACTACTAGAAATGTCTATATAACTCAAATGAATACAAGTTGCATAAAAACGAACTTCTTTTACTTTGAAACATAAATAAAGAGAAAGGGTGGATTTTCAGACTTGATTGATTTAACTTTCACTTCACTAAACTTAAAACAGATCTTAATGTTTACGAATCAAAAATTAAAGTCTTGCCAAAATTGCAGTTAAACTGATAAAATCAATTTCTAACTTGGCATACGAAGCGTAGTCCCACTTTACTCCCACACACTTCCCTAATTTAGTAAGTTCCTTTTTTTTTAACTAGAGAAAACGCTTTACTTTATTTTCCCTAAAATATCTGTACTAAAAATACTTACATTCAATGAACACCAAAAACATCGCAACTTCTTTAACACTTCTCATATATCCACTGAAACCAAACTTGAAACTAAACTGAATCGGCCGTCAAACAGACCAAGAGTGATAAGAGAGTCATTAGCACGTACTACCTCATAAACAGGTTTTTCATGAGAGAAGTGGTTAAAATATCCCCGTCTGCTACGATTTACTTCACGTATATTCTTCAATCGCGCATTTTCGACTATTTGAATCACATATAATAGTTTTTAGCATGAACTTCTCCAATCAGAGAATCCCGTTTCCAGATTATATCTTATGTTCATTCCTTTCCTCCTTAAGGTGAATTATTGCCAAATCTTGCGTCCGTTGTTTACGTATGTGCATTTCGTTTATGCTTAAAAATAACCATAGATTCAACCATAGATTCAACAAAGTCGTTCGGTAGCTTTGATATGCATTATCTTATACTTCAGAGTATGCTTTCTTCCGTCTGATAGCAGCTTAAGAGAAGCTGACGGCCGATTTAGTTTAGTTTAGAGTTTGGTTTCAGTCTTCAATGTTCAACCTTACACTTTCTCCAAGAGCATCCCCAGCTAAAACTACATTCAACTGGTAACCTTATCTCTTCTACCCTAACTCTCCATGGACAACTTCAGCGCGATTTCGACCACTGAACTTGAAAGTGATTGAGTGAAGCATCACATCCTTATAAATTTACTTTAAAAGTGACTTAATGGTGAGATCTGTTATTGTTACTATAATTATTTTCACTATTTTTATTTCATAGAATTATAAGCAGGAGTAATTTTGTCTTACAAGGAAACAATGAAAAAAATAACGGTTGAAATTAATTACAGCGACCACAAAAAATTATCAAAATTAAGCATATTTGGCGATTTAGCGCTCTTAGGCGATACGTTTGCTAGCACCGAGATTGCCGGGTACGAACAGAACCGTATTTTGCTTTTCTGCCAATTACTCAAAATCAATCGCCTAGCAGTGTGAAATCGCCAAATATGCTTAATTTTGATAAATTTTTGTGGTCGCTGTAACTAATTTCAGCCGATATTTTTTTCATTTTCTTGTATTTTATGAAGAATAGAATCAAAAATATTTTTTTTCAATACTTTTTGAAGATGACACCTTTTGAATGTTTCCTTGTTAGATCAATAAATTTTGTTAAATGCTCAAACAATATTGTACTTTTATTAAATAATTTCAGTTTTTAAACAATTTTTCTATTGCTAGCTGATTTGACTGCCTAGATGAGCGCTTGAAATGCCATTCTTTATTACAGCATGCGCATTACACCGATAATATTCGTAAGATTTTAAAAAATATTGTATTTCCGAGATATTTCAAATTCATTTATTTATTTTTTCTAATGGCGCGGCGCATATGCCACAAACATTTACCGAGAGATCGCCGAAATGAAGACCATTTGTGAAGGAGCACCCAATGGGCGGTCATCGCTACCCCTAACAGGGACAACAAATACATGCCTTATCTGAGATTCGAACCCGGGCCCAATCGTGTAGAAGTCAGGTACGCTAACCACCACACCATTTGGGTGACAAAGTTTATTTTTGTACTTTAACTACAACAACAACAACGGCAACAAAAAAGGATGCCTTTAAACTGCTTTACTATTGAATGTTAATTGACTTCACACTGAAACCAAACATCTTTTATTAATTTTTTTTTTTTTTTTTAATGCAACAATTTTTCTATATTTTTTCTTTGTTTTAGTCTACTTTTAAACTTTTATTTCTCTCCTTTTGGTAGATAGAAGCACTACTCGGAAATTTAACTAATGAAGTTTCAGCGGAACCCTTAAACAGAAATCACTTTACATTTTGAGTAGACGCGAGTGCAACTTGCTTGCTTCGATGATGCACTCGTGCATAGTTTTTTCACCTGATGAAGGATTGTGTTATTATTTTGACCAGTCATAATATTTGTATTATTAATTTATACTGTTTACTTACAAAGTGATATATTAATTGAATTATTTGTTATTTGAATTTTATCAGAATATATTGATGTTTGGAATAAAAAATTTCTCGATAATAAAAAAAAAAAAAATGCTTTTTTTTTCCCTTACATATTTATGATCGGCTATGTGCGTAGTAACCAATTTTTAAATTAGTTTAGCATTTTTCAATAAAAGGAAAAAAAATGTAGAGAACGTTAATGTGAAATATACATACATATATATATATATATATATATATATGTGTGTGTGTGTGTGTGTGTGTGTGTAAATTTCAGTTTTTATTCTTTTTGAAAGTTTAACGTTTTAAAATATTGTAGCTAAAGGCTACTGATTTTATCGTACTTATATTATTTACTTATATTATTAAGTTGTTGTCAGAGAAAAACTTAGCATTAAAAAATACCAAAGACCGTAAATGTGAAGTAAAGGCAACCTTTAGGTATAATTAAATAAAGATTTATGAAAAGAAATCGATGCAAGGAAATCTTTCAAGGTCTATTTAATTTTTCTTTCGCTCTTTTTTAAATATATTTTTTGAGTTTTTTTTTTTTTTTTTTTTTTTTTTTTTTGTAGCTTTTGGTTATCCAAATCTGTAAAGTTCAATTAAACTGACGGTAGTCCAGTGTGAGAATAACAAATACAGTTCCCGCCGCTTATTAAAATCAGATTCGTTCGGAGCCAAAGTGATTTTATTAAGCCACTGATTTTTATATCCGGCGAACGATCCTGCCCTTTAGGAAAAGGTATTTCTTCCTTAAATTTCGAAAGAAACTTCAAAAGGTAACGAATAATGGAATTAGTAAACAATATTAATTAATTTTTGGTAGACAATTAACTGATTGTTTTTTCGATATAAGTAAATAAAACGCATTCTAAATTCCCGTGCACTTCCGTTAGAGGAAAACCATCATTACTTTAACAAAAGTTCACGCTGTTCTTATAAATTTAAAATCTTTCCGTTTAAACCTCATGAATTATAGTAATTTCAAAATAAGAACTAGAAATTGCCTTCTAATAATTAGAAAAAAAAAATCATTTCAAACCAAATTTATATTTTATTACTGCGCTTTGAAGAATACGTTCCTTGAAATTGTTACGGAGATAGGTTACGGGGCGTGTTTAATTTGTAACTGTGCTGCAAGTGTAAAAACTTCAACAATGAGCGATAACGGTGCTTGTTGTGCTTGAATTTCTTTTTCCATAAAAAAAAAAAAAAAAAAAAAATCACAATGTAAATAAAATTAAAAAAAAAAAAAAAAAAAAAAAAAAATTAGTGTGCATAAATGATATTTTTGGCTGCTGAGGAGATATTTTTGAGTTTATTAACCGGCGATGCTGATTTTATTAAGCGGCGGCTTTAAAAGTAGTTTGTATTGATTTGATTCCGGTCCTCGCAATTTGATCAGTTTAAACGGCTGATTTTATTAACCAGTGATTTTATTAAGCGGCGGTTACTGTATATGGATTTATATACGATTAAATGCGTTACAGTTTTGAAATATGAGTAAAGATAATCTTAACACTCTGTTATTGGAAAAAAAAATATATATATATATATAATTCTAAAATGTTAAAAATATTGTTAGAAGCAACTTAATTATTGAATTTCTCTTTAATTAAAAATTTAAAAAAATTATAATTATTTAGTTGTGAAAGCAGAATTTTATACTGCCTTACCCCCTTTTTTATCTTTCTTAAAAAAAAAAAAAAAAAAAAAAAAAAAAAAAAAAGATTCTAGAGTGACACATATAAATATTCACTTTTATAAACTTTTGTTGCGCTAAACAAAATTGCTTCTCGAAATCGGCTTTCTGTTAGTAATAATTTATGTGCAAATACCTTTACAGAAATAATCCTTCAAAATAGTTGTTACTATGAAAAATAAGTAAAAATGCATTTGGTGATTAAGAGTAAAACTTCTTTTAGCCATTTCCCTGAAATAATTGCATGGCACAAATTAAAAATTTAACTTTGAAATATTTTTGATTTTTAATAAATCATAAAGATATTTTACTAATTTTTATATTTAAAACCAAATAAAGCATTATCTATTTTGATGCATGTGTTTCTTTGGTTATAGCTAGACAAAAGAAACAACAAATAATTTTTAACACCGAGTTTCTTAAAAATCATTACAGACATTACAATAATTAGAATTCAGAACTGAAGAAGATTAATGAGACAGATCTCATTAAGAAGTCATTAAACTCATTAAATATTTAAAAGTTTTTCATTCGCTCTCATTTCAATCTAGTCTTAAGTTTATGAAGTGTAATAGAGAGAGGTTACTTTAAGATTTATTGCACATAAATTTTAAACTTAATTCTGTCGAAAGCAGCATACTTATAAATAAACGCATATTTAACATTTAATTTTATGTTAGACTGAATATGTTAAAAATAAATAAAAGTATGTTATTGAGATGTCACGAAGAAATGACAAATGGGTTTTATTTCATACAAAAATTATTATTTGTCAAATTATTGTTAGTAATAAGGAATACTGAATTTATTATTAATCACAATACGAATTTTTAATTATAGAAATAAATTTTTTTAATGCAACTGAGATTATCGTTATTTTAAGATAATAATATGTAAAGATATTTTTATTTATATATTTTTTGATTGAAGTTCTTGCCTAAGAAAAATTATTATACTACAAAAAAGCTTTTCTCTTAGATTTTCCCATTACCTAATTTTCAGAATTTCGTTATTATCTTTCCCCCCTATAATTCTTAATTGGAATAAAAATACATCCTTGTTTTGAAAAATTTATTTTGAAAATTTTTAATTATTTAATTTATGTAAAAAGTTTTTGAATGTTTTTTATAGTATTATTTTATGTATAATGTGTTTTTAAAACAAAATTATTGGTATCCAACAATTACTTTTTTGCAGAATTTCTTTTAAATAATAATGTTTGTGAAAGTATTTCTTTTAGAAAGAAAAATTTAAGTTATTTCTGCAAAAAATATTTGTTCAAGATATTTTTCATGGATTATATTATTTGTTTTATTTAAATATTTAATGTTCACAAATATGTTAAAGATAATGTATACTTTTTTTTTTATTATTATATTTTTTCTAATATTTAAGATTTGATAATCTAAAAGTTATAATGTGCATGAAGTCATAAATCGATTATATAGTCATAAACTATATAACAAACACTGTAATTTATTTTTAAAACAGTAACACGAGTGATAGCTAAAGGTTAAGATTTTTAAACACAGAGAGTTTATTTATTTATTTATTTATTTATTTATTTATTTTTGACAGTTTTCTTTTAAGAGAAAATAATACATATTGTGTATAAAGATATATTCTTTATATTACAAAAAAAAAAAAAAAAAAAAAAAAAAAGGAAGGCATTATTGCTATTGCATTGCATTGCATTGCTAAGGCATTATTGCAAGATATGTTATTATTTTTTCTGGTTGATATTGTGAATTATGAACTCTTCACTCGTTAGATTGAACTAAGTGCTTTTTCACTTTTGGAGGATTCCTAAGTTTAAATTGAACAAAATATCCAATTATATATCTTTATATATATATTTCTTTTGTGCGTGTGTATGTCACTGAACTCCTCCTAAACGGGTGGACTGAGTTTAATGAAATTTTTTGTGTGTCTTCAGGTGGATTCGAGAATGGTTTAGATTTACAAATGAAAGTTGAAACTTAATTAGTTCTTTCTTAATTAATTTTTAACCAACTCTTTCAACAACTTTTCCACCTAGATGGCGTGAGTTGTCGTAAACACGATGTCAGAATTCATTTAATGTTGAAATGAATAATATTATAGTTTTAAAAAATTAAAGAACACGCTTTTATAGAAATGTGAATTAAAAAGCACGAAATATCTATCTTAGTAATTAAATTCAGGGTAAGAGAAAATCGTGTGAGTGACACACCGTAATATTTACATACATTTAAATCTTTAATTAAAATAACTTAGAATTAACAAAAACCATTTTTAAAAAATCGCCTCTAACGGGGATCGAACGCTGGACCTTTAGATTCGAAGCGCGGCGCCTTACTTCGACGCCGCATCGTTCACCTAGTGAAAGTATTTTTTTTACAATATAAATTTTTTGTTTGCTCCCAGAGAAGTTACAAACAAACATACATACATACATACAGGTGAAGCTAATAAAAGCGTGTTAAAAATGAATTTTTAACCGTATCTTACGAAGTGTTTAAAATATTTTTTCAAAATTAATATTTTTAGAATCGTAACCGTATCTTACGAAGTGTTTAAAATATTTTTTTCAAAGTTAATATTTTTGAATCGTAAACACGATGTCAGAATTTATTTAATGTTGAAATGAAAAATGAATTTTTAACCGTAAGTGTTTAAAATATTTTTCAACGTTAATATTGTTAAAATGTTAAAATTAGTTAAAATGGTATATTCTTTTAAAAAATTCGTCAATATCCGACGGAGTTATTTTATGTTAAAATGAAAAATGAATTTTTATTATTTATGCAGATGGAAAATGTACTAAAAGTTTTCCGAAAAATTTCACGATCACAAATGTTGACGGATATCCAATATATCGTCGAAGAATTCCCGATAATGGCGGACAATCTTATCATCTATGGCGGTCATCTATGTCAACAACATAGATATTGACATTGATAACCGATGGGTGGTCCCATATTCGCCTCTGCTGAGCAAAACATTCAATGCTCATATTAATGTTCAGTTCTGCAGTTCAGTGAAGAGCATCAAATACATTTGCAAGTATGTGAATAAAGGCAGTGATATGGCTGTATTTCGAGTTGAAAATACCAATGTGAATGCTCCTCTGGTGAATAACAACGATGAAATAACACTTTACCAAACTGGCCGGTACGTGAGCTCCAATGAAGCTGTTTGGCGTATCTTTGGTTTCCCAATTCATGAACGGGATCCAGCAGTTCTTCATTTAGCCGTCCATCTTGAAAATGTCCAGCGCGTATATTTCACGAGCGAGACAGCGATTGATCGTGCTATAAATCCACCAAAAACTACATTCACCGAATTTTTTGAATTGTGTAATCGTGCGGATGCTTTTGGTGCTTTTGCCCGGACATTACTCTATTCAGAAGTACCACGCTATTTCACATGGGCTCCAACAAAATAATGGATGCCCCGCAAGCAAGGCACGCCGATTGATGCATGTCCCGGTTTATTCAAATCAAACACCTTGGAATGAGTATTTATGGTCAATCCAAGGCAGACTGAGTGCTTTTATCTTCGACTGTTATTGGTTAATGTCATCGGCCCTTTGTCATTTCAAGATTTACGTAAAGTGAATGGACAACAGTATCCAACGTATAAAGATGCATGCCTTGCACTCGGCTTGCTGGAAGACGACAACCAGTGGGAGTGTGTGCTTGCTGAAGTAGGACTGAACTGTACAGCAAAACAAATTCGTCTACTATTCGCTATAGTGTTGACTGCATGTTTCTCGGCCAAAACAGAGACATTATGGGATAATCACAAAGATTTAATGACTAATGATATATTGCATCAACATCGTTCATGGTGCAACGATCTAACGATAGTATTCAGTGACGCTATGTACAATGAAGCATTGATTGCTATTGAAGATCTTTGCATTATCATTGCCAACTTACCACTCAGTCATATCGTTATGCATTCAACAAATCGAAATGCATCTGATTTAATAAGCACTGGATTGAATCGTGAACTACAATACAATACTCTAGAAATGGCAGCGATTGTTGCTCGCAATGTCCCACTAATGAATGAAGAACAAAGAACCATTTACGACCGCATCATGCTCGCAGTTTTGGCAGGACAAGGTGGATTCTCTTTTTTTGGGGTGCACCAGGTGGAACTGGCAAAACATTCCTTATTTCGCTAATTCTCGCCGAAATACGATCAAATAATGGCATCGCATTGGCTGTTGCATCATCTGGCATTGCGGCAACTTTATTGGATGGATGCAGAACAGCTCATTCATTATTTAAACTGCCACTAAATATTCAAAAGAACCCAGACGCAGTGTGCAACGTAAAAAAACAATCGTCCATGGCCACAGTGCTGAAATAGTGTAAAATTCTTATCTGAGATGAATGCACTATGGAACACAAACATTCGATTGAGGCGTCGAACAGGACATTGAAAGATATAAAAAACAACGACAAACTATTTGGCGGCACTCGGTTACTCTTTTCAGGTGATTTCAGACAAGCATTTCCCGTTATTCCGTGTTCAACATACGCTGATGAGATCAACGCGTGCTTAAAATCATCGTCATTGTGGATTAATGTTGAAAAAGTACAACTGAAAGTAAATTTGTGCGTTCAAGAGCTTCAAGATCCATCCGCTGAAACATTCTCAAAACAATTGTTAGATATCGGCGATGGAAAAGTTACTACAGATGAAACTGGATGCATAAAATTACCGACCGATTTCTGCACAATCATTGATTCTCAAGATGCTCTTATTCACCAGATATTTCCCGATATACACAGACGATACACAAATCATGAGTGGCTGGCAGAAAGAGCAATTTTAGCAGCAAAAAATGTGGACGTCAACGAATTGAATCTCAAGATACAGCATTTGTTACCAGGAGACTTGGTGTCATACAAATCTAATGATACAGTTTGCGATGCCACCGAAGCTGTAAATTATCCAACAAAGTTTTTAAACTCATTGGATTTACCAGGCATGCCACCGCATATTTTACAACTGAAGGTTGGATCTCCGGCTATTTTGCTTCGTAATTTGAACCCACCACGGTTGTGCAACGGCACGCGATTAGTCATAAAAAAATTAATGAAAAATGTTATCGAAGCCATCATTTTAAATGACAAATTCCGAGGTGAAAATATATTACTACTGCGAATTCCTATTATACCCACAGATGTGCCAATTCAATTTAAACGCCCTCAATTTCCAATTAGATTGGCATTTTCAATGACTATCAATAAGTCTCAGGGCCAAACGATGTCTGTCTGTGGCTTAGATTTGAGCACATCATGTTTTTCACACGAACAATTATACGTAGCTCTCGAGTGGGCAAACCATCCAGTTTGTTTGTATTGGCGAAAGATGGGATAACAAAAAATATTGTACACTCTGTTGCATTAAGGGAATGATATTGTTTTTTAGTAATATTGTTATAAGTAGCGATATGTATATAATTTTAAAGAATCAATTTTAATAAATTAAAAAAATAAATGATTGGTGTTTTGTTATTTTTATATTCTTTCACCGTTCACAGCGCTCCATACATCTTCCACTTATATACCACATCCTAACACACTTACAATAAGTTAGTTATTTTTTTCTAGCAAAATATTCTCTAGAAATAATTTATATGACAAAACAACGTTTGTCGGGTCAGCTAGTACATATATATATATATATATATATATATATATATATAAGTAAATAAAATATAAATAAATAAAAATAAATAAATATAATAAAATAGCTTTGATTTGCTTATCCTCACATGTGTGCTTTCTTGGATTATTGCTTGTGATTGAAACATTTTAAATCTTAAAATTTAATTCTAGTAATAAAAATTGAGATGAATTACTTCAGGTTTAACCTAAATTAATTTCAAAATAATTTTAAAACATAAAGATAAAACATCTTCTATTAAATAATAACAATTAACAAACAAATAATACTTGTTTAATTTTAAAAATAAAGGTAAAACATCTTTACTTTTATAATACAACTTCACATCAGTTGCTTGTTTAATCCTAAAACTTTATAATAGACTTTTATTGTTTATCATTCTTCACGATAGATGGCTCTAGTACACAGATGAATTATTGTTTGCTGTAATTAAATTCCTTTCTATGAAAGATTTTAAGTTTTTTGATTTAGGAAAAAAATTAAATATAACTAAATTAAACATACAATTACAAAGTGAATTTAATTGTTATTGAAATTGTTCAGTTGTAAATCTTTATCGATTAATCGATGATTGTCTGGAATTTATTTTTATTATCATTCTTATGATGGCAAAATGTTACTCTCTGTGTTGAGTGATGGCTTGACATACGGTTAAATCTTTGATATTTTTTTTTCTCTCTGGATTCCTTGTAGGTTTGCTTTAATATTTTATTTCATTCCTCTTTCATAATGGTTTTGCTGCAGGATAGGAGCATAGGCCATATTTTTTGCTAGAATTAGCTGTATAGTTTTACGAAATCTTACAGCTTCTTCTGCTGTAAGGTAGTACATGTTTCCCTGATGAGCTAATACTTCTATTTTTAAGTATTTATTAATCCAATTCTTATTTCCTGTGGTCTTTTTATTTTCATATTTATTAATTCAATTCTTATTTCAAGATACAATTTTAATAAATTTATTGAGAACCTTCATCTATTTTTCTCAGTCAAAGTTTTATGGTGCTTTTTACTCCTGTAGGCGTACAGTCGGCTGCAAAATTATTCGAGCACTAGCCAATAATTCCTATATTTAAAAAGTACTCTTAAGACTGTTTTGCTAAGTAAATCCTTGTCGAATCATGTTCTTAGACTGATTAAGAACATGACTCGACAAGGATTTATTTAACAAAGCTGTATTAAGTATACCATTTTTTGGCAAGGATTATTGCTAGTGCTCGAATAATTTTGCAGCCGACTGTAAGTAATTTAATTTGGTTTTGTCTATTATTTAGAACTAAAAATGAATCGTAAAATTACTGTCCTAGCTCTTGTACTGCGTTACAATCAGTTTTATTTTTGTGGTGTTGGTATTTTCATATATCTATTAAATGCTAAATTTTATCATGATACCTTAAATTTATATATATATATATATATATATATAAATATAATTAATCTTACTGCAGAAATATAATTAAATTTATAAACCATCAATTCAAATTTAATTAACAGTTAGTACTTTAAACAGCTTTGTGTGTTAGAGGTACCACCATTCAAATATTTTTATATACAATGAAGTAGGGTAAGTGTAAAAACGTTTTGGCTTAGATTGAATTTGACCTCATTTGTTCAGTAACTATTATACTTAAACTTCTGAAAAAATTTTGGCACAAACTACCGCTAGATTTTAAAAATATGAGATATTTTATAGTTTTGTAAAGTTTTACTTAAAAAAAAATATGAAAATTGTGTGTTTCATCGTACATGATTTGGGGTAAGTGGTACCACTTACTGTATGATTTGGGGTAAGTGAAACCTCGACCTACTATATCCATATATTGTACAAGGTGTTTCATATTGAAAGAGTCAAAAACAAAACTTTCCTTCCAGCTGTAACTATTGAGTGAAGCCGGACGTTCTACCCATTTTGGGATATGCAAATTTGCGAGGGTATTGACGTCACACATGACACTGTAATGACGCAAATCGTCGGCCAATCAAACGCGTAGATGCCTCACATATAAATGCATCGGGTCTAACAAAGTTAATTATCTAAAATAAATAAATAAATAAATAAAAGTCAGAGGGTGTAAAATGGAAAGCGAGAAGGAGCATATAAGACATTGTTTGTTATACGAGTTCGATCCGCAGCATGCCGCAATGTTTGTCAAGTTCATGGGGAGGGTGCAGTAGACGAAATTACATGTCGTCGATGGTTTCGTAAATTTAGGGAAAGAGGCAGAAGCTGCCAAGATCAAGCTAGGAGTGGACGGCCGTCACACATTGAAGACCTTCAACGTACACCGGATAACGGTCGAAAGACGGCTGGTTAAGTTGGGTTTTACGAGAAAGTTAGATCGTTGGGTTCCACATAACCTGACAGCTAATCAACGGAATGACTGAATCGCCACCTTTGTTTCCTTGCTTTCCCGGTGCAAAAATGACCCATTCTTGACACAAATTGTGACAGGAGATGAGAAGTGTATTATGTACCGTAACGTAAAGCATCGTAGGACTGTGTGTAGCCCTTCTGATCCGCCTGCATCGACTTCAAAAGCTGAACTTTGTGAGCCATCCCTACGTGTTCTCCGGAGACAAACTGTCACATTTTAATCTTATACGGAAGGACCCCCCCCCCTTTGCATCACGTCCTCTTTCAGGCGAAATTGAGAACTTGATGGAGCATAACTGCTTAATGAGAACGCGGTCACGCTAATCATTCGGACCCTACGTAAAACAATAAAGAGAGATATAACCCTCTAAATACAAGTGTCCTCCTTGTTCCCCTCCAAATTAAACCTCTGGGAGTCACCAAATGTCTCCAGACAATTCTTATGGGTGAGTTCCAGATCGTCGGTAATTGTCCATAGTGTAGCACTAGCGTGACATAAAATCCACTCATCTCCATCCCTCTAAATACTGAGTGCAGTTATGATATTTCCATGTCGATGTTTCAATCGGAACCGAACTTAACCAACTAGTCCAATATGGAACACAGAAAAAAAAAAAAAAAAGGTCGCGAATAAAAAAACCTTAAATGTGTCGAGATTATCTCATGATTTAAGTGAATTCCCATTTTGTTCCGCTTTCTAAATTTGGAAAAACCTAGGAGCCGTCCCCCACGCAGATCAAAATTGAGAGGGCATGTTTCCTTCCCCTCCTAGGAGTGAGTCCCAGACCGGCGTCAATTGCTCAATGTGTAGCTTTAGTGCGACGCTTGAAAACACTGAACTCAACTCTAAATTTGGGCGATTACAGAGCTCTGTTCACTACTGGAACTGACTGCTACAGGTCATGATGGCAATTTTTGAAAAAAACAGCAAAATCGCAAAAAGTGCATATTTTTTTATATAAACTAATGTTATTTTAAAACTAATGGCCGGAAGTATTTGTAGTTATAGACTTTAAATATGGAAGACTATAACTATCTTCCTAAACATTGCTCTAAACTTCAGAAGGATTAGGAAGCTTATTTTCCGAGTTTAAATTTAAAAGTGTACACTACTGATGCGTTTACCTTAGTAGGTTAGAGTGGAAAGATACATTAAGAAGTTATAGATTCTGGTTAGTTTCTGGCGTAGGTAGGGGAAGCCAGGTAACGATGTTAAAAAGTCAATCGTTAGGTTTGTTAGGTGAATTAAGGATACGCCTGTGATGGGTTAGTGGGCATGAGAAAAAGTAATGATCTGTTCAGTAACTATTATACTTAAACTTCTGAAAAATTTTTGGCACAAACTACCGCTAGATTTTAAAAATATGAGATTTTTTATAGTTTTGTAAAGTTTTACTTAAAAAAAAATATGAAAATTGTGTGTTTCATCGTACATGATTTGGGGTAAGTGGTACCCCTTACTGTATGATTTGGGGTAAGTGAAACCTCGACCTACTATATCCATATATTGTACAAGGTGTTTCATATTGAATGAGTCAAAAAGAAAACTTACCTTCCAGCTGTAACTATTGAGTGAAGCCGGAAGTTCTACCCATTTTGGGATATGCAAATTTGCGAGGGTATTGACATCACACATGACACTGTAATGACGCAAATCGTCGGCCAATCAAACGCGTAGATGCCTCACATATACAATCGGCTGCAAAATTATTCGAGCACTAGCAATAATCCTTGCCAAAAAAAAGTACACTTAATACAGCTTTGTTAAATAAATCCTTGTCGAGTCATGTTCTTAATCAGTCTAAGAACATGATTCGACAAGGATTTACTTAGCAAAGCAGTCTTAAGTGTACTTTTTAAATATAGGAATTATTGGCTAGTGCTCGAATAATTTTGCAGCCGACTGTAAATGCATCGGGTCTAACAAAGTTAATCATCTAAAATAAATAAATAAATAAATAAAAGTCAGAGGGTGTAACATGGAAAGCGAGAAGGAGCATATAAGACATTGTTTGTTATACGAGTTCGATCCGCAGCATGCCGCAATGTTTGTCAAGTTCATGGGGAGGGTGCAGTAGACGAAATTACATGTCGTCGATGGTTTCGTAAATTTAGGGAAGGAGGCAGAAGCTTTCAAGATCAAGCTAGGAGTGGACGGCCGTCACACATTGAAGACCTTCAACGTACACCGGATAACGGTCGAAAGACGGCTGGTTAAGTTGGGTTTTACTAGAGAGTTAGATCGTTGGGTTCCACATAACCTGACAGCTAATCAACGGAATGACTGAATCGCCACCTTTGTTTTCTTGCTTTCCCGGTGCAAAAATGACCCATTCTTGACACAAATTGTGACAGGAGATGAGAAGTGTGTTATGTACCGTAACGTAAAGCGTCGTAGGACTGTGTGTAGCCCTTCTGATCCGCCTGCATCGACTTCAAAAGCTGAACTTCAACCCAAGAAGGTGTTATTGAATGTGTGGTGGGATGTGCAGGGAATAATTCATTGGAAGTCCTACCACTCAACCAAACCATGAATGCTGCCTTCTGCTGTCTACAATTAGACAGGCTGCATTCAAATTTGGTAGCAAAGCGGCCAGGTCTCATCAATCGTCGCGGTGTTATCCTTCATCACGATAACGCCAGACCACATGCTGCTGTCATCACTCACCAAGTTACTGGGCTTTGGTTGGGAGGTTTTATCCACCCTCCCTATTCTCCTGACTTGGCACCAACTGACTATCACCTATTTCGTGCGTTGAACAATTCCTTCAGTCAGAAAATCTTTGACTATCTTGATGCTGTGAAAACTGCCATCCAAGACTTTTTCGGCACGAATCCGCCGGAATTTTACCGTCTTGGGATACATCTCCTACCAGAAAGATGGCTAGAGGTCATAAGGTAGCAATGAGGATTATGCACAATAATAGGTACTGTTCATTTTGCGTTTATTTGCTCTTTTTTATGTGTAATAAAAACGGGTAGAACTTTTGCACTCACCCAATATTTTAATTTGATAAATAGAATTTACAATGAAACTATAGTTATTAGAGTTTCCATAGATGTTGTGTGTACCCCTACGTGTGCCTCTTCCGGGGACACGGCAAACATCCATGCGGTACTACAGTTCCTGCCACACACCTGATAGACTATCGTTTTTTAAAGCTTCGGGCACTTCAGTTACAGCGCCTAGAATATACTGTGTGGCAACTGCTTATAATCGTAATGCTTAAAATACTACTCGGAAGCCCTAGATAGCGATGCGAGCGAAATTCTTTATCAAATCGAAAACATTGCATAACAGTTCATTAGCTCTTCTCGATTTCAACTGGTAAACCACGTGATCTAAGCACGTAAGTAACTAATTATTAGATTAATTTCGATTTGTTTAGCAAGAATATCTATCAAACTGATTCTACTAAGAGGCTTAACCATTCGTGTACAGTTTTTCTGAACGGTCGCCACACTATGATTTCTAGGCGCTGTACTTCAATTATCCGCTGAATCATTTGCTTTAAGTCCTGAAGAAAAGGAAGCAAGAACACTTTGTCTTTATCAAAGTTCCATAGGAAAAAAAATCACAAGGTGTTAGATTGGGGGATCTCGGTGGCCAATAAAATAATAGCATATTGTTTGATCCAGCATGGCTAGTCCAGTGATAGGGTAGACTATAGTTTTTGTACCAACGCGTATTTTTATAGAAATGTGGAAGACCATCGTCTTGCTACAGAATGAAGCCGGGAGCTGCTTTCTCAAACCGAGGGAGCAACCACTTTAATAGCATATTTTGGTAAATGTGCCCCTTAATAAATTTTTCCACGAAGATAAAAAGACCAACAAAATTGCGTTGGAAATAGCGCAGAGAATATTCTCCTTTGAAGAATCCTGCTAATGTTCCGCTGTTCCATGTGGTTGTTCCGTGCCCCAAAATAGTAAATTCTAGGTGGACTTATAGATGTTTCCGTAACACACGCCACACCATTGCATGAGGCACATTGAGTTCAGAAGTTGCACAACACATTGATTTTGTGGAATTTTGTAAAAACTTTTCACGAATTTTTTAAATCACTTCGGTTTTGGCTACTGTTCGTTCTGAACCAGCGCGTGCCCTGAAACTGCTTCACTCACTGTTCGATATTATGGCGAAGCGATTGTTCTTTACCAGATTTCGTGCGAAAATGACTTGGAACAACGATGAAAGATTATATTTTGGTGTGTCCTAAAGCACAGTACACTTTCTTCTACATATATAGCGCCATTTTGATTAACAGTTCCTCCCTTGTAAACTGAAAACTTTTCAATGTACCAGACAAAACATGTATAAATGCAATTTCATAATTAATTTGTTTCGGCTAAATAAATGAATTACAGAATTTGCCCTAATATAGTCTTTTTGTCCCATTCAATATGAAACACACTGAAGAGATATTTTATTCATGTTATGAGATAGCGAAAACTTTCAGGAATCTGGGTTAATTGGAATTTTTAATCTCTCTCAAAACATTAGAGTTCGCAGTTTACATCTTAAACTTTTTAACAGTCTAACAAAACCTTTAAAAATTTCAGGGCATTAGATTTCATTGAAAAAAAAAAAAAATGAAATGAAATTGCAAAACTCTGAATTTCGATGTCATTCTGTTGGAGAGGGAGATATATGCAATTTTTAAAACTTCTAAAACTATCACTGTTTCATATTCGATTTCGTTCCGAAAGGCAAAATACAAGAAAGAAAGTATAAGCAAATAGATATAGTTACTCTTACTTCGTGGTTACACTTGCACCACTATCACCTTTAATATTTGTAGACGAACATCCTTCTAATCGAAAAAGTTTATTTTAACGAAACCTATGTGAATAAATATATCATGAATGATTGAAATTTATTCTAACGAAATTCAATGTAAATAAATCTATCATTAATGGTTGTTTCAGCTAAATAATATTGTTTTCATATGACGTAAATAATGGAAAGAAGAATTGTTTTTTCGATATCCGTTTAGTTAAACATGCATGCATGTATTATTAGTTTTTCAAACACACTATTTTCAATTATTGTTTTTAAAAGCTTGCTAAGTGTATAAAAAACTGAAATTTTTAAAGTACCTTGTTAACACTTGCGAAAATTCTGTCATAAATTCCACTGTCGATTGCCATTAAAAAAATGTATGAATATTAATAGAACTAATGTTTCTCTCATACTTAAATAAAATAAGCTCGATATAATAGGTTTTATACAGAATTAAAACATGTTATACTTTCCATTTAAAGAGAGAGAAAAAATTCTATAAAACATATTAGAAACATTTGAATAAAGCTCTAATAAAATAAAAATTATTTTAATTTTGGAAGCTTTTTAATGAAACTGGATTTTTCATCGTGTCTTCTTGTCACCTAAAAACAAGGCGCCTCCATTTTTGTGTAGATGTAAGCAAATTCTTTCGTCGCTCGTGAACTCAGTTGGTTAGAGCGTTATGTTGATAACGCGATGGTTGTGGGTTCGATTCTCGAAGGGCCGATGAGTTATTTTTTGCTGATAATTAATAGAAAAAAAAATCTCAACTGATAAAAGAAAATCTTTCATTGTCTACACAGCATCCTAAGAATTTTCGATTAGATTTTTTAAGAAGTTTTTTTTTTTTAGTCACTAAAAAGCACAAAATAAAAATTTGAGTAAAAACACAGTAGAAGGTTTTATTATGAATCCCTAAAAAGCATAAAATAAAAATGTATTCTTGCAAAGACAAGCTATGAAGAAATGAAAATTAGAATATGAAATATATAGATGTTTCACTTTACAAGAGATGAAAATTTTTAAATATTCAAAATATTTTTAAAAGTTTTCTAGACCTTCGAAATTTAAGGCTTAACGAAGATTTATGCAAAAATTAATAACTAAGAATATTGGTCTCGAATGTTTTTCAAAATATTTTGAATATTTAAAAATGTTCATCTCTTGCAAAAGTGGAATGTGTATCTTTTTCTCTAAAATTTTCTTAGTGTTGAAACTTTCATTTCTTTATAGCATTTCCCCCTAATCTCCATTTACGATAATATCAATCATACACAAATGTAAATTACATTCTGTAATTTGAAACAACGTAATTTACATTTTTCATGATAAATAATTGAAGCTATTTTGAACATAATATGTTTTATTATTTATAGAAATGTTCATAGCTAACACATGTAATAAAAGCAACTAAAATATGAATTACATGTAACACTTTTAAACAAAGATGAAAGTGTTCATTATTTCGGATTATTTGTCAATCTGTCCACGCTCTAATTCCCGTAAGTATTCATGGACATCTTTAAAACTTATATGGGTTATTCAAGTTCATTATTTCATTTTTCCTATTGAAAATATTGTAAATTCCACCACGGGTTTGTGTACAACCAGTGGTGGGACACCCGAAAGAAATCCAAAGCATTGGGTTCTATGAGAGGTATTTTAATAAACCATATTTTAATGCCTTTACTTGCACAGATCATAATTAAATGCACAGATCATAATGAAATTTTTGTTTATTCGAATGTACAAAATTACCAAATGCCTTAAAAAATAATTAAGAAAAGTAAGGCATCTCGTTCTAAGTTAAATTATGTTTAGGGCAGAATTTTCATGTATATATTTCATGTATTTTAATCTTGAACAGTGGTAGGTTCAATTTTATTTTCGTTTTATTTTTATTTATTTATTTATCTATCTATGAGCACTCCAAAAATGAATTCTTTTAGTTATTATTTTTTAAGCTAGAAATATTTTCTCATAAAGTGCTGTTAGTGATTATTTGATTATACAGAATTTGCAAAATCTGTTTATAGTTTTAATTTAAAGAAGATTTTCTTTGAACATACGTTTAAAAGGATAAAATTCATTATTGTATTTTTTTTTTTTTTTTTTTTGTATCATGCGAAAAACATTCTTTCTTTAAGACATATTTTATTCCTTGCATTATTCATTCACTTTAATATTTTCTCCTCTCAAGTGTCCCTACATTTCTTTGCTTTTTATTTTTTTACATTCCTGTTTTTATTCGTTCACTTTCTTCTACCATTTTTATATATTTTTTATGCCCGATTGTCCATCCGTATTTATATTCTAAAGCAGAGACATAAACTATGATATATTTACGGTTTTTATGTTTTAGGCCATCGACTTATATACTGTTTTTGGTTTTCTATGAATGAATCACTTCAATCAGTTGTAGCTTTCTGCTCTTGAAAAATAAGAGATTTATCTTAGGGTTTGCGTGAATTATTGAAACGGATATTTTCTTATATTCTGTATGAAGAATTTTGCTTGAGATATGTATTCTTAATGGTATAAACTTTTTCACTTTAATGTTGATATGAATTTACATGTAATGACGATTTCTTTGCCTGTATTAAGGAAATTCACATCATTCATAAAAAAATATATTTTTAAAACTTAATTCAATATTTTAAGTAGCAAAGAAATATTTATGAAATATTGATTTCGTTGTGTAAAAATCTTTTTTTTTTTTAATGATGCGGCACTTGCTACTAAGCATTAGTCGGGGGGGGGGGGGAGTCGTCGAATTCATGACCATTTGTAGGGGGGCACCCGATGGGTGTTCATCGGTGCCTCTAACAATGGCATCACATCCATGCCTTGTCCGGGATTCGAACCTAGGCCCAACCGTGTAGGAGTCAGGGACGCTAACCATTACACCGGTCTGTGTAAAAGTATAAAGATTTACTTTATTAGTTTTCGATATTTATGTTAAATAATTACTATTTATTCTGAATTTAAAAAGTAAGTAAAAAAGAAGTGATAAGATATTTTTAAGAATATTAGATTAATACATATATAAGTTATTTTTAAGAATATTAGATTTAGGTATAACTCATATCATAGTATTTATGAAGTAACGTTTAATTCATTTAAATTTTTTATATGTATTCTCAACATTTTAATGTAACTCTTATTTTTCAGAAAATTTATATCATTTATCTATGACGAATTCTTGTACATTGCAAATGTTTTTGATACAGCTTTTCACAGTGACATTATGTTAACATTTAAAATTCTTCCGCATACTGAAATATTCTGTTACACATCAGCCAAAATGAAAAATAAATTAAATTTTATGTAAAGCTTCAAACTGGGTGGACATTGTTAAGTTTTAAAGAATGTTGAAGTTTCATTTTTTTAAGTAAAGAATCATGTCTAATTTATAAACATCTGTTTCATCCTAACATTTCTGCAGAAGCATTTACAAATTATTCTGAAAAGTGCAGAAAGTTGTTTATTTTTGTTATTATTAGTTATATGTATATAATGTTTCCTTATGTATATGATGGATAGATGTAGATGCATGAGTTTATTATGTATATCGGTATATGGATACGACGAATATGAACTATGTATATAAAGTTTATATATTTCCTTTAATTCTTTTTTTCCTCTGTGCTTCATTTTTTCAAAAAAAATTTTGTAAACATTCTCAAAATTATCAATAGATGTACAATTTTTGTTGATTATGTTAAAACATTTAGCGTTTATGTAATGATTTGTTTATGCGCGTTGATGTGGTAGATACTTTTCTTATCTAACAAGGAGAAGTCATGGCATGGAAAATTCAGATATGCATGAAATTGCGCAAAATTGTAGTATACTATGAAGGCAACAACATATTAAAGCAGTAACGCGCACTAGCCCTACAATTTCAAGAAAAAAGCCTTTAAAGTTTCACTAATCTTTAAGTACAATTTATTTCGCAACCGAGTCAACGCTCCAGTGGCGTACTTGCTGGAGCAAGCGACTGCTACTCAGACGACTTGGGTTCGATGCTGCCTACGGAAATTCTTTTTTCTTTTTCCTTTAATCATTTATTTAATTTAAACTTTTTTTTTTTACTTTTTTTTTAAATTCAATTCAAAAATTAAAATAATAATAATAGTAATAAATAATTATTTAATTTTCTTGAATAAAAAATATATAATTTTTTTTATTTGTAATATGTATAAATTAAAAATACAATAAATTTCTATAACTTAAAAAATAAATTTTAGCTTTGTTTTAACTGCAAAATAAGGTAAAAATTAAGAAACTTCTTTTTAATTATTTATCTAAACGTTTTATTTTATTTTAGGTATATTTAAAACAATACTAAATTTGTTTTTTAAATTACAGAAAATAAAAAAAATATTACAGAAATAATGATTTTAATTGCTTATATAATTATTATCCAAACAAATTAAATACTTCTCCAACCAATACAGCTTTTTGAAAAATTATAGTACAGGATTCCGATGCTATTAAATTATTACAGGCAACAAATGTTCCAAATGTACGATATCTTTAAATGTAGATTTTAAATTGTTAATCAACATACTTTTTTCTTCGACAGCGACTTGTTTTTTATCCTTCTGTGCATGAAATAAAATTAAGAAACTGCTTTTTAATTATTTATCTAAACATTTTATTTTATTTTAAGTATACTAAAAATAATGCTAAATTTGCTTTTCAAATTACAGAAAATAAAAAATATATTAGAAAAATATCGATTTTAATTACTTATATAATTATTATTCAAACAAATTAAATACTTCTCCAATCAATACAGCTTCTTAAACAATTATAGTACAGGATTCCAATGCTATTAGATACAAATGTTCAAATGTACGATATCATTAAATGTAGATTTTTAACGTTAATCAACATTCATTTTTCTTCGACAGGGACTTGATTTTTATCCTTCTGTTCACGAAATAGAATTTCATCTGCTCTCTAATATTAACAAGCTAAAAGCGGTTATACAGTTTATACATAAACCAATTCAGGAATCTCAAACCAAGATTTAAGTACACCTGCTAACTATTTTACACTTCAATTAATTTTTTAATTATTATTATTATTATTATTATTTGTCTGTTTTTGCTATATTTTTATTTTTGTTATTCCGGGTTTTGTTTGAATATTTATTTTATTTATTTTATTTATTTACCTATTTTGCTGTCAAAGCTGCAGTGGAAAGATTGTAAAGATGGATGATTGTAAAATTTAATCTTTTGAATAATTAAACCTACAATTTAAAAAATTTAATAAACAATAATTATTTAATTTTTGTGTTTTAAAAAAATATATAAGTTATATAGTTATATTTTTCTATTTGAAATATTTATAATTTTCTATAACTTAAATGCACACATACATATATATATATACAGGGTATTCCAAAAGTCCCACACTTTTCACCAAAAAATGTCACTCTCGAATTCATTGAACACGTGTTTTGCTATTTTTCTCAATTCCGACTCAGTTTCGAGTTAGGAGGGGGGGGGGACTTTTGGAAAACCCTGTATATATAACAGCTTTGTTTTAATTGTAAAATAAAGTGAAAATAAAATAAAATGTTTAGATAAATAATTAAAAAAATATTCCCTTTATTTTTTTTTATTTTACAGTAAAAACAAAGTTAAAATTTATTTTTTGTGTTATACAAATTATAAATATTACAAATAAAAAATTTATATATATATATATATATATATATATATATATATATAAATTAGATAATTATTATTTATTAAAATTTTCAAATTTTGAATTGAATTATAAAAGAAAGTTTAGGTTAAAGAAAAAAAAAAAATCCTGTAGGCAGCATCGAACCTAAGTCGTCTGAGTAGCAGCCACTTACTCTAACATGTACGCCACTGGAGCGCTGACTCGTTCTCGAAATAAGATGTACTTAAAAATTACTGAAACTTTAACAGTTGTTTTCTTGAAATTGTGTGGCTAGTTCATGCTACTCCTTTGACATGTTGTTACCTTCATAGCATACTACAATTCTGCACAATTTCGTCCCGATCCGAATTTTCCATGTCATGACCTCTCCATGTAAGATTAAAATAATTTAAAACCTAAGCAGCATGTTATAATTAATTGATATTCAGTAAAATTATACAAGATTTCTGACAATTGCTAAACTGCAGGAGAAACATGAAATAAAAAAGAAAACAGAAGAAAAGAAAAGAAAAACGAGATCTTTAGTCTATAATTAATTCTAAAAATTTCTTTATTCTGCTATTTAACCATTGAAGGTATTGAAAAATTTACGAATATTTCAGTCAAAACATTAGACTGTAAAACCTAAGATAATACAATTATGATTTGAAACAATGAAAAATTTAGTTTGTGTTTGCATTCTGTTTTATAATTTTACCAAAATGATTTTCTTTTTTGACATTTTTAATTTATTCAAATATTTTATAAGTTTTTGAAAAAGAAAGAATGATTTTAATTAATTATAGAAAAATTATAATGTATCAAAAATACTTAGCAATATATAATAATTTTTCATTATTACTTTTAAAGATCTTTCATGATATGATGTATTGCAAGAAATTGGGCTAGAACAGTTATTCTTTGAAATAATAAAATTAAAATAAATAACTGATTTCTTAAAACTATTTAAAATTCATTTTTATTAAAATATAAAAACTAAACAAAAAAGGCATATAAAAATATGCCTTATACATATTTTAAATAAAGCCATCAAATTTTATTGAAATTATTTCATAATTTTACCAAAATTATTATTTTTTTTTTTAATTCATTTAAATTTTTTATAATTTTTTAAAAAGAAGAAATGATTTTAATTAGTTATAGAAAATGATAATACATCAAAAATACTATGTTATATAAAATATTTTTTCATTATTATTTTTAAAAGTTCTTCCATGATACAATGATTTGCAAAAAAATTGGATAGAACAATTATTCTTTGAAATAAAAAAAGAAAAAGAAATTACTGAATTTATAAAACTTTAAAATTCACTTTTCTTAATATATAAAAACTAAACAAAAAAATGCATATAAAAATCTGCTTGAAAAATATTTTAAATAAGGTCATAAAATTTGGTTGAAATTTTTAAATTACGCTATTAAGAGGAGCTAGGAAAATAATTTGAAGTAGAGCAATGGTAAACCTTTTTTCTTCTTAGTGGAAAATTAAAAACCTTAATGTTAATAATTATTAATTAGGAAAAGGCACTACGTGATTAAAATAGCTGTAATGACTATTAATCCTTAAAATACGGATCACAGATATTTACATTCAATTATAAAATTCATTCAAATGAAGTATATCTATGGATGGTATGTGTTTCAGAATCGTATATCTATTTCTTAAGATAGTAACTTATTTTCCTACGCAGACCATATTTCTAAAACATATATTTAATGCTTTATGCTTGAAAAAGAAAAAAAATCTGTTATATTATAGGTAATTTTTGGTAGCAATGATGCCAGAAAATATCCGTATGCTATGCGAAAAATACGTTAACAAACGTTTTCTGGAAAAGAACAATACAAAGAATATCCGTACACAACGAATATTTTTCCCTAGGGTACACTGTAAAAATATTGGCATTAATTAAACAGATCCAGACACAAAAAAGATCGAACCTGAGTCCACTAAATATTAGACGACGCTGCTAACCTTCAAATACGGAATCACAATATTTGCTGTTACTTAGCACTTCCCAATACTGCTTTGATGCCAAGATTTCTATATAAAACATAGATAAGAATATAATCACCAGATAAAAATTACATCGGTGGTTACAGGTGTTACCTACTTACACAAAAAAAATTCTTCTTTTCACAGATTGAGATGTAATTTTGATTTCGGTAGTTTTAGAAAATAGAAATTTTCTCTATTAAAGTTACTGATTTTTTTTTTTTTTTTTTCAGTGTATGTTTGAGAAAAGGGGAAAATGTTAAATCTGAAAGTAATATTTCTTAATTAATGAAGTTGAGAAATGTAAGTAAGCTTCATTAAAATCCCTGACGATGCCTGAAGTGATTAACATCAAATATAACTAAGAACTTTCTCAATTAAACCAGCTACCAAACAAAAGAAACATCACTAAACACGACTCGTCTCGAAGCTACAATATCAAGCACTAAGACTTCAAACTTCACGCACTAGAGCTTTTACAAAGCTTACTTTTAATTATTAAATAACAAGTATATGAACAGATTTTCATCAAGTATAGCTCAGAATCATCTTGATTTATTCAGAGTTCTAATAAAAATACACATAGAACTTTTTCTATCAGCTTGGGAGCTACAATCAGATAAATTAATACACAAACAGATAAAGGTTACACTTATAACTCCTCCTAAATTTTGCATCGGTGATCAAAAGTATTGATGCTTCATTTAACCTGTGTTCTTGTCATAAGTCCGTTTTATTTCCTCTTGAAATACAAGAAATACATATCTCTGTTCCAGTTAAAGGTATCAAAAATATTCATACACTAGATTCAAACAATTGATATCGCAAATTTCTTGATTTTTTATTTAATAATTATGTGGTCGGATAGCTTTTAGATTTCTTAATTGCTGCCAATCTTCTGGGCATTATATGTCAATCCATTTTATAGAAAAATTTTGGAATATTGCATGCGAAAAAGTACGAAAAGAAAATGTTTAAAAGTACGTAAAAAAAAAAAAAAAAAAAAAAAAAAAATGAAAGCGCTGAGAGACAATTCTATCAGTTTTAAATATATATTTTCATTTTTACACGCGAGAAAGGTAAGGCAACACAGAGATTTTTTTTTCGCATAATACTTAAACAAATAAACTTATGAACATTAAATTCGGGTAGCATATCTGTTATCAAATCATTATTTGAAGTTTATATTACTTGGACAGTCAGGAATAATTTCTTTGTTGATAATAACAAAATTTTCTTTATAGGTCCGTTTTTGAAGGAAAGAAATGATTTACTAAATGATTAAATGATTTAAATGATTTAAATGATTTACTAAAATAAAACTAAAAGTCACTTATGTTATTAAACTTTTTAAAAGAAATCTATGTTAAGGTTGCAGTAGAAACTGGTAAAGATGCACATGCACATTACTGAAAAAATAAATTATTATTATTGTTCTTATTATTTATTTATTTTTATTTTTTAAGTGCGAAAAACTTTTTAAAAAGGTGCATACAGGCATGGAATTTAGATGAGGGGCTCATTATAACCTATCTATTGATATTTTTATTATTCTGACGATATTCATGGTTTAAAATTTTTAAATGAGAGTAAGTGCACCAGTGATTGACACTTTTAGAGCAATCTCTGATGTTTTTAATGTTCTAGTCGTCAGAAAATATTTTTAGAAATCTTAAGTATGATACATATAGTATGAAAGACATTCAGAACCACATAAATGTTAAAAAGTATACATTTGATAACAATATTTTTTTTTCTGAATTTTTATTTGACACCACTGAATGTTCCAGTAATTTACACTATCAGTTTTTCATTTTTTCAGTAATTGGCACCCTATGTTCCAGTGTTTGACACTGCTAGTTATTCATTTTACCAATTATAAGCACCCTATGCTCCAGTGTTTGAAATAAAATACTTATATGTAAAATATATGATTTTATTATTTTTCTTATTTTTTAATTATTTCGGGATAGATGTCAATTACTGGAGCATGCCAATCACTGGAGCACCTACCCTATATATCCATCATCATCAATTTCAGCTTTTAAATATCCACTGCAGGAAGAAGGCCTAGCCTAGGTGATTCCAATCTGCCATGTTTTCAGGAATTCTTCTCCATTCCCCTTTTTCCTAAATTGACAATATCAACGACACTTTGATCTTTTGTAACGTCTCGTTATCCAAAATAGGACTTTGTTGGTCCATCTACCAACGTCTTTTCTAGAAAAGGGGCCCAACCCAGCTCCGTTTTCATTTCTTTACTCTACAAGTGACATCAATAACTTTTTGGTTTACTCCCTAATCCATGTGCTTAGCTTTTTGTCTATTCGTGTGAATCATAACATGCATCTCTTCATGTTTCTCTGGATTGTTTGGAACTTTTGTGTAGTTTTACACGTTAATGTCCAAGTTGCTGAAGCATAATTTAATACAGGCAAAATACACTGTTCAAAAGCTTTTCTTTTCAAATAAACTGGGAGGTCGCTTTTGAATATAGCGCTATTTCTTTCGAATTTGTTTCATGCAACTCTAATTCTATTGTTAAAGTCTTCCATGATATGTCTGTTAATCGTAATGACTTCTCATTGATAAGTATAACATATACCGATTTTAATTCACCCTTAGCAACAGTGATCTTTAGTGAAGAAACAAAAGAATTTGACATATATTTTGTCTTATTGAGATTCATTTTCGATCCGATGAGCTTGCTTTCAATTAGATATATATGTATATATATGTGTGTGTGTGTATATATGTGTTAAATTTTTGTCATGGAAAAAAAAGAAAAATGAAGAAAAGAAAAAAAAAAAGCTGACTACTTGGTAAAATTTTTTATCTTTGATAATTAAAACGTAATCACAGTATAATCTTTCATTTAACTTCATTTTCTATATTCTCATTTTTTTTTTTTTTTTTTTTTTTTTTTTTATAATTTTTACAAAAACGGTATTTTCACAATGTTCTTGTCAGTTTACAAATTAATCTCGATGTCAAAGCTTCATAAAATGCTATTAAAAATCTGATAACGAACATTTCATTCACTTTTTTTGTTTATATGATCATTTGCTTAAGAATTATGTGCAAAAGTAGAAAGCGAAAAACAAGTTATTGCTAAACTTATTGATAATAATAAATAAATATACTTGTTCATGTAAATGAATACAGAAAGTTCGATTTTACAAAACCTAATTAATAAACTGTTGAGAGAAATCACAGATTTTCTTGAACGATTGTATTGCAGCAAAATTATTGAAGCACACATTCACATTCTTTTTCTTCTTTTTTTTTTCTTTTTTCATTTAGTTGCTAATTTTTATCATCAATTTAGTTTTTTATAAAGAGCGTAAAGAGTAAGATCATGATTCGACAAACATTTACTTAACAAAACAGTATTAGGTGCACATCTTTTAAATACAAATTATTGCTAGCGCTTCAATAATTTTGCTGCTGATTATAATCCGAAAGTAATTGATATTTTATTTATCATTCAAAGAATCATTTTTTAATATCTTGGGAGAATACTCCTTTCTTTTTCATAGATTTATTTATTTGTAATATTTTTACGTGTTTTGTATTTAGTTTAAAAATATACTTTCTTTTCTCACTTTCTTTGTATACTTTATTTGTCAAACAAGGAATATGCATTGAAAGTATATAAAACTAATGTAACGGACACATAAAAAGATTTTTCGTACTAAGAGAGAGCAGGATTTAAGTTTACAATTTGATTAAAGATTTCTATCTTGAAATAATACTCCTCATAACTGAGCAATGTTTTCTAAATTTAAAAAATACCATAATCAACGATTTATAACTTAAATACATTTTACCTTTTCTTAAACAAATACAGTGTCAAATTTGTTTAAAGAAATGTTTTAGAAAAAGGATTAGTTTTAAATATTTTCATTCGCAAATTAATGCATATAGAACCTTATCTATATATGAAAGCTAAAATTTATTTGAACAAAATTTCTTAATGAAAATATTTTTCTTTATTCTGTGGTCTAAAGTATGTTTACTATTATCGGTAATTTAAATCTCGTGGTATATAAAAGTTGCATTAAAAATATATGACATCCAAACATCATATATTATATAAATAAAAGCATATATTTTTTCTATTATATTTTCCTGAGAGGATGAATATTAAATTAAATACAAAGAAATGTAAAAGTATGATTTATATTTAAATGTTTTCTTCTTAAAATCATAATATAATATATATATATATATATATGTGTGTGTGTGTGTGTGTGTGTGTGTGCATTTGGAGGGGGTAAATTAGGCTATTATATTTCTTTGTCATTGAAGCTATCCCTAAAATATCATTAGCTTTATGGTTAATAGCATGTTTGTTATGTGATATAAATTCTGACAAAAGCATCTGTCTAGATATCGTTTATAATAAATGGTTTGTTGCTGCCGGGATGATAAAGATTAGCACTTTTATAGTTTGAAAAAGCGTAGAAACTTTTAAAAAATGTTCATTGCAAAATTTTCTTGAGAGCAACTTCTTCCTTTTTTTTTTTTTTTTTTTTTTTTAATTTTTTTTCTAAAGGATTTTAGTAAGGTTCTTAAAATATCATATTGCGTTAAGTCTGGAAACTAGTGCTTGGTCGAACATTGTTTTTTTTTTCTTTTAAGCAAATTTATTTACATTGTTACATATAAGTAAATGTTAAATAATAATAAAAAAAAATACATTGTATTACCAGATTTCAGAAATTAAAGTTATGAATTGTAAATTGAAAAATTTCAGTCTATTTTTTCAATAAGTAACAAATATTATTTTCATGAATGAAAAAAAAATAGATTATGACGAATGCTGGGAATTTGAAACAAAATAAAAATTTCTGACATGATAATAATATGGAAATTACGTGTACTTGAATTCTTATGTAAAAAAAGTACGCTTAATACAGTTTCGTTAAATAAATCCTTATCGAATCCTGTTCTTAGTCAGTCTAAGAACATGATTCGACAAGGATTTATTTAACAAAACAGTATTAAGTGTACTTTTTTATATATGAATTTTTGCTAGTGCTCGGATACCTTTGCTGCTGACTGTAACATGAACTTATGATAATTAAAACATTAGGTAGCTTTAAACATGATTTTCAAAGAAAAAGTTTAAATCACAGATGCGTATTACTTTGCATTTGCCTTAGTGATATCCCGAAATTTATTCGCACACGTTGGTTGGATGATTTCACAATTGAAAAGAACTATAGACGCTCTTCAGTGCTATCTGTTGCAAAAACATTGTATCAAACAGATTTATTTAAATATTTTAAATAAGTCGTTGTGAGTTTCAGCTAACAGAAATGACTTCTAAGTTGTTCCAATTGCCTAGTTTGTTTTTAATTTCTAGGTCTCGTATTGGCTTTTTTTAACCTGTATCTTGTAATTTATTGTTACTTAAAATACAGATTCTATAAAAGTTGAGAACGAAAGCTTCTCTACATATAATAAAAGAAGATGTATGTGTGTATGTATGTGTGTATATATCCGTCACTTTATATGCAAATGACTGATCACAAAGCTACAGAAATTCACACGTATGTTTGTATTGACCTCTCTTCATGCACCTTGAAGCCCGATTTTCGAAATTTTGATTAGTTTCCTTTATTTAATTAAAATCTGTAAATTTCAGAAATAACCGTCTCTAGAGATATAATTGTTAAAGTAAAGGCCTTTCTATATCTTGTTTGCTAAGTTGGTTAGATTACCAGCTCGGAGGGCATGGGTTTGATCCTCCAAAGGCCAACGGGTGACTTTTTGCAGATAATCAATGGAAAAGATACTAATATATAAAAGAAAATCTTTCAGTGTTCTCACTATATCCTAAACTGTAAGAATGACGAGAAAGTTACAAAAAACAAAGTTAAGCTTAAGGTGAGTTGGTTACTTTTTAGGCAAATGGCTAATCGCAGAGTTACAAAATATTGCATGGCGCTCCATTTTGACCTCATCTGATGCACCTCGAAGCTGACTTCCGAAATTTTGATTAGATTTTTTTAATTAATTAAATTCTATAAATTTCTGAAATGATCGTCTCTAGCGATAAAAACGTAAAAATCAAGAGGCTTTCTATGCAACATTAGCTTTGTTGGTTAGAGCGTCATGCTAATAACGTGAAGGTCGTGGGTTCGCGCCTAAAAGCCTACGTGTGACATTTTGCAGAAAACGAATAAAAAAATGCCAATTGATAAAAGAAAAAAATTCAGCTTTCTCACAGTATCATAAACCGTAAGGATGTAGAGAAAGTTCCAAAAAATATAGTAAAACTTAGAGGTGTGTTGGTCGCTTTTTAGGCAAACGACTCATCGCTGAACTACAAAATTTTGCATAGAGATCTGTTTTGACCTTTTCTGATTCAGCTGTAGCCCGATTTTCAAAATTTTCACTAGTTTTTTTTTTTAGGTAATTAAAATTTTTTCATCTGAAAAGATTATCTGATGCTGCCACCTGCTGTCATAGTGTGAAAATTATATTATGTCAGAGAAATGTTTCTCAGAAAAAATCAATTCTTGAATAATAACCGCGCCACTTAATTTCACCTAACAGCACCTAAACTGAAATGTCCGGTTAAAATCCAAATGCAAGCAGCCAGGACCCGGAACCTATATCCGCACGCGGGAAGATGTTGTCGAAGGCAGCAGGGACCTGAAGCGGTGTTTTAAGCAATTTAAATGAAATAATTTTAGTTTTTCTCTATAAAAGGATTTAAAATATAGTGATTAATGTTTTTTGAAAACTGTTTGAAATATAGTGACTTGCGAAGCTTGTAAAACACGCGAGTTTAAAATAAAAATTAAGAGTAATAAATGTTGCACTTTTGTAGAATTATTTTTTTTTATACACAGTTATATGTTGCAATATTTAATGAAATATTGCAGGTTTCCCGCAACCTGTAAATTTTCGTGGTTTCCTTTGTTGACCACATCATTCTGAAAACGTTTTTATATCTGCCAACTACAGTTGCACAAGGTTTTTCTCTGGCATTTGAAAATGTTTTGAATAGTTTTCGTCCAATAACCGTTATATAAATCAATTTCCTTTAATTTATGATAATGTGCACTGCAGGTCAACATTCATAGATGTATTTCTCGTTATTTTTTATTTTACGCGATGAATTTTCTGCACCTTAACTCCCATACATTCATAAAATATAATTCGTATAATTTCCGTCGATTTTTTTTTTTTTTAATTTTTGCCTTTCTACTCCGTTTATAGCCCCACCACTGAATGAGAGATTCTGCTCCGATGCTGGTAATTGAAAAGTGCTTCCATACCAAGTAGCGCTCGTCATCAAACAGCTCAGAATTTTCTGTGATTTTCATCGAAATTTGCGTAAATACATGCTTAGACACTTGAAAAAGCCCCCTACGAAGGGCATTACACCTAGACTTTACATCAGAACCACCTCAAAAGTTTAACACGGAGTGCATTATACCAGGACCCAGCTGCAGTGAAACGCCTTCAACATCTACATTACATAACTATTAATACCTTTTTTATAATCCTCAAAATACGAGGATCGTAGATTTTCGTTAAAATTAACACTTTTTTAATCATGTAAGATTCATTTTTTAAAGAAGATTTTTAATTTCTGTTAGACAGCTTTAACCATTTTCTTTAAAAGTAAGGCTTAATCGATTTGGAAGTTGGAAATCGATCTTTCGTGTAAACTCTCGAAAGACTTTGGATAATAACTCTATTTTCTCTTTAAGAAAAAATTACATTGTTAAAAATGGTTTCTTAAAAATTAGCTAAATTGTCTCAAAATAGCCCCGAAACAATACATACTTAAATTTGAGAAACCATGTACTCATTTTTGAGTTTATTGACATGCTCAAAAAAGGGGTTTACCAATAAGAATCCAAATATCCCGATGTTTCACATGTCAATATACTCAAAAATGAGTACACGGGTTTTCAAATTTAAGTATATAATGTTTCGGAATTATTTTGAGACAATTTAACTCCTTTTTCAGAAACCATTTTTAACAGTGTACAAGATACAGACAGCTATAAATAGTTTTATATTATTTTCAATGAATGAAATTTTCAAGGGCAGTTTAAATTTCAAACAAAAACAAAGCATAAAAGTAGAAATTACCTGATTTAAATAAATGTAAAAAAGAGAAACATATTTCGTTCTACATTAAGTCCATTCTCTGTCACTCGATTGAATTTTGTGAAATATAATTCTTTTTCTTTATATTGCTTTCTTTATAATTTTTAATTTTCTATAGAAATTTGGTTTCTTTGTAGTCCATTTACAAAAAAAAAAAAAAAAAAAAAAAAAAAAAAAAACTGTATAACACAAGAATAATTTACAGTTTCATTGAAATTTACTAAGGAACACTATTATATAAATATACCACACAAAAATAGTCATCGTGTTTTTTTTTTTTCTATACATCTGCAAATAAATTGCATTGTTTTATTCTTTATAATCAAGAAACATTAATGCAATTTTTTTTATTTTGATATTTGAAAAAAATATCATTTATAGAATTGTTTAATAATGAAGCTTCAGCTATATAATTTTGTAATTGCATAGCACTCGCGATCTTGATATTTATTTTTAAAAAGGTAGTATGATGCATAATATTATTGAAACTGCATTACAATTCTTATCAGTATCATAATGCCGTATCTAAATCACCACACGTTCCAGAAATGTTTAGATTTCAAAGTGCGATCAACTATTATCAGTAAATCGATTTCACTTCACTTTAGGTTTAGTGATTTCCCCTTTAACCGCTTAAATTACCATTTTAGAAAATCCCATTAATCAGTGATACTCGATCAGATTGTTCTTCAAATTTTGAGAAAAGTGAAGAAATATCAAGTATGAAGTAGTTAATTATTTTAAATAAAACGTCATCCACTGAATATACAGTAAAACAAATATCCATGCATTTATTGTTAAATATTTAGCATATACTTGTTTACGTACACGTAAGCATACACGCAATATTTAACGCAGTCTTTGAAATTATTACTCTTTTTGAAAAAAATAAATAAATAAATAGATAAATAAAAATAAACATATCTAGTTTTATTATTTTTTCCCTGGATATTTAAATAAGTGCCCGCCATTGATCAATCCGTCAAAATTTCAACACGTCATACCCTACTTTCCCAAACTCTGTAAATTTTAATGTTTTAAAAGAGACAGCACAACTGTTACTTGTATTTTATTATTATTATTATTATTATTATTATTATTATTACATGCAAGACGTTAATTTTTTGAAAAATAAAAAAATTACATATTTATTTTTATTTCCCCCCCCCCCCCCAAAAAAAGTATTACGCAAATCTTAAAATTGTATACGTTTCTTTAAATTCAATGGTTTAAAAGCTTTCAAAGTCATCTCCATTACAAAGTTTGTTACTGAAAGCAGGGATATATATTTGTGTGTGTGTACTAGCAGGCTACGCCGCTTCGCTGCTCACTATATTTAAATGATTTTTCAAAATAATTGAATCCCTGTCTATTTTTTATATCACATTATAAATATAAACTAATAAATAAATAAATAAATAAAATACCTACATTGAAATCGCCCTAAACCTTGCTTCGGGTACATGCCAACTACGGCAGGTCTTTTTCCGCCCGCACTGCATCGGATCCAGGTTTTCCACTGCCTGTAGAAAGGTCTATTCCAGGTACTTTAATTTGAGTATTTATCGCCGAAAGGTAGATTTGTTATTATTTAGGAATTACGATTTCAAAGATGATTGTATCTCAACATCTATTAAATATTTTAGTTTCATTATTCAGTAGCAAAATTTCAAATTCGCGTGAAAATATATATCTTTTTTTTTTTTTTTTTTTTCTTCTTCTTCTTTCTCGAAAACAATGAACTGGAAAAGTTTTTTTGGCAACAATTAAATTTAAAACTAATATTTAAATTTCTAATTTTCAAGCTATTATAAGGAAATTATTTTCATATTTTAAATAAATAAATAAATAAATAAAAATAATAAAATATAAAGAGAATCTCGAATGATGTTCTCGAATGCTTTTTAAAATATTTTCATTAGTTAAAATATTTCATCTCTTGCAAATGTGAAACATTTATATTTTTCTTTAAAATTTACTTATTGATGAAACGTTGATTTTTTTACAGCCATATCTCTTCGAGAATAAATTTTTATTTTATGATTTTTATTACTCCAGTGTTTTTTTTTTCACTTATTTTTATTTATTTATTTATTTATTTATTTATTTATTATTATTATTTTGTGTGTGTGTGCGTTTGAGTAAATAAAAGAAAGCTTTTAAAAAGCCTAATCAGAATTTCTTACGATATTGTGTAGACAATGAAATGTTTTCTTTTACAATTGACATCTTATCTATTAATTATCTGCAAAAAAAGTAACACATCCGCCACTGAGTGTCGAACCCACGACCACCGCATTAACAACGTGAAACTTTAATCGACTGAGCTAGTGACCAATATAAGAATTAACTCACATTTATTTTTAAATCGAAATGCCTTGTTTTTTAGCGTGACACGGAAACACTATGGCAAAATCCAATTTCTATATATATATATATATATATATAAAGAACTTCTAGTTAAAAGAAAATTAATCAAAAATTCGAAAAGGTGCATCAGGAGAGCTCATTACGAACCACCATGCAAATTTGTGTAGCTCTGTGATTCCTAACATGCTCCGGACATACATACACAATGACACACACACAAACATCTTATTTTATTATACGTATATAGACAAGTTTTTTTTTTTTTTTTTTTTTTTTACTTTCTCTATATATTCTTGAAATTATTACAAGCATAGATTAGTTTCTATCTATTAAATCTAAGTTATTTCCTTAATTAAATATGTTATTAAATAATGCAACAAATTCTTAATTTGTTTGAATAAATTATGCTATAATATTAGAATTTTTTAAAATATACTTTAGTTTTCCTATTTTCTAAAAAAGATATCCAATAGGCAGTTGACAGTAGAATTGCAGACAATTAACACAAATGCTTATATTTTAGTCAATCTTATCAATCAAAATTGGATTTTTCACAACTCAAAAAGTATATTATATAAATTATAAGCATATATTAATAAAGCTGTCTTTACTTACCGATTAACTACACATAGAATATTTATCGCAATATCATTATCGATTTATACGTCTGGCTGTGAAGGCTTTATACAGAATATTAAACTAAGAACTTAACAACAATAAATATTCTCTTGAGCAACATTTTTACACTTAATTTTCTGCTTGTTCAATAACATAACGGTGTATTGAATGATACATTTGTTGTCCAAACGGTATTTTTAATATCAGATAAGAGGATTATTTGATGAAATTAAAGCTACTTTCGAGTCATGGAAAGCAAAAAATACGTTTCATAATGCCATCAGTGCTGAAAATTAGTGCTGCGATGCAGCTTGTAATTGAAAGCAAGAGACTTCGGTTACATTTTCGGGAATTGCCATTCCTTGCAGAAAAGTTTACGAGACATAATCGGAGTTTATATACGTTTCACCATCCTTACGATAATCACTGATCATACTCGTCAGGCGAATATCAGAATAATGCGCAAATCTAATCAGCAGTATATCCTGCCAAAAATTTAAATATATAAAAATTTTGTTCCTTATGTGATTGTGCACTGTCCTCTTAAAGTACTGTAATCCTGTAAGCAAGATAGAGATAGTTAAGTTTAGATTTATTTATTTTTATTTTTATTTTATTTTATGTATTTATTTATTTATTTATTTATTGAGTATGTGCACCTCTACAGTATATAAAATGGGTGAGATAAAAACTTCATAAAGTCAGCCGTCAATAGGTAACTCTTGAGGGGACGCTTGGCACCTCGATGCCTACACTGTAAATACAAGTGTCTGAAATTCAGACACAATTGTGTCTAAAATGGGTGTTCAATTTTAAGATGCTAAAAAGTGTCTTTATTTATTTCAGACACTTGAAGTATCTTAAAAGGCACATCGTTTCACACTCGAAGAGTCTGAAATTCCGTCATCTTTGATCCTGTCTACAGTGAATATTTTTCATAAATAAATAAATAAAAAGATGCGTTTTACACTGATTACCTGTGAAAAATAGATTTTAGAATCTCCTAGAGCATAAAAAGAGCATTTATAATTTTTAGGAAAATATTCCCCGTTGCCCCCGCCGGGAATCGAATTGACAACCAACGGATTTAAAGTCGAGCGTCTTCCCAATCAAGCCATCGGTACTCACGCTGTACGCTGCTTGTATAATGAAAGGTATTCCAGTATCCGTAAAACAAATCGAAATTTTATGTCTTTGCAATAAAACTGTCCATAAGAAGTAAAGCTTAATACATATTATTATCTTAAATTTCATGTGTAGAGGCTTAGAGTTTTTTCTTTTTTTTTTTAACTGGTATTTGCAAGAAAACAAACTATGTACATGAAACCAAAAAAATTGTTTTTTTTTTACATTTGGAAGTGTTGGGAAACATAAAAGGATTTTTAAAACGTGAAAAAAGAAATCAATTATGCATAAATTGTTTAAGATTGTTTAGTTACGAATTCGATTTCTTAGCTACAAGTTACATGCTTCGTTTATCTTAATATTTTTTTTTCTTTTATTACACGTGAGAACTTTAAATACAAATTAACTTTGTTTTTTAATTTTTAACAGAATAAGTTCCGCGTCTAAGTATTTTAAATAAGTTATCTACTTATATTATATAAAATAATATCAAATTTATTTGTTAAAACAGGAAATGCATGCTGCTTAAAGTAGATTCCATATGGAAAATTTGTTAAGTAATACAAATGTCTGAATTTCTAAGTGTCTGAAATTTATAATGTCTGAATTTTTAAGTGCCTAAATTGTAAAATGTCTGAAATTTTATGTGTCTAAACTGTAATATGTCTTAATTTCAGACATACCATTCTTATTCAGACACTTATCTCAGCTCATTTATAAAAAAGACACTTACGTGTCTTAATTTAAGACAGCTCATACGTATGAAATTTTGCATGCGTAAGTGTTTCAGGCATTTATGTGTCTGAATTGGCATTTCAGACATATTTCTGTCTGAATTTAAGACACTTCTATTCACAGTGTACTGACTTGGAAGACACCATTGTGCTACTACGGACAAAATCGAGATTCGTCTTAACAATGTATTATCACTTGATTCTTATGCAAAATTTAACCTTTTGTTTTTGTCGCTTAACGAATAAATATTAATTATAACAATGAAGTTACAACTATTTTTACAGCTGCTGGAAAACTCTATGCTATGTAAGGATGTAGATTTCAGCACACTGTAATTCTTGCTCAAGTTTTTTTGATGTAGCTACATCCTCTTGCGTGAAGGTGTTAATTGACTGTTCCAATCATTCAAAACTATCCATTCTTCCTTCATACACTGATTCCATCTTTACATCCCCAAAGTTCTATTTCATCGAACAAAAGTGATTTATCAGATTTTCCATCTGACGCTATTTTTTCCCACTCTATGCTTTACAAAAGAATCTAGCAAAAGAAAGATGTAGAAGAACCCAATTAAAAAAAAAAAATTGTTCTCTTGCATGCACTTTCTTTTTATAGTATTTTAAACAGCTTTACTGTCACATGGGTTAAAGTATTTATTGAATTTTTTTGGTTCTACAAATCTTACCAAAGGTTAATTTTACAAATCTAATGAAAAGTTGATACAAATTTTATGCCTTTTGTTAAATTTCAGGTTATGCTTGATTTTTAATAGATAGCAGTTTAAAATTAAAAATTAATAAAATAGTATAAAACTGTGAGATGACTTATGTGAACTTCGATTAAATTCCGACAATTAATGAAAGCTTCTTGTATTCAAATATAACTTTTTAGCTATGTAAATTATGAATATTGTTAAATATGACACTACTATAATGATTATTTTTAATATTTATAAAATATCTGCTTGTAACATTATTTTTAACTCCAAAATATTACTTCTCCCACATTATTTAACACATTCGCTGCCACTGACGCGCTGGCGCGTCAGCATGGCGCTACCTCCCATGCCGGTGACGCTCTGGGGCGTCAATCGAGTATGATAAGTAAACTGCTTTAGTTTTAGTTCGGATTTGGAGGTTGAACGATGAGGTTTTTGTGGCACGTTAGTGAAGCATTATTTTTATATTTTCAGTGCGTGGTTTTTAAATTTTGTGTTTAATTTTTTTTTTTTTTTTTTTGTGCAGCCAACGTTTTTAATCATTAAAACACTTTTTTTAAATTCGGCTTCTGAGGATGGATATATAAATTTTGGTGGCAGCGAATGTGTTAAAATTTTTTGATTAATTAATAACCGCCACAGTTTAGGGAAAAAAAATTGTCAAATATCAAAATATCAGGGAAAATAATATGTAAAGAAAAACGCGCAGTCATAAGTTATTAATAGTAAGTAAAAAAAAAAAAAAAAAAAATAATAATAATAATAATAACACTAGTCGGAAAATGCAGGGAAAATAGTCGAAAATGCGAGGGGGAGGGGGGGAGAAATCGAACTATGGGATGGTTAGACTCGGCACCCTAGTCCTTTAAACGAGGCTCATTACGTCTCACCTAATATGTGAATTCTTAATGTTTTAAGTAAAATCTGTCATGGCCGCAATGTCCTCCATGTCCCCATCAAAAATTATATCTCTGGGGGTCACCGAAGCGGGAGAGCCATCCCTTCCCTGGAGGATCAAAATTGGGATAGCATGTCTCCGGGGTGTGTCCCAGACCGTCGCCAATTGCCCATCTGCGCAGCACTAGTGCGACGTAAAACCCAACCATCCTTAATGTTTTAATTTTTTTTTTTTTTACTTTATTTTCATCCACAAAATGTAAATTTTCTAACACACTTCCAAAGTTATTTTTTGCAGAATTGCATTTGAAATGACTTCGATTTCAATGCCCATTCTTTACAGTTTTTCTGTAAATTGAGAATATCATGAATTTGAATATATTCCTTTAAGATTGCTCAATCTCACTGACTCATAAAATATAAATAGACACTCGTTTTGAAACTATTTTCTTATAGTATTTTTTATATTTATTGGAAAAAATTGAAGCAATAAATGATTTTACAGGGGCGTAAATTAGAGTGCATGTGACATCATGCTTATGGATATAATTTCGTTCGAAAGTATGCTAGAACATTCATATATAGTTTCAGAATTCACTTCAAAATTAAATATTATTCGTTTCTTTTTCATATCATATGCCACTAAAAAAATAATTTTTGCCAACTTGATTTCTCTAGCATCTTAATTTAGACTTTTTCGATTTTGACTCATTAAAAACTAGAAATACTTCCAAAAGTGTATCAGAGAGTAAACATTTTGAATATAAAGGAAGCTTTTCCCAAGAAAATTGAAGTAAACGGAAATAAGAATTCTGATGGAAAAATTCAAATTTATTTTAAGAGTATTTTTAAATGGTTAAAAATGGGAAAACTTTTTTTAAATTTAAAAACTTTAAAATAAATAAAATGATATTTCGAAAAGTTAGGATGGCAATGATTTGAGAAAAAAATTGTTTCTTTTCTCAAAAGTAATGCATAAATACATCCATTTTAGAATACTTTTTATGTTCAATATTAGGAAAACTTAACTTTTATTAACTTCAAGTGACGCTGTCGGAGAGGAAAAATGATTTGCTTTTTAAGCATTTTTCGAGTCTGGATAAATATCATAAAATATTTTATTTTTCATTTCCATTTCCCAAGGCTTTATGAGACTTTAGTTAGTGGAATAAAATATTTCCAATTTAAATACTTGACGACATTTTAAATTTTGAGGAATTTATTTAGGATACATCTATAAGAAATATATTCTGCTATTTACGATTAAAAAATTGTATTGTATAATACGTATACACCGGGGCAGAGAGAGCGTGTATAAGAAGTATGTCTTTTTTTTTTTTTTTTTCTTTTTTTTTAAATAAGTGTCACTTTTATTATTCACAAACTAAACTTGTCTTAGCGTCCAAAATTACTTTCTATTAAATCGTATTTCCAATCACTAAAATATAGAAAAATTTATAAACCGTAAATGGTAAAAATGGTTTAGGGTAAAATGTTGCTAATATTTATAAGGTGCATTTTATAAATATTGAACCGGATCTTGTTTCTCCAGATCGGTTTTTCGAAAACTGTTACGATGGAAGAGACCTGGTGCCGCCATTATGAACCGGAATCAATGTGCCAAGGTCTGGAATGGAAGCACACAAGATCACTGCCGCCACATAAAGCAAGACCGCTTGAAGCAGTGAGGGCAAAATTATGATACATTTTTTTTCGACTAACACGGGCTACTACTTATCGCGTTTCTGGCCAAAGATGCCATAATTAACAAAACCTGGTATCAAGCAACACTGACCAGTAAAGCAATTAAATCAAAAAGGAACTTTCAAACTGGCTTGTGGTGTTATTCTACACGATCACACCTGCCCCCTACAGCAACTGCCGCCAAAAATGAGATGGGAAAATTTCAGAGAGTGGTCCTAAATCATTCTTCTTACAGTCCTGAACAGTCTCTCTGCAATTTTCATGTGTTTGGAGAATTCAAGCAGCATTTACATGGATGAAGACTTCAGTCCGACGCGGAAGTGCAGGATGATGTTCGAAATTGATTCTTGCAGTGAACATAGACTTTCTGTGAAAGGGCAATATACTGTCTAGTTTCTCACTAGGATATACACTTGAACCTGCAGGATCAATATTTTTGAATAAAAAGAACTGTTGTTGTTACTGGTGTGCATGCCTCATTATTTGTTGAATGTGTCTTATAATAATTCAAATAGGTGAATGAATAACGTAAATATACGGGAATCTTTCTTAAATAATAAATCTGAAACTACCAAACTATCTTCAAGACTATTAAAAAAAAAACAAAAAAAAAACTAAAAAACAAAATTTTATCCGTGTTTATTAAACAACGAAATCATTTTTATGAAAAAAAATTGTTGAAAGCATACACTAAAAGTGATGAAAAATATATAATTGCATTTAAAATATAAAATGCTAGATAGTAAAACTTCCAAATAAATGCCCAAATCATAGAATACGAAAAAATATATGTCATTATTTTTAAAGTTATAGACTTTTTATTAATATGTAATAGTACAGTATTTCTTTAAAAAGTTATGTATATTTTAATGTATTTTGTTTATTTAAATATACAGTATTTTCAAAAAACCTTGATGGTCGTTTTAATTCCTTAATAATGATCCTACATATTTATTATAAATTGCTTAAATAAAATAAATATTTTAATAATTAAATTAATAATTAAATCTTAAATAAATATTATACATTTCTTAAAAAGAGTTGTTAGAGAAGTATTATAACCTGCTAAAGTAAGGATCTTCGATATATATTATGAATTGCAAAGCTATGTAAAAAAAAGAAAAAATAAAATAAAAATTATAGGATCAAAAAACATTATAGGGTCAATAATTTCAAGGTATTTAATTTCCAGTTTTACAAATGTTAATTTTTTTAATAAATCTTCCGTAACAATATTAATAATAATAATATAGTGTAGAATGTGCACAATACACTGATAACATTTTGTGAAAATTTTCAAATTTCTCCGCAAAACTATTAAACAAAATGGCTGACTTATGCGACTCTTCAAGTCTCCACTGAAGAAACGATAATGTCAGATCTCGTATCAGGGGTTATATACAAATTACGAATAAAAAACTGATGAAATAAAAAATAACATAATTAAATTTTAATTTTGCAAATTTATATCGTAACAATTTTGTTTAAAAATACGTCTAGGGCTTTTTATCATACAATACTAATATTTTGTACATGATTTAACCCTTTATCTACTGCGTCACTTTATAGCACCATTAGATTAAAAATAAATAAAAACCGATTTGATGTAAGAAAGGTCAAGGGTTTTTACAAGAATAGAATAAATATACCTCACTTTAATTTCGCCACATGGCACAAGACGCTACATGTAGCCGTTTTTGTTCACGAAAAGAAATTAAAGTGTGTTGTCGCTGATTTTGATTGGCATTTTTCAGGATCTTCCTGTGCGTTAAAATTAATTTATATATCACTTCAAGAATCTATCATAAGTCTTAGAAATAATATAAAGGACATAAAAATAAATTTTCTTCTTTGCATTTATTTATGGTTTTGACCTCTTTTTCAGCCTCTTTATACCAGTGGTACACTAAATCCTTGTTAAATACTAGAATGATGTGATATGTATAATATTTATTGCTACATCTTTAAAATTTTTTGTCAAGTAACTAAAAAAATGAATTTCGTCATGCTGGTTGGGAGATAATGAGGTTGCAATACAGTAACTAATAATTGGTGTTTCATAGTACTGGCTTTAACACCTTGAAAATGCGTCCAATGGTTTCTTACCCCTCTTTATCATATTAATGACATCGTTCATGCTATCATTTTGTTTCTTTCAATTCCTCTGCCTAACTTTCATCTACTGTTCCGGAATATTATCCAAAGTTTCCTATATCTCTTTATTATAGAAACGTCTTCTTTTAAGCCTCTATTTTATTTCACCAACCAAGATTCGTGTGCGAAAGCAATTTATAAGGTTATACCGCAGGCATTAAGTTTCCGGGCCTAGGATTGTTCGGGCGGAGAATATACTGCTGAAAGCAGTAGGGACCCCAACCGATTCATAAAATAATTTATTTCTTTCGGCTTGCATGCAGGAAGGATCCCTTATCGACATTTTGACCAGTTTCCATGGAACATAGTTTCAGATTTTGAAAATTTTTAGATTTTATATTATAGGTGATACAATTGAATATATAATTACCCTTGAAGTGCGCCAAGCATATCCATTTATACAGACTGCTTCCCGTGTTGTGAGAACAGGCCAGAGTAAGAGCCAAGATGACTCACCAATGCTTGCTAAAATTGACGAGTGCCTCTTTAATACTCGCGTAAATGTAGGGGCCTAGCTTGGCCTAAAATGTTTGTATTGGTTTAACTATAATGAGGCAGGTTCCAGTCCATAAACATTCCTAGAAACAAGTAAATAAAACCATAGAAAAGTCACAATAATATGATTATACATACCGCAGGGAACGAATACAGTAGCTTGTTTAGGAATAGTTTTCCACAGCTTATTACAAAATCTCTCATTGACAAATCCATAGCTTAGAGTACAATGTAATTCTCTAGAGTGTAGACGGCTACTTGTGTTCTGTTTGTTGAAAATTAATCTCAAAAAGTGACTCATTATTAAAAAAAAAAAAAAAAAAAAAAAAAAAATCTATTAAAATCATAAAAGGATTTACTAATTATGACTACCCTGAAATGATATTTTCTGTCAAATTTGATCACTAATCTCACCAAGTCGTCAAGTTTATCGTCATTGCAGTTGCTGGTCTTGTCGTCTATTTTGGCGACATGGGGACCAAATTTCGCTGTATCCTATTTATCTGATTACTGGGAATTTTACCTTCAGTCCACATTTTCTTAATTACTTCTACATTTTTCACAAGTAGTGTTTCTTAAATTCTTATTGGTCAATTCCTCACATTCCAGATAATTCTATTGGTTCATCAGCATTCGATTCCTGTATAAAATAGCACTTCTCTCACATTTCTTTATGGACTGAAGACAGTATGCTACATGCTACCGAAACAACTGTCTGCTTCCCTTTTTTTTTTTTTTTTTTTCTCTCTTTGCCGTTCTAGACGTTGTAGTTTTCCTTAATTTTAATTATCCACCACTAAGTTTCTTTTCAATATTAATACCCTCTAGTAATGGTTATAAATTATAAAAAAATAAGTAGAAATAAAAAATCTTAATGTACAAAAATATTTTAAAATTTTGTCTATGTTAATTCTTTACTTATTTAATTTATCTATTTATTCAAAATTAGAGTATATATATATATCACTAAAAATTAAAGTCAAATAATGAAGAAAAAAGCAGAAAATATCTTTTCTTTTTTCTCCAGAACAAGTTTAAATATTTCCTCTTATTCAGTCCGAACTGCTTTTTTTGCTTTGATATTGAACATTGCATTTTTATTTATGGTTAAAATGATTATTTACACTTTATTTAAAAACAATTCGTTTGCATAATTTTTATAACAAAATATTAATAAGTCAATCAGAAAATTCTAAACAAAAAGTCATTTCCCTTCCAGACCTATTTGATTTAATGAAATGTAAATTTCATGTTTTTTGTACTTCATTTAAATTTTTAAAATATCTCGACCATTACTATATCAAAAAGTATTCCTGTGGAATAACTCCCGCGGAAAGAATTAAATTATACATGCATAGTCATTTTATTATCTTGACACTTTTTTTTTTTTTTTTTTTTTTTTTATCGTTTCTGATAAAGAAGAAGCAGAAAAAAATGCAAATTATTAATTGTCTGTTTCAATACAATAATTAATTAAATATTTAATGTTTTTTTTTATTTTAACTGCAACTTTTTTAGCTTTTTGAAATGCGTTCTTTTATTTGTTTTATTCCACAAGAACTTTTTTCCTGCACATTTTCCAATCATATTTTTAATTTAATTTAATTTTATTCTGTACTCTCATCCCAACTTTTTATTTTTTCTTTTATATTCATTTGATCATAATTATTTATTCAGCAAAAATAACTTTGTTTTCATTTCCAAATCTAGAAAATTGATTTTTTTTATCACTCTTCTTTCATCTTTTTAAAACGTGGTGCTATTTTGTGCAATAATAATGGTTATGTAAATTTACGAGAAAAAAGTATGTTTCATATAATTTAATTCTACTTGATCAGTTTTACAAAGCAAGAATATAACTTGCTATTTGAATGAATGTATTTCTTTCATTATCTAATAAAAAATGTAATTTTAATACTCAAAGTTTATTTTTTTTATTTTTTTTTTTTTTTTGTACTTAACAATACCTATTTTAAATAAAGGTTATCTATTTTTGGTGCATTGTAGTAAACTGACTAAAATTTTATTGTTTTATTTCGTTGCACATTTGAAAATGTTCTGCTAAAAATATCTTAATGGTATTTTCAAACAAATTATAAGGGAAATTGAGAAGTTTAAAATATTTTGTGTATTAAAGTCTTAAAATTATAAAAATATCCATACATATGTATTGAATTATAGCAGTATTATACTCATCGAAATTTCTGGAAAGCTATTTAAATCTAAATAATTTTTTTTTTTTTTTTTTAAATCATCCCTACTAACTAATTTTACATTTTCTTTTTCGATCTTACATTATTACAGTCTAACAATATATTCTAAACATATTTAGGTATTATTTTGTAGATTCACTTATAAGTTATTATTTATTTATTATACAGGGTATCCCAAAATTACAATGACAAACTGAGGAGATAAGGCCCATCATAAGGATTCAGAATTGCACAGGAACCTATGCCCGCAAATGTTATTTTAATCCTTTAAGAACAAGGTGTTTTGGGGGTAATTTTTAACAGATGACGGCGGTATAAACGTAGAAATACAACTCTAATTTAATGTAAATAACATCTGAAAAGATGAGGAATACATAGAAACTTATGATTGCAAACATCATATTAATCCTTTAAGGATCGGATACATTCTGGTGTGTTTTAACACTAACGGCCGTGTATGAAGATTATAAACTGCTCATGTGTAGTCTAGTATTTTATTTATTTGTAACTCCGCCTATCTTATAAATTTTAAAATCCAATCCATCACTTTACAAAATCATACGCAATATTCGTAATTAATACAATCAGTGTTTTAAGTACATCGATTAGAAACAATATTATTACTACGTATATCTTTTTATGTTATCATTTGCACGAAAAATATGTTTGTTGATAATTTAAAATTTAAAAGTCATTTTAAATGGCATTTGCGGGCAGTCAAGGTCAGTTTAAATGGCATTGGTCAGTTTAAATGGCATTTGCGGGCATGGGTTCCTGCATAATTCTGAATCCTTATGATGTGCTGTATCTCCTCTTAAAGTTTGTTGCTGTGATTTCGGGACATCTTGTATATATACATTAAGTTTGAATACTAAACATAAGTTAAATTTTAGCACTCGAAAAAAATATTTTTGAAATTAACTTGCCAATGAATTCACAAAGTAATACCCAAATATGTATATATTATATTTTCAAACTATAATTATGTAAAATCAAATAAAAAATAATTAACAGTTATCATGTAAAAGGGTTATTTTTATAAATTTAAATAGTTTTCAGATTTTTTAATATACTTGATACTGTTATGTTTCAATTCATTTGTATACAGATTTTCACAACTCTAAGACAGTAATTTACAGAAAACGTTACTATTCATGATGTTCACAATTCCCTTAAGGCATTAAAAGAAAAAAAAAAAAAATAGAAGAATTATTGTCAGTGTAAAAAAAGTATGAAACTTTGCAAAAAAAAAAAATGCAAAAACTAACAATGATTATTTGAGGTCTAAATAATAGCACAATCACACAATCATTCATCAGGCAAAAAAAAAAATATATATATATATATGTATATATATATATAGTCATAAGTGTAAGATAAAAGCAGCCACGTACAAACATTATCTCTACTCAAAACTATTGTTGAAAACATATGTAATTAATGGTGTTTGTTTACAAATTTTTTTATACTTATTACCTTTCCAATACGAATTATTCGGTGCATTTTAATATAACTTTTCATAAGGGTTATTATTATTTTTTTTTCTTTTAATTTAACTTAAAAAACTCTTTGGGATTATTCAAAACTAGTAGAAAAATAAAATTAAAATAATTCGAAAAACTCAGTTAACACTTTCGCGACCGCATGTTTTTTGTCTTTTTCACCATAAGGTCCGCTTGTAGGCGCTATTATTCTCAGTTGCAATATTTCAGAACAAAACTTTCCGTATTAACATTTATATTACAAATGGATATACATTATATTTATACACTTTTTAATCAAAGCATTTATATCTATAGTATATTGATAGTAAAAATGTGAATATTGGGTATACTTTTAAGAAATAAATAACACACAAATTGCGAAAGAAACGCCCACTGGAGGAGTTAGAGATTTTCAAATGACGTGAATCTACGTCAGCGGTCGTGAAAGTGCTAATAAGTAAGTGCAAATGTCATACAACTGCGTAGAAAAATATCGAAAGTCTTAATTTTAAAGATGATGACATTCGACACAATTTCGTTCATTAAATTGGAATGATTTGTCATAATATTGTTGAAATCACAAATAGAATAATAATAATAAAAAAAAAAAACTCTCTTCTGAAAGTTGCGCTGCGTATCGGTATCACGACCATTATAATAAAAATTGTAATCCTAGTTGCGTTGCTAATAATACAGTCAACTGGCAAAACTAAAATATGACTTAGAGTATACTTTAACAGACTAACAATTTAAACCATGAAAAAAAAAAAAAAAAAAAAAATCATTTTTAAACGTATTTCCCTAAGTGCTACTTAAATGTACTGTTCAGAATTTTTAAAATATCGACTTCTTTTTTTCTTAGTTACCTTTAGATTTTCCGGAATGAAACGTCTATGAAATTAATTTAATAGACTGTTTAATCATTATGTAGGATTCTTAGACTAACTGTTGCTTTAGCTATGTCTAGAGTTTATGCCAAACAACATCTATTGATGCTTGTAACTTCGCCAGATAAAAGAAGATTCAGAGTTCTTAGCAAGTAAGAATAAATTACTTTTTATTTCGTCACGAACAAATGCGTTCATATGACAGCAGTTTTATTTTTATTTAGTGACTGCAAATGGAAAAATGTCTCATATCAGTTGGAATGGTATGGTACCAAAATACACAGAATTATGTGCCTCTTATTTATTACGTTACATGACGTTTTCTTTCCTAAATAGAAATAAATCCAACATAATAATTAAAGCGTTGACATTGCCACAACTAAACTTTTGTGGAAATTTCTTCCTTTCCTTTGCCAAGTGAGAACAACATGTCCCTGTGATATTTTCTGACATTTGTCGGGACCATCTAGGAAAATCGGGTGGTGGTGGTTGGGTTTTTACGTCGCACTAATGCTGTGCAGATGGGCAATTGGCGACGGTCTGGGACACACCCGTAGAGGTGGTCCGGAGACATGCCATCACAATTTTGATCCTCCACGGAAGGGATGGCTCTCCCGCTTCGGTGACCCCCAGAGGTATAATTTTTGATGGGAACATGGAGGACTTTGCGGCCACGGCAGATTTTACGTGCACCAGCCACCATTAGTGTACACGACGGTCTTTGGCCGGCTCGAGTACCGAACCCGCAATCTTCCAAGGAAAATCGTGAAAAAACAATTAGCAGAATTCACATAGGGTTTCACAGCTCCGGTTGTGGGCACCACACCATATCTTTTAACAAAAAGTAAATAGGGTGGATTTGAGTACTGTCAAACATGTATTGTGACAGTACGCAGTTATTGCGCTAAAATCGAATTCAATAGACGCATTTGCTTAGTAAGTGAAAAATTTCGAAACAAACTTTTGAAAAAAAAAAGCAACACGAAAGAAATTTCTGAATTTTTTCAATGTGCGATAAATCGACGGGAATTAGTTAAAAAATGTAAGTGTAATTTATATTCATGCAGTATATTCAATATATTTTGTGATGCAATATCGAATTAAGCCAAAATTTGAATGAATATAGTTTTTTCTGTCATTATAAAAGTGATTGTCATTCCCGGTTGTGAGCACCTTCATGTAACCGGTCGTGGGCACCCATGTTTCTTTCATTTAAAGTGTGTTTTTGACTTACAAATTGTCAAATATGGTCGTTTAAAACAACATAAGATATTTTATTAGTGCTTTATGTATTTTTAGGCATTTTTAGTCCTTTTTAGCCATTTCAACCCCGGAAAAGTCAACCGATTCAAAAGAAATGCATTTTAAGGCGATGGTTAAAGCCATTTAGGATTGCTTAGTATATACGAAATCCATAAAATCGACTGCCCGAGAATACGGACCTCCTTGCAGCTTCCGTGTCCCTACAGAAGAAGCATAGAAAAAGTAAGGGAACTCCACTTGTCAAACTGCTGACCGAGCGCGCTAAAAATAGGAACATTCACAATTAGGAGATGATGTCGATTTCTGCATTATTTGTTTGGAGCACCTGCGATCATGCCGAACAAGAGAAAATTCAATCAAATGCAACGAGTATGATTGTCTGGTGCATTTGAAATGTTCCAATATACATGGAAATTATTTTTTTTACAAGTATTGCACTTTTGATTTGAAGGATGAAGAAGATGACAAATAAAATTGGGAAAATGCCATTTTCTGTTATTATTTCGGCGACTGATACCTTACAAAATGAATAAATTTTGTTGTTTTCTGTATTTATAGTGTCCCCCCCCCCTCCCATTTTTAGCGGATTTTTCAAGTGTGCCTACAACCAGGTACAAAATGTTTTTTAGCAAAAAATGATCACTTCTCAAAATTGTTAATAATTGTTTTCTGGTTGACGGTATCAATATAGCTACTTTATAAGACGTTAGCTAAGGCTTCTAGCTTTCCATTGATATTCTTATGTTTGCATAATATCTACTCTATCAAAAAACATAAGCCAAAATCAAAACTGTGCCCACAACCGGAGATGTTCCCTTATACAAATATTCAGAAATAAAAATACTTATGTTTCTTCCGCTGTCTTGCATTGGATGCTTGTATTATTACGTAAAAAAAAATTAAATTATTTGTCGTAAGTGAAGCGAAATTTGATAAGTAAATATACAATGTATATTAAATAACTTGAATAAGTCCTTTTTTTTTCAAAATTTTCTGTAATTGCGCATCTTTTCCGTGGAGGATAAAAATTGTGATGGCATGTCTCCGGACCACTCCTAGGAATGAGTCCCAGACCGTCTCCAACTGCCCATTGCTCAGCACTAGTGCGACGTAAAACCCACCAACCAACCAACCTACAAATGCATACTGCATTTATATAAGCAACACGTATTAAGGTTCAATTAATTGACACTATGTATCAAAAATCATTAATGGATATTAATAAATCTAAAAATATTGTATATTATAAAAAATTATACATTGAATATATCACAGGAAGTTATTTCACTTGATAGAAAATATCTTAGATCAAAACTCCTAATTCACTTGACCGAAAATATCTTACATCAAAATAAAAAGGCGTTATTAGCTTTTATGACTTATTGCTTAACAGAAACTTGAACGTTTGAGTGCTGCAAATAAATTATTCGAACGTGTGACATAATGAGAGAATCTACAATTTATCCAGTGGTTTTCAAAGATATATTTAAAAATATATCCTTGAATTTTTCCTTATGTTTCAACTAAGTAATTCTTCGAATATAGGAAATACTTATGTATGCTATTACTTAAGACTTGGTGAGGAATCCTTTTCTAACATCATTATCTGTGTATGCAGCCATGCAATGTTTCGTAATAAGCATTTTTAATTTTTTTTTTCAATGCTAGTACAGAGCTTTGTTTTAACCACCACATTCAGAAGAATCGACTTTTTTTTTTTTTTTTTTTTTTTTCTTTCTTTCTTTTTTTTTCAAATACATGTGTAACTCCTTTCAAAGATTTTTTTTTTTATTATTATTATGAATTTACCTTATCTAATTAAAAAGCTATTATACGGATACAAGTTTAATTTAATAATAAAAATCCTAGATTAAAATTTATCTATAATAATTCCTTCACATTTTTCAAAGTATGTATATCCGTCTTGATTAAATTTTTCATTAATACGAATGTAATTCAAATAAAAATTTTAAAGTGCAATAAAGTTTTAATAAGATTACGATAGAAATGGAATTAAAAATATTTTCATTTTGGATGAAAGAATTACTTACATGTAACACAAAACCCCTGCAATAAATATAATAAGTAAACACTGTCTATGCAAAAACAGCGGCTCTTTCTCAGTTTAGGCCAACAGTTTTAGAGCTGGATCGCTGTTGTATTTTATAATTAATATGGAACATCATCCAGTTAAACTGTAACAGAGTTCTTTCAGTATCAAATACTGTTTATAATTCTCTGTGTTTAAGTAAAATATTTATGAAAAAATGAATTGTGTTCAATTAACTGTAAAGTTAAAAGTTTTTCCGAAATAGTGATGTATATATGGACCACAAGTTCAGTCCCTTGTTGAAATGACAACTAAATGTATAGAGCTTAATGATACACGTTTGAATAACATTAGTTTAGAGATGTTCGCTAAAACGATTTTGACCGAAACCGTTTTTAGCAAAATATTTTTAATTTCCTGATATCACTACTCCGATATATTAGCGCATACGCCAAAGTATATTTTACATAGTTGCATACGATTACAATGCACATACAGTTCAACTTTTAACTACTATGTACTTTTGCTCGTTACTTACAAATTATGCATCAAAATGTGCAAAGAATACAGTTTGTTCCACATTTATAAATACAATGCAAATAACATTAATTTACTGGTTGTTTAAAAGAAATAATGTAATGTCGGTAATAAATTTTAATTAAAAATGAGGATGCATCAATGGTAGAAGTATTTCATATATATATATATATATATATATATATATATATTGTGTTATTTTATCAAGAAACGAAAATATTCAGCGTTGCCAAATTTAGGGACTCTTCTATTCCATTACCACCAATAATTTTGAGGAGTGATATTTGGTATACATAATGGACGAATAACTTTCGAAGTGATTTGGAAACCCTTAAAGCTGAAATTTCGTCGGGGATATTGAATATAAAAGTTCTTAAATTTGGCAACACTGAAAATATTCAATACAGTTTTACAAAAAATACTATAAAAATATTCATTTGCATTGCATTTCAGTCATTAAATGTAATACATAGAGTGTAAAATTTCTCTTTGTAAATCATTATCAAATCTGACACTGCATTATAAATATTTCTTTTATAGTATATATATATATAGATAGATAGATAGATAGATATAAAAGATCATTTTCTTAACGCTTTTTCAACATCTTGCATTTTTCGCCATAAAATTTTAGAAAAATATTAATATATTCTCGAAGTTAAGAAATATGTTTGTATGGCACGTATAATGAAAATAAAATATGGCTTCAGATGTCCAGATATTTCTTCCATTCCATAACGGCAAAAGGCCATTTGTGAGCTATAAATATTGATCTATGGAGATTTTACCTGAGTAAGGAAAGATATGAAGAAATGTTAGAAAGATATTAGAAAATTAATCTATGAAATTTTTACTTTTATTAGGTAAAAAAAAAGTCTTAAATTTTAATTTTTTACAACATATTAATTAATTAATTTTTATTTTTATTTATTTATTTATTTATTTTGTCGGAAATAGAATTTTTATCGAAATTATACTCTATTGATATACTGGGGAAAAAAATGGAGAGGTTTAGAAAGCATCGAAAATAAAATAATATAATAAATAGAACCCTATTAATTTTTTTAAAAAGAAATTCACCAAAATGTCTTCTTATAGTAAGTATTTTACAAATGCAACTTGGTGGAATTTTAACGAATAGACGCTGAGATATGGCTATTTTCAGATACACGTAAAAAGAGTAGTAACTGCGGCACTTGTCGGGGGATATATATATAAAATCAGCATAATTTTTATTATATATTTACAAGAACGTATCATGTTATGAAATCCGCTTGCTTGTTTTTCGATTCCGTTTGTAAGGTATTTCATGCTACCTTACATTTGTAAAAATAACATAATGGTTAAGAAAAAATATATATTTGCATATATATTTGCACATAAGATTTCATGAAATTGAAGCCAATTTCATGAAATATTTAATTTCAGATTTTTAATAAATTTGTGTAAAATGCGACAAAATAGCTAAATGTGGTTTTTAGACATGTAAGCCTAATTTTCAAAAATTATATATTCTAATATTCTATTCCCTCTAAATTCTCACATGAAGGGCCCCTTTACAATTTCTTGTCGAGGGCCTCCAAAGGAACAGTCCGGGCCTGGTACTCTGTAAAAAAACAGTTCTACAAAAATTTCATTTGGTAAATTTGTTATTAATATTTGATTTGATAATTTTAGGTGTGACAAACTTTTTTTTTTTTTTTTTTTTTTTTTTAATTGAGCAGAAACCGAAATTGAAGCAAGTTTTTCTCTATAGCGTATAAATTTTTGCCAAAACAGGGTGTATACCGATACAATGTCTTTATTTTCTGTAGTTACTAGTAAGTTTCCTGTTTCCAAGATTAATTATAATTAATCCTGGGAACATACTACGAAATTTACCAAAAATTATATTGGAGGACGTGTCACAGACGAAATTGTGTAGGTTGACACCCTGTATTAACAAAAATCTATACGTGATTGAGAAAAACTGTCTTCAGTTCGATTTCAGCACACTAAAAAACATAAAAATCAGCCAAAATTATCAAAATCAAAATTTTAGATGTAGCTCTGTGAAATTGGAAGCACTCTGCCAAACTTTAGCAACACATTTTATATTTTATTTGCTGGGATTTACTGTTTAATTGTCATGAATGGCTCAACGTAAAATTTGGCGGCTTTGTTTGCGGCAACGAGGTTTCAATTTTTTACAGTTTAGTATGCCAAGTTTTCTAAAATTGGTATTGCATTGGTTAGTAATTTATGCAAGTTATGAATTAAAAACTTACGAAAAATTGTCTACGTTTTTAAACAAAACCTATATTTTTATAAATATATGTGGTATTTTTTTTATATAAATAAAGTTAATTAAAAGAAATATATCACATTCTAATAAACATTTCATGCAGTGTTTATTAGATATTTTTTTTATTTATGGCGAAAACAAAATCACACAAAAACTATTAAATCCATTTTATTATGTTTTGTGTAACAGTGTATATTGTCAAAAATTACTTGTGCACCTTTAAGGGCCGTATTCACCAAACTTCATTGATCGAGGATTAAACGATGGATCAGCAAATCCGAGAATCAAAGCTAACACTGGATTAAATTCCTACGGCATTCACCATCAGCCGATTACGTAATCCATGGATTAACTGGAAGAGAAATAAAAGCTTCTTTTTAATTGGCCAAGAACAAAGATAGCCGTTCGGATTCACCGTTCGGCTTCAATTAACCAGGGATGAGAATTTTCAGACTTTTGTAGGAATTTCAGACTCTTCTTAATTTTTTAAAAACAATTTTCAGGTTTTTGCTTCTAAATATTTTTATTTTTGTTCAATTTTCTTTCTTTTGATTGTTTCTAAACAATTTATTTTCATATATTCTCCAATTTTGCTTATAGAAAGTATGATTTTGTGTATCTGTTTCTTCTTTTATTACTAAAATTAAATTATCTTTGAGTTTTGCTGATACTTTCAGACTTTTTGTCTATTTCCCACTCTTATCTCTGATTAACTAATCAATCGGATTTGAAGATTAGAAAGGGTAAAAAGCAAACTGGCACGGCAAAATACACGGTTTTCGCTCTTGCTTACTTCGCTTTTGTTTACGCACGGATTAAGAATCAATTTTACTTTATAACATTTTATAAAAGAATAATCACGTAGACGACAACAGTTTACGCTACGATTTAAAAATTTGATTGTTATGGATAAGAGAAAAAATTTCTCCGAACTACGTCCCCCCTCCCCCCCCTCCAAAAAAAAAAAAAGTATGCCACTGACTGTAGACCAATTACAGAAGCTATTTTCAAGCAGTCTTCACAAATTAGTGATTTTTTTAAGGAAAATATTTTTAAATAACTATAATTAGTTTTTCTTTATTTTAGTTAGCTCATTAGATTACTTAAAAATGTGGAATAAGTTTTAAGCTAAAACATAACCAAAGAATGCAAATGAAGATAGCTTTTCCCTTGTTTCATTTATTTACCAGTTTTCAGTAGTTATTTTGGGTACATTTCTAAGTAATTAATAAAAAGGTTAAAAAATATACAAGTTTATTAAATAATTTTATGAGAAATTGGGAAAATATATAAATTAATGAAAACTTTATAAGCTAAAACCATAAATTATGAAACACGCAACAATTGTTTCCGTCGAAGTACAACCTTTCATTAGGCAGAAAAAAGTAAGCACGATAATTCGTCACGATATTATTGTTGTACACATTTGTAATTTAAGGTGCTAGTTTACAAACTTCATTCAACACAAATATTTTGGTGAATTTTCTATACATTATAGTTATATCATTATATCAAAGATATTTGTTTAAAACTGTAAAGTTTAAAATTTCTGCTATGCTACGCATTAAAATAAACCAATTTGTGAATTAATCTTTAACGATTAAGCTCATGAAAATGAAGGAGAAGATATATATCTTTATTGATAGCAAAAATCACTTAATCAGCAAAATTTTATTTGACATGACAGAACAGAGTATAATGTCGTCAGAAATGATATTAACTTAATTCAGTTTTAATTAAGTAAAAACACAATGATAAATGTGTATCATTAAATAATTAAAGCATATTTTTTAATCAAACTCTTATTCAAAATCAGGTATTTAAAGACTGTGTTTCTTTTTAAAAGATAAAAAAAAAAAAAAAAAAAAAATCATCAAAATGATTTTATAAGCATTTTGCTGCTAATAAAACATTATTTATATTTCTTTCATGTTCAATGTTTACGAAGCTGAGCTGCGGAGTGCGCATGCGTTACAAAAAGATCCGAGAATTATCTCTGTTAATCCTCCGATATTCGAGGATCAAAAACGATGTGTTAAAGTAGCCGGTGAACTGCGGATTTTCGTTGGAGAATAACGATTTTCGTATTATCCAGCGATTACCGCTGATTTGAGGATTAATCCGAGTGTTAAGAAGTTGGTGAATACGGCCCTAAATGTGTTATAAATATAGTAAGAAAAAAAAAATTGAATGTTTCCATTAAACCCCATAGTGAATCTGTCTACTTTTATCTGGCACAGCAAACCAATTACACTGCGCTTTACGGTAATGTGTCCGAAATTTTTTTGCGTGTTGCTGTATAGAAACCCGTGTTATTATACATACTATCTTTTAGGGAAAAAGTACTATAATGAACCTGAATGACATCTATAAGTTTTCAGGAATCTAAAATTATTTCTTGAAATGAGAGCGCACACAAACAAAGAAAACAAAAATTAAATGCCTTTCAACTATCTTTAAAATTACTGAAAATGCATACTATAACAAAAATGCACCTTTAGTGATTGATCTTTTAGTCAAAGATCTGAGGTTTGACTCCCAGTCCGGGCATTATTTTCACTCAGTTGGAAAAATAAATTTTCAATATACATGATTTTCTTCCCAATGCTGATTGTGTGATATTAATAAAAATGAAATTGATTTTGGTTTCGTTTCCTGAAATTTTTACAAACAATAAACTATTTTGTTATCAGAAAAAACACATTTGTTTGATACGTGAAAAGATTTTTGACCCCCCTTCTCTACTCTTCAATTCCTTTGTCTTAATATTTTAATTCTTAAGTTAAAAGATTAATTCGTTGCTCTTTTGTAGTAGATTTCTGTTAGAATATTGTTACTGTATTTATATGCTATGATTTTTATATCCACTTTAACTTTTTTCCCCCAAAACTCTTTCACAAAAAATCCTAAAGTTAATTGTTATAATATGTTCCATTAAATGACTGTCTCTAGTCACATTCGTCAATAATTCCTTAAAAATGATAATTATTTTTTATTTTAAACTTCTGGCATTCCACATTTTTAAAATTAAATCATATCCAAATAATCGAAAATGCTAAAATTATTTTTATTATCGTATACATACAGGGTGATTCCAAGCTGAACGTAAAAACTTTTAAGAGATCTAAAACACACACACACACACAAAAAAAAAAAAAAAAAAAAAAAAACACGGAATGTATATTCGGTTGGTTGGTTGGATTTTACATCGCACTCGTGCTGCGCAGATGGGCAATGAATGTATATTCGGAAACAAGATTAAAATCGGATGGAGAACAAATGAAAAGAATACGGTAAATTCGTTATTTAATGATGATGTATTGTAGAATAATACGCGTACAACTTAAATTTTGCAATAAATATGCTTAAAAACTTTACCATTCGAAATAATTCATGGTTGAGTGTGTTATTATTCGTTTAAGGTCTCTTTTCAGCAACGATGTATTTGAAATACTTTGCTAATCATTTAACTTTTAAACAGGTGCTATGACAGCAGTTGTCACGATTTACGAGATCTTATAATAGACACATTTCAAAAGGTTGAAATTTAGACTATATACCGAAAGCATATAACAATTTAAGAACGCTGAAACGCAGGACATATACATTGGAAAAATATTTCGTTGGGAAAACTCATTATTTTATTGACTGATTTTTAAATTGATGTTGTCATTTTAACAACAATTTTGTATAGCGAACCAAACCAACTTAATTCGATTGACCAAAAATGTATCGCTTAAAACGAGTCACTTTTTCTCGATTGTCTGATATGCTACGTTATAGATCTCTCTGTGATCAGCTAATGAGTTAACGATATACTAATTCAACAAATCTGTTTGTTTAAATAAATAACACCATTTTGTAGATTTTAACGAATATTAATTGAATCAACAAAACTGATTGGTTAAAATAGCAAATTAATTTGGTTATGAGTAACTAAATTTTTACTGAGGCTATGTTGAAAAAAAATATTTAACACAAATTTTGTTGTTTAAGAAAAACATTTTTTCTGTGCACCTCGCACATACCACCTTAACAGACGTTCACCATTGGGCTGCATTAAGGCTGTCTTCTGAATGGTAACCGAACAGACCTGCATTGCATAACGAAATGTTTGGGAATTTGCACCATAATTTATCTGAATATTGGACATTATGCAGCAGCAGGCAATATGCAGGGTGACCATGAACGACATTCATACCAGTATAACCAGTCCAAGCCCGTGATATCGCAGCATCTCGATATAGTATGTGCCGCATATTACAGAGGGAGAATAGACAACTATATTATTTGTGAATTGTCCAATCGCTGCTACCTGAAGATTATTTTCGATGTGTGGAATTTAAGAACTTACACATAGAAAAACGACGTGATAACCCAACGTTTCCTTTCTTTATTCCATGTGAAGCCTTCTTCTCTCGTGAAGTAATTCTATTAATACGATATTCATGTGTGGAGATATAATAACCCACAAAGAACGGTTTCATATGCTGCCCATCTGTGGTTCAACATGGATGTATGGGCGTGTAAGATTATTTAATCAGGTCATACCTTGCCCCATCACTTTCCCCTTACTGGACAGTCGGAAATATCACATTTTTCTGTAAATGGTAGTGGCAGAGTTGGTCAACATTGTTCTTTTGTCTGTTGTAATGTGGATCCAGTAATATGGGGTTCCAGCTCATTGCTCCCGTATCGTGCGGGATTACTTGAACAATACTGTTGCATCTCGACGTGCAATCGGTAACAAAAGTATCCGAACACTAGCAAAAATTCCTGTATAAAAAAAGCAGAATTAATACTGTTTTGTTAAATAAAACCTTGTTGAATCATGTTTTTAGACTGACTAAGAACAGGATTCGACAAGGATTTATTTAACAAAACAGTATTAACTCTATTTTTTTATATAGGAATTTTTGCTAGTGTTCGGATACTTTTGTTACCGACTGTATATAGCGTAATGGGCACGTCTTATGCGGCCTTATTCACCAAACCAGTGTTAACCCATGGTTCACGTAACACTTGTGTTAGAGTTAACACTCCTTTAACCCTGGGTTAGAAAGTTTTCGTATTCACCATCCGTGGATTAGTTGACCCCAGAGTTATATGTAAGCGTCTCGCTGATTGGTCAATAAAAGCGCAATGTATTAAAAAAGTAAACAAGTGTGTTTTCGCTGTAACTGTAACATGCTCATTTAACACCAGAGTTAACCTACCAATTTCGGAGGATTAAAAAAAGAGGGTTAACTCGAGTGTTAAATCGCTGGTTTTTCGTTGTGAATACCGATTTTGAGATAACCTAGCATATTCCCGGGTTAACATCAGTGTTAAAATTTGGTGAATAAGGCCGATGATCCACCACGTCCTACGAATCATCCCTTTACTCCGATACTAACCTCGCCGCAAGATTCTTCGTTCGCTATGCGGGTCATGATACCATGGTTGCTAGAGCACAAGCTCGTAATCGAAAGTGTACAGTTTCGATATTCGAGAAGGACAACGATAGTCTTGCACATTAATGTCACTTGTGCATGTAGAATCTGTCCTGGCTGAAATCTTTTCCATGTTACGTAAAAATAATACCTCTTGAGGTTATATAAGCGGTTAAGCTATCCACTCCATGCAGGTACAAATTCTGATGGAGTGTTTACCGATGGATAAAGCCCCACCAGTGGCCGAGATGGTTTTTTCTCGAAGATGGAAGACGGAAAATCATGGGTTCGATCCCAGATCATACCCGTCAACCTAGCCATTCAGAATTCTCCGTGGTTTTCTAATTCGCATGAATACTGGCTAAAAACCCTTGTAAAACTCCCACGAAAGGCATTTCCCCCGTAGGCCCCGATCCCAAAGTGTGGACAATTGTCCTTAACCCGAACTACACCAACGCCATTGTTTGAATCGTAGACTGTCGCCTATTGCCCGTAGCTTTAGAGCGACATAAAACCCACTCTCTTCCACCCCCTCTCCGCTAAATGGCGTTTTTCTAAGGGGTTCAACAAATCATAAATTGCTGTTGTGAAGCTTACATAATTGTGAATTGTAAAAAATTTGAGTACTTGTGAAATTAAGGTATACTCGTACTGTTACTCGTAGTGTAAATTATCACTAAATAAAGAATTTTTCCATCTATGGCTAGTTTGTAATTTCTACATCTTATTTCATCTTAAATCAGGTTTTGGATTCTTATAACATTATGTTTTGCTTTGTGTTTTCTACATCCTTTAAAAATTTGCACGTTAAATTTTGAATCACCTTTTATATATGTGCGTTTAGACATGAATCAAAGCATAGAAATAAATTTTAAATTCTGTTAGCTACGAAAAGGGAAAAATTGCATCGTAAAATTACTTTTAATAGCAAACGATTTAATTTGGTGTTTAGAAAAATATGAAAGCTATAGATAAAAAATGGATTGCTCATTAACCGTAATATACTTTAAAACAATCTGAAAAGAAAGCTTTACATTTATTGAAACACAAAAAGAGGGAATTTTTTAGTAATTAAAAATTTCATTACAAATGAGAAAAAAAAAAAAAAAACTTTGTTACGGCGATATTGTATTGGGAATAACAACCTACCATTTGATCCTATTATCTTTAAAAATAGTTTTAAATTGACGAAAAAATTCAATGAGAGCGTAATAGATTTCCTACATCTCCAAAAAATTAATCTTAACCTTTTATCTACCGCATTATAAAACAGACAAAAAATGTAATTGAAACATATATTTTAGTTACTTTTATAGAAACGCCATAATCGATATTCAAAAATAAATGACAAATACATAATGATAAGACATAAATGATAAAACCAAAATCACTTACATGATTTCCTCGCAATGATGATAACTCCTACAAAACCAATCTTGGCTAGGTATTTTTTAAAGATATATGCAATAAAAATTATGCATATCACCTCATCATAGTAATTAATAAGGATTATGTGAAATGGTACTTTAGTGTACCATTGGTGCGGAAAAGTTGAAAAAGGTATTTGGACCCTCAAAAGTGTAAAAAATTATTTACTTTTTATGTTTGATATATTTTTCTAAGATTGGTGGGAGAATCTTGAAGTAATATAGGAATTAATTTTAACGCACCTGAAGATCGTAAAAAATGCCAAGCAAAAACAACGAGAGCACTCTATAAAATCGTTTCTGGAACAAAAAAGCTACATGTAGCGCCTAGTGTCTTGTAGTGATATTAAAGTAAGGTACATATACGTTCTATTCTTATAAATAGCTTTGACATAGCTTCCATAAATTCGATTTTACATGCTTTTTAAATGGTACTTTAAAGTATCGCCAATATACAAAGGTTTAAGATTAGATACGTTCAAAAAGGATAAGTTTTTATCGAAAAAATGCTTTTATTATATTTAAGGGATTTCCCATTATTAAGATTACATAACTGCCAACTTGTACGTTTTTTTTTTTTTTTTACCAAAAATTTTTGAATTTTTTTTTTCTTTTTTCAGTTTTCTTCGATTAAATATGATGAAATTTTTACAAAGAAATATTGGTGATAAAAAACCGTTCAATTAGCACCTATGAGATCATAATGAAATGTAATTAATTTTTGAAATGTGCTATAACATTCCATACGGCGTTTTTTATCTTTCTTTGTTTTCAAAATACTTTTTCAAAAAGTAAAACAACAGCTTTTCATGTTTTACACTGTCTATTTTAAAATATGAAAACAGGTTTCTTCTTATTTTAAACCCAGTATTACGTCAATCACGTAATATGAAAGTTGTAGAAAATTTTCATTAATTGAAAAAAGTTTTCAACCATGAGATCCGTTGTAATAATTTTACGTTTTGCATATTTCTACCAGAAGCATGATACTCTAAAATTGAATACACTAAAATTTATTCAACGAATTTCAATTCAAATTTTTAAGGTGTAATTTTTAGATTTTCAAATTTATCAATAAATAAGATTTAAAAATGTTTTAAATTACGATTAAGACTTAAGACTTTTTTTTTCTGACTCATAAACATATAAGTAGACTTACAGTTTCTAACAAGATCTATTTCCTCAGTGCATATATTTTTTTTTCAAAGCAATACACGAGGTAAATCTAATTTTATATTATTCAATAAAAGAGCTGTTTATCTTGCATTAAATCCAAGCATACAGTCGGTAACAAAAGTGTCCGAACACTAGCAAAAATTCCTATGTAAAAAAAAGCACACTTCATATGGTTTTGTTAAATAAATCCTTGTCGAATCCTGCTCTTAATCAGTGTAAGAACATGATTCGATAAGGATTTATTTAACAAAACCGTATGAAGTGTACCTTTTATACATAGGAATTTTTGCTACTGTTCGGACACTTTTGTTACCGACTGTACATAAAATCTCAAGATCTTTTATCTTAAACTTAATAAAAGTTTATATAAGTAGTAAAGACTAATCTAAGTGTACTAAAAAATTTAAATTATTTTTTAACAAGAAAAGCAGCATAAAATTTCGTTAAAAAGAAATTTAATTCTTCCATTATATGTAAAATGTATAATTTTGAGATTTTTTCCTTACCTGAATTATTAACGAAACGAAAATATTTCAAATTTTTGTGTTTTAATGGCAATGAAAGCTCAGTTGGATTGTTAGTGTTAAAAATATTGTAATATATATTTAAAATTTGCATTAAAAATAACATATTTGTACAAAAATATACCTAAATAAAACCGCTTTCCTCTCTGAAGTTAACATATGAGATTGTGGAACAATAGGTATGTAAGAAAAAAATTGTTTATTTTTTATTTACATCTTCTATTTTTTTTCCCCCAACATAATATAACATATTCTTTGAAATAACATAACATTGTCACCAATGAATACCAACTGAAAATTAAAAAGTCGCACTTTCTGGTTAAATTTTCACAAAAATATTTCCCGATCATTATGTTTTCCATTTCCAAAATTTCCATAAGTTTTCGCATTTCTTATGTCCATTTTTTAATTATAAAATCTCTCCAGATTTCAGTTGCGTGTGTTATCCAATTGAATGATTAGAGGGATTAATTACTGATGCACCAGTAGAAAAAAATAATGTGACATTAAGAAGGGTTAAGGTTGAGTTGCATAGTTCTTGTCACATTAGAGCTACTCAATAGGCAATTAACGGCTATTCTGGATTAATCCGTAGGGGTGGTCCGAAGATATGCCTTTAGAATATTCATCCTCCGCAGAGGGGGTGGCTCTCAGACTTCGTTAACTCTCAGAGGTATTATTTTATGAAATTTGGAGGACACTGCAGCCACGATATCAGGAAGGGACTTGACTTCTTTAAAAAATAAAATAAAAGTCAAATGTATTTCTTTAAATAAAACAGAGCTTCATTTAAATTTTGTATTTATTTATTATTTTTTATTTAAACACATTTAAAACACATTTAAACACATTTTTTTTTAAACACATTTAATTATTTCAGTTTTAGAATACTCCAACTTATATTTGTGTTATCTTCATAAAATATGAAAAATTATTTGTATGTTAATTAATGTCGAAATTTACAATGAATGTTTCAGAAAAAAAAAAAAAAGTTTAATATATTATTTCAAATTGAAATCTGTCATTTACATCTAGATAATTCTCGTTCCACCAAATACCTATTTTTACTGAAATTCTATTTTAAATAGTGTTATTTTGATAATTTATTTGATGAAAATTTTTGATTATTTTGATAACAGTGGTATTTGCAATTAAATTACGTTAAACAGCAATTTATATATTTACACATAATCTGTATATTTACTTGACTATCATTGGAAATGATAAGAGAAATAATTGCATTTATAATTACAGTCATCTGAATATAAATAAAGCTACTTTCTAATCTAAAGTTTCATTTAATATGTGAAATCAATAAGATGATTTGAAAATTAATTAAAATTAAAATTTGTCAATAGCCCAATTATTTAGACTTGATCTAGAAAATATTTATACTAAAGAATGAAATAAGAAACATATGGTGAAAATAAAGTATGAACTAGTTAACTTGAGACACATTTAATTAATTTAATTGGCTTATTGAAGTACTAAATAAGCATTCAATTCTATAAATGTCAAACGCTGTTTAATTTTAGAAATCGAATCATTGATTTAATATTTCATACAAGTTCCAAAGCAATATAATGCGTGTAGCATCAGTTTTAGATCTAAAATACTTTTTGATTATATTTATTATGTCGTTAAATACATTTTAAAAAAGCAAACAACTTACAATATTAAGTTTTATTCAAAGCTATGAAACCAAGCAATAAATAGCTTTTCATACTAATTATTCTTTAGAACACAATATAAAATTATTAATTATATTCTATTGTCTTAATATTTATTGATGCGAAAATTTGAAATTAAAAAAAATTATAGAGAAAATCAAAAGCTCAATTAAATGAAATGCTGATGGCTATTTTAAAATATATTGTTAAAAAGTAAAAAATGTTTCCGTTTATATACTTGTAAAGAAAAATTATTTACTTTAAAAGGTTTATAAATAAATTTACACATTAAAATAACTCTTTTTATCCTTATTAACCTGACACTTAATTTGAAGTGTAAATTTACAGTGAATATGCTTGTTAAATCTTAAACTTGCTTGCTAAGTAATTTTTAAACATAATTAATAAGTTATTCAGCTGCAAACAAAACTGTAAGATAATTAATAGATGCGTAAAGAAAGTGTGAAAATTTAGCACTAATATATACTCGATGGAGTATAAATTTAAAGTGTAAATTTATGATGATTGCATTACAATTTTCTCTTCAAAACTTGTACATTTTATTATGTTTCTGCAGTTTAAGCATTTTAATTTTGTTTAAAAGTTCAATTTATAAAATAAGAATAATTTAAATAAAACACTTTTTTCGGAAGGCTGTTATCATTTACATAACTTTTTCAATGAGTAAACTTATTTACATTTCTATACTGGGTACCACAAAAGTTCTAATAAGAAAACTTTAAAATTCCTCATTTGTTTTTTAAATGAAATATTTAATCGATATCCACCTGTAACTTTGTAACCATTTTCCTGTTGTATTTCATATAAATATGACTTCTAACAGAATTTTTATTTCAAGAACAATGGTCATATACATTAGGCATGAGAAGTAAAAGGTTTCTAAATTAAAAAATCTCAAACTAAGATGGCTAAACTGTCAAAAATTACAAGACAAAAAGTTCACTCAACACATCTAATAATTAAATAATGAAACTATTTGTGATCGTGCTTGCTCTATCCATCACGTAAAAACAACGAAAATAAATAAATAAAATTGTATGCTTGCATTTTATATAGAAATGTTATATAGAAATGAAAGTTTCAACACTAAGAAAATTTTAGAGAAAAATATAGATATTTCACTTTTGCAAGAGATGAAAAATTTTTAATATTCAAAATATTTTAAAAAGCTTTCGAAACCAATATTCTTAGTTATTAGTTTTTGTATAAGTATTCGTTAAGCTATAAATTTCAAAGATCTTGAAAGCTTTTTAAAACATTTTGAATATCAAAAAATTTTCATCTCTTGCAAAATTGAAATATCTATATTTTTCTCTTAAAATTTTCTTAGTGTTGAAATTTTCATTTCTTTAAAGCATATCTTTGCAAGCATAAATTTTTATTTTATGCTTTTTAGGGCTCTAGAATAAAAAACTTCTATTGCTAAAAAATGTTTTTTTTTTTATTTTTCATTATTTTTTTTTTACTTATATTTTTATTTTGTGCTTTTTAGTTACAAAAAAAGCTTCTTAAAAAATTCATACAAAATCCAATTACAATAAAAAGCTTCCAATAAATAAATAAATAAATAAAAACTAATTTATTCAACGAAATGGAAAGAAATCGATGATAAAGATTTTAAAAGTGCTTAGAGAGTGCTACCAACAAATAAACGTTAAGACTTATAAATTGAAAATCGGCTAAATCTTAGCTCATATTGAATGCAAAACGACTATGAAGAAGAAATGTCTGTCAGAATGTTATGATATTCTTAGAAAATACCGGGTGTCCCATAAGTCCGTAGGTATTTTAAAAATTCATAAAAATTGTAGGAATCGGTAGAATTGAATACGGTTTGCGAAAACGTTAGTCTCGTGAAAAGGGATTTTTTTGGAAAAGAAAAAAAATAGTTAAAATTTTCGTCGATAAAAGGAGCTGCACATACGCATTACGAGAAATATTCAAAGCAGAGTCTAATAAATCGCGCGGTTTTACGATTGATATTTCATTTCTTATTTTTGTTTCTACTTGTGCATATCTGAAGTTTTAATTGCGACGATTTTTTACCTTACCTAAGAATCGCCGACTGAAGCTGCAAGTAGCGGTGTTTTAACTCATTTGCAAACTATAATTTGTAGATATGACGGACATATAGACTGGGCTGGTTGGTTGGTTGTTTTTTTTTACGTCGCACAAGTGCTGCGTAATGGGCAATTGGCGAGGGTCTGAGAATCACCCTTAGAGGTGGTCCGGAAACATGCCATCATAATTTTGATCCTCCACGGAAAGGATGGCTCTCCCGCTTCGGTGACCCCCCAGAGGTAAAATTTTGATGGGAACGTGGCAGCCACGATAGATTTCACGTGCACCAGCCACCATTAGTGTACAAGACGGTCATTGGCCGGCTCGAGTACCGAAACCGCAATCTTCCAATTACGAGCCCGGCGCTCTACCGACTGGGCTAACGTGGCCTCATATAGGCTGGGAGTTATATGATTGTACTTCTTTTCATTTAAATAAGGAAATGTGCGATTTGCTCACGTACACATAATCACTTATCCCTCCCTCTATTGGAGAAAATTTTAACTATTATTTTTTTCTCTCTCCCCCCCCCCCCCCAAAAAAAAAAAAAAAAAAAAAATCCCTTTTCACGAAAATAACTTTTTCGCAAATCACATCCAATTCTACCTATTCCTCCAATTTCTATGAATTTTTAAAATGTCTAGAGAGTTATGAAACACTCGATATAAATTTGATTATTACAAAGAAATTGTCATTAATTGTATGAAATTTTACCCTGTTTTAAATCGGCAAAGTGACCATACATCTGTCCCCATTTTTTAGAGTTTTTATTGTTGGAAGAAGCGGTCATCCTAAAGCAGCGACGGTTGAGGCAACAGTGACTGCAGTGGAAAGAGTGATATCATGAAATTTCTACTTGAATATTTTAAAGCAGGAACTTCTTTCATGGAACAATTCCCATTTTCCTGGCCTGTCAACTCCTATGGGCGAATCCCAGAACATAGCCAGTTGCACGCTGTGTAGCTCTTGCGTAGTCCACTGCGATATTAAACTGACTTAAATTCAGCCTCAACCCCTTTCAGAAATAGCCATTTACATTTTACCAGCGTGGAACATCGCAGAACAAAATTAGATGTGTACATTAGTGATTGAAAGACAATTTGCCTGATCTGTGGGTTGCAGATTGTAGAGATTGTAATCATCCGACATACTCGCCAGATTTCAAAGTTTTACTATATGTACAGTGTGATACCATGTCAAAATTCTTTACTGTGTATTTGATTGAGCAATGTTTATATGATCAAAATATTCATTCGATTCCATCAAAACATTTCTTCTTAAAAATTTGAGGAATTAAAGAGCCATTACCTATGAGCTAATTCTTAAAAAATATATCAAGGGCATGTATAAAGGCAAAAATGAAGTCTATTTGAAAATAATTAACTTTTCCTATATCAGTAAAATATTTTAAATAAAATATATTAATCTTATACATCTTCATACTTCATTTTTCTGATGTATCTCTACACTTTTAAACAATAATTAAAAATAAACAAAGAACGATATGTACAGATACGATTCATTAGTTTCCATAAAGTAAATATCAATAAATAGACAATAAGACTTCTTCACACACCATAAATTTTAAGCCAGCACTACCGGTTTCGAAAGGACGTAGCCTTCCTTCATCAGGTACAAAAAACACGTGCTACTGCCTTGGAGGCAAAAGCAAGACTGAAAGCAGGGCAAAATCCAGAGGGGGGAGGAGCAACACAAACAACCAATAGGAAGCATAATGAAGGACCAATCAGAGAGGAACACACATGCACACACAAAAACAAAAGGAGGGAGGAAAGGAATAAACAATTATTATTATTATTATTATTATTATTATTATTATTTTTTATGATTTATTTATTTATTTTTTTTTTAATTAATATTATACTAATAAGTAAATTTAAAAAAATTATTTAATTTATTATTATTTTTTTTATTTTTTTATTTATTTATTTAGAATTATTTAATTATAACTAATATTATGTTATAAACATAATGAAGGAAATTATTTAATTGAATTAAACAAATTTTTCCAGGCTGTAGACAGCAAAGTGGAATCAGATTTTTCATTGACAATTTTATCACGATTAAGGTAAATAGCTAAATTTTCCAAAAAGTTTTTTGCACCTGATGAAGGAAGGCTACGTCCTTTCGAAACCGGTAGTGCTGGCTTAAAATTTATGGTGTGTGAAGAAGTCTTATTGTTTATTTATCGTTTGTACACCAGTTTTGCATTTAGTTTTGGTAAATATCAATGTTTATTTTGCAATGTCCAAAATGTATCTTAAACACTTTTACATACGGTGTCGTATGTTTCATAAAGAATATGTGCAATGTGTTATTGCACGATTTCTGTGTGCGCACCAATAATTGCGCACAACTCATTGAATATATTCACCTTGTTTTCTAAAAAACAAACAAGCGAATTGATTACGTCGAGCTGGTCGCGAGAACTTCCGGTTCGTCTGCAGTTAGCTGTAAACAACGGTAATGATTGGTAGGAACTCTTCCTTTTCGCTCTCAACCGGAAGCTCAAAAAACCAGAAACGTCTGGTAGAGAAAATAGGCTCCGCCTACAAATACCGTGAATGACATTTTTAACTATGTTCTATGAAGCAATCGAGAAAAAAATACTTTGCATGATTTATTAGCTAAATATATTTTTCATATAAAATTGCCTGAAATATTGAGAAAATTAAAAAAGTTTTCATCGAAAGAATCAACTTAATTTCAATTCTTAAAAAAGAAAAAAAAAAAGAAAGCTATAAGATGCTTTAACCAAATTTTTATTTTAATTGAAGAAATAACAATATAGTTTACGTTGGTTACAAATAAATATGGATAAAAATCCTAATCATTTTCCTTTTTTTTCTTTTTCTTTTTTTTTTATGAATTTAATGAACTGAAATTTAGTTACTTCTATCGACGATAACGTTTCGAATTTTCACGATATTTGCTTGGAGTTTCCGTATACGTAGCTCAATACATATATCTAATAAATTACACAAAAGAAATACTGTGAACATTTACGCATACGCAGTTTCAAATTACTTAGTATAAATACTTATATTTAATCAGATATTTAAAATTATTACATTCTGGCCGCACAGTGTGGTGTCTATTATAGTGTATCAAATTTCCTAAAAATGACATTGCATTGGGTTGAACATCCAGCGTGCTAGCCCCACCAGTGGCCGAGAGGTTCTGGTCTCAAATTTTGTAGACGTGAAGTACCTGGGATCAAACCCAGGTCGCGCTCCTCGGCCTATCTGGTCGGAATTTTCTGTGACGTTCTCCTAAACTTTCTTAAATGTAGTCTAGAATCCTAGGCACAGAACCCTAGCATAGTCAGTCGGCCTTACTTGCAAACACCAAGCACTCCTGTGTGCTAAAATAATAAAACTATATAAATAAATCTGGTGTTTTCATCTATATATGTATTTTGTTAAGATACCTTTAAATCTCCACAAATATTCTATCTTTTTGGACACAAATAAATGCAGGTAATTAAAAGAAGCCTCATAATCACATGCTACTGCTACAATACATTTCAAGCATTATGTTTTACAGAATTATCGCAAACATTCTTTTTTTTTTCATTCTTTCTTTTGCACTGTTCCCTTTTTTTATCTTCTGGACAAAATTTAACTTATATGGTATAACACGTTCTTCCTGCCAGAATTTATACGAAAATACATCAATTGTTTTTCAAGGTATTTGACAAAATGTCTAAAATCTAAAGTATCCGTTGATTTTTCCATTCATTCAAAATTTTCTTTCACATATCTCTCTATTTAAAAAGAAGAAAAACCTGCTATTGCTGCCGCTTCCGTGTTTCCATTATGTCTCTTATGTCTCTTTAGCTTTCTGAGCTTATACAGTAAAAACTGTTCTACATAAAAAAAAAAAAATAGAATTTGGCAGTTTTGTGTAGAAATGTACGATAAACATGATGAAATAAACTGTTAATATGCCAAAGCGTTATTTTAAGCGATATTTAATTTTGAAGTAGAACAAAACTTTTCAGTTGTATAAGTTTCATAGAATCAAAAAATATTCATGCTGCTGTTGTGGTGTGTTGTATATAACTATTTTTGGATTTTCACAAACATTTAATTTTTTTTAACGATTTTTTTTTCAAAGCATGCTTAGTTAGTATCTAGATTGCTTTTAAATTCTTCTGTCTCGAAAAATACGTAAAATAACTCTCTGAAACTTTTGTAGGAGACAGACAAATATATTTTACTTAATTTAAGACCCATTTTATAAAAATATTTCAATTAGGTGAGTTTATACTTTTTTTTTTTTTACTTATCTAAATTACTTTTTAAATGTACAAGATGTTTTACTTCTTCATTCACCTATCTTAGGGAAAGGAAGAAAATACTGACGTTTCTTCTCAATCAAGAGCTATGAAAATAGAAAATGGTCATGTCCGTAAAAAAGGGAAGAGAGTTTGCGGGTCTAGGTTGAATAACAAGTGGGTTTTTTTTTTCTTTTAAGAAAATAATTGTGACAGTTTACGAAATTGTTGAGGCTTGCTTAGTAAAGTATTATTACTGTTCCTGATATTTTGAAATGCAGTATATACACTACGTGACACTGAAAATGCAATACCAAGAAAGAGTAGCCAGAAAGTGATGAAACTCTTGACAAACAGAGAGAGACAGCAACGAACAATAAGTGATCTTTATTTCGAAATAATATTCATAATACAGAGCGAGAACAGCGCCGGCTCAGTAGGTTGTAGGACCACAGTGGACGGTGATACACGAAGCAACACGTCTAGGTACAGAGTCAATTAGAGTACGAATGGCGTCCTGAGGAATGTCTTTCCATTCCTTGTCAACCATTTGTCGCAGTTCATCTTCTGAACGCGGCAGTGGCAATGTCTGCAAATGGCATCCAATCACATGCCAAATGTGTTCGATTGGTGAGAGATCTGAAGAGAAAGATGGCCAGGGAAGCATATGTACACCTTGCAGAGCACGTTGGCTGATGCGAGAAGTGTGCGGTCGGGCATTATCCAGCTGATAACGGGCATTGGGCATCCCCTGAAGGTAGGGGAGTGTCACCGGCCGCAGTACATTATCCACGTAACTTTGAGCCGGCTTAGTGCCTTAAATACGAACAGGAGGTGACCTGGAATCGTACGCAATTGCGCCTCAAACCACGATGCCGCATTGTCGCGCAATGGGGCCGGATTGGACCTGTCTTCGTCGACGCCACACGCGTACGCGGCGACTATCATTGGAGAAGCATAGACGTGATTAATCTGAGAACACGGCCCTATGCAATTCCGTCGTCTACATTGCTATAGCACCGCACCTTTGCAGACGTTGGTGTCTATGCTGTGGGACCAATGGCAGTCTTCATAACGGACGCCATGAGTGCCGGCCACTAGCAACCAATCAACGGGAAATGGTTATGATCGATATGGGAATATCTAGGGTGTCTTGAACATGCAGCAGAATGGAAGTAGAGGTGGCTTGCGGGTCCGTCACCGCCTGTCAGTGGAGGCGTCGATCCACGCGTGCTGACGTCACACTGGCTGCCCTGGCACCCCTCAAACTTGCCACATTTCCTTTTTTCAACCATCTTCGCCGCAGCCAGTGTATTGTGGACGCGCCCAGGTGTCTGTCAGCTGAGATTTGCCGTAAGGACCAACCTGCCCTTCTCAGTCCTATCACCATGTCCATAGTAAAATCATCTGTCTGCCGGAACAGCTTTCGTTGACGACGTCCTGGCATTCTCTGCTATTACGCGCGTCCTCTGAGATAAGAACAATTTTCTACAATGATTTCTATAGCAGAAATAACGGCACGAAAATTGAACATTCTGCAGGTTCCTTCCCTTATGGCTTATTCAACGTGTGCAGGAGAGCTGCGCATTTCACATCATCGCATAACTCGGTGAGGTGCGTTTACCCTGAAATTTGCCTAATTTTCTGGCCACTCTTTCTTGGTGTGGCATTTTCAGTGTCGTGAAGTGTACATATACAGTTACACTTTAGTCATTAAAAAATTTAAATAATTATGCCAAGTAGAATTTATCGTTGTGATAAGTAATAATTATAATAGCATTTCAGTGTAAATTTTTATGTCTATTTATATTTATGGATATCAGGAGTAAAAGGGAAAAGCCCCCGTAGAGTTTAGCTACTGGAACAAGTCGGTGGCAAAGCCCTCGAGGAGGTTGGGGAGTGAAGCGAGCAGAGGCGGAGCCCCTTAGTAATATATAATTCATTCAAATTTTAGAAAATCGAGCTTGTTGAATCTGAATATCGTAGCTTTTTAATTGTTTATATTAAGGCTGCACTTCAGTCAGATTTATTTTAGATTGTTTTATTAAATATAATTTATGAAAATATAATGCAGTAAGAAACTTTAGCCTTTTTTTTTTTTTTTTTTTTTTTTTTTTTTTTTTTTGTTAGACATCCATTTAATGAATCAAACACTACTTTAACAAATATTTGAATAATCTTGATTTTTTTTTAAATTAAAATTGTGAAGTTCGGTTTGCTACGTCAGCTTGATTTCCTCTATTATTCATGATCTTAATTAGTGTAGAAAACAAATTAGGAGACTCAGATAATTTGACACATCAATCTTTATTTTACTTTAAATGTAAGGAAAGGCTTGGGGATACGAAAGAACTCACAAAACGAATTTGAAATAAGTAATTTAGAGTATCATAAAAATTATCTCACCACTGCTGCTTGCAATAGTATCAGCCGAATGTCGGGGACCATCCCAGTGAGCACTTGTCTTCCAATGAAGATCTCCGACAAGATAACTTACCGCAAAACAACACCAACAACCACAACAACCACACCAGTGTTTGTTTATTGATAACATATACATCAGATTTGTATGCTTGACTTGTAGTCCACTTCTAAATCTTCGTCAGATAATTACAGATAGCACATGACAGAATTGCAGTACGAAGAAATGGAAAAAACTAGTGTTCTATTAAGTGTTCTATTTAAATTCCTCATAATAAGAAAATACAATTCGCTTCACTTTACCAGAATACTTTGGACTGCATGGATACCCTCGTATCTGGGACAGTCGATGATGGGGCGCGCTTGCGTGTCACCTGTCTTACCAGAATACTTTTCTTAAGACTATCCACATTCAATTTCTACACACCTTTCACAATCTACGTAGATCCTGTTTTCAAATTATCCAACTACTTATCCAATAACTAGAGGCACTTCATGCTAATCTAAATGCACCTCCCCTCGACACTTTCAATCAGCTATCTCCCGCACAACATCGCCAAAATATACTGGATGCAGCTAGAGACCGTCCCATTCTCAACCGAACATTTCATTCCAACTCGACGCTATCACTTTACACTACTTTCAATACTAAATTCAACTGGCAACATTTACTTACTCAACCCAATGTTCAAACTCTACGCAGTCGCAACCACTATCATTTGCAACTTCCTCCAATACTGAATTCCATTGGCGACCTTTACTTTCTCAACTCGACGCCACTCATACCTTAAAAATGTGTATGTCATATTAACAATATCGAAATTAGCTAATTTATACCATTAGAGTTGAAATCCTTTCTATTAAAATATCAGTATGAAGATGATGTTATTATATATGCTTCACAACTGTCTTTTATGTATTGAATATTTTTGTGATAAACCATTTAAAGTAAAAAGCCAAAAATTCTTAACATAAAATTTAGATTATGAATATGCAACGCAAAATGTATTGAAATATAATTCCTATCATATCATAGTATTGACAGTTTATCTTTTTACTATTTATGTTGCAATCGATTTAATCAGGATCGCTGGAGGAAATGTTACATTTAAGAATGTCTAAAATTACTTTTTCTGCCAATCGTGTCTTTCTTTTAAAATTCTTTAACGCATCTTGCATTTTCGGCTTTCATTTCTATCTAAGTGCATATCTAAAGGTTCATTAATTATAACTATGATTAAGCATAACATCAAATCTTTAAGTATAAATGTTTACTTTTAATAAAATATTGGGTATGGCCAGTGGATATAATTTCTGGTATTAAATTTTTAATTCAAAAAATGACTCAAATATTCTTAAAGAAGATTAACAAAAATCTTCTAACAATATAACTCTTGTTTCAGTTGATGGAAAGAAAACGAACTATTGTTTTTGTTCATTAAATGTTCGTTATCGAGCCGTATTATGTCATAAGGAGATGCATGCGCAGAGTGGGATATTAAAATATGATTTTTTTTTTTTTTTTTTTTTTTTTTTTTTAATTTATAACTATTCCACATCTTTATTTTATCACTCATTCATGCATATTAAAAAATAAGAAAATCAAAATTATTTTTCATATTTATTGATAAATTGTTGTATTGATGGAAAACTATCGAAAAATATGAGTAACTTACGCATTTCATTACAGTTTGTTTCGTATGATATTCGTGAGAATTTAAACATAGCGCTTATCCGTATTTCAATTTAACTGAATGTGTGCGGTTTTTTTTCCTTAGCAGTATATAATATATATTAGTATGATATCTTATGAAAATGAGAGCATACTGTCAAAGCATGTTTTTCAAAATGGTTAATTCTTAACATAAAATATTTGTTAGAAAGATTCTTAAATATTATATTTGGAAACATATTTATATTAATTGACTTTCAGCGTGAGTTAAACTCGTTAAGTTCCAAATGAAAATATAATATGGACAGCGTTTTGTATTTGCATTTTAGATTTAATGAACTTTAAATAAATTTCCCACAATTATAGACATGCTATTTTTGCAAACAAATGTATGGATTTTGTAAGTTCTTTACATTTCATGAACTCCTTTACTACGTGAACAAGAACAAAAAATCAAGCAGTACGCATTTACTATTAACACTTTCCAAATGTACGTAATTGTTGTATCGTATAACTTACAATGCTCTTTGCCTATGTAATCACACAACGGACAGAGAGTGTTTCTGAAAGGCATACAGATAGACTCATTGAATTCCTAATCATTCTTAAACATTGTTAGAAAGTGTTAAAAATGCTTAACACAAAAGAAAAATTGTCCATTTATTCTAATTGCAGCTCTTAATGTATCTGAATATTTTAGTGTAGCCCTGTAAATCTGAAGGTTAACAAAATCATATACTATACAAAATATTATTTTAGCATAATAACAATAAGTGTCAATTTCTTTATGATTTTTCCAATATACAGTTATTTAAATGTAATTTATAAAAATGTCTGTCATCAAATGGAACGCATTGGCATTTTTTGGGGTGTTCCTGTGCACAAACCATTTGCACAGGACCTATTAATGCCATTTAAAATAGAGAACATTCCATAGTGAATTTGAATAACATATATAATTTTTGAAAAAATCCGAAAATGTTGACGGACGCTGGAGGTGGGCAAACGGACAGATAGATACACAAATTGAAATCACATTCCCACTTAAAAAATGCTAAAAAGTGTTAAATCGCTTAATGTAAACAAAAATGCAATTTCAGGAAATTTCCAACAAAAGCCCTTAATGTAGCTGAATAAATTTGTGTGGCCCTGTAAATCTAATGCTAATTATACTCTATTTTGTAGAAAGTTGCATATGAATAGCATATTTCAATTTTATGACGATTTATTCAAAGTAAAGTTATTAAAATTTTGTTTATAGAAATACCTCTCATAGAACGAATGCTTTGGAATACTTTCGGGAGTCTCTGTACAAAAACTCCATTTTCTACAGTAAACATCCGATAGCGAACTTTAATAACATACTTTAATTTCATTGAAATTTGTGTAAAATAAATAGGAACTTACGTATAGTTCATAAAAATACCTCTCATAGAACACAATGCTTTGGAATATTTTTGGGTATTACTGTACACAAACCAGTAGAGCTATTCACTCCATTTTCAATAGGAAACATCCGATAGTAAACTTGGATATCATATATCAGTTTCAAGAAATTCCATGAATATTTACGGGAGTTACAGCGCGGTTAGACGGACAGACAGATATATATTTAGGGACATTGAAAACAGCGCATCAAGAAAGAAGCATCGGATTGAAATGAAATTTCAAATCAGACAAATACAGTACAAGTTCAGTACCGCGTCGGACCGCCTCTTGCTGCAATAGATGCCGCAACATGTTCCGGTATTGAATCGATTAGACGGCTGATGTTGTCCTGAGGCAGATGAGCCCACAGATCTAGAACAGCCACCTCCACATCATGTATAGAGTGACACGATGGCATCTGGCGTTTCAGATGGTCCCACACAAGCTCTGTAGGAGACAGATCTGGGGAGCGGGCAGGCCATGGAAGAGACTGAACATGACGAAGGAAGTCATGAGCAACTCGATCTATATACAGACGAGCATTATTTTGCTGAAAAATATCCTGTGGAAGACTATTGAGTAAAGGTCATACGTGGGGTCGAAGAATGTCGTCAACATAACGCTGGCCAGTTAAAGTTTCACGTATGACTATTAGAGAGGATCGGCTATTATAGGCTATTGTCCCCCAGACCATTACGTCTGCTGTTCGTGCAGTGTGTCGCGCGACAGCGAGGGGGAAATTGTACCGTTCACCAGCACGTCTCCATACCCGCACGCGGTTATCATCTGTCCCCAAAACAAATCGGGATCCATCGCTAAACACAATTTTTGCCAGTGTTGAGCATTCCACGTCGCTCTGGCTTTTCACTTTTGTATACGAAGCTGCCGGTGTTTCGGTGTTAAGCGCATAGTACACGAAAAGGGTGCTTGGATTGCATATTAACCTCTGCAAGTCGTCTGGAAATGGTTTATGGAACAACTGGTACCCCTACATTGTATAGTATCATGGAACGAATCACTGTGGGGTCCACTGGCGCTTGTCACACGATCCTTCGATCCTTTCGCTTTGCCGTCTTCCTTGTAGCTAGCGACACATTTCTCCGCTCGTGGGTACCATCTCGTGTCCACTGCTCCCAACATGTTCTGACGGCACACTCAGAACGGATGACGTTGCGAGCAACACGGCGCGTCGACCCGCCCGCAGTTTTCAAGTCAATGACCAGGCCCTTCTCAAACTCGCTTAACTGTGGGAATGTTTTCTCTACCTGGCATTTTTCGTACTAAAGTCCTTCTAGAGTCGAAATGAGATCGTCACTTTTATGAATTTTCCACTATGCGCCTGTTTATATATGGCCCACTTACTGATTGCAGCGCCACTGCAGCATGTGTGGCCATGCGCATATCGGATCTGACTGTACTTATTTGTACAGTTTCACGGTCGTACTTTTCTCCCTTCTTGGTGCGCTATTTTCAATGTCCCTGAGGGTAAAAACCGAAGTCATTACCACTTTTCAACCTTGTTGGAAAATGTTAAAAACATTTAGAAAGTGATAAAAACGATTAATAATAAACGAAAATGAAATTTCAGTAAATTTCCAATAATATCCATTAATGTAACTGAATATTTTTGTGTGGTCCTGTAAATCTAATGTTAATCGTACGGTAATCTATGGAAAGAATTCTTTTGGGCATATGAATAATATATTTTAATTTTATTAAGATTTGAGCAAATTAAAGTTCTTAAAATTTGGTTTATAGAAATACCTCTCATCGAACGAAATGCTTTGGAATACTTTTAGGTGTACCTGTATACAAACCAATGATGGTATTTATTCCATTTGCAATGGGGAACATCCGATAGTAGGCTTTAATAACATATTTCAATTTCATTAAGATTTGTGTAAAGTAACGGCATTAAATATGGTTTACAGAAATACCTCTCATAGAACACAATGCTTTGGAATACTTTCGGGTGTCCCTTTACACAAACCAATAATGGTAGAAAGATATTAAAACTTCTTCACACACCATAAATTTTAAGTCAGCACAACCAGTTTCGAAAAGACGTAGCCTTTCTTCATCAGGTGCAAACACGTGCTACTGCGTTGGAGGCAAAAGCAAGACTGAAATCAGGGCAAAATCCAGAGGGGGGGGGGAGAAACAGAAACAACCAATAGGAAGCATCATGCACGACCAATCAGAGAGGAACACACGAAAACACACACACACACAAAAAAAAAAGGGGGAGGGGGAAGGAGTAATCATTTTTTTTTATTTATTTAATTAATATTATACTAATAAGTAAATTTACTTAAATTTATTTATTTATAATTTTTTTAATTGCAATTATTTTATTATAACTATTGTTATGTTAGAAACATAATGAAGGAAATTATTTAATTGAATTAAACAAATTTTTCCAGGCTATAGACAGCAAAGTGGAATCAGATTTTTCATTGACAATTTTATCACGATTAAGGTAAATAGCTAAATTTTCCAAAAAATTCAGTTCGGAAACGCGTTTGGCATGAAAGGTAATTTTGGCTCTCTTAAAATTAAACCTATGATCAAATTCCCAACTGTGTTTCGCAATAGAAAATTTAGAAATTTCTTGATTAACAACATACCGAGAATGTTCACGTAAACGACATTCAAGATTTTACACGTGATACACTCTGATACATCAGGTGTTTGCACCTGATGAAAAAAGTCTACGTCCTTTTGAAACCGGTTGTGCTGATTAAAATTTATGGTGTGTGAAGAAGTTTTAATATCTTTCTATTGATTGTACGCCAGTTTTTGAATTTAGTTTTGGTGATTAACCTCATTCTGGGTTTCTCTATTTTCATCGCGATCCTATGTTTCAGGTAATTCTATTTTATTTACATTTTTGCATGCTTTTACGTTTTTGTGAATTTGTCACTTATTTATTTTTTGCATGCTTTTACTTTTTTGTCAATTTGTAGTTTTATTATTTTGTTTTGTATTTATTGTAACTACTTTAACATTATTTTTTTGTGTTACCATGTTTAACTCCCATTTCAACAGATTTTCTAAACTTAGACGTAAACGTGTAAAATTTCTTAACCATCTGAGATTTCTTCAAAAATGTAAATATAACAAAGTTATTCCTAATTCTATTAAATTGCAGTGTTCTGTTCCTGTAACGGGTAGAGTATGTAAAATTTCGCTCCAAATTTATTCTCTTAAATGCTTGTATTCAAGATTTTCGTGAACGTATCGCCAAAATTGAGGAAGAGCTTTATGAGCTTCATCTCTTCCTTGGTAAAAACTTCAATGATTTTGCTGTTTCGGAGAATGATAATTATTTATCTTTGATTCACTTAATTCTGCTCATCGTCGTAATTTAGATTCTAAGATTTCTGTTTTGTGTAAAAACCAAAAAACCTCTCGTGAAATTAATAAAGTTCCTGAAGAAAATAACATTGTTAATCTGTCTTCACATAACTTAACTGCCCAACAAAATAAAGTGTTAGAGCTCGGTTTGAATTTTTTCCCAATCTTGTAAACCTTCAATTTCTAAATTAATTGCTCCCATTGAGGCTTCTTTAAAATATAGGTAAATATCTACCTCTCAAAAAGAATCTCTGCGCCAAATTCTTGCTGATTGCATTTCTTCCAATAATTCCAATTATAAATCTAATCTTTCTAATCTGAAAGTGTTGCTCTTAAGGAACTTAAATCCAATCAAAATCTTGTCATTACTAAAGCAGATAAAGGTGGCCAGATTGTTCTCATGGACAAAACGGATTATGTTGATAAAGTTAATTCTCTTTTATCTGAAGGACATTATACTGAAATTAAAAAAGACCAAACTAAATCTCTTCTAAGCTCTGTTCAAAAAGATGTTAAAAATTCCATCGTTCTTCATGACAATACCAAATTCTTGGTTTCCCCTTCTTCTGCAATTTCTGCTCGTTTTTATGCTTTACCTAAAGTTCATAAAAATATTGTTCCCTCAGACCTATTGTTTCGAATATTGGTACTGCTACTTATCCCCTGTCTAAATTTTTAGCTTCTATTTTTTCTCTTCTATGCAGCACTAATAGTCATACTATAAAATATTCCTATGATTTTGTTATATAATCTGAATCCTGTAAATTGTTCAATGTTATCTCTTGATGTGAAGTCTTTATTTACTATTGTCCCCACTGAAGGTGCGCTTAATTGTTTAGAAAAAAGTTTACGCGAATTTCATTATTCTGACATTGAAATCAAAGAATTTGTTAATCTAACTAAACTCTGTGTTTCCCAAACTACTTTTGAATTTAATAACAAATTTTATAAACAGTGTGATGGTTTAAGTATGGGTAATCCTTTATCTCCTATTCTTGCCGATATATATATGAATTATTTTGAGGAAAAATTATAAAGATGTTAAATTTAAAATGCTGGTTACGTTACGTAGATGACACTTTCATTCTTGTTGAAAATCTGTTTGATGTTTCTGCCATTCTTAATATTGCTAATGCTATTGATCACCATATTCAGTTTACCTTCGAGTGAGAAAATTGTAATCAACTTCCCTTTCTTGATGTTTTAGTTACTAGGTACGATTCCTCTTTTAAAACCTCTGTGTACAGGAAACCTTTCTCTGTTTCTAACCCTCCCCATGCTCTCTCTAATCATCCGGCTAAACAAAAAATTGGCACCTTTTACAATTACGTGTATCGTGCCCTTAAAATTTGTTCTGATACTTCTTCTCTTAAAGAAGAACTCAGTTGCTATTAAAAGAGGTTTTAGACCCTCTATAATTGATAAAGCTCTCAAAAAGTTCAGCAGGCCAACTTATAATTCTACTCTTTCCATTGATGATAAAATTAAACCTGATAATCTTGTTGTCTTGCCTTTTTATCCCCCCTTATGTTTTAAATTAGCCAAAGGTTTGAAGCGTTTCAATTTTCACGTTATTTTTAAACCTGTCAATAAATTCCAATTCCCTTCAACCAAATCCCCTGTTCCTGAGCTTCATAAGTGGGGTATCTATAATGTCCCTTGTAATAATTGTGATTTATCTTATATTGGTCAAACAAAAAGAAATCTTGAATGTCGTTTACGTGAACATTCTCGGTATGTTGTTAATCAAGAAATTTCTAAATCTTTTATTTCGAAACGCAGTTGGGAATTTCGTCATAGGTTTAATTTTAAGAGTGCCAAAATTATCTTTCATGCCAAACGCGTTTCCGAACTGGATTTTTTTGGAAAATTTAGCTATTTACCTTAATCGTGATAAAATTGTCTATGAGAAATCTCATTCCACTTTGGTGTCTACAGCCTGGAAAAATTTGTTTAATTCAATTAAATAATTTCCTTCATTATGTTTATAACATAATAATAGTTATAATAAAATAATTCTAATTAAAAAAAAAATTATAAATAAATAAATTTTAGTAAATTTACTTATTAGTATAATATTAATTTAAAAAAAATTTGATTACTCCTTCCCTCCCTCCTTTTTTTTTTTTTTTTTTTTTTGGTGTGTGTTTACGTGTGTTCCTCTCTGATTGGTCCTGCATGGTGCTTCCTATTGGTTGTTTGTGTTGCTCCCCCCCCCTCTGGATTTTGCCCTGCTTTCAGTCTTGGTTTTGCCTCCAAGGCAGTAAGTAGCACGTGTTTGCACCTGATGAAGAAAGTCTTCGTCATTTCGAAACCGGTTGTGCTGACTTAAAATTTATGGTGTGTGAAGAAGTTTTAATATCTTTCTACCATTATTGGTTTGTGTAAAGGTAATATATCAGTAATATATCAGTAAAGATAATATATCAGTAAATGCATGTTAAGATTATATTTTTGATTTTAAATTCATTTTTAGTAATAAATTTTTGGGTTTTGATAGTTTTTATGCATTTTGAATGACGTCACTAAAAAAGTAATTTTTATGAAATATAAAGTAAAATTTTGGGTTGTAATTGTTTAGAAATTATATAATTTATTTCTTGACATTTAATACGAGGGTTGCCTTTTAAGTTTCTACAAAAGTAGGAAGAAAAAGAATATTTTCGGAAGAAACTTTTTTATTGCTTTTCAAAATATTTGCCTTTAAGACGAATATAAGATTTATATTTAAGATTTATATACACTTTTCCATCCGTTCAAACCAATTCTTGAAATAGTTTCTCCACTCTGAAATTGATATCTCAGAAACATGGTTTTGGAAGGCATCTATAGCTTCTTGAGGTGATGAAAATCACTGCCGACGCATTTTTTGTTTGACATAAGCGAACAAGAAAAGGTTGTTAGGCGACAAATCAGGAGAGTTTGGGCAATGAGACATTAATTCGGTATTTTTAACTGTCAAATAATCAATTGTTTCACGTGCTGTGTGGGAGCGGGCGTTGTCACGATGAAGAATGATGCGGCGATTTTTGTTGTTTTAGCTGATTTCGTTGATGCCTTTTGGCAAACAAGTTTCTGTATACCATTTAGTGTTAACAGTTTTTCGATCCTCTAAAGGAATGGTTGCGATATGTCCTGTAAAGCCGTAGAAACAAGCAATCATTAATTTTTTGGAAGTGCTTCGTGAACGAACAACTTTCGTAGGATTCGGTTCATTTACACCCAAACAGTGGAGTGTTGTTTAGTTTCCGGCTCATACGAATATATCCAAGTTTCGTCACCTATAACAACGTGTGTGTTGTATGCGGATTTTATTGTTCCCAGTTTGAATTTTCTTACACCAATTTACACGAGCCTTTTTTTGAGCTTCTGTTAAATTGTGCGGAATTCATCTGGAACAAATCTTTTTAACAGATAAATGTTTGTGCAAAATCGAATGTATTGCAGTCTGTGATATGCCAAGGTATGCTTCTATCTCACAATACGTGACATGCCGATCTTCTTCAAACATCTTGCGCACTACTGATTTTGGTCGTCCTTCACGAGATTCACCACTGACGGACGCACGACTACGACGAAATTCTCCAAACCAATTCTAAACAGTCTTTTCTGATGGTTCTTCATTACCAAAGGTTTCACGAAGCGATACTATACATTCTTGTCGAGTGAGAAAAAATCATAAAAAATCATCCAAGGAAACCTAGTTAGGGGAGCCGGGGTAATAAGAGACAGGGGTTATAAGAGACGCAGTCAAAAAACCCACCAAAAATTTACTTAGACAGCATTAAAAATATGTAATATTAAGTATCATGTGTATTCTTTACTACAATACACTTATTGAAAGGTTTATAACATATTTTGAATTATTTTTATACGACGAAAAAAAACCTTCACTTTGAACTTACCCTGAAAGTTCGTGACATTTTCTAAATTTTTCTTTATTTTTTTTTTTGTAAGTAAGATGTTTGGTATTTATTAATGTGTAACCTTTTGACCAAGACTATGACTTTTGATGTACAATTTTTTAAAATCTTGAAAGCATTCTTTATTTACATGTTCTAGGCATGTTTCTTATTACCCCATTTTTATTTTTTGTGGAGGTAATAAGAGACATGAGTCTCTTATTACCCCCACGGTTAATTCCTGTGTGTGTCCCCCCCCCCTTCAATTGTAGTTCCTGTTAATTCTGCCTAACTAGTTTACGAAGAGTTTACCTAGTGTTAGTCCCAGTCTAAGTTTACCAAGAGAACATTTTTTTTTTCACTTTAAATCAAAAAACAGCTTCATGCATTAGGCTAGACCATATTTAGTTGATATGATTATGTAAATTTATGCTTAGAATGTGTATAAGTTAGTATTTAGTCATTAATAATTCATTACATAATAAATAAGTTCATTTATAATTACTAGAAAAATATTTTATAACATTTTGTTCGCTTGTATACACTTCAAAGATACGCCTTTTTTACCATGTTTTTATTAACTTCGATTCTTGTGTGTTTGTTTGTGTGTTTGTTTGTGGGTTTGTTTGTGGGTTTGTTTGTGGGTTTGTCAGGGACAAATCTTGCAATCGATTTTTAACTAACTTCCCGACTAGCTAGATACTTGAAATTTTCAGGACAGCTCACAACACGGTGACAATACATTTTTCTAATAATTTTAGTCAACTATTTCAAGTCCCGCTGCCTTTGGCAGCGCTTATATGATTCGACAGAAAATTTATTTAACTAACTTCCCGGATAGCTAGACATTTGAAACTTTCAGAATAGTTCAGAACAGGGTGAAAATGCATTTTCTTAAAACCTTTTGCCAACTGTCTTGGGTTCCCGCTGCCTTCGGCAGCGTTATCTGTACAAAGCTTGCAATCGATTTTTCACTAACTTTCCGACTAGCTAGACATTTGAAATTTTCAGGACAGCTCACAACACGGTGACAATACATTTTTCTAATAATTTTAGTCAGCTATTTCAAGTCCCGCTGCCTTCGGCAGCGCTTATATGATTCGACATAAAATTTATTTAACCAACTTCCCGACTAGCTAGACATTTGAAACTTTCAGAATAGTTCAGAACACGGGGAAAATGCATTTTCTTAAAACCTTTAGCCAACTGTTTCGGGTTCCTGCTGCCTTCGGCAGCGTTATCAGTACAAAGCTTGCAATCGATTTTTCACTAACTTTCCGACTAGCTAGACATTTGAAACTTTTAGGACAGCTCACAACACAGTGACAATACATTTTTCTAATAATTTTAGTCAACTATTTCAGGTCCCGCTGCCTTCGGCAGCGCTTATATAATTCGACAGAAAATTTATTTAACTAACTTCCCGACTAGCTAGACATTTGAAACTTTCAGAATAGTTCAGAACACGGTGAAAATGCATTTTCTTAAAACCTTTAGGCAACTGTTTCGGGTTCCTGCTGCGTTCGGCATCGTTATCAGTACAAAGCTTGCAATCGATTTTTCACTAACTTCCCGAATAGCTAGATATTTGAAACTTTCAGGATAGCTCAGAACACGGTGGCAATATATTTTTTTAATACTTTTAGTCAACTGTTTCAGGTCCCTACTGCCTTCGGCAGCGTTCATATGATTCAACAGAAAATTCATTTAACTAACTTCCCGAGTAGCTAGACATTTGAAACTTTCGGAACAGTTCAGAATACGGTGAAAGTGCTTTTTAAAAATATTTTTATCCAATTGCTTCGGGACCCTGCTGCCTTCGGCAGCGTTTCCAGTACAAAGCTTGCAATCAACTTTTAACTAACTTTCCGGCTAGATAGCCATTTGAAACTTTTATAATAGCTCAAAAAAAGACGATAGCAAGGAATTTTTTTAATACTTTTATCCAATTGCTGGGGTTCCGGCTGATTTCACTAGCGTTTATATGATTCAACAGAAAATTAAAAAACATGGTTTATAAAAAAATTTTTATCTTATAATTATTACCTATTTTCGACTACACTTTAGAAAATGGGTAAAATATTTTCTGTCCATTTTAGAAATTATATTGATGATTTTGGTTAATCCCTAGGTTATGTTGATTATGTAGAACTATCATTAAGTACAATATTATATTATTTAGGACCTAATATTAAAAGAAATGAATTTCACAAACACATTTATGATAGTTAATTTTCGAGCAAACATATTTTTTGAATGGATGGAAATATTAAAAATTTAAAACTATTGGCTGATTCAGAATTGTTTCTAGATATCTTTAATTATATTACATGATTTTACATTGCTATATATGGACAGTTACAAGCCTGGTCTCTTATTACCCCGCGTGGGGTTATTAGAGACAAGGATTTAATGAAAATTTAAAAAAAGAATTTAACAAAAAAATTAAGTTCAAAAATCACCTAAAAAATCAAGAGGAGTCCATTTAAGGAAATTAATACGAGAAATTTATTTCAAGTTATTTAGATTAATAGTATAGATTTTATTAATATTTTTTGTCTCTTATTACCTCTTTTGTCGCTTATTACCCCTTTTGTCTCTTATTACCCCGGCTTCTCCTACTTAAATTTCACTCACTTGTATCTTTTAAACAGTCACTGTAAACAAAATACGCAGACGATTTCTAAGATGCTACTGGTTCCAAGATTTAAAAAAAAGAAATGTGAATTTTACAAATATCCTGAAAACAAATTTCAGTAGTGCCTTCTATTGGTCTTTTGTAAAAACATAAAAGGCAACACTCGTATCAATTTGCAAAATATTGTTTAAAAATGAAACTTTGGCATTATTACTCTAATGAAGTACCCATAATTCCCGTTTGTAACACATTTTTATTGCGTGGAAACATGAAAAACGTTTTACAATAAAAAAATTTACTTCATATAATTCACTAAAACAATTAATTTTCTCTTTGTGATACAAATGTTTTCTGTCTTTATTGATCTTGATCTGTACTTACTATTCTTGTGTTGAGTGTCGTTTTCCATTATTGATTATGTACTTAAAAAATCTTCATTAAAATTATTTTTTTTTCCTGAAAATGAAAATATCACATTGAAAAGAAGTCTTTAAAACACATAACAGTTTATAGCAGTGTTTCCGAATTGTAGGAGCTATTATGTTCAATAGCCATCACTCATTTTCATTGGTAATTTTTGTTTAATTGTATGTTTTTCTATTTGAATCGCATATATATCAAACATCATTCTGCAAAATTAGTGGTAATTAATAAATTTAAATGCCTGTAGAAATTGACAACTTGGTTTGTACTCTGATCTCCCTAAGTTAAGGTACAACTTGTTTTCTCGCTTTCTTCTTTTGCGCATAATTTTTAAACAAATGAACATATGAACATAAAATTTGGATGATATATTCGTTATCAAGTCACTAATGAAATTTTATATAGATTTAACATAAGTAATATTTTTTAAGCTGGTTTAACTTCAACTTTTCTCAAAAGAAAATTTTGGAAAAAAAAAGAAACTTTTTGAGAAAGGGTGTCAAAGATACATTAAAAATGGGTAAAGATGCACATGCATCCAAATGCTGAATTAAAACCAGGTTTTTCCTTCTTCTTTTTCCTTTTCTGTTTTTTCTGCATTTTTTTTCGTATGTTAATATATATATTTATTTATATATATAAATATATATATATATATATATATATATATATATATATATATATATATATATATATATATATTAATATAAAAATAAACTTGAAACTAAAAATGTATTGATTAAAGATTAAAACAGGATTTTTCTTCCTGTATTCACTTTTCTTTTTCTTTCTTAAAGGAGTTTTTCAAAATATAATTATTAATTTGTAAACTTTGAGCATTTTGAAAATAATAAAGCATGCAATAAATAATTTAAAAACGAATATATCTTTCAGTTTTCAAGTTCTCACGTATATACATATATATATATATACTAGCAGGCTACGCCCGCTTCGCTGGTCACTATATTTAAATGAATTTTTGAAAGAATTGAATTAATATTTATTTTTTTACACCACATTCTTGAAAAAACCAAAAAAAAAAAAAAAAAGAAAAGAAAATGAAATTGCTCCAAACTTCGCTTAGGGTACCCGCTGTCTACGGCAGCTTTTTTCCCGCCCGCACTGCATCAGGTCTAGATTTCCCGTGACTGTAGAAAGATCTTTTCCGGGCACTTCAATCTGGATATTTATCGACGGTAGGGGGGATCTGCTAAAATTTAAGAACTACGATTTTAAAGATGACTGTATCTCAGCATCTATTAAATATTTTAGTTTTGAACCATGTATTTTATAGCCCATGCTATTTACACTTTATTACAATTTGATTCCGACCAATGAAATAAAATAAAACAAAACAAAAAGTTGATTAAAAAATAAATATAACATATAAACAAATAAATTTTAATCATTTTAATCCTTTTTACTACGTATATACTACTATTTTTCCCGATAAATACTGTAAATTAAAAAAATTAACAAATAAAAGTTTTTTCTTTTAAAGGAATTAATTAAAAATTGAAAAATAAGAAGTTGTTCTACTATAAAAAATTAAATATAACTGTTATAAATTTTTTCTGCTGCATTACGATTAATAAATATAACAAATTAAAAAAAAAAAAAAAAAAAAAAAAAATTCGCCTTCAAATGAATGTATTCAATAAAAATAAGTTGCGTAATAGCCGTTGCTAAGATACGCAGACGATAGAAGCAAAATAATAAATCTATGAAAAATGAAGCATTAAAGCCAATATTTAAAATCGAAAAAACTTTAATTTAAAAAATTCAAATTTGAAATTCGAAAAAATCTCGATGAGGTGCACACATGCATGGTCCCAGGTACCTATATGCCAAATTTGGAAGCTCTGCGATCAGTAGTGTGAGCACCAGAGCGCAGATACACACACAGACACACACACAGACACTTCTCTTTATTTATATAGATGAAGATGATGAGGTCATTTTATAGTAAAATTATCCATTATAGCATATATTATATTTCACTCCTCCATAAAAATTAATTTTAAAATCGTCTGCTTCTTTTATACTTTTATTTTAATAGAATTTTAATATAATTTAATTTATATATTAGTCATTTTCGCATTTTTATCCTAAGTAGCATTAGCAATAATATATATCACTTCTCCATTAAAATTTATAAGACCCTACAATAAAATTAATTTGTGCTTAATATCAACTCTACGAAAATTTTTATCAATCGCTTCCAAATTTTGACCTAAGGTTCAAATCTCAATCCTGTGGGTATTTACATCAGCTACAACGTTTTCGTCTTTATTCGTAAATAATAATTTAACTGTATTAAATAGTTTACTGGAATATAATTCAACGTATAACTTAGTCACAGCAACGCGTGACCGGGTCTGCTAGTTGAATTATACGAAATTTATTAATAGGTTAAAAAGTTGAAGATTCTTTGTGTAGATGGCAGCACCAAATATATTTCAGCTTTCATTTCAACCCAGTCGAAAGGTATCGACATCTGTTAGAATCATTTGGAGTTAACAGATAATTGTGACTGTCAAATAATAACAGACAAATAATTAGCAATAAATTAAAATTGCGACTATAATTTGAGATTTAAACTATCCTATCTCTCAAGTTGGATCGAACTGCACATGGTGTGCGAATTTTATTATAATCGGTTAAGTGGTTTAGCAGTCCATTGAAGATAAACATTGTGACACGAGATTTATATATATTAAGATATATATATATTAATTACTCACATACGAAAACAGAAGAAAAAACAAAAAAAAAAATTAAAACAGGAAGAAAAATCTGATTTTAATCAAATATTTGGATGCATGTGCATTTTTATTTATCTGTAATGCACCTTTGACACCCTTTATTAATTAATTTTCTTTCAAAAATTTTTTAACTTTTTTAATTTCGTCTAGTACATACTTTTGAGAAAACTTGAAGATATATTAGTTTAAAAATTATTACTTATGTTAAAGATATATAAGATTCGATTATTGATTTAAAAACAAATATGCCATCCAAATTTTATATTAATATGCTTATTTGTTTAAAAATTATGCAAAAAGAAGAAAACGAGAAAACAGGTTGTACCTTAACTTTTAGACGACAATGTATCTGTCTTTTCTACAACTGTATCTATCCCTTGATTACAGATATATTAAAAGCCACCGATCTGCATTTAATCATCTATTTAACTTAACTTTAATGAAATGTAAAATACATCTATTTTTAAACTGAAATTCTATTATTTAGGTTTAATTTAGCAAACAATTGCATACTTGCCAACCATCTCATTATGAACCGTACAATTTTTAGTATCCGCCTTTTTTTTTACACCAAAAATGTTTTAGAGTAACTTTAGTCTTATTTAATCGTAACAACATTCGGAGAGAATAACTCTAAAAATATAGTGGTGTGAGAAAAGGGGCGTTTTTTCAGGGGGCGTTAACAATTGTACGGTTATTAATGAGATGGTTGGCAAGTATGCAATCGCTACAGATTTAAGCAATCTGATCTCGTAGGGACTATTCAAGGCCATGCATGTTTATACGTATAATTTAAATTATGTGTGTTTGCTGATGGACATTCTAAGTAACTATGAAACTTGAAGAACTCGTGTAATCCATGTATGTTAACCACATAAATGTTCTTAATTTTATTAATAACAATAAAATTGAATAAAAGAAAATTGTTTCCTCAGAATAGCCCTTTCAATTGCCAAGTGCACTTTTTGCCTAAGTATTTGGACACTTTCGAATTTATTCGTTTTGTCAAATATCTAGGAAAATTCTGCAGGAATTATCTGAAACTTTAAGACTATAAAGGACTTGTCATACGTCATATATTTCAAACGTTTTGTCCTGAACAGGAAAAGAGGACCAGTAAAAAATTAAAATTAAAATAGAAAAAAAAAACATATTTTAACAGTAGAAGCTTTTTATTGTAGAGCCTTAAAAAGCATAAAATAAAAATTTATGCTTTCAAAGACATGCTACAAAGAAATGATAGTTTCAACACTAAGAAAATTTTATAGAAAAATACAGATATTTCTCTTTTGCAAGAGATTAAAATTTTTTAATATTCAAAATATTTTAAAAAGCATTCCAGACCAGTATTCTTAGTTATTAGTTTTTGTATAAGCATTCGTTAAGCTATAAATTTCAAAGATCTCGAAAGCTTTTTAAAATAGTTTGAATATTAAAAAAATTTCATCTATTGCAAAAGTGAAATATCTATATTTTTCTCTACATTTTTCTTAATGTTGAAACTTTCATTTCTTTGTAGCCTATCTTTCCAAACATAAAATTTTATTTTATGCATTTTAGGGCTGTACAATAAACAGCTTCTACTGCTAAAAAATATTTTTTTATACCTAATTTATTTTGTGATTTTTAGTTACAAAAAAACTTCTTAAAAAAACTAATACAAAATTCTTAGGACATTGTGTAGACACTGAAATATACTCTTTTATCAATTGACACCTTTTTTATTTTCTCTTAAAGAAGAACTGAATTATTTAAAGTCTGTTGCTATTAAAAGAGGTTTTAGACCCTCTATAATTGATAAAGCTCTCAAAAAGTTCAGTAGGCCAAATTATAATTCTTCTCTTTCCATTGATGATAAAATTAAACCTTATAATCTTGTTGTCTTACCTTTTTATCCCCCCTTATGTTTTAAATTAGCCAAAGGTTTGAAGCGTTTCAATTTTCACGTTATTTTTAAACCTGTCAATAAATCCCAATTCCCTTCAACCAAATCCCCTGTTCCTGAGCTTCAAAAATGGGGTATCTATAATGTCCCTTGTAATAGCTGTGATTTATCTTATATTGGTCAAACTAAAAGAAATCTTGAATGTCGTTTACGTGAGCATTCTCGGTATGTTGTTAATCAAGAAATTTCTAAATCTTCTATTGCGAAGCACAGTTGGGAATTTGATCATAGTTTTAATTTTAAGAGTGCCAAAATTATCTTTCATGCCAAACGCGTTTCCGAACTGGATTTTTTGGAAAATTTAGCTATTTACCTTAATCGTGATAAAATTGTCAATGAAAAATCTGATTCCACTTTGTTGTCTACAGCCTGGAAAAATTTGTTTAATTGAATTAAATAATTTCCTTCATTATGTTCATAACATCATATTTGTTATAATAAAATAATTCTAATTAAAATAAAAATAATAATGAATGGATAAATTTTATTAAATTTACTTATTAGTTTAATATTATTGAAATTAAAAAAAGAAAAAAAAATAATTGTTTATTCCTTTCCTCCCTCCTCTTTTTGTGGTGTGTGTGTACGTGTGTTCCTCTCTGATTTGTCCTGCCCTGCATCTTGCTTCCTATTGGTTGTTTGTGTTGCTCCTCCCCCTCTGGATTTTGTCCTGCTTTCAGTCTTGTTTTTGCCTCCAAGGCAGTTGCACGTGTTTGCACCTGATGAAGAAAGGCTACGTCCTTTCGAAACCGGTTGTGCTGTTTTAAAATTTATGGTGTGTGAAGAAGTTTTAATTTCTTGCTTTTGTCTGTACGCCAGTTTTTGAATTTATTTTTGAAAAAGAATTAATTTAACACCTAAAAACAAAAAATTATAATGTTTAATAAATAGCATTAATAATCGATTAAAAAATATAAGAAATATAATACATAATTTCAGTGGCAAATCCCCCCTAAAATTTCCCCTTGCCGCAAATGTTCATGTTTTAGAACTTTCCAACTCTGTAGCCCCTCAGAAGATATTTAACTATTAAAATAATCCTCTCCCTTCCTAAAAATCAAATTTATAGCTTTAAAATCACCGAAAAAGGATAAAAATAGGGGGTCGATTCTAAAAAACAGAGGGTGATAGGGCAAAGTGGGCGTCATATTCGGAATCAGGAAGGTTATTTTACATAAGAATTTGCAAATATGGCGTTGAGGGCAAATTTCATGCTGAACAGTTTATTGTGTAAGCAGTAAAAGAACTAAGTTTATAGTCATGCTAAATCCTACAGTAAAAAATAAAATAAAATAATAAAAAGATTGATAAGTAAAAAATAAAATGTCTAAAAACTATTACTAATTAAACCTTTCTCAGTGATTTATGTGATTTAATCACAAGATGGAAAATCTTATAATTATACTTTACTGTCAGTCATGTTTTAAAAGCCGAATTAGCGGGAGAGTAATATAGTTAGAAATGTAATTATGTAATATTAACTTTACGTTCAAATGTAAGAAAAATACATATGCGAATGCTTTTTTTTTTTTTTTTTATCTCTCTCTCAACTAAACTATTGAAGAAACAGGGTGTTGATATTAATCATTTAAAAAGCAAGTTTCATATGTAAATAATACAAATTATACTTAGTAAAACTTTTAAAACACTAATACAAATTAAATAAAAAAAGGAAACTTCCTAATTCACAATACGGATATTATATGTACTATGTGTTTCATAAGAAATTATTTTTATTGTTATGATTTATTTATCAAGTATACAAAACACGTGCAGACAGGATCTTTCATGCAAAGGCAAGAGGAGTGAAGAGGAAAAGAACAAGTGCGAGTTTAGCAGAAATTAACGAAGCAGAGTATAAAAAATAAGAATTGAGATACATAAGATTAATATATGACGGGATTACATTTGTGAGATGTGATAGGAAATGCGAATGTAATATTTGTATATTGTGTTAATGTGTTACACGGGTTTCGAAGACTTGAAAAACATATTTTCTCTCTCTATTTTTTTTTTTTTTTTTTTTTTTTTTTTAATATAATAAATAAAAATTTCAATCATATAATAAAAGAGAAGCGTTTAAACAATATTTTATGAAACTTCCTTTAAAAAATTTGTAAAATTCAGCCGGTTGGTCTTGGTTTCTGGAGATCTTTCAGAAAAGCGTTAACCACGATTTATTAAAAACTAATGTACTCATCATCTTATTAAAATTTTGCATACGTCTTCAAAATAGAATTCACTAGTACTTGAACGAAGGATTTTCCTTTTTTTTCGATTACAACTAATTTTAGAAGGCTATAAGTTGGGTAAAATGTACAGAAAATTGTACTGTTTTTGCATACAACTCAGCCAAAAATTCAAATTTCAATTCATTTTTCAAATCCTTCGTTTAAACTCTAGTACATTGTATTTTCAAGAGGTGTGCAAAATTTCGATAAGTTCGGTGCATTGGATTCTGAAAAATCGTATCTACCGCTTTTCTGTAGGGGGCCCTGAAACCAGGATCTACCGATTTTTATCGAAAATTTTATAAAATATTGTTTAAATAATACTCTTTCATATATTTCAATAAAATATTTTATTTATTATGAAAGAATATAGACAAAATATGCTTTTTTAGCCTTCGAAACCCATATAACCCATTTTTATATGCTCTTTATTTATTTATTTATTTATTTTTTTAATTTTTATATATATACTAAGATATAACCCCGTCAAAAATGACGGAATGTGAACGATAAATCTTCAAAACAATGTTGAGATCATGAAGATCACCACGTGATCATATAAATGTATTTTCAATTTTCGGTTTTAGATTGCAGCATGAAATGTGTTTCGGTATTTTATAATTTTCGTTCAGAAATTAAAAAAAAATCTACCCAAGTTCGTAGCAAAAAGTATAAGCTTCTATTAGAATATATACAGTTTCCGTTAACATCTAATCATGGAAATTGTACATTGAAAAATATTTTTCTGACTAAAAATAAAAGAAAATAATCTGGTGTGTCACCCACACGACTTTCTCTTACCCTGAAATTTAATACTATAAATACAGGTTGCAGATTAAAAGGTAAGATAACGAGTACTGTAATGTAAACCTGCGTTAAACAATTCATATTAGGCTTCTGAAGAGTTTTATATGATAATTAGTTCTGTGTGAGGGGGGCTACCGCCCCCCTCAACCCCCCGTTTCATTAATGCCCCTACATTTATATAGAATTTAATTCGGTTATTAAAAAATAATTCTGTTTTTAAAAAATAATTTATTAATATTATTATTTTAAAAAATTATCTTTTATGATAATGCAGACGATTTCCATATTAGAGAAGTAGTATAACACCAAATATCCAAAAAAAAGCCCATTTTATTCTCAATATTTAACAAAAAAAAAAAATATTTTTTTTTTCTAAGTTTTTTTTTTCGATAAAAGTGAAAAAAATCGATAACTTTGTTTTAAATTATCGCATATCGATGGTTCAACCATTCGTTTTAAAGGTATTGGCGAGCTCTTTTGAAAGATACCCATCATGAAAATTTACTCCCCTCGAGGAGGGACTTCCCCCCAGGGGGGGAGGCGAGGCTTCTACATACACAAAAATTTTTTCCCAGTTAACTATCTCTATTACAAAAAAATATATATTCGTTTCATTTGGTTTAGTGCAGTCTATAGACGTTAAACTCTACTTACCTGCAATTTCCCCCATAGACGTAATGTATTAGAATTCTCTTGATTGTCCCTGTACACGAACCATTTGTTTGATCTTAACGAAAAGCTTACTGTAGCATCCCTATATGATACACATTTAGAATACCAAGTTTGAACTTTCTGCCATAATTTGTTTTTGAGATATGCTGATAACAGACAGACACACAGACATACAGACAGACACACAGACATACACACAGACCATTTGCTAAAAACATGATTTTCGTATTCAGGGGACCTCTAAACGTGTAAATATAACAAAATCTCGCGTTCGAAAATTTGACCTAAAAACAATACTTTCTCTACCTTATGGGTAAGAGAAAGTAAAAAAACATGATTCATTTCCATAGTAAAAAGGTCAAAAAGGATTCAAAAAATTCAAACTCGGCTGCAAACAGAAACAATAACAGTATTTGGATCATTGATATGAATCATTATTTATATGAATGATTCATATAAATAATGACGAACTGTCATGAAATTCAATGAAGATAAACCATTAAAATTACTAACATTGGTTTAATTCATAGAAGATACTTCCATATGTATAATGTAATCGAATGCGGGTATTTTCGTATGTATGTCGTAAGCTTACTTCATTATAAATGTAAGCAAACAATGAAGCTTGATAAAAATATTTAAAGGCTTTAATATGCTTTTACAAATATTTTAAGAGTTTTAAGGCTTTTATATGCTTTTACAAATGTTTTAAGAGTTTTTTCTTTTAATGAAACGCTCAAAGAGTCGTTCATTCAGAATTAAAGATTCGTTCATTTGGAATTTTTTTTTCTGAATGGCAACAGTTTTGGTTTGTTTTTATCTGCCATTGCTTTATTTATAATAGCCGATGATCCGTTATATTTAATTTAGAGCTTTAAACATTCCAATTGGATATTATTTAATGGTTTTAGAGAAAATAAATAAGGACAGATGTGATACAAAACAGATTATGTGTATATTTCCGTAAGTTGAACAACCCCTTAAGAAGTTTTTATAAATATGTATAATGTAGATAATTTTCTATGACAATATAAATATATCTTATATGAAGAATATTTTTTCCTCAGCAATTTAAAATAGCATCAAAAGTCTTATGAATTTTCTTTTTATATCTGATTTTTTAAGTTTGAGAATCTCTTGGCATATGTTTTCAAATGTTTCAGTGATAGACTGTTTTTTAAGAACTGCAAAAACCATAAATAGGGTTATACCTATTTATGGTATAACCATTGATAGGTTAGCCATTAAGGTTACCATTGGTTACCTTAATGGTAACCGATGGTTACCATTAAGGTTAAACATTATTATTTTATATTAGGTTATGAAATAAAACTACTAGTTAGGTTAACTATTAGTTAACCTAATGTTGGTATGTTTGTATCTTCCATTTTTTTAAAAGCCTGTTTCCGCATATTCTTTTACTCACAATATTCATGACTGAAATAGGTGTTATTCAGTGAGGTTGGTAATGAGCGATCAACAGTAGTAACTTTCGATTATATTAAAAATCCATTTCATGATAAATTTTGTACAAAAATTAATAAAATTATAAAATGGCCTAACTTGAAATGCACAGCTGGAAATTTTTCGCTGGGGACCCTGAGCCTTATCAGCTGCTCCGATGATGTTGCCGCTTGTACTTATTTTGACCTCTGTCTTTCTCACTAGAATTTAATAAATGGCGCCAATTTTATCCAATTCCTCCTATTGGCTCGTTTTTGTTGCAACTGCGCCGGTTATTTATAATCTCTATTGTTTCTCTGTTAATCGCGTAGTAGTAATAGTTATAATTTGCTAATTTCTTTACGTTATTAAAATCTATTTTGATATCGATTTCTTTATTAATTTTAGCTAAAGTAGTAGTGATTCTATTGCATTTTATATCCGATTGTTGCTTTTTGATTCGATCTTTTATTTTTAGTTTTGTCATCCCTATGTAATAACCGATTTTATTTTGTTTCAGAAATACGTGGAGATCCATTCAAATTGATTGCATCTTTGTCATTGCATATGCACTGGAAAATGATAGGGTTTTTTATTAATTGGCGCCACTTATTAAATTCTACTTAGTGAGAAAGAGGTCAGAATAAGTACAAGCGGCAGCATCATCGGAGCAGCTGATGAGGCTCGGGGCCCCGAGTGAAACCTTTCCTGCTGTCAAGTTGAAGTAAGGCCATTTTATAATTTTATAATATTTGTAGTAATTATAGACCCAATAAAACCAAGCCCTAATATTTTCCAACGTATACCTATTGACAAAGATGTGCTCAATTCGAAGGAAACTCCACATATTTATGAAGTAAAATATGAAACAGAAGATAATAAAATCGGTTGTTACATAGGGATGACAAAGCGAAAAATAAAGAATTGAATCAAAGAGCACCAAACGGACGTAAAATACAATAGTCACACTACTGCTTTAACTAAAATTAACAAAGAAATAAACATTAAAACAGATTTTAATAAAGTAAAGAAATTAACAAATTATGAAAATTACTACTACGCAATCAGTAGAGAAACAATTGAGATAATAAATAGCTAGCACACAATAAAACGAGTCAATAGGATGAACTGAACAAAATTGGTGCCAATTATTAAATCCTAGGGAGAGAGATAGAGGTCAGAACAAGTACAAGCGGCAATATTATCGGAGCAGCTGCTGAAACCCGGGACTCCGAGCGAAAAATTTCCTGCCTTCAATTTCAAGTAAGGCCATTTTATAATTTTATTAATGTTTGATTAATTAAAGTTTTTAAGAGTTTTTAAATTAAAATATGTCTTTTGATTTGGATAGATATCAGCTTTTTAATATAATAGTTCTGACAATAATAGGTTCATAATGTATTTTGAAAATAATAATATGAATAATAATAAAATTACAGAGAAAATAAAATTATTTAGAAAATATCGTCTTTTTTAGGATTTATATTTTACGGAATGACGGTAATTTCGAAATTAAAAAAAAAAAAAAAAAAAAAAAAAAGGAAATTTCATTAAAAAATATTTAAAATATGACATTAAAAAAAAAAAAAAAAAAAAAAAAAAGAATTATATTTTTGAATATTTTGATTATTTATTTATTTATTTATTTATTTATTTATTTATTTTATTTATTTATTTATTTATTTAACTTTATTTTATTTTATTTATTTATTTATTTATTTTACTTTATTTTATTTTATTTATTTATTTATTTTTTTTTTGTGGAAAAAAAATTAATAATCTAGTGTGTCATCAACATAATTTTTTTTACCCAGCAATTCAAAACTCTAAAGATAGATTGCATAGTAATATTGAGATCAATAAGGTAAGATAATAAAGTTTAATGTATTTTAGAAACAATCTAAAATAGGTTTAGGAACAGTTTTCTTTAATATATAATTCTGTTGAGTGTGTGTGGGGGGGGGGGGGGAGGGGGCGCCTCCCTCAACCACCCGTTCAATTATGGTGCCTACGATTATTTGAAAAAAAGAAAAAGAAAAAAAAAAAAAAAAAAAGAAGGAAAAGAAAAGACAGAAAAATCAAATCAAATCGAATTATTAAAAATAATAATAATAATAAAAAAAAAAAAAAGAAGAAGAAACGAAACGAAAAGAAAATTCATATAAATAACAGGCGCTGTTATTAATTTGCTTTTAAACTTGCCAATCTTGACCAAATTTTTAAATGGCAACCTAATACGAACTTCAATATACCAAATTTGAATTTCCTGCACTGTTTTTTTTTTCTTTCTGAAGTGAAAACTTCTTTAGGCGCGTTGAGCACTTTTGGGTGAACAAAAATCATGAAACTCGCGTCATCGTCAGCTAACGCTTTGAATGAAATCCTGAAGGCGGTCGTTACCATGACAACCCAGTCACAGAGAATCTGATCGGGAAGAAACATATTTTTTGCCAACTGACATCACGTGGTTTTCTACTAGGAATAAAGGTTGCAAATTTCAAAATGCTTCAATTTTCTTCTAAAATCTTTGAAACTTACTGTGCGCCATTAACAGCACACGGGATAGTTGCAGTTCAAATTTCATCGATTTTTGAAAAAATTTACATTTTAATTGCAAATTAATTTTTATTCTAATACGCGTATTTCAATTTCTAATTATGATTAAATTATTTTTAATACATCATTCGAAAGATATTTTGAAGTACTTTTATATTATCGAAAGTGGAATTCGAGATTTCAGCTGATTTACAAGTTTTGAGGTCTCCTGAATGGGTTTTCTTTTGTATCTCAGCTACTAATTAAAATAATTTCATAAGTAATACATCATTTGAAAGCTCTGTTGAGTTGGAATCGAACAGTAGCTTACAGAAATTTCTACCGCCAGATGGCCCTGTAATATTTTAAAATTTCAATATTTCAAATTCTAATTATGATTAAATTATTTTTAATACATCATTCGAAAGATATTTTAAAGTACTTTTATATTATCGAAAGTGGAATTCGAGATTTCACCTGATTTACACGTTTTGAGGTCTTCTGAATCGGTTTTCTTTTGTATCTCAGCTACTAATTAAAATAATTTCATAAGTAATCAATATTTTTACCTAATATAAGGCTTAGTTCATTTAATTTGGGTAGCTACAAATATTGTGCCGAATCATATAGTACAGATCATAAACACTTCTTTACAAACCAAAAATAATTCGAAAATAATAATCTAATAGCTCGACGATTCAATTCACAAGTTACTTAGTTTTCACTTCTATCGGCAGTCCCAAAGACTGCTTTGATATATATATATATATATATATATATATTAATCAGATATGCATAAAGATCAACCACTAAACAATGGACTTTCGTAATCAGGGCACCTCAAAATGTGATATTATACAAAAAACATAGTTGAAAATAGAACGTCAAAAAATGCTTTGTTTACAGTATGGGTATGAAAAATTTCTGAGCAGTGATCGTCGACATAGTAAAATATAGCAAAGCACTTTCATCAATTACATTCAATGGAAATGTAAATATAACAAAAACTCCATTTCGAAAATTTGATCCTAAAACAATACGCTATCTACCAATAAGTATTTGGACACTTTCGAATTTAGACGTTTTGTCAAATATCCAGAAAAATTCTTTAGGAATCATCTTAAAACTTTAATAGTGTAAAGAACATATTATACTTCATATATTTCAGCAAAAGTTTCGTCCTGAAGAAGAAATGGGGAACAGTAAAAAATTAAATAAATATCAAAATGGTTTGGATCACCCTGTAAAACGTAACGCTTGAAATGCATTTTAACTATAGCATGTGATTATGAGAATTCTTCTAATTATCTGTATAAATTTTTATGACTCTACTGCATAGATTGATAGAGATATAAAGGTTTCTTTAAAAAAATGCCAAAAAATATTCCACTTTTTCTATTATAACACGCAGGGTTTTAGATCCACCGCAAAGCCATTTTTAGGAAACTTGGCATAATTCATTAGACACAGCATAGTGCAATTAGGATGAAAAAATATTAAATATCTTACAAAATATCAGCATTACTAAATAATTTTTAACAACGCCTGAATAAAAATTAAAAAATTCCATATGCATAATGTGATAGCCAGAAGTATTGAGCTACTTATAAGAAAACCCCAAACAAATATCGTGTAAATTCCAAAAGCAATGAATTATAGAATGAAGAGAATTTCAGTTCCTCTAAAAAAAGAAAAAAAAATGATGAAGATAGGGGTTTTTATCAATATTTATTTGCAATCAGCGAACACTGTATTACCATTGGGCATTCATTGAATTAAAATAAAAATGTGAGTAAAACCCCTTATAGCTTAGCTTTTACTTTGAGAGAACTGGAATTTCTGTTCATTCTATCTCTCATAACTGTTTGAATTTACACGATATTTCTTTGGGGCTTTCATATAAGTTGCTAAATACTTTTTGCTATTAAATTATGCGTATGAAATTTTTTAAAAGCTTGCGCATGCGTAGTAAAAATTTGTTTTCCGAAAATGCCCATATTTCATAAGATACTCAACATTTTGCATTCTGATGTAGTGTGCTGTGTCTACTTCAGTATGCCAGATTTTCTAAAACTGGCTTTGCACTGGATTCAATAACCTACGTATTATAATTAAAAAAGTAGATTTTTGTTTGGCAGTTTTATTAAGAAATCGGTATATCTCCATGAATATACGTGATAGTCTCATAAAAACTTATACAGACAATTATAAGAATAATCAGAATTACATGCTACAGTCAAAACGCATTTGAAGCATTTCTTTTTATGGAGTGATCCAAAATATTTTGACATTTGTTTAATTTTTCACTAGTCCCTTTTTCCTCTTCAAGACAAAACTTTTGCTGAAATATATAAGGTATATCATGCTCTTTGTACCCCCAAAATTTTAAGATATTGCCTTAAGAAATTTTTTACGTATTTAACAAAACGTCTAAATTTGAATAGTGTCCATATACTTATTGGTAGATAGTTATTTCTGAAGTTACCTAACAATGAATTTCCTCTCTAAATTATATTTTCCCCTAGAGTGAACGAAATGTTTCTCTAGTGTTCGCTAACCCTAGCATCAGGTTTATCTACTGAATTTTTATTTCAGTCGCGAGTATCCACCTTCCTACTTGCGAATTTCCTTAAATTTTTGCAGTTACTTTTTCAAAATCAGGAATTGCCGAATTTTTCTTTTTTCATTTGGCTATTTTTATTAAATTTTATTCTTTTTTTTTTTTTTTTTTTTTTTTTTTTTTTATTGCATGCTCTGGGCTTAGTTTCTAGATGGGTTACCCTAACTTGAACTCTGATTGATCAAAGCCTTTTGCTCTGATTGGTTGAGTCGACTAAGACATAATCCTGTCGCTTTTTCGGTATCAATTTTTTTTTAAGGATTGTAAAATTTTCAATGTTGGGATCTGACCTATGATTGGTCCTCCGGACTCATCTCAGAACTTAGCTTCCGGTTGTGTTCCAGGGATCCGATCAAGATTCAGAGTTTAATTTTCTGTAGAAATTTTTATTTTATTAAAATATATGGTACCCCCCCCCCCTTTTTTTTTTCTTCTAATTGCAGGACTCTGAGCGGTTTCCAGAGTTTTTTTTGGATGGCCAGCTCAATTCTTTAATTTCTTTTCGCCGTCCAGACACGCTCGTCAACGCACGCAACAGATCCTATGTTGCACTTAGGACTTCTTTTTTTTTTTTTACTTTCGTTGGAAATACGCATTGGTCGTAACCCTATGTAGGCACTCCAAAGCACTGACGTTGACGTTGACGATTAATAGTTAGTGTATATGGGTAAAAGAACGTTAAATAAAATGCTGTATGAAGAAGAAATTTTGAAAAATATAGTTTCCTCACTCGGATCGATTAAAATAAATTGTAAAAAAAAAAAAAAAAAAAAAAAAAAAAAGACACTGGAAAATATCTTCAATAAAAATTAACATATGAAGTTTTTAGTATCATTCTGATGGAAAAGAAATCATCGGAGTGATAGTGTTTATTATGAGAGCTCATAATGATTCTAGTTTGTGCTGTAATGTTTAATCATAAGATGCGAATGTTGATTTTTAATATCTTTTTTCAAAAATTTCTAATGTAAAATGTAAGCAATATTTCTTTTCCACGCAAGCATTAATATTAAAGTTTAACAAACTAATGAAAATAAAAAGCAACAAAAATATTTCAAAACTTGGAATAAAATAAAATAAAAAACTGATATTTAGAAATATAATTTATTCAGTTCTAAAAAAAAAAAAGAATAAGAAAAAGTATAAAAATATAAAATATTCCGACATAATCTGCATAGCACAGTTTTGAAATTGTTCCTCAAATGTTTTATAATTTATAATTTTAGATTTCTTTTCTTTTCAATTTTTTTTAAATTTTTCTTTAGTATTTTTTTATTTACATGTTGTATAATTTTAATACAAGTTAAAAAGAAATATTTTTTAAAAAGAAATTTGATTATTATTTGAGTTATGCAAATAAAAACATAAATGAATTAAAATAGAGCTTACACCAAGTTATATTTATTGTACACAAGAATATATAGTGTATTTACATATCATTTGTAGGAAACTACAAATGTACCTTTGTGTTCAAAATACATCAAGGTATATATCTTTTTTTTTTTTAAATATTTATAATAAAAAATTTACGTCAATAACAACAATTAACCATCACCACACAGCAATACAAACATTTGTAAAATGACGAGTTAAGTCATAATAAAAGACGTGTAAAATTTTAAATTAAGTAAAAAATCCACGACTATCCAAAGTCCTTTTCTTGTTATGCCATTTACATGTCAAAATTCTTGTGTAAGTTCGTCTAAAATTAGCATTACAAAGAGCGTAACAGAAAGGATTCACGGTGCTGTTTATATAGCAAAGATAATAAGCAAAATTCCAGAGACCGGGAGCAATGCAATCATCATTTTCGCAATTAAGCGTTTTGTAGAGAACTAATACATTATACGGAGTCCATGTAATAGTAAATGCAAATAATATAGCGCTCAGAGTTTTTGCAGCTTTCATTTCTTGTTTTCTCTCTTGCTGTTTTCTCTTCTTTTTAGGAGCTCGGTGTTTAGCTACCTGTTTATGTACGAGTTTTGTGTTAAGTGGAAGTCGAATAGCATCAACTGCTGAATCAGCTGCTCTAAGCAAACTATCAGCTGTTCCTGCGGCCAGGGATTTATCAAGAGTTTCGCCTTCAGGAATGCTTTCAATAGCGTCGGTACTAATACTTTCATCTTCCATAATCATCTTTATTGAAGGTTGTGATTCTCCTTCTCCTTCAACTGATGCGGATTTTTGGGGTAGACGTATTAAAATCGTGTAAACAGAATCAGGCGTGTTAGGCGATTCAGATGAAGATGGAACTGGGTGCCGAGGTCGTACTCCACTTGTACTAGCTGTTGGTACGGTAGGTGGAATAACAGGTGTAACAGATTTAGGTCCCATACTTGTCACTTGTTTCCTGTATTCGGGTATAATTGGCTCGAAGCGTCTTTGGCCATTTCTTTCGGTCATAGGTATAGCTTGGTCACAGGTTTTTTGGGAAGTGTACGTGGAGGCAGCGAATGATTGAGCCTGCATTGATATACGGTGGTCCATTCTGAAGTTCATAGAAGTCGTTCTTGAGCAAGGTTGCATTGGAGTTTCGAGTGATGCTGGAGTAGTTACTGGAGATTCATGGCTAGTGCTTTCCTCTTCTTGCCCATCACCTTCTCTATCAATTCTACACCAAGCTCTTAACAATTCTGTGATTTTCAGCCGTTTTGACTCTTTAGGTTTTGGAAGATACTTTGAAGTTTCGACGCAGAGTGATGTTGGTACGTACGTAGTCTCTTGAGCATCTTCTAAAATGCAAGAATCTGTTCTGAATCTCCTGGATTCTTCCGGTTTTCTGTCTTCAGGTTCTGGTGGGTCATCACTTGATGTAGATTTTCTGCTATCTTCTTTTTTTCCAGCTTGTAAATGCGTTAAATCTTTTTGACGCTGTTTTGTTTCTCGCCAAATTCTCCAATAAAGAATACACATCACTGTTACTGGAACATAAAAAGCTGCCAAAGCTGTGCCAAATGTCACATACGAATTAGTTTCCAAAAATTGTATGTAACACATATTCTTTTTAACAGTTCGTTGGCCTTCAATGTATGGCCAAGCGTAAATCCAAGGAGGCCAAAGCATGAGTGATATAACCCAAGCTGACGCAATCATAACAGCAGCTCTTTTTGTAGTTCTCAGAGCCCTATACGTAAGCGGTCGAGTAACCGAAAAATACCTATCAAAGCTGATTATAAGCAAATTGAGAACAGATGCATTGCTATTTAGATAATCAAAGGCTAACCATGTATCACAAACAAAATCACCAAGAGGCCAAGTACCAATCAATAAATACATTGTAAAAAGAGGCATAGAAATGAGACCAATGGAAAAATCAGCAACTGCTAAACTTAGCAAAAAGTAGTTGCTGATCGTTTGCAGCTGTTTATCCATTTTGAATGATATCATAACCATTATATTTCCGACTACTGTAACAATGCTCAGTAAACCCGCTACAATGGCAATTATTATCATTTCGAAAATTGAATATGGTGGCTTATCAACCTCTCCTTCATTTGCAATGCTCATCGTCACATTTGATTCGTTAAAAGAACGATAGGCAATGGACGTAGACATTGCAGTAGTAGGAACAACTGAATGGAAAATTGACAAAGACATTTTTAGTTTTTGTAAAGAATACTCTGTATAAATAATCTTGGCTTTCAGATACGTCAGTTTACATCTCTAAGTTCATTTGTTCAGTCATAGCAACCTGAAACGAAAAAAAAAAATCATTCATATCAAGAAACAAAATGCGTTTGTGTGAATAGTAAAAACTATTAAAGATAATCAGCTCTTATCCTACAATAATTATTACAGTATATATTGCTTGCTATTACTATTCATTGTTTACTTGCGAAATTGTGTGTTACTACTCAGATTTTAAATGTCTACAAGTAAACTTCTTTCAAATAAATAAATATTTTCGTGATTTTCTAATTTAAACATATCATTATTATTTACGATTTGTGAATACACTAATATTAAAATTTCATGTTTTATAAAACGATACATTAACTTTAATGAATTTATATATCTTTTATTTTAAAATAAATGACAAAAATTTAGATATTTCTTGTTATTTCAATTACATAGTCATCAAACAGTGAAAATATTTTTTGCAAGTCATTAATTTCATTTAATGAAAATTTGAGAAAACATTTTTCTTTCAAAAAAAAAAAAAAATAATAATAATAATAAGTATTTAATATTAATGTATAGTATATACTTTAATTTCATTTTTTGTCTTTTATTATAAATTATTTAGTGAAAAATTAACAATGAATATTCTGAGACCGAATAATGAGAAATAATAAGATGGTTCTTTTTTATTTAATGCTTAATATTGCAGTTCTAAAAGGTAAAAAAAAAAAAAAAAAAAAAAAAAAATTGAAAGAATGTACAAGGACATTGAAAGAAATATTTTATAATTTAGAACTCTGTGTGGTATATTTTATGGCATATCATGACCATATCATGAAGTATGAATAATAAGAATTTCCAGTCATGTACTTGAAATCTACTTTAAAACATTAATAGAAAATATTTCTGAATCAAGATATAGTAAAACTACTGCATTGTGTTTCCAAGAATGAAATAATTTAATGTATAACTACATATCATCTACACAATATATGAAAAGGGGGATTAGTATGAATGAGGTATGCATATATTAACAAATTAGAAGTTTAAAATTCATTTCCTCATTTCATGCTTTTAATCAATAAAGGCAGGGCAGGCTTTAACAGGCGCTTTAAATGAAAAGTAAGACCTACAGGGTAAAATTACGTCCTTAATGTAAAATACAGCATGCTCTGCTTTGCGAAATGATGATTTTGGAAAGAGCAGTATAGTTTAGAATTTTATCTGCGAAATCGCTTACATTAAATACATGAACCTACTAAAGCATAAGTTGATCCAGAAGTCTTGAAAACCCTACCTTAGTCAGCTTACTGTATTATGAGAGTACTAATTTTCTGTGGTGCTATCAATATGTCTTATTTTAACGTTTATACCACTCAAGGTATCATCGACTACACTGCTCTGCATGAAAATCGACCCCAACACCATGTTTGAAAATTCCTATGTAAAATAACTTCCTGAATCCGAAAATGACGCTCATTTTGCTTTATCACCAAGCGTTTTTTAGTGGCGCACCCCTATTTTTTTATCACTTTCCGGTAATTTTTTTGGCTATAAATTTGATTTGTAAGGCAGGAAAGGATTATTTTAACTGTTAAATATCTTCTGAGGGGCTACACAGTTGGAAAATTCTAAAACATGAACACTTGCAGCAAGGTAAAAATTTAGGGAGGGATTTGCTACTGAAATTATATATTTCATTTATTATATTTTGTTAATCAGTTATTATTATTATTTATTACACATTATATATATATATATATATATATATATATATATGTACATTTTGTTTGTTTGTTTTCAAGTGTTCTCCAAATCAAATTCACGGCCATAAATTTACTGAACGGTGACAAAAATTGGAGGAGGAGGTGGCGTCCCGAGAAAACGAAATGCAAAATGGAGGTCATATTCGGATTCAGGAGGTCATTTTACATAAGAAGCAGAAAAAATGGTATCAGAGCTCGAAAAAAAAAAAAATTTCTGCCCAGTGTTATTATCGGTACAATATTTAAAATCTTTGCTAACGATAGATTGGGGACACTGAATTTCCAAACTTTTGCGTTGTTGTGGGAATTATAATGTACGATGCATATGTGGAATATTTCGAAATGAATGGGGTGTATATATGATCCATCTATCTATCTATATACATATGTATGTATGTATTTATATTATAATACCACATTTTAAAGGCAAAAATCGCAAGTGGAATGTACCAAATGTCTTATGGAATTTGTAACTTTGAGAAAGCAAATTCGTTCTAGCGTAATTTGTTTCATTAGGATTAAAGTATCTAAAAATTTATAAACTAATTCTGATGCAAATTAGTAAATTCCCTGATACTCATAGTGACATTTTCCCATGCTGCTTTATATTATGCTTTCATTTTTGTCTGTAAAATCATACAAATACTTATTGTATGCATTTACTATATATTGTTCTAATCATATTAATGAGATTGTGAATTTATTGTTTGTAAAAGAAAAAAATTATAAAACGGGCATTACACGAGTAATAAATAACTTAATAAACTGTGGCTTAATATTAGATCAATATCCCTTTTTTAACAAAGAAATTTTCATAGATTGTCATTTCTTAATCATTAATAAGTTTTATACAAATATTAAATATCTTTTCAATTAAACTGCTAGGCAAAAATAAATTATTTGACATTTTTTTATGAAAATATGTGAATCTTATTTCAAAAAATCTCATTATCGGTATAAAGAACTAAGTATTTATTTCTACTTGTAATATAGAGTTTGCCCAACAAAGTCCGTCTCACCTTAACTTTAGAACGGCCATTGCTACTGCCTTAAAAGTGATGTCTAGATAGAGTAAATGGATCATGCACTTCAGGTTATATCAGTTGCATCGCCAACTGTCATGTAAACTGGGTGTTTAATTAGTCGCATTTTCCAAAACTCGTGACATTAAAAATCGCGGACGAAAGAAAAAAGTCGAAAGCTATTTGAGTCATTGACATTTGTTCATGAATCACGCGCTGTATCACTAAATAACGATGGCATCTAGTTTTTTATGATGATTTTCTCCTTCTTTTCTCCCCCCCCCCTTTTTTTTTTTTTTTTTTTTTTTTTTTAACGTCAGGGGTTTATAAAAATTGCAACCGAAGAATCATTTAATCTGCAGCGTTTACCCTCTATACCATATCAAGACACTACTCTTAAATCAATAACTATCGCCATTCTAAGCTTAAGGTTACGGGACAAGGCATTACTGATCACCCTATTTAAACAACAGAGACTACAGTGCAGCCACATATCCGAAAACTAGCAGTGAGGGACGCGTCCAAAATGTTGGAGGGATGCCAGCTTTTCCGAGAGTTTGAATTTTTGAAAACATCCAGTAATTCCGCGCTTAGTTATTGCTCATTTTCCCTGTCACCCGTATTTAAGCATTGGACTCGTTGAGTTAGCACTTGCGCAGATGATTCCATGGTTTCATCAAATGTGGTCGAAGAATACAATGACAATTTTTTATTTTATTTATTTATTTATTTTTCAGGATTACTATAAAAAAAAAAAAAAAAAAACAGAAACATTTTGAGCTTGATAATGTGAATGGGAAGATGATGAAACAAACTTTTCCCATCCAAAGCATAGGCTATCTACGTTCAATATTTATCGTGTCTAATGAGGTTCACTTCCATTTCTTATAAATAGTAATAACAATAAATACATAAAATAAAATAAAAAATATTAAACCCGTGGTAATTAATGAACAGGTGCCAATAAAATAAGCCAACAAGATTTTTTAAATTCAGCATTCTGTCTCACTGCTGTCATAAATTCACAAACATTTTAGGCAAGTAGGGGAGAACGGACTATTTGGCATAAATTTTGGTTTATGATTTTTCTAGTGTTTTGTGCAATATTCAGTAAAATTCTAATGAATGCATTGGAAAGCTTAACTCTTTGGCTACAAAATCATGTATGGCTTATTAATTAAAAAGTGTTTAAACAGCCCGAAAAACAATACGTACAAAACTTTAATTAAACACCATAAAATACAAGAACTTGCAAACAATTCTTTTGGGTCAAGAGGAAACACAACCCTTCGTATCGTATCAAAAGATTATAAGATACGGCGTCTTAAAATCTTGCTCGTTTTCTTTAAAAATCTCTTTATCATTTAACTAGTACTAATTTTCATACAGTAAAAAACTCACATGACTTTGTGAACAAATTTAAATGCATCGCTCCCTCTAAATATTCACTGGTGTTCAAAATTAAAGCAACAACTTATTTTCTCGTTTTCTTCTTTTGCGCATAACTTTTAAACAATTAAACATATGAACATAAAATTTGGATGGCATGTTCCTTATCATAGCATCAATCGAATTTCATATAACTTTAGAAAAAGTAATAGACTTCAAACTAATAATTATTCATTTTTTTCTGAAAAGTAAGCTTTGGAAAAAATGAAAAATTTTCACAATTTTAAAAAAGAAAATTTAATGAAAAACGATCACAAGAAAGCATTACAGATAGGTAAAGATGGACATGCATCCATGTGTTAGATTAAAACCTGATTTTGCTTCCTGTGATCACTTTTTTGCTCCTTTTTTTATCTTCTTTTTTTCACATGTGAATAACTTTTTAAGAAATATACATACAAGCATGGAAATTGGATAATACGTACATTGTAAAATTATTTATCGACATTATTACTATTCTGGTGTTGAGAATAGTTTAGAAATTAGTAATTATATTTTTTCAGAAAGTTTGTTATAAAGGTAAAAGAAAAGCGAATACAGAAAGAAAAATCGGGATTTAGTTTAGCATTTGAAGGCATGTCCGTCTTCACCTGTCTGTAGCACATCCTTAAAACTATTTTTCGTCAAGTTTTCTTTTCTAAAATTGTTGAAATTTTTATTTTTTCCAAAGCTTACTTTTGAGAAAAATTGAATAATTATTAGTTTAAAAATTATTACTTATGCTAAAGTTATATAAAATTCGATTAATCATATGATAACAAACATGTCATTACAATTTTATACTCATGTATTTACTTGTTTAAAAGTTATGCGCAAAAGAAGAAAACGAGAAAACAGGTTGTTGTTTTAATTTTGAACATCAGTGTACTATGATTTCTTTGGATGTCAAATCTGTTTTTACTAATATTTCTATTCAATGTGCTCTGGTTTGTTTTGAGAGGATATAACAAGAATTCCATTATTCTGTTATTGAAATTGAGGAGCTTGTGAAATTAAGTTCATTTATGTATCAGGCAAACTGCCTTCATTTTTAATGATACTTATTATTCCCGAAATGAGGGCATGGCAATGGGTAGTCCTCTCTCTCTTTTGCTTAGCGACATTTATATCCACTACTTTGAAGAACAACTCTTTGATGTATTTAAATGTCCTCACTGGTTTAGGTATGTTGATGATGCTTTCGTTCGTTCTATTTAATGTCGATTTTTCCAGTTTACTTTCTTTGGTCAATTCGATTTACCTCTGCATGAAAAGAATTGCTCCTTCCCTTTCCTTGATCTTTTGGGGTCTAAGGACAAGGATTGGTTCTCAACCAGTTCTCCAGTTTGAATGATCATGGTCTCATCCCAGTAGTTTTACCATTCATCACTTTCTTTTAAAATTTCTAAAATTCTTTCACCGTTTGGTTTTAAAGTCCTTTAAAAATCCGTCAACAAAACTAAATAACCTTCTCTTAAAGATCTAATTCCTACTGAAAATCAATCTGGCATTTATTTAATTCCTTGTTCTTCGTATAATTTAAGTTATATTGGTCAAACTAGGAGGCGTTTGAAACACGAAATAAATGAGCACCGTCGGAATGTTCGTAATGAAGAGATTTCCAAATCTTCTAATGCTTCCAACTGCTGGGCTCATGATCATTGTTTTGTTTTTTCTAAAACTAACATAATTTCTTCTCTTATCTCCTCTTCCCATTTGGTTATCCATGAGGCTTTTTGCATATTTAAAAATTCGATAGATCTGGTTAATGATATTTCTTCCACTCTGTTCTTGTCTGATGCTTGGAAATTATTTCCATAACTTTGGTTCTTGTTTAGTTCCGATGATTTTTTTTTTTTTTTTTTTTTAAAGATTTTTAGATTTTATTTTATTTTATTAGATTTTATTTAGATTTTATTTATTTATTTTCTTCTTCTTTCATTTTATAATTCTGGTCACACCAGTGTTTATATTTATATTCGACTTTATTTGTTTTTGCTCTTCACTTAATTCGGTTTGTGCGTGGCCACTTTCTTTGCAGCGATCGTGCCAACTTTGTTTGTTCACTTGACGAAGGTTCGTGTTTTTTTTTTCGACCTAAAACAAATGTTTCCGATTTCTTGTAATTTATGGTGTTTATTAAAAGTTTTGTATTTATTACCTTTAAATGCCGGTTCTGTGGTGCTTTTTTATAATACAAAAAAAAAAAAACTTTTCCAAAGAGTTTGCAACTATGCCAATTTACCCCAGGTGCGGGGCTATTTGGCATACCTGTAGGGGTGAGTTGACATAACGTGATACGTACAGAGATACTTAGGTAGAACCCAGCAATTTTCGAGGGGAAGCGTTTTAGTTTTTTTTCGAAGTATCTTATTTTAATAATATATAGGCAGAAATTTCTGCTTAAATATTATAAACAAATAATGAATTCATTAAGAAATAGCTACGCATAGTTATTCATATATATATATGCATAGTTATTCATTGATATAGCTACGCATAGTTATTCATATAGAATTACTCCAATGTTTGAAATCAACCACAAATGCAGGAGTTGCGCGCTCGTTTATTTAAGCAGGCGAGATCAATTTGTGCACAATTTTACTTTGGTCACATAAAATTGAATCATTCGAGTCTGGTCATCTTCCCTTTTCTCCTCTTTTGACTATGAAGGGCATGCGAATTTCATCGCTATCGGTTTAAATTTTCCCAAGGTGCTGGCAGGATTTTTATTTCTCCTAAACAAAGTTATTTATTTTGTATACAGTGTGGTCAGCAGGCCCTTGATTTTGTAGAGGATTCGTTGTTGGTCTTGTTTTATGTGACCCTTCGCCATCTTTTTGAGATTCTCCGGGGCTCGTAAGAACTATCGATGAAACTCTCACCGCATGGCTGAAGTCTGGGAGAAAAAACTCTTTATCTTGGAGAGGTTCTTCCGCCTTTGAAATATTATTAAGAAAGTTAAGCCATGCCATAGCTATTTTATAGCTATGCCAACTGACCCCATACCTAACTATGCCAAATAATCCCAGATGGATACCCTATATAAGATACCCCTGAATCCCAAATATCAGAAATAACAGATAATGGTAAATGCATGCAACAACAGTAAATAACTCTTTGGAGAACGGCATAAGAAGCGCCTCAATTTGATTTACAGATTCACCAGACCAAAAAGCACTACGATGAAAATATTTACTCACCAGACAGAAAAAAAAAAAAAAAAAAAAAAAAAAGGTTACAGATTTTTTTCTTTGTGAATCTTCTAAGCAGATTGAAAATATGGTGGATGGGTACCTACAAATGGGTATCTACACTCCCCACTAGTAAAATGACATCGCGCTAACTTCACTTACTGTGCCACGAAATTGAAGCTGAGTACCAACTAGACCCAGTCGCATATCAACTTTCTTTACAGGACTGGGATAAGGGAAAAACTTTGGTGGCGGAAAAAAAATCTAAAAGTGGCTGATTTTAGTATTTGCGTAATGTATGTTTAAAATAAGCAAATGATTTTTTTTTTTCAATATTCATTGAATGTATAATCATTGAAGCTTATCGATACATTCTATTCCTTTAGCAGTTCTATTCCTTTAGAATTCTTTCTTGGAGATTGTAAATTGTTCGTCTAGTACAATAAACGTACTTCCTTAATTATAAATATGTAAAATAGTGACAAAATATTATCAAATAAGCAGTGCGTACAATTTTCAGATTTTTACATCAGATATCAATTTTTAAGAATCATTTTTTTTTTTTTTTTTTTTTTTTTTTTCTTTTAAGTTGGACACTTTTGATAGTTGACATCTTCAATTTTCCCAAAACTTTCAGGGTATGTTAGTAGTACTATGATAAGAAAAAGTGAAATTTAATTTTTTCTGAATTTCATTTGTTTGATCTAGAGAGGGGGGTCAAAGTTTGAGGCCGTAAATAAATGGTGTCATTTTAATATCATTTTACTCCTAAATCCATGAGTGACCCATGTCAATTTTTTTAAACACGGATACTACTTGATACTAAGTACATTTTAGCATAAACAGTTTGGTGGGTAACTCATAGCTTTAAAGGCCAAGGTCATTCTAAAATGCAGTTTTCGTTGATTTTTTCCATGTTTTCAGTCGGAATATCTGCTAAGGCCATGAGTGTCCCTTAGAAATGTTTATGGGGTTAATTACACACCAGAACTTAAAAATATTTAAAATAGCATGGGTTACTCTTGGCTTTAGTAGTTAAACGGTCTCAAAGTTGAAAATTTTCAAAAAAAGGTCAAAGTTGATGGTAAATCACTCTATAAGCCATGAGTCAATAACTATGAGAAACAGCTGTAATTATACTCTAGATGGTCTAGTTTTAGACCCAGGTTACAAACTGATGGGGCTTGCAAGATTTATTGAGATCCAGCTATTTTATATCGCCAATGTGTACCTGTTCTACAGTCGGCTGAAAAATTATTCGAGCACTAGCCAATAATTCCTATATTTAAAAAGTACACTTAAGACTGTTTTGCTAAGTAAATCCTTGTCGAATCATGTTCTTAGACTGATTAAGAATATGACTCGACAAGGATTTATTTAACAAAGCTGTATTAAGTGTACTTTTTTTTGGCAAGGATTATTGCTAGTGCTCGAATAATTTTGCAGCCGACTGTATGTAGTACAAAAGGCTTGAGACCCAATTTTGTAATACATTAATGCTTGTTTAAAACTTCCCATTTTACATTATAGAGGACAGCATCAAAATAAATATAAAACTAAAAAATCACATAGGGGAGACCGGGGCAAGTTGAAATACGGGAGAAGTTGAAACATGGAAATAAAAAATACAAATTTTCAGTTCTTATTTACTGCCAATAAAGGGAAGTACAAATACACAAAACCTACTTTAGATGTAAAAAAAATGTGTATGTAAACATCTGTCGATTTTATGAGGATAAAACTGTTTTCGAGTACTGTTTTTTACTCTGAGTAAAAATTCAAATTTTTAAATAATGTCGCATTTTATGTAGCATAAATTAGTGAATGTTTTTGATTGATTCAGCGTTTATAGTGTATAGTTGCAGCTTGCTAATCATATGATTTGAAAAGCCCCCGAGCATAAGTACTGGTAGCATAACGTCTCATGAAGTGAAAATTGTGGGCAGGGGCCAGCTGAAACAAATATAAGGGAAGCTACTTGAAACACCTGTTTCAATTAGTCCCATGCACAATTTTTATTTTTATTTTTATTTTATTTTTTGTAAACAGTCTTGTTTTCATCACCCTATATATGTTTTACATAATATAACAATATGCACTTTTCAGATGTATCTTAGGTTTCTTCTCACATTATAATGACCATAATTAACCCCTTAACGCGCGCTGTCCTCGCTGCGAGGACGCAAAATTTAAGATCCGGCTGCAAAAATTCATCCCGGAATTTTTTTAGCAAAAATTCACGTTTATAACATATCACAAAAGGCCGGTTTTTTAAACCTTAAAATTTAAAATTTCTTTTAGTTTAATGTAGTTTATGAATTCCTGTGGCAGTATAATTTAAATGTTTCAAATTGTCTTGCGCCGCAAAGGGTTAAATGGAGCATAATTAAAATAAAGGTCATAATAGAGTATCAGATTTAGTAAATTATTACAGTAGAATTTTGCACTTAATGAACATTTATTTAAAAATAACTATAAGGAAGTTGATAAATTAGTTTATAATAATAGCGTTGCCAAAGGCTTATGAAGGTTGTTACAGTAACTTAATACAAATAATATTATAGTTTTAAAAAATTAAAGAACACGCTTTTATAGAAATGTGAACTAAAAAGCACAAAATATCTATCTTAGTATTAAAATGCATGGTAAGAGAAAATCGTGTGAGTGACACACCATAATATTTACATACATTTAAATCTTTAATTAAAATAATTTAGAATTAAACAAAAACCATTTTTAAAAAATCTCCCCTGACTGGGATCGAACGCTAGACCTTTATTTTCGTAGCGTGGCTCTTTACCTCACAGCCACGGCGTTCGATAGGAAAAGTCTTTTTTTACAATATAGATTTTTTGTTTGCTCCCAGAGCGGTTACAAACATACATACAAACATACATACAGGTGAAGCTAATAAAAGCGTGTTAAAAAGAGAGGGGAATTTCAAGTTCTCAATTAAAGTAAAGAAATTCTCTTCTATTATTCAATGGGCGTGATAAGACTTGAAAAATATTATCCAAACTGATATCTCGAATGTCATCTTCTATGGGCCAGGCAAAACAAACATTTTTTAACACTCTTTTATTAGCTTCACCTGTATGTATGTATGTTTGTATGAATGTTTGTTTGTTTGTAACCGTTCTGGGAGCAAACAAAAAATCTATATAGTAAAAAAAGACTTTCTTTACCTACGCGAACGCCTTGGCGTTGAGGTATAGTTCCGCGCTACGAATCCAAAGGTCTAGCGTTCGATCCCAATCAGGGGAGATTTTTTAAAAATTGTTTTTGTTTAATTCTAAATTATTTTAGTTAAAGATTTAAATGTATGTAAATATTATGGTGTGTCACTCACACGATTTTCTCTTAGATAGATAGATATCTTGTGCTTTTTAGTTCACATTTCTATAAAAGTGTGTTCTTTAATTTTTTAAAACTATAATATTATTTAGATTGGATTTGTCTCTTTAGAAATTTGATCTTTGCAGCTTTACATGCACTTTACCTGTACTATCAAACATCTGTATGATTTGTCCCACATAGATCACCTATCTTGCTTTTTCCCAGAACATGAGACCAACACTCAATTTCTAGTATCTACTTGTTCTGAAAATTCTGTTTAGCAACTTTCCTCTAATTCTAATGCACTTATCTTTCGGAAAATTTTAAAAAACCAAGGTAGAAAAAAATATTTTAAATCACAAAATAAAGATACAGCCACTGCAGTGTAAGCTAATATATATCTATACATATAAAAGAGTACTTCCACTCACTCACTCACTCACTCACTGACTCATCAACGCACAACAAAATCTACTAAAGCCACTGACTCGAAACTGGGTCAAATTTTAGAACATATAGTGTAAGCATCCCCTAAGAAGCGATTTTGTGAAATTCGACCCCCAAGGGGGCGTAGGGGGCAAAATGTGATTTCACAAAAATATTCATATCTCAAAGAAAAAAACTGATATCCGTAAAATTTTTGCTTTAAAATATAGCTAATTTAATTATCTAAAAATCAATTTCTGGAATTTTAGAAGTTCGGTCCCCAAGGGGGGAAAGTGGGCAAAACGTGATTTCACATGCGCAAAACGTGGTTTCACATACTCCTATATATCTCAAACAGAAAAACAGATATATGTGAAATTTTTGCTCTAATATATAGCTAATACAAATACCAAAAGACTAATTTCTGGAATTTTTGAAATTCAGCCCCCAAGAGGGAAGGAGATGGGGCAAAACGTGATTTTAAATAATCCTTTATATTGCAAACAGAAAACAATATATGTGTAAGATATTTTTGCTCTAAAATATAGTTCCCAAAAATGCATAAAAACTAATTTCTTTATTTTAGAAATTCGTCCCAGGTGGGGCGGGAAAGGGGGATATGGGGTAAAAAAAAAAATAGAAATATAGTTAGTCCATTCAAAATTGGTTCAGATAGGTTTTAGAGACCTGCAAGTCAAATGAGGATATTTTTTAAAGTGTAAATTTATTAGGAGGGTCAGGAAGGTGTGTGTGTGGGGGGGGGAACGGGGGGAGGCGGAGGGACAAAAAAATAAAAAAGAGTTAGACCGTTCAAAATTGGTACGTAAAGGTTTTTGATATCTACAAATCGATTGTGAATATTTTCGAATTTGTAAAGTTATTAAGAGGGGCGGGAGGAGGGGACGGAGGGGCAAAAAATAAAAATAGAGTTAGGTCGTTCAAAATTGGTACACAGAGATTTTTGATACTTACAAATCGATTGCGGATATTTTCGAATTTGTAAAATTATTAGGATAAACGGGAAGGGGAGGTGAAAGCGCAAAAATATATAAATAAGAGTTAGAGCGCTGAAAATTAGTGTTGTTAGGTCTTGAGGCCCGATAAATCGATTGCGGATATTTTCGAAAGTACAGAATTATTACGAAGGACGGGAAGGGATCGGGCGCAAGTGAAAATCAGCACAAGAAATTCAGATAAAATGTTGGAAATTAGTATTATTAGGTTTAAAAGCCCGAGAGAACGACTGCGAGTATTTTTTAAAGTCTAAAATAATTAGGAGGGACGGGAATTGCAGGTGAAGGAGCATGTGAGCCTTGCGCGCCTGTATGCGCTGCCGCAGGCAGTGGGGCCCGAACTGATTATTCCACTGATGGGAGATTTTTTTTTTTAAATGTTTTTCCCTTACGATAACATAGAGTGATTCATTAAGTATGTTGAACATAAATGCGCGCGCGCAGCGCACAATTGCCTGCGCTGCCAAGGGCAGTGCAGACCCGTCGCGACATTTTTTCCTATCACATTTTTTTTTCTCTTTTTCTTTTTATTTCATTTTATTTTATTTTTTTTCGCATGATAAAAATTGATGCAATTTTGAGAATTCATTAACTATAGTGATTCATTTAAAAATAGTGTCCAGCGAAGCGGGCGTTGCCTGCTAGTATATATATAAATTTTATAACGCTTTTGCATTTCTTTCGTGCACGGGGCTAACTAAAACAGGTTTTCAAGTAGCCCCCCTTATATTTCTTTTAGCTGGCCCCTGCCCGCAATTTTCACTTGACGAGATGTTATGCTAGCAGTACTTATGCTCGTGGGCGTTTCAAATAATATGATTAGCAACCTGCAACTATACACTATTAACGCTGAATCAATCAGAAACATTCACTAATTTATATTACATAAAATTCGACATCATTTAAAAATTTGAATTTTTACTCACAGTAAATAAAACAGTACTCGAAAACAGTTTTATCCTCATAAAATCGACAGGTTTACATATATATATATATATATATATATCTTTTTTTTTTTTTTTTTTTTTTTTTTTTTACATTGTAAAGTAGGTTTTGTGTATCTGTACTTTCCTTTATTGGCAGTAAATAAGAACTTAAAAATTGTATTTTTTATTTCCATGTTTCAATTTATCCCGTATTTCAACTTGCCCCTGTCTTCCCTATGTGATTTTTTAATTTTATAATTATTTTGATGCTGTCCTGTATAATGTAAAATGGGAAGTTTAAACAAGCATTAATGTATTACAAAATTGTGTCTCAATTCTTTTATACTACATGGAACAGGTACACATTGGCGATATAAAATAGACTGTATCTAAAAAAATCTTGCAAGCCCCATAGGTATGTAACCTGGGTCTAAACTAGACCATCTAGGGTATAATTAAAACTGTTTCTCATAGTTATTGACTCACGGCTTATAGAGCAATTTACCATCAACTTTGACCTTATTTTGAAATTTTTCAACTTTGAGACCGTTTAACTACTAAAGCCAAGAGTAACCCATGCTATTTTAAATATTTTTAAGTTCTATACTAAAATGTGTAATTAACCCCATAAATATTTCTATGGCACACTCATGGCCTTAGCAGATATTCAGACTGAAAACACGGAAAAAATCAACGAAAACCGCATTTTCGAATGACACTGGCCTTTAAAGCCATGAGTGACCCACCAAACAGTTTATGCTAAAATGTACTTAGTATCAAGTAGTATCCGTGTTTAAAAAAAATTGACATGGCTTTAGGAGTAAAATGATATTAAAATGGCACCATTTATTTACGGCCCCAAACTTTGACCCCCTCTCTAGGTCAAACAAATGAAATTCAGAAAAAATTAAATTTCACTTTTTCTTATCAAAGTACTACTAACATATCCTGAAAGTTTCGGGAAAATTGAAGATGTCAACTATCACACCTCCATAGACTTCGTCCAGCTTAAAAAAAAATTGCTCTTAAATGTTTTACTTTTTCACATTTTAATTTAACTTATAAAATTCAAAATATCAGACTTAATATATTTTTTTTTTAAATTAAAATATTTGAATATATAATAAAGTATATACATTATATTGTAAATCTGTAATTTTTCAGATAAAAATGTAAAAATTTAAATTTTAAAGAATTTTTTGGATACAAAAGAAATTAAAAAGCATTTTAATTATATAAAATATATTTTTTAAATATATATAGATATATATATATGTATGTAATGTATGTATGAAATATCTGTGCAATTGAAAAGCTAAAAAAAAAGACAACTCCAAGAAAAATTATAAATTAATTCTTTTAATACGTCTAATGCATTGAAAATAATAATTTAGCATAAATTTACTTTTTATTTACACTAAAACCGAAACAATTATTATGTACAATAAAAATATTAAAATATTATAACCATAACATAAATTTAAACGTTTGGAGCCCTTTTAGGCCCCTCATCTGTACAAACATCAAAAAGCAAACGCCGACACAAATGGACAGAATTCTTGTGCAGTATATTCGAGTTGAACTGCGCATGCCTCATTAAGAGGTGAAGAATGAAGTTTAGAAAACCAGCCTTCCAGGAAAATTCTAGCATGATAATTTCTGAGCGTTTACTTTTTGACGTTTTTACTGATAAGGAGCCTAAAAGGGTTCGAAGCGTTTAAATTTATGCTGTGGTTACAATATTTAAATTTTTTATTACATATAATAATTGTTTCAGTTTTAGTGTAATTAAAAAAGTAATAAAATTTTTCGAGACGTGATGATTTTTAACTATTTTAACATAAATTTGTAAAAGCTCAATTTTGTATTCAATGTAAAATAATAATAATGGAATTTGCAAATAAATTAAAAGTCTTATTATTATGTAATCAGTAAATCAAACATTTATTAAAAAATTCTGAGCCGATGCAAAAAAAATGATTTATACAGAAATATAATTTTACATTGGATGTGATATAAGATACTTTGAATAATATTTAAATAACCGTTAAAAAATCAAAAATCTAATTTTATAAATAATATTTTAGAATAAATATTTTTTGTTCTTTAGAAGAGTATCTGATGAACTTGAATTAGCGAATTTTTTTACCCACCTATTGCAGTCTTCTAAATTTTTAGTACTGCTGCGCAGAAATTCATTCTTCTAAAAATATAAGAATGAATTTCGGCGAATTATTGAACCTTTAAAAGAATGTTAATAAATGATTCTAAATTTATTAACATTCGTCGAAATAAATTTTACCTTATAAAAAATTAAGGCAGATTTGTTTTTGGAAAGACGGACATTTTTGCCTTCAAAAAGGAAAACTTTATGCTATAGAATTTTTTTCAAATACAGGCAGTTTGTAAAAATTACAACAAAATAAATGAGTGATGTGATTGAAATTTTTCGCAAATTCAAATTATAGTGTGTTGTGGACTGAGCAGCGCCCTCTGAACTGCTGCTGAAACCGTATAAATACAGAGTTGTAGCAGTTGTAGCGAAGCGTTGAATATAGTGTTGTGGTTATCTCCAATTAAGAGGGATTAACAGGGAGGAGGGGCCGATCACCTCTCCAGGAGTGGTGTCGAGCGATTCTAGCTATGCTAGTCCCTCCTCCGGAACGTTTATTTAAAAAACTTAAAAAAAAAAAAAAAAAAAAAAAAAAAAAAGTACAAGGGCCGCTGGAGACAGGTCTCCCACGCGACAAGCAGCGGCGGTAAAGAAGTCATATTTCAATTTAATACTGAACTCATCACGACAAGGGGCACCAATGCAGAGCAGAGATTTGTTAAGGAAGTGCCGGGCATAACCCTTCGCGACAGGAGGCACTTGGTCAGGATGCTGTTGAACTGCAATCAAAGATTTACTGAAATTGCTTATGGTAAAATTGCGATATGTGCATTGAGCCAGTAGTAATTGAAAATCAGTAGAGTAGTAGAAACATAAGCAGTATTTAATTGACTTAGTCTATTAAGTTTGAAATTTCCATAATAAGAGAAAAAATTTTGTTTAGCTTTTGAATTAAAGAGGGTCTTGTAATTATGTTCTCTAACCAGTTGGGAGGTTTAGTAGGAGGGTTCCTTAAGTGATAGGAAGAGGTAAGCGGACAACTATAATAATAATGCGAAACAGTTCCTTCCTGACCACAAGAACACAGGGGTGAGCGTCGGCGGTGAATCTTGTTAAGGTAAAAGGGGAAAGGGCCGTGGCCCGTGAGGAAGGCTGTAATTTGAGGGAAGAGAGACCAAGAATTTAAAGAGACCGTTGGAACCAGATTAAAGGTATGCCTCCCTTTTTCAGAATAAACCCAAACATTTTGCCAGTTTTGTTTGAGAGATGTTTTTAGAGTTTGTTTTATATATGATGGTGGGGCTGGGAGAGAGTATTTAATATTGGGACTTTCTGTTGCCTTTTTGGCCAGTTGACCCGCCATTTCACTGCCAACGACACCCCTGTGGGCAGAAACGTGTGCCAGGGTTAAATTATTTTTTAAAAGTGAAATTTTGGATTTTATTTCTAGAATTAAGGGATGTCTACTCCTGTAGCGGGCAACGGCCTGCAGCCCCGAGAGACTGTCACTGTAAATATTGATTTTGGGAAACTTATGATTATTTTATTCCGTCCAGATAAGCGCCTTTAAAATGGCGAAGAGTTCCGCCTGAAAGACGGAGTTATAGTTCTCGAGTCTGCACGACCACTGGAAAATGGGGTCATTGCTGTTAAGCACGCAAAATGCCACTTCGACACGCTGTTCAGTTTTTGATCCGTCAGAGAAAATCGCCACAGGAGCAGATGGAGAGAAGCTATTAATATTGCAATTTATAACTGAAGCCGCAGAATCCTTGGCAGGGTAGATTTTCCAGCTGAAAGAAAGTGGTTGAATAGGGTGTTGGTTGAATCTCCAATTGTTAAACGTTAGGTGAGACGTAGCAAAGCGTCTTGGACGAAAGTGGCTAAACAACTTAAGGAGTTTGAGCGGTGGAGAATCATTGGCCTTCGTGAATGAGGATCTTCCTATCATGCAATACCAGTTCGTGTGCAGCGTAAGAGTAGCACAGCGATGCGAGTTTGGAAGAACTGAGTTATCGAGAATCAGACTAATTGGAAAGCCGGGTGTGCCCCCGAAAGTTTACTTCAACACGCGATGATAGGCACCTGGTTCGCATGGCGCTGACAGACCGTACAGCTTCATCTAGACAGTTGGCAGCACTTTGGTCCACTGCTACAGGTGTATCAATATCTGCTTCATCAATTCGTCGACTTTTGCTGCACCATGGGCTGCGTGCAAGAAGTTCTTTATACAGGATCCCCCTCACGCACAACTATTGACACCTGCGGCTGCAATGGGTCATGGTCATAGAGACTTGCGTGCAGATTGGCAACAAGCTTTTCTTTTTACCGATATCCATACCACTTTAATTTGCGGTACAATGATGGCCATATACGTGTTAGACACTATGCTACCTTTCCAGAGTGTATTATTGAACGACATTGTGGACGAACATTTGCCATTATGGTCTGGGATGCGATTGCGCATCATCGGCGATCTCAGCTGATGCGAATTGTAGGTAATCTTAACAGCAACATGTAGTACACGAGTGAAGTCTTGGAGTCCGAAGTCGTTCCGTTCCTTCAAGGCATTCCTGGAGCTATTTTTCAACAGGGTAATGGAAAAATATGAACATATGAATGGAAAAATATGAACCACATGCTGAAAGGAATGTTCAAGACTTCTTTTCAGCAGAAAACTTACAGTTTCTTCCTTGGTCTGCTTATACACTAAATATGCCGCCAATTGAACATGTGTGTGGTTTCACTAGTCGGCGTTTCGCTCGCGATCCTCGTATTACAGATTCTACAGAGGAACTTTGGGCATGTATTATGAAATGCTCTTTCCAAGCAGACATTCAAAATCTGTTTACCTTTATGTCATGTCATATAGCAGTGCTTATTACAGCGTATAGTGACTACACAAAATACGGATTTCAGACACTCAATACCGTTTTTTTGCTTTGAAAATTTAATCATTTATTGGTACTAATACCAGTCGTTTGGGTAATAAATTTTCCTAATTTCTGACAATTCCTTCATGGCATTGCAATTTTCACAAACTTGAGTATACAGCACAACGTCAGAGCCGAAGTTCATATAAAAAAGGTTAATGCGCCCTATATAATTCGAAATATATCTCTGGAATTACATTAGTACAAAAAATGTGCCTTTGACGACATCCCTTTTTTTTTTTTTTTTTTTTTTTTTGACAACATCTGTAGGTTATTGGTAAATTTTACGTTTCAGTTGATTGTTACAGACCAAGATATGTTTTATCCATGAAAATAAAAATTCTTAAAGGTACTATTTAGTTGAAACACCACTCCAATAAGCTGAACTTGTGTATTAGAGAATAAAGATAGAATCGAAAAAAGATTAACAATTATTTTACCCGCAACAAATTAATATCGATCCTGTTGAAATTTTAACATTTTATAGACGTCCCTGTGAGTAGATTAATCAGTGCCAATATATATATATCTTTTTTATTTACAGAATGTGGATATTCTGAAAAATTCTCAACCGTAAACGTCTACATTCTGTTCGAGTTACATTACATATATTTTACTATTTGTTATACATACAATAAATAATTAAAGGAATAATATTTAGCTTTATTCTGTATCAGAAAATATTAACATAAAATTTCTCAGAAAATCATCTACTCAATTCAAATCACTGAAACTCTTATTGAATGCGTAATATGGTAACACAGGTCTGCGATGAATTTTTTTTCTTCTAGGTGGCATGTTTTTCTGGTGTACTTTTAGATGCTGATTAAGAAAAATCTATTCAAAAGTATCTATCACGTACAATTTTGGTAAAAAATGGGATATTTTTTAGCTTAAAGCTCCGCTTTTTGAACTCCCGCCTAAGTTATTTCCCCGAAAATCTAAATAATGTGACTTGAAGAACAAGGAGAGCTATTTCATAAAGACATTAAAGAAATGTAGAGGAGGTATCAAGGACGATGGAGTGTTAACTTGTTAGCAGATTATTGTTGGATGCAGCGTAGAGAATCCTCTTCCTCAAAGCTCCCAAGCAGTGCACAAGATAAAAAGCTCTAAACGGAAATTCGATGTAAAGAAACGCATTTAAAAGGTAATGTGTAAATAATAGCCTATATTAATTTGTTTTACACATAAAGAGTTTCGTATTTGTTATAAGTTTTGTGTAAATTCTTCCGATCTTCTTCCTTACTTTCTGAGAAACCCTTACGTGGTGGGAAGAAAAGACAAGTATTTCTGAATTCAGAGCATCGAAACACATTAGAGACACTCAAAACTGTGTACAAAAACATAAAAACCCTGAAAAGTGCAATTTCACAGACCTGTGTAACACAACCATTCTTTTAGGCATGAACATATTCAAGCATCTTTTCGTTTAAACTGTATGTTTCTTTCGAATCAAATATATTATAAAAGAATTAAGTACTTTGAATGCACTTTTCTCATTATTGAGTCTTTAAATTTAATTTTTGATATTTTAAGCATTTAATGTAGTAAAGAGATTTTCAAAAATGAAGCAAAAACGTTTATGATTCCACGAGGTCCTTACAAAAAGTTTTTTTTTTATTTTGTATTTATTTGTTAAAAGTAGACGTATAAGGCTACAATAATACAGAAAAGTAGTGTGACAAAATTTTCTTTTTTTATTTATAAATAAACAACTGTAACATAAATTAGTGCATTCATATAATGAAACAGCCGTGTTATCTTTCATAGTTCTTTTTATAAAACTGTCGTTATTACCAAGCATTATCTTATTTAAAAGAATTAAAATGTGTAATTGCAAAATTATAGTCTGAGCGAAAAAAAAAAAAAAAAAGAATCTTCCGAAAATTAGAACAGCTAGGTGGATTTAAGGAAATAAGATTAAACCTTTTTCAAAGAAAAAGTCATTTTTCCTTCAGCTGTGACAGTTTTTTTTTTTTTCAAAATAACACGAGCTATTTAATATCAATAATCTATATAAATATTTCTCTAACGTTCACTAGTTACGATTAAATTTCGTCAAAATGATACGACAGTGACGTTATAAGAAAACAATTTTTTTAAATTCGTAATGTATACTAAATATAAAAAAGAGAGGAAAACTGTGGATAGTAATCTATAAAGATATTACTCTAACATGTGCGGCACCAAAATCGACGATAGTTTTAAACTGCGAATGGTAACAACTGAATGTATATAAATAAAAAGTAGATTTTATAAATATAAACAAGTATTTATGCATGAAAAAATTTGACGGATTTGGACCACTTGCAGCATAGGAATGATAGTGCCAAATGTAAGCTATCGCTGAGAAAATAAAAAAAATCTGAAATCCGAATATTTTTCTTATTAGTCAGTATTTCGTGTTAAATTTTCGACAAAATGTAGCTGTTTATTATTTAGCATTTCCAATTTCAACAGAATGTATAACGTACACGAGGATAAAAAATAATATTTATGCGTGGGCAATATTTAAGCACGCGGACTCAGTTCATTCATCATTTGTCTGATTAGATCATTTTATAGAAAAATGTATTTTTAAAAGTTGAATCTTTACAGTTATTGCAAGTGTCATTTTAAACCTAGAAATTCTTTAAAAGTATAGACATGAATACTTAAAAACTATAGACGTAACATAGCAATACTTTAAAAATAAAACAGAATACGAACTAGTGTCATAAATTGACAAAAACACAATAATAAAAAGCATAAATAAAATAAATGCTAAGTTTTTTTTTTTTTTTTTTTTTTTTTTTTTTTAACAAAATATTATGCCAAAAAATTAAGTAAGTAAAAAAATAAAAATGCATCGTCAACATGGCGACAAAAAATTAAAAGTCGCTTTGGTATTCTATACTAAAGCTGTACTACCTGGGAAGTATGAAAATTAGGTCATCAAATATAAATTTCATTTTGAAACCTTCCTTTGGATGATTTTTGTTTAACTGTCATTAGCGCTTAATCCTACAATATTAATTTTGTTCTAATAATAATTTGGCTCCTGATGAATTAAAATGTTAAACTGGGTGGAGAAATTGGTTTAAGATTTATTATTTTCATATTTTAAATAAGAAAAATTACGAAAGAAATAAAGTGCGAAAATTTCGTATGGGTTTGCTAGTAAATGCTGTAGTTTCCGTGTGCCGGGTTCTGACACCGGTTCAAGCATTTATGTTTGTAGCGGTTCAGAATTCACTTAAAGCCCCAAGTCCCGGTATATTGATTCTTAATATGCAAAAAGTCACCGCAAAGTGATAACCTCCAAAACTGGTTTTGTATGGCTTGAAAATGTCATCTAATGTAAGTTTCTGTCGTCATATTGTCAAATACTAAATGGTTAGATTAATACAAATAATAAAAAAAGTCGATTCCTAGAATGTACTCAGATTTTTTATTCTAATATCAAAATTAAAAGATTCTAGACGAGAGTTTGCCAATATTTTTTCATCGAACACCAGTAATATTCTATATCATTCTATAATTATAGCAAAGAAATAACCAGATTTGCTTTTGCAGAATGAATAACGTCTATATGAATGAATAATCAATGCCGTCATAACATCTAAAATATAAATTATGCTAAATATATGTCATAATATAAAATATATGACATAATTACAATAATTACAGTACGACAAATTAGTATATTTTGAGTGATGACTTCTTATTCTGCCAAAGATATATCATTTCATATACATTGCAGCTATGACTCGTATGCAGCGTCAATGCTTTGCCCTCTGACCACTTTTGAAATGGGTAGAATCGTAATGTTGTTTTCACTGTAGTTTTTTAAATGTACTAAAATAATGCCTTATTCAACTTGAGATTAAAAATTAACTATGCACAAGATTATTATCCTAATAACTATTATATATGACCTTGAAACTTAAAAAACAAACTAAAAATTTATAATAATATAATTTTTTATTATAAGTGTACTGTGGAAAAGAGAACCGCTCAGTGACCGGATATGTCCGTCAGTGGCTGTCAGATGGTTAATATTGTTCAGAAAGTTCATGACTAAAAACATTCCTTTTGTAAATATCCCCCATACGGATTTGCTGTAATTTTAGTTTAAAAAACTTTTTTCATGTATATTTTGTATCATATATTCTTACAAAATTGTTACTCTGTACTCGTACTTTGTATTCTTACAAAAAAAAAAAAAAAAAAAACATACTGCTGCCGCAATTTCCTTTAGAGGAAAAAAAAATCATAATTACTGTATGTGGTGTTTTTTTTGTTGAAGCTCATTTTTCTTTTTTTCTTTTCTATTCTTTTTCTTTTTTTTTTTTTTTTTTTTTTTAAATTGTTGCGTTTTGTAACTTCTTATCTTTCAATTTTAAATAGTTTTAAAAGGTAATCTTTTTAGCCTTGAAAATTACAGAGATGTGTAATCAAAACAGAATTGTTTTTATACAATCGATAACAAACTAAAAGTTTTCCAGGAAAAGAACATATTTCATGTATTAAAGTTGTTATATATCGAAATCAATACAACAAGAACACTCTTCTTAGCGATATGAGACCTGCCTCTTGACACCTTCGATGATAAATGAGTTTTTTCGACAATATGCTTCCTGTTTCTTTCTGAAGAAATGTAAAAGCTGACATTATAATAAACGCATCACCGGATGTTTCTTTAGTTTAGCAGCTATTTCTTTTATATTGATTTACGTCACTTTATCGGTTGAAAATTTTGTTTTTACGTTAAAATAACTTTAAGGTATACTTCAGTTCTGAAATATTGTTGCAACTAGAAATTAAAAAAGTGACACAAACAAACAAAACTAACGAAAACAAAACAAAACAAAAAAGAATTTTTTTAATAATTTGAGATCACATAATTATAAAAGTTAAAGTTAAAATTTTTTTCTTTTTAAGTTTCGTGTTTGAACAAAGTTTTCTGCGTAAGTTTAGTTTAACGGATTTTTAAAGTTAATCTTTTTCTTTATAAAGCTTTTAGTTTTTACAAACAGAATGTCAATTACACATATTATAAGGAATCTTACAGTTATTTTTTAACGAAAACTATTAGGAAATAAATAGGTGGTGCTTAATGAAGTATATTTCCTTCAACCATGTTAATTATTAAGTGTTTAGAATAAAAGTTCGATTGTTTTAACAATATGGATTTTTAAATTTTATTTTGACTGAAATGCTCATTAAAAAAAATATATATTTAATAGTGAGTTAATCAAATATAATAATAATTACTTTTTTCACTAAGCGAATCATGCCTAGTCCAGCAAATGGATCTAATACCGTTCATTTCGCGTACCAAATGAACACATTTGGACGTCAGAGAGTTGTTTCGGAAGCTCAGTTGCTATGAATATTGGCACGTTAAATTAAAGTTTCAGGCTTATTTTTTGCTTTATACAAAGGGCCATTTTCCATTCAGTATAAAATGTATTCACCTTTTCATTACAAATCCCAAACAAACTGCAAGAAAATAATAAAAGTAAAAACTGAATATTCAGGTTTAATTAAAAATTTTAAAGTCTATATCGTTCGAATATCCAAAAAATTCCTTATCTAACATAAAATAGAATTCATCTTCTACTTTATAATATCACTTTAATAGACGCTCATATATCGGTAATCATTTCCTAAAAAAATAGTCTGCAATAAGTTATAACATTGAGTAATTATCAATTAAATAACATATTTAGTTAAATACCAATTAAAAAAAGCTATGGTGCACATTACGTTATAACAAAAATTTTTCAGGAAAACTGGAAAACCTCACACTCAAATAAGTTAAAAGAAAAAAAAAAACCTTTTCACGAATAAAAATATTAAAAATTAGCATTTTCAAATAGTCCACCTTAAAAAAGAATGATTACTTAGATACTAATATTAGTGATACACAAACACTGTCATAGAAGGAAAAAAAAAACACTTGTTTTAAAAAAAATATTTAACTTTATAAATATGTATGCCTCTTTAAAATGTTAAATACTCTTGGATGCAGATCATTATTTGTAACCGATTTCGAATAATCCTAAATATTGATTTTTATCATTCTAATGTAAAATATTTAACATTTTCCAACCCATTTCACTCGGAAACTGCCAGGCTTTCAAACTCTTCAACGTTCTTCACATTTTTTATGGATACGTAAATTTTATTTTTGAACTGTACGTATATCTGTTTGATATCGACAGGATAAAAAAAGTCATTGATCTCAAGGCGTGAAATATTTTTTATGTTTTAAAGATATATTCCTTCAGAATAAATGTATAATTTACTGAAGCAATTTTATACGTTAAATTTACCTGCAATATACGAGGTGTGGCTATTAAATAACGAGACTATTGCTGTGAAACATTTTATTTTAAATTTATACATATTTAGTTATTATCACCTTCAATATACACCCCTCCTCTATCCCTACAACGCTCCATGCGAATTTTCCATTGTTCGAAACAGTGCTGGAAATCTTGTCCTGCATGAGGCGTGCCGCTTTTTTTTTCACAGCTTTAACTGACTCAAATCGTGTCCTTTTTAATGCAGATTTAACTTTGGGGAACGGATAAAAGTCAGATGGGGCCAGGTCAGGCGAATAAGGCGGATGGTCTAAAACTGGGATATTGTGTTTGGCTAGAAACGCCTTGACAGACAATGACGTGTGAGCCGGCGTGTTGTCTTGATGGAGAACCCATGACTTGTTCTTCCACAATTCGGGCCGTTTTTCCCTTACCCCTTCACGGAGTTGAGCAAGCACCTCAAGACAGTAATGTTGATTAATAATTTGACATTCAGGAACCCAGTGAGGGTACACAATACCATGAATGTCGAGAAAAAAGATAATCATCGCTTTGAATTTTGGTCATAATCTCCAAAGTTTTCTCAGCGATTTTGGAAACACTTGAACCACTCATAAACTCGCACACGTGATAAACATTTATCGCCATAAACTTGTTTTAATGAAAGATAAGTTTCACAAGCGGTTTTATCAAGTTTCACGTGAAATTTCACGACAATTCGTTGCTCTACTTTTACACTTATCACGTCTTTTCGGCAAAACGAAACAAATACCTCTTACACAAATGAAGGTTAAGGCCAGACTGATTTCTCTACAAACACGGGAGGCGCTGCAATCGAAAGAGAAGGCTTTACGCTGCACAGCTGTCGGTCGTTCGGATTTGGCGCATATGTAGTTCATCTGTAGCAGCAATAGTCTCGTTATTTAATAGCCACACCTCGTATGTAGAGTGTTACCTTAAACTATAATCAAACATCTACACCCTCAGTGTCTGAAGAAATCTAAATACTTTTCACATTAGTTTACCACTCAGTTTTTTAAAGGTTTACATGGGATTCGAAAGCTAAAAATAGCCTATTTCTTCACATTTTTTTTAACATACATAATCGATAAAATTTTTTAATCAAAAATTTGAAAATATAAAAGAGCAGCATTTAAGCAATGTTTTCTAAAATTTTCTTTAAAACCTATGGAAAATTCAGCCTTTGGAACGTGATTACCGTAGACCCTCCAGAAAAGTATTCGACATGATTTCTCAAAAAACTAATGAGCAATACGTAAAATGTACCGCGAATTGTACTTTTTTTGCGTGCAATTCTGTCAAAAATTTAAAATTAAATCTTTTTTTTTAATCCTTTGTACAAGCATTAATCGATTCTATTTTGAAGAAGCGTACAAAATTTCAATAAAATCGGTGCAATCGTTTATGAGAGTCATGTCTACCGCTTTTCTGAAGGGTCTCCGGAAGCCAGAACCCACCGCATCGGCCGAATTTTTCAAATATTTTTAATAAAAAGTTTATAAAATATTGTTTAAATGTTGCTCTTTCATATGTTTAAAATTTTGAATAAAAAAATATTATTTATTATATTAAAAAATATACAGAAAAAAAAAAAAAAAAAAAAATATATATATATATATATTTAAGTCTTCGAAACTCATGTAACCCATTAAAGAAAAATCTGTAATTATTCAAGGTAATTAATATGTCTTTTTATTGAATAGAAAAGGACTAATCCATTAGTATACATATTCTGAATTTCCAATTTTAACTAAAATTATTTTCAACTTGAAAAGGAATGACAGGTGTGTTCTGTGATTATTGATAAATAAATATTATATAAATTAAAAGCAAACACGTTTTATTTATGAGACAAAAAATTTTTAAGTTAAAATACATTTAAAAAAAAAAAAAAAAAAAAAAAATTACATATAAAAACAATTAAAATCAGACGTTTCGAAACCCGTCCGGGTTTCCTCATCAGTAATTACAACACAATATGCAAACAGGACATGAACACTCAAGGAATTTAAAGGAGTATAGAATATTGAGGAGCCAGTGCGCATGCTTCATTGATAGTGTGGAGATGCTTGGCAGTGTGCCAGCTCTCAAGGAAAATACGCGAATTATAATTATGAACACCAGAATTTAAATTTTTTATATTATCGAAGTCAGGAATATGGTCGGTTTCTATTGAATGGATTACAATTTTAGAATTTTGGTTGCAAAATTTTAAAAGATCGTCTGTGTTCTTGTAGTCTAATTTTTTGCTGTACGGCCAGTTTCACCTATATAAACAGATTTGCAATTTTTACAAGGAATTAAATGTATTACACCAGTTAAATCCAGAGAAGGGGTTATGGGTTTAAAGTTGAAAAGGACGTTTTTTAATTGTTTAATTGGCCGGAAAGCAGTATAAATATTATGTTGTTTAAGTAATTTAGAAATAAATTCTGAAGGAAAACCAAAATATGGCATAGAAATATAACTGTTTTTATTAATAAGTGAATTTTTCATTTTCATTGGAGTAGAGGGGGAATTTGCAGGAGGAAACGAAGGAGGGGGGAAGCTGATAATGTTTTCACGATAAATTCGTTTTAACCAATTAAGAGGGTAATCGCTATTTATTAAATCCTGGAAATTTTTTTTAATTTCCAACTTAAAAAGTGTCTCGTTACTGCATAACCGAAGAGCTCTATTGACCAAAGTTCGGAAGACTGCAATTTTATGCGAATTAGGATTAGCGGAATGAAAATTTAGATATTGACCTGTAAATGTGGCATAAAATTGCAGTCTTCCGAACTTTGGTCAATAGAGCTCTTCGGTTATGCAGTAACGAGACACTTTTTAAGTTGGAAATAAAAAAATTTTTCCAGGATTTAATAAATAACGATTACCCTCTTAATTGGTTAAAACGAATTTATCGTGAAAACATTATCAGCTTCCCCCCTCCTTCGTTTCCTCCTGCAAATTCCCCCTCTACTCCAATGAAAATGAAAAATTCACTTATTAATAAAAACAGTTATATTTCTATGCCATATTTTGGTTTTCCTTCAGAATTTATTTCTAAATTACTTAAACAACATAATATTTGTACTGCTTTCCGGCCAATTAAACAATTAAAAAACGTCCTTTTCAACTTTAAACCCATAACCCCTTCTCTGGATTTAACTGGTGTAATACATTTAATTCCTTGTAAAAATTGCAAATCTGTTTATATAGGTGAAACTGGCCGTACAGCAAAAAATTAGACTACAAGAACACAGACGATCTTTTAAATATCGCAACCAAAATTCTAAAATTGTAATCCTTTCAATAGAAACCGACCATATTCCTGACTTCGATAATATAAAAATTTTAAATTCTGGTTTTCATAATTATAAATCGCGTATTTTCCTTGAGAGCTGGCACACTGCCAAGCATCTCCACACTATCAATGAAGCATGCGCACTGGCTCCTCAATATTCTGTACTCCTTTAAATTCCTTGAGTGTTCATGTCCTGTTTGCATATTGTGTTGTAATTACTGATGAGGAACCCGGACGGGTTTCGAAACGTCTGATTTTAATTGTTTTTATATGTAATTTTTTTTTTTTTTTTTTAATGTATTTTAACTTAAAAAATTTTTGTCTCATAAATAAAACGCGTTTGCTTTTAATATATATAATTGAGACGGTTTGATGTTTGTGTACGTTAAAAATATTGTATAATAATAATAATTTTCTAAAACAAAATAAATAAATAAATAAAAATATCATAAAATATATAGAATATTACAACAATACTACAAGAACTGAAAGAAAATACAATAAAAGAATCATTATTTTCACTGTAATAATATCGGAAATCACACTCACAGTGCATTTTCTGAAAAATATTACTATAATGCTGCTTACATTTAAGAATTGGGATAATGTAATCAACTTTTGTAACAATGCTCATCTCATGCAATACATAACACGCATTATGATACTTTTTAACATTTATTTTATCACTGATTTTTATTTTATATTTTATTTTTATTTATTTATTTATTTACACAACTTTTGTTAAAATGCCGTATGCTGAACTTTATCAGCACTTTTAATTTAAGAAATCTGCAAACTTCTAATACGATTTGAAATTTTAGTTTTTCAATTAAATAATTTGAGTTAAAAATATATCTCATTTATTTATGCACTGAGTAATTAAAAAAAGGGACTTTAGAAACAGGATTCCCTTGGAAGTTATGTTTTCTATGACTAACTTTGAATCTAAATCTTTTATCATTTAACTAAACCATTAAATTAACAAAGAAGTTTATTGGTCGAGAATAGTGGTTGAAATGCCCTTAGAAAATCAAATGTCTACGGGAATCCTGTAAAATAAGTAAATTTATCACAAATTGGAGTTTGTATAAGAACATATATATAGATATTGTTGAATATGAAAAATTTTTTATTATTATTTTTTTTTAATTAGATAGAATTATTCCCTAAAAAATTGCAAGATAATATTATGAGTACTATAAATTTTGCAATAGTAGAAATAATGAAAATGAAAAATTATTTAGTTTAAACAAATAAAATTTTAAAATGTAAATGAACTTTCATTCGAATTTGAAAACGAAAACAAATAAAACTTTTAAAGAAATCCGTCTTACCTTTAATCATTTTAGGCTCAATTAAGTAAATACTGTTTTTTATCACACTTTTTATCCAGCTATTTGGATTTTTGCACTACCTAATTTAGATGCCTGAAAATAGATAAATAAAATGTCATATAGAAAGTAAAATAGATATGAGACACAAAAGTAAAATATTATTTTGTATCCATTCACGATGTCTATATTAAAAAGGAGTTTTCATAGCTTACAAGAAAATATTTAATCACATAACATGAAAGTCATTGTAAATCATTCATTTCAGCAATTGCAATGCAATAACAAAAATAATAAAATCGAAACACTTTACGAGATTTTAATGTATCAATATTTTTCAAAATTGTACCATTTCTATTTTATGTATAAAAAATTTTGATTTCAACCACGATATAAAAACGGAAGTTCATATTTTAATAGTAATAAACTAAATGTATTTATTTATTTATTTATTTATTTATTTATTATTATTATTATTATTATTTGTGTGTGTATGAATTGAAAGGTTAGGTTTCTTTACGTCTACATGGAGATGTCCTTGAAATGGATATTTACAAACACAGATAAAGATCCCACCATTCTACAGATTATTAATTTGTAAAAAATATTTCTGAATATTAAAGAGAGAAAAACCAAGGCATAATTATTATAACACATATTTCACATTTAATGAACATGATTTAACAGATAAATATACAGCAGAGTGCTAAATAGAGAGAGTTCTTAAAAATATTAACAAAAGCGGCGAAATTACCAGAAGAAGTATTTAAATACATAAATTTGTATTACCAGAAGAAGTATTTAAATACATAAATCAGTTGTACTATTTTCAGTTACAGATTGCTGAAAAGCAGTTGAAACAAAAGACTTTACATGATTTTTTCCGTAAAAGGAATACCAACGAATGTTAAAGAAAAACGTTTTGTCATCAAACATTAAATTAAATTAATATATAAAAGTGAGGTACGTATACTAATTTTAATTTGGTGACTACTTTTTCATTTGTGACAATTAAATAATAAAAATTCACCTGTTTTATATAATACCATATGTATGCTTTTAATCAAGGAAAAAAAAAGAACTTGAATAATTCTAACTAAAATTTATGAATTATTATTATCATTATTGCTCTTCCCTTCTAAGAAGGCTTTTATTTTTTCACTCTTTTGGAAAACTGTATATACAGGGTGGTTTTACGTAATATTTTCCTGTAAGCATTATCCTGAAGCTAAAATGGACCAGAGGATTTTTACAAAACTTGGTTCATTGAAGATTCATGAGATGCGCTCGAGGAATTTAATGAAAAAATTTTAGACCGAAAATAACGCGCTTGATATAGAAAAATGTAAACCGTAGCAAAAGAAATGACATACAGATTGCATGAACAATTTTAAGATTTATTCTTTTGTTTTTCATTATGTGAAACATTCAGCTTTCGCGTCGGACTTATTAAATTTCTTACTTTTTCATTAACAACGACATCTAGTCATTACTTTCTTACCAAAAAACTTGTTTTTTTTAATTTTAGCGCATTTCGTAAATCGCCCCCCCCCATACCAAATCTGGTGGTAATGGGCTAGCCCCTTTTTCTTATAGAATACTGTTTATAGGAGAAATTTAATTATAAGCATCATGTACTATTTAATGTATGTATATGAATATGCAAGGACACTCATGTTTTTACATTTTGAAAATATTGTTTTATATTTTGTTATTATTTATTGAAACTCAGTTTTCTATATATCATTGGCTACTTAAGATTTTTTTCATTAAAAATACAAAAAAGAAAAAAAAAAGAAAAGAAATACTTATGCTAATTGAAATATTTTAAGTAATAGATATTCTAATTCCATTCGGAATAATTATACTAAAATTTTAGTTTTAAAGCTTAGTTTAATTATTCTTTATTTTAACTTGAAAAACTTTCTTCCAAGAAATCAGTTTTCAATAAGATAAAATGAATGTAAAATTGTTATAAGGGTGTAACAAAGAATAAAAATAACATGAATAATTTGATTCGAAATCTCTAGATGTCAAATCCCTCAAATTTTTCGGGAGAGTTCATATCACTATTTTTTATAATGAATTTTAACTAATTAAAATCGTATATGCTTGAAAATTACTCATATAACTTCGATTTTCGTTTAATTTAGATATTTTTAAGATTTTCAGATTTTGGTATATTTTTTAATCTTATTTATTTATTTATTTTCTACATTTATTTGATAATTCTGCTCACACCAGTATTTATATTTGCATTCATCATTATATATTTTTGCTCTTCACTTAAAACGGCTTTGTGCGATGCAGCTTTGATTGCAGAACTCATCCCTACTTTGTTCGCCTGATGAAGGGTCGTGTGTTTTTTCGATCCGAAACAATTGTTGCGAGTTTATTGAATTTTATGGTGTTTATTCAAAGTTTTGTACTTATTGCCATACAGCAATGTTTAAAAAAGAAACTAAATAGTTTGGTTCATTTTAATTTAGCACCAGTATAATAAGTGAACAAATATTTCCAAAAATTAAAAAAAAAAAAAAATGCATTTTGTTTCTAATAACCCATGAATAACATTTTTTATTATTAAATAATATTATTATTCGTTATATTCGTGGGAATGAAGCATATCAGTAGGCCTGATTTAATTCATTTTATAATGTACAGCGTGCAATTTGTAAAATGAAATGCAATTATTTTAAGAAACAATATGAAAATCTTTAATGAAAAAGACATCATGAAACTATTTATACTGAGTGTCAGCCACTCCCTCCCCCCTAAAAAAAACAAGAAGTATTACAGATTTCAATGCGAGAGAAATTTTATATAGGTTATGATAGCTGCCAGTAAATAATACAACTGACGCCCCAAGCCTTCCCAAAAGTAAAATGACTCCCTCTTCCCCCCCCCCCCCCCGCCGGTGTGTTTTAGTTGCTTGAACTCTTTTACATATTTTTACTTTCTCTTACCCATAAGGTAGAGAAAGTATTGTTTTTGGGTCAAATTTTCGAACGCGAGATTTTGTTGTATTTACAAGTTTTGAGGTCCCCTGAATACGAAAATCATGTTTTTAGCAAATGGTCTGTGTGTCTGTGTGTGTGTGTGTGTGTCTGTGTGTGTGTCTGTCTGTTATCAGCATATCTCAAAAACAAATTATGGCAGAAAGTTCAAACTTGGTATTCTAAATGTGTATCATATAGGGATGCTACAGTAAGCTTTTCGTTAAGATCAAGCAAATGGTTCGTGTACAGGGACAATCAAGAGAATTCTAATACATTACGTCTATGGGGGAAATTGCAGGTAAGTAGAATTTAACGACTATAGACTGCACTAAACCAAATGAAACGAACATATATTATTTGTAATAGAGATAGTTAACTGGGAAAAAATTTTTGTGTATGTAGGAGCCTCGCCTCCCCCCCTTGGGGGGAAGTCCCCCCTCGAGGGCAGTAAATTTTCATGATGGGTATCATTCAAAAGAGCTTGCGAATACCTTTAAAACGAATGGTTGAACTATAAATCTGTGATAATTTAAAACAAAGTTATAGATTTTTTTTAATTTTAACGAAAAAAAAAACTTAGAAAAAAAAATCGTATATATATATATATTTTAAATATTGAGAGTAAAATGGACTTTTTTTGGATATTTAGTGTTACACTACCTCTCTAATATGGAAATCGTCTGCATTATCATAAAAAATAATTTTTTTAAAAAATAATTTTAATAAATTATTTTTTAAAAACAGAATAAAAAAATCGTATACATATATATATTTTAAATATTGAGAGTAAAATGGACTTTTTTTGGATATTTAGTGTTACACTACCTCTCTAATATGGAAATCGTCTGCATTATCATAAAAAATAATTTTTTTTTTAAATAATTTTAATAAATTATTTTTTAAAAACAGAATTATATTTTAATAACCGAATTAAATTCTATATAAATGTAGGTGCATTAATCCTGTGCTGTAGTCCCCCCTCACACAGATCAAATTATCATATAAAACTCTTCTTACCCATAAGGTAGAGAAAATATAGTTTTTGGGTCAAATTTTTGAACGCGAGTTTGTGTTATATTTACATGTTCTGAGGACCCCTGAATGCAAAATCATGTATTTACCAAATGGTCTGTGTGTATGTCTGTGTGTGTGTCTGTCTGTTATCAGCATATCTCAAAAACAAATTATGGCAGAAAGTTCAAACTTGGTATTCTAAATTTGTATCATATAAGGATGCTACACTAAACTTTTCGTTAAGATCAAGCAAATGGTTCGTGTACAGGGACACTCAAAATTATTCAAATACATTACGTCTATTGGGAAATCGCAGGTAAGTAGAGTTTAACATCTGTAGACTGCACACGAATATATATTTTTTGTAATAGAGATAGTCAACAGGGGAAAAAAAATGTGTATGTAGGAGCCTCGCCCCTCCCCTTGGGGGGGAAGTCCCCCTCGAGGGGAGTAAATTTTCATGATGGGCATCTTTCAAAAGAGCTCGCGGATACCTTTAAAACGAATGGTTGAACGATCGATCTGCGTTAGTTTAAAACAAAGTTATCGATTTTTTTTTTTTTTTACTTTTAACGAAAAAAAATTGAATTTTTTCTTTTATTTTTTTTTCTTTTTAATATTGAGAATAAAATGGACTTTTTTTGGATATTTGGTGTTATACTGCTTCTCTAATATGGAAATCGTCTGCATTATCACAAAAGATAATTTTTTTAAATAATAATTTTAATAAATTATTTAAAAAAAACCGAATAATTTTTTAACAACCGAATTAAATTCTATATAAATGTAGGTGCATTAATGAAACGCGGGGTTGAGGAGGGCGGTAGCCCCCCTCACTCAAAACTAATTATTACATAAAACTCTTCCGAGGCCTAATTTGAATTGTTTAACACAGGTTTACATAACAGTACTCGTTATCTTACCTCTTAATCTGCAACCTGTATATATAGTATTAAATTTAGGGTAAGAGAAAGTCGTGTGAGTGACACACCAAATTATTCGATATCATTATGTGTATTTTTGTACTTGTGATTGTTCGACTTTTTGTTCTAACATCACTGCAAATAAAAGGGTCTTAAAGTAAGACATAAAAACAACTGAAACGGCCTTTAAGACACGTAAATGTCTTAAAATATAGATTGGACGTTATAGATATCTTAATTTAAGACAGGAATATGTCTAAAATACCAATTTAGACACAAAAATGTCTGAAACACATAAATACGCGAATTTTCAGACAGCAAATGCGTTTGAATTTTCAGACACTTTAGAAATTCAGACACTTGCATTACTTAGAAAATTCTTCATATGGAATCTACTTTAAGAAAATATGCTTATCCTACTTCTTTCCACATTAAATAAATATATTATTATTTTATATAATAAGCAGTTAAGGTACTTAAACTATGGTAGCTTTATGAAATTAAATTAGCATGCTATTATCTTTATTAGCATGCTATTATCTTTAACATAATTCATAAACAACATATTTAGACACAAAGACTATTTCGTATAAAAAAAAAAAAAAAAAAAAAACCTCTGTCTATAAAGCTTTCTTATATTTAAAAAAAAAGTGTGAAGACGGCCGTAGCAAGTAATTTGTAGAGAAGAAAGCGAATTTATCAGTGACCAATCATGAATAATTTGTACATTTTCTTTCTTATTATCATTATTTATTTAAAAACTTTTTTCTTTCACAAATTTAACTACATCTAAAGGTAAAACAACAAATTTTCCTGTATTCATGATTAAAGTTTGTTTTTATTTAAATGTCACTTTAAGGAAAGACATCGTTAACATAGAGGGATGCAACCTTCACATACTTATTATGCATTATTAAAAAATTCTAGACCTCTAGATATGAAGTTTAAGATAATAATATTTATTAAGTTTAAGATACCATACTATCAGTAGTTTTATGGCAAATAAAATCTTTTTGTAAAAAAATAGAACCGACTCCAAAAAGGAACTACTATTCAAACAACTAAAAATGAAAGAAAATTGGAATTGTAAAATGCGCCTAAAAGTATAAAATAATTTTCTTCGCCAAAAAACCTATAACACTATAATTAATCATAACTTTTGAAGTCGGCGCAAAATTAAATAAAATTTAATTAGTTTTTAAAGGTTTGTCTTTAGATCGGTAGCAACAAATGCTGTTGTCTCGAGTGATCCATTTTCATGTTTCCTTTATTATTTTATCACTGTATACAATTGGTCCATTAGTATCATCTATATAGAACAGTGAACATTCTTCACAATGCGGTATTTATGTTTCTACGAAGTTAGAGTTTCCTTTGCAAATTTGGCATAACTTTGATAAATATCATCCTTGATGGCTTTTGGATTTGGCGATCAAAACGTAAGACAAAAATATACTCGTAAGATGTATATTTTCATCATATATATTGTACGATGTGTTGTTTCAAAATTTTGATTACTCTCTTGATATGCCTTATGAAGATAATCATGATATCCCAAAGAAATTAAATATGTTTGCCAGATAATTTTGCAATTTTTCTTTCACCAAGGACATCAGATACCAGCATCTTCGCCAACTTTTGCTGCTTACGAAATCTTATTTGTTTTCTTGAATCAAATTAGTTTTCGGCTGCGTTTTGCAGGTAACAATGTGAGATGTGTATTTTGAATAGGATTTGATTTTTGTATTGAATAAAGGTATCAATTTTTATTTAATTTTGCGCCGACTTCAAAAGTTATGATTAGTTATAGTGTTATAGGTTTTTTGGCGAAGAAAATTATTTTATACTTTTAGGCGCATTTTACAATTCCAATTTTCTTTCATTTTTAGTTGTTTGAATAGTAGTTCCTTTTTGGAGTCGGTTCTATTTTTTTACAAAAAGATTTTATTTTTTTCTTTTCAGTGAAAACTTACTTATATAGCAGAACATCAGAAGACGTTCGATGGAAGTTTCACAAATCACAACTTCCAAGAAAAGTGACATTACTCAAAAAATGGTTTATGTCACTGAAAAGTACATGAAATGCACACAATGTGAACAGAAAAGTTACATCTCCATCTAGAAAGTTATCCACTCGAGAGACAGTTGTGCCAGTTTTATTCAAATCAAGTTATTTTTAAGTTGATTTTTCTCAAATGCTGCATTTTTAAGTTGTGTCACTTTTCTTGCCTTTATCGGATATGAGCAAAAAAAAACTATCTATTGAACGAACATACGTTAAATTAAAAAGTCTTTAGAAATGTAAAGAACGGATACGCTGTATTCGTAACCGAAAATTTTGTTAGGCATACATATTGAACTTTACAGTGAATACGTGTCATCCGCTGCACTGGTAATTGCGCAGCGCAAAGTTCAAAGAAAGAGCAAAATATGCATTGCAGCTGACGGACAGAAGTTACAACATCGATACTTACATACTGCTTTTACCAGTGTAGCTGCATGCGTTCAGCAGTTAGAGTGAGAACAGACTTTTGTGAGTATCCTATAGTTGTTTATATCTTACAGAAATCATAATGAAACCTATTTCAGGCCAAGATCATTTACGACACCAAAAAAAGTATTAGAATTAAATCATCTCTTACGAAGTTATAAACTAACAAATTTCAACAACAACAACAATGAGAAACATGGATTTTATCAAAACCTCTTTCTTTATGAAGTCGATTTAAAACGTTTATGCGTTAATCGATGTGACCGCTTACAATAACCATACTTTGAATTTTACATAGCATAAATGTCACCCGCTACACTAAAACGTATGCAATGTCATTCAAGTGTGAACAAAATAGGAAATTATGAACAAACAAATGCACTTTTTAAGCGTTCTGTTTTTAACATTAATGTCTAAACTATCTTTTCGTACTAAATCGATGTGGCTCTGCAATTTTATAATTCACTTTTTCCCCTGTCTTGAACCGTTTCTGAGATAGTAACGCTAACTCAGCTGTTTTCCACCAGGTGGCGCTGTAGGCGGTTGAATCGCGTAGCACATGTCCACTTTACTATGCCTACATACCACTTTTATGACTATAGCTGAAGCTGTTCAGCAATTAAAAGAGTCAGGACTGACTTTTTTGGGCACCCTGTATTTTGTTTTGATCGTAAAGATATAACAATGGGACCTATTGCAGACCTTTACAATAAAACAAAAAGTATCAAAATCGAATCATCCGTTCAGAAGTTATGAGCTAACAAACAAAAACAAAAAAACATACGCTTTGAATTGAGAACCTCCTCCTGTTTGAAGTCGATTAATTAGAGCATCTCTTACGAAGTTATAAGCTTACAAACACCAACTACAACACACAGCTCGAATTAAGAACAGCCTCCTTTCTGAAGTTGGTTGAAAACGACTTTGCGCTAATCGATGTGACCGCTTACAGTAACAGTACTTTGAAACACAGAGTATACGTGTCATCCTCTACGCTGCAATGTGTGCATAGTGTAGGAAATTACGAACGAACAACTGCACGCTTTAAGCGTTCTATATTTAGCAATAATGTCTAAAAACTGTTTTTTCGTAGTAAATGGATGATGCTCTACAACTTCGTAATTAACTTTTCTCCCATCTTGAACCGTTTTTGAGATGGGAGCGCTAATTCCGCTGTTTTTCACCAGATGGCGCTTTATTCTCTTTAGATTGTAAAGATATTACAATGGGACCTACTTCAGACCAAGATCTTTACAACAAAAGTATCAAGTAACCGTATTTTGAACAATATAGCGTATGACTCACCAGCTACGTGTGCAATGTAACTCAAGTGTGCATAGTGTAAGAAATTGCGAACAAACAAATGCATGTTTTTAGCATCACACTCTAAACTACCTTTTTGTACTAAATCGATGATGCTCTGTAATTTTATATTTCACTGTTTCCCCCTGTCTTGAACCGTTTCCGAGATAGGAACGCTAGCATGAATGTCTAAACTATCTTTTTCTACTAAATCGATGATACTCTTCAACTTTCTAATTCACTTTTTTCTCTAGAACCGTTTTCGAGATAGAAACACTAAATCCGCTATTTTTCACTAGGTGGCGCTGCAAGCGGTTTAACCTTGTACTGCTTGGCCACTTTGCTATACTTACATACCATTTTTATCCCTATAGCTGCAGCAGTATAGCAGTTATAAGAGTTGGGACTGATTTTTTTGGACACCCTGTATTTTCTTTAAATCGTAAAGATATTACAATGGGACCTATTGCAGACCAAGACCTTTTCTACAAAACAAAAAGTATCAAAATCGGAGCATCCGTTCAGAAGTTATGAGCTAACAAACATAAAAAAAACATACGGTTTGAATTGAGAACCTTCCTTCTTTTTTGAAGTCGGTTAATAATAAAAATTAGAAATAAAACGTAACACTGCGATTTGTTTCGCGAATATTGCAGTATATTTTATCATAAAAACACGTACTGCTGTATTCGACGGTGGCGTGATTGGTAAATGCTTGACTCGAGGTTTTGGTTTCCTTGCACAGAGTGAGTTCGAATCCCAACGCCGGTTAATGAGATTTATATATATTTCATTAATGTTCTAAACAATTCAAAAATCTATTTTTAACAGAAAAACATACTCGCACGCCATATTTATTCATTTATTTATTTATTAAAAAGTCTTAAAAACGGTAGTGTTTTTAAGCCTAAAACACGGCGGCGTTTTAAGACACTTGCAATGTCTTAATTTCAGATACAAAAAGGTGTCTTAAAAAGTAAGACTTTTTTTTTTTTTTTTCGTTTAAAAATGACCATCCATTTAAGAAACTTTTATAACGGAATTTAAGACATTTACGATTACAGTAACTTCTGCAATGCTTAAGCAAGTGAAACATTTTTTTTTTTTTTTTTTTTGAAGCATGATTTTTTTTTAATCAAGTGAAGCATGATTTTTTTTTTTCTAATATTGTACTTCTAACCTTTAATGCTTTTTGCAATGAATGCTTAAGATATATTTCCTTTCTTGTTTTTAGCATCTCTAATATTTTTTGTATTTTCTATTACATGATTTTTAATAAACATAGATAAAATTAAACCTAAGAACATTTTAAAAATAATTTGAATTATTATTATTATTATTATTATTATTTGTTGTTATTGTACAACATTTGATTTATAGTTAAACATTACTTTCAATTTTAAATATGTAGTGGAAAAACTTTCTCTTTAATTTACTTTTAAAAAAATATGATAGCTTTTGTTTAGTTTTTTGAAATGTAATTAAAAAACAAGACTCAATTGAAGTCTTTAGCTAAAGTCTTAAATAATTAGATTGATTAATTTTGAGAAATTTTTTGTACCCGCCCTTTTCTGATTTAATCTTGTAAAATAAGTTTTAAAAAAGAATGGAGTAATTAAAAAAACTTAATATATTATTTTTATTAAAACAAATGACCTAATTATTACAAACAGCTGTAATTATCCTTTAAATGTGGTCTATACAGGAAAAATGTGAGTTTGAATTATTATGGAAAAAATAACTTTTTTCTGTTTATTGTTAATGGTTGTAAATTTTAGAATGTAATTCCAAATGCAGTTTAAGGATTTATTAAAGTGATAAGTAAGTAAATTAGAAGGAATGTATAAAATAATTTCAATTACTTTTTGTAATAAAAAAAAAAAAAAGCTTTGACATTTTAGATCGTCTAGATATCTCCTATTTTTTTAAAGGGCGCATATTCAATGAGCACAGTTCTCATTTATACAATTTTTACTATTATAATTAAACTATAGAAAAATTAATTTTCGAATGTACTAATTGCAAATAGAAAATATATAAATAAAGTAATATTCTTAATTTAATAAAATGTATAAAGGATCATTTTTCCCTGCCGATTACGCTTTTGAATTTTAAGTCTTTTCTTTTCTTATCAGACATTTAATGTATTCCTTAAAAAGGAATTTATTTTTAACAGAATGTTCAAACATTCTAATTCAAAAATATTGCACAGATTTATTACGCATAAAATGAAAGCATTTAAGAACTAATTTCACAGATTTTCTACATATCTTTCAAAAGCAAAACCAGTAACCCAATTTAGAAAATTTTGTTTTTAATTAAATATTTTATGCCAATAAAAAGCGATAAATTTACGTATAGCTTCAAGACGTATAACTAGTGACTGATAATTCATTTGCATCTTTTCCACCACGAGACAGAAATTAGCAGAAATTGTTTAACCTTTGTTATACTTTTTACAGAAAAAAGGTTTGTATGTGAAACAATATCTTCGCAATTTCCTAGTTTCTGGGCTTGCATTTTGCTAAATAATATTTCTTAAGTGGTAGGTTTATACATGGCTCATATCTATATTAATAAAATCAGAGTTTTGTCTGTAAATTTGTCGGAATCGAAAAATTTTGCGATATCTTCACGTTTCACACCCCATGAAAGCCGAAAATGACTTCAGAAAATTTTGCCTGTGTGTGTGTGTGTGTGTGTGTGTGTGTGTCTGTGTGTATGTCATCGTGTCCGAATGTCGCTTTTTTTGTCCGGGCATCACTCGGGAACGGCTGGACGGAATTCAACGACGCTTGGCAGGAATTTAGGTCTTCTCCCAACTTAAAATTATATCTATCAACTTTTCAGAAATTCCCCCCCGTTCCCCCCCTAGGGGGTAAAAGACAAAAACACGTTTGTCCGGGCATCACTCGAGAACGGCTGGACGGAATTCAACGGCGCTTGGCAGGAATTTAGGTCTTCACCCAACTTAAAATTATATCTATCAACTTTTTGGAAATTCCCCCCCGTTCCCCCCTAGGGGGTAAAAGACTAAAACACGTTTGTCCGGGCATCACTCGAGAACGGCTGGACGGAATTCAACGGCGCTTGGCAGAAACTTAGGTCTTCACCCAACTTAAAATTATATCTATAGAAATTTTCAAAATTCTGATTAGTGTTTAAATTGTGGGTAAAAAACGCCTGCGCATGCGCCATAAATATTTTTTTACTAAAACGCTTTGAATGGAAAAATAAAATGCAAAAATAAGTTTTTAAGATAAAGACTTTTTTTATTCGCGTGATTCGCACTACAAATTATAAAAAGATTTAAATGAAGTTTTGCCATCTGAGCTTCATACTTTAGTTAATTTTAAAACATCTAATTGTCGTATCGAAAAACTGTTTACACCCCAGGATTCAGAAAAATCACCTCTTTAATTTGGTACTGAATTTGTAACGATAGGTCTGATACTTCTAATTTATTTTCACCTTTTTCCGTTTTTCCGTTGCCACTTACATTTCATACTTTAGTTATTTTTTTAATATCTAATTGTCGCTTTGAAAAACTGTTTGCACCCCTGGATTCAGAAAAATCGCCTCTTTCATTTGGTACCAAATTTATAAATATAGGTTTGATATTTCTAATTTATTTTACCCTTTTTCCGTTTTCAACCTAGATTCGATATGGAACAGCTTTAGTATTGGATCCCTTTGGCAAAATTTGAAATTCGGAACCGAAGTAGCTCGGACGTTTCTCGCCAAGATCTTTGATTGCACAATTGAGATAGCCAATTCAGTTCATCGCAAAAATGGCTTAAAATATTTAAAGTCACCAAAGGGTTCCAATACTAAAGCTGTGCATTTTGTACTTATTTATTTATATTTTCTATTAAAGACTTCTGTGGTCACGAAATTTGGTGCGTAATTTGTTTGTTTGCATCCGGCACTTATTGTAACTGGATTTCACGAAATTCGAAATCTCCCCCCCCCCTTCTCGGAGTCGGAGGGCAATAAACGGTATAACTTCAGTATAACCCCACAGCTGAATTTGGCGATTTTTCTTTGGCGTTGTTTTGAAGGATAATGATGTCGTTCTGGACTGTTTGCGATATAATATGGCAGCCTAATATTTTGCTTATTTTGGATTTATGATTTAGATTATGATTTTATCATTTATCATATATGATTTATGATTTTTAGATTTATGATTTAGCCATAATCGCCAACAAAAAAATCGCCAAATATCGTTGTGAGTTTATACTAAAGTCGTTCCCAATAAACATGTGTAAAAACATGTTTTTCCGTTTGAATTCGCTTTGAATTATCTTAGAATGGCGAATTTTGGTGTGCGGATATTGATTAAGTGTACGCATTATGTACATTAGTGGGATTTTGCAAAACTTCGAACTCACCCACTGAGGAAGGGGAAGTAACAAGTGGGTAAGTTGTGCTTAAGGCAGTGGGGACCCAGACTGTATATTGATTAAGTGTACGCATTATGTACATTAGTGTGATTTTGCAAGACTTCGAACTCACCCGTTCAGGAAGGGGAAGTAAGAAGTGGGTAAGTTGTGCCGAAGACAGTGGAGACCTAGACTCCTCACTTTGCGAGCGAGAAAACCTCTACCAATCACAGCGAGAACTTGGGTTATTAATAAAGATATGGGATTTTGACAACTCATTTAAGTTTAATGTCCAGCGAAGCGGGCAAAGCCTGCTAGTAAGCAATATAGCTGAACCGTTTAATGCTCTTTCGTTCACCTTCAAGCTAAATGTTTTATGTAACAACTTTTTTTTTTTTACATTTTTCCTTTGTTTAAATCGAGTTTTAAACATTGTCGCTTCGGTGCTTAATTTTTCAAAAGTGAGGTTTTAGAAGAAACAAATTTCTTAGTAAGCGGGAGTGTACTTCTCTGATTCGGGGATGCACTCATGCTTAGTTTTTTCTCCTGATGAAGAGCTATGTTAATATATTGACCTGAAACAACTGTTATGATATTTTGTAATTTATAGTTTTTACTTACAGAGTTAATTATTGATAAAATTAATTAGTCCGTGAATTTGATCAGTTTAACTTATACATGATTCAAACTTAAAATTTTTCGAAAACAAAAAATGCTAATTATTTTTCCTTTTTACATAATTTTTGATGAACAGTGTGCCACATAACCATTTTTTAAATTAGTTTATCTATTTTTAAAGAAAATATGTTGTGAACGTTAAAGAGTTAAAACTTTATTTCATTTCATTTATTTTGTGATGTAAGCCTAATAATGGATAAAGAATAAAATTTGAAAATTACTTTATAAGTCAAATCTCTTTTGAAAATTAGTTTAAAGTAAAAATGATGGAAATTAAAAAAAAAAAAAAAAACTATTTCTTACAAAGTTTAAAGTATCTCATTCAAAACTGTGTGCTACTTATCGTTTTTATTTTTGACTTATTTCAATTGCTTATTTTAATGTCCTAAGTTGTAACTTTGCAGACTCAATGGAATAATTTCGGTCATTAAAGGAGAATTTTATTTTTACAGACGAAAATAATCGATTTTCTTCCATCATTTGAATCATTTCACATTAGTAACGATACGTTCTTGAAATCTGTCACTTAGAAAATAAAAAGGGGAAAACACTGTTTTTTTTTTCTTTTTTAACAAAATAAAAATCAAATAAAATTACTAAGTAAACTAACAAAGATATCCATGTGTATATATTGTATATTTAGTTATAATGGCGATAATGATGTGGATTTTTCTTTATTATTAAGAATTTTCAAATAATCATATTTCATTAAAAGAGTTATATAAACGTATATTATATGACAGATTCTAAAATAAAACTAGTGTGTTGTGGCCATCACAAGATTTTCTTCTCTATTTTCTATACAAATTCACTCTGTACAAATAATTTATTAATACTATTATTTATTAAAATTATCTACCATAATGAATGCAGACGATTTTCATGTTAGAGAAAACTAACACTAAAAATCGAAAGAAAGATAGTTTTATTCTCTATAAATAGCAACTTAAAAGATGCGGTTTCATAATGGTTATCTTACATATCAAGTAAATATTTATCTCATATACAGTTATATGCCACAGAAGTTGAGATGTAGCCTTCCCGTTCTCGGGAAAATTGTAGTATACCAGTGCCACCTATTGACCTATATGCATCCATATTGAATCAGCGTGATGTCCTGTAATGGCCTTTCCACATATCAAATTTTGTTTGATTACACGCAACAGAACCTAAGATATAGCCTTCCCTTAAAATTAAATCATGAATTCATGAATTCATGAAAAAATGCAAACTGAAAAACGCAATTTAAAGATTTCAAATCTATTAAAAATGCATCAAAAACCCTAACAATTGTTGCGTGAATATCCTTTTTTTTTTTTCTTTTGAAAAAATCTAATATAATTCAATTTATAAGTATTAAATGAAAATATAAGCTTTTATATGAAACCTTATTTCGTGCCAAGTCAAAGATGCTACATCACCTTTATACGGTTAACTATTATTTAAGAAGAAATTAGTCAGTTGCGTAGTATAAATGCTACACGATGATTTTTTTTTTTTTTTTTTATATTTCAATGACATATGAAATTCTTAAAACGAAAAAGTAAAGCGTTTTCAGTTACCGATTTTTTGAGTAAAATGCTAATTTCAAATTATTATACAATTGTAAATGGTTTGCTCCAAAGAAAATATTCAAATTTGAATAAGTAAAATTTACAAAATCATATAATATGTTTTTTCTCAGTCAGATTACTTTATAAAAATTTTATTTCAAAATTAAACAAATATTTTTCAGTACCAAAATTATATACCTCAAACTCCTTACGTAAGTAGTTGTTTAAAATGGCGGAATTTCAGTGTGCTCGTAATCATTCGATTTTTCATTATAAAATACGTCATACACTAAGATTTAAATCATTAATCATAAGTTAAATTTTTACAATTGTCAAAAATGTAAGATCTATTATAAAATAACTTATAAATAAAATACTGGGGCAATGTAAAGTAATGCAGTAAATCACAGCTATTTATAACTAAACTACTAAAGCTGTGCTCCAAAAAAGAATTTTTCTGTTCCAAAAATGTTCTGCTTAGTTGATCTCTCTTTTTACTTTCAATCCTATCTTTCTTTATACTGGCTATCGACCGGTGTTCCAAACATTAGCTTCAGTTACAGTTTGGAGAATTAACGTGCATATCGGCTTTCAGGTCAAAAGTTAGTCTAAAAAGAGGAAATTTTAAGCATTGATGAATATATTTCATTATAGAAAATCATAGTATTTTGACTTTTAAGCGATACACTTGGAATATATTTAGGTTCTATCAAAAGAACTTTTTATTTGTACTCGGTTTCCAAAATATAACAATCGCGATATTACTATATGTTTATCTTTAGATTTATTGATAGCTTTCTCGAAAATGAAATTGCTGAAAATTTGATTAGATCAGTAAATGTTTTAAGGTTACAAATATAAGAAAAATGACGGCTTAAACCTAAAGAAAAACCTTCTTTTTTTTTTTTTTTTAATTATTAAATTATTTTATAGAATAAATCCAAATAATCCTGCTTTTTCAAAAACAATGATTTCCCTGTCTCGATAGATGAAATTGTAAAACATTATTTTTTATGCTATGGGTTTTATAAACCTGTAAGAGACGATATTACTTAATAAAATATTTATTAAAGAAAAAATGCCAAAACTCTATCTTTTTTTTTGAGATATTTCCCTATCTAAATCAATGTTAGCTGTTTGTTTATAAAAGTTGAAATATTTGTAATTTTTTACTCCAAAACTCTTATTCTTATTATTCTTATTTTCATTATTGTTCCTATTGTTATTCTTATTTTGTACAGTTATCTATGTCAAGGGAAATTATATCATTGGCTTAAGAGTTAAAAAGGCGACACATTTTTATAATTTTTTTCTTAGAGAATAATGTATATGTATGTTTTTTAAAAGCTTTCACTCAATTTAATTATTAATACATATTCTTGAAATTATTTCGTAGGTGGTAAAAAATATATAATTTTAGTATTTGTTATATATTAAAGATATCGACACAATATGCTTCTTATTTTTCAACTTATTGAATATTCTGACAATTTCCTTTATATAATTTTCGTAGTTGTTTTGTTAGTTTTATTCGTGTTCTTTATTTTTCCTAGGTTTGATTAAAGACAAAATATTAATTAAAACATATAAGATATTACCATAAAATGCTTTTATTCTATTAACTTCGTAAACAGTTAGTGGGTTAGAACTTAGTTATATTTTCGTCCTGAGAAACTATTGTTTGAATATTCAGGTTAGTAACTGTATTAATTAATACTGCGTCAATGAAATAAGAAGCGATTTGTATGATTTATCTTAACAGCATGAATTAAAATAATCCAAAATTATGTACTTCTAACGTTTGAAGAGATAAATACAGTAGGTTGCCATCACATTAGGACCACATAATATTTTTACATTTTTTCAAGCTTAAGTACTTAAAATCAACATATTTTTCACTAAATTTGTTCTTTATATATATATATATATATATATATATGTATAAGCGGCTCTACTGATTGTCAATTATCAGCTTTCAAACTCGTACTACTATCGATTATCAGAAATTATTATTGTCAGCAATATTATTATTGTCAAATTCGTATTAGGGATTTTCAAGTTAACTTTAACACGTGAGTTTTGATAAATTCTTTGTGATTTTTTGATGTGTTATTGGACTTCCTTCATTGTCACATTGTAACAGTAAGTACATCTTACAAAGCTTAAAATTTTCAAATATCGGAAAGAAAAGTGATACTCCAATTGAAAAAGTTGTAGAAATCAAGAGTCAATTAGCAAATGCAGAATAGTCTTAACGAAAAATCACAAAGTTCGTAAAGGTTTCTCACTAAACTGTGATGAGAATAAAAAAGAAAATTGGTAATAGAGAGATATTCTTCTCTAATAGAACTCCTTCCAAGCGGAAAACCATTCCTAGAGCTGACCGCACCATCCGGAACATTTGTCTGGAGAATCGAAAAAAAAAAAAAAAAAAACTTCAAGATTCTGACAAAAATCGTACAGGAAGCGGAAATCTCGGTACCGGACAGAACTATCCGCAGAAGACTTACGTTTTGCCATCCAGCTACGAAACAGAAACTCACCCCTGCCATGAAAAAAAAAAAAAAAAAGAGGCTAACAATCATCCCAGCTGGTTTATTGAACAGTGTAAAAAGGTATTTCTTTAAATTATTTTACGTTATAAAACAATCATTTTAAAATCAATAACAATTAGCTTTGTTCCAGGTACGTTTTTCAGGTGAATCCACTTTTCAAGTGAAAATGGATAAAACAGTCTTTGTTTGTCATTGAACTAATGAAATTTTCATCCCGGCTGCATTCTGGAGACCGTGAAGCATCCACTTTCTGACATGATCTGGTCCATCATATGTGGTTAAAGCCCTGGATGTCTCTGTAGAATGAATGGGACAATGAAACAGAATCAGTATACGGCAGTCCTCGAGAACCAGTTGATAAATCAAATAACTGATAGCTCAAAAAATGGGGAGTAGCTCATTTTTATGCAAGACAGAGCACTGCTGAAGCGTAATGCTAAAAGCAATATGGCTTTCTTTAAAAAAGTTGCTATGGCGAGCCAACTTTCCTGACCTTAACCCGGAAGAGAACATCTGGGAGCTCGTAAAACGGGAGATGAGAAAAGACGTCCATACGACAAAGCGGGATTTGATTGAAAATATTATTCAAATTTGGCACTTAATTCTGAATTGCCAGCAATAATAATAATAATAATAATAATTTCATGCATGCCAAGGCGTATAGAAACTGTAATTGCTAACAACAGTGATTAAACTAAATATTAATGCGTTTTTGTTTATGAACAAATTATATTGAAAGATAAAAAATAATATTGTTTTCATTTTATTTCTGTTTAATAATAGTTTAAATTTAAATATATAAATTTTAAAATGCTATTAATCTTCACATTTTAATATAAAAAAATTAAAATTAAAAAATTAAAATTAAAATACCCCTGGCTCTAATGTGATAGTTACCCAGTGTATTTTCAATGTAAGGTTCAATCAGGGTTTACACTTGATAATGGTTCACTGAGTATTCTAACCTTTAATTCTTGATTTGTTTAGCCTTTGTTTTCAAAAACTAATGGCCCTCCTAATTTTAATATAGTACAAAATGATAAGGGTACAATTACAGGGTTTGTCCGGAAAGTAATAGGACTGAGTCGATTTATAAAAATTTATTGAGCCAATCGTTACAGTTCTTTAAAAACTTTCAAAATAGGTTCCTTCTGCGTCGATGCAGCGCTGCCAGCGCGATTTCCATGCATTGAAGGCGTCACGGAAGGCATTCTCCGGAATAGCCTTGAGAGCCGCGGTGCAAGCTACTTGGATCCCCTCTGTCGTCTCAAAATGCTTGCCTTTCATCGGCCTTTTCAGGCGAGGAAACAAAAAGAAGTCCGGGGGGGGGGGCACATCTGGGCTGTAGGGCGGCTGCGGAAGCGTTGGGATGCCGGCCTTGGTCAGGTAGCTGTTCACAAGAAAGGCGGCGTGAGCCGGGGCGTTGTCGTGGTGCAGCTTCCAGTCGGCTGCGATGTCTTGTCGGACCCGATTGACCCTTCGTTTGAGTCTTTTGAGCACTTCCACGTAAAACTTGGCGTTGACGGTTTGTCCAGGAGGAACAAATTCATGGTGGACGATGCCTTTGATGTCAAAAAAGACAATGAGCATCGTTTTCACTTTGGATTTGCTGGCCAAGGCCGGCATCCCAACGCTTCCACAGCCGCCCTACAGCCCAGATGTGGCCCCCCCGGACTTCTTTTTGTTTCCTCGCCTGAAAAGGCCGATGAAAGGCAAGCATTTTGAGACGACAGAGGGGATCCAAGCAGCTTGCACCGCGGCTCTCAAGGCTATTCCGGAGAATGCCTTCCGTGACGCCTTCAATGCTTAGAAATCGCGCTGGCAGCGCTGCATCGACGCAGAAGGAGCCTATTTTGAAAGTTTTTAAAAAATTGTAACGATTGGCTCAATAAATTTTTTTTAATCGACTCAGTCCTATTACTTTCCGGACAAACCCTGTAAGAATATCACAAGCCATGATATATTATTTCTTTATTGAAGAAAATATTATGCTTATTATACAATTTTCAAAACAAATTCCACGAAGTGCTTTTATTTTTAATTTTCATCAAATACAAAAAACAAGAGATTAAATTAATACATTTTTTTCTTATTCTAAAAGTTAGCTTGTCAGAGTCATTAATCCTAAGGCTATTTTACTAAAGGTAACAAAACAGAGTTAAATTTGCCCTTTTGTGTGTGTGTGGGGGGGGGGGGGGGCATAAAAATCTTGCATTGCTTAGAGATGGGTTCTAATTTTTCTTGATAATGACAATGTTTAATGTTACCAAATTTTTGTTGCACAGCTCACACCACAAATGAAAAACAGATAATGTTGCATTATATTACTAAACCGTTTTGTGGTACTAATCACACAATAAATTAAAAACAAGCATAAATTACTTTAAGTTAATTATTAAATATAAATAATTTTTAAAGAGACATTGCCTTATACGATCTCCCTTTAAAACTTATTAAGATTAAAAATTTGCAATAATTTTTACTTGCTATTTTTTTAATCGTATTAAAGTTCTGTACCATAAGACTCTAAGAATAATTATAAAGAATAAGTAGAGCAATGCATTTGTATATTCTCAAGACATCTTTGATTTTATTCATTACAATATAATCGTGCTTTTTTTTTCCTTTTGAGAATGTAAAATGCTGAAATTATGCTGATGAGTATGTTCATTAACAATGAAAAGCTTCGGTAATTCAGTTTGTTATGCTTTGAAACATTAATAAAACGATCTGGCGACTCTGATAAACACTAAAATAATTGTTAATTACGATCCTCTTGTGTTGTTGTATTGAAACAATAATGAATCAATCATTTCCATTAATCAATACTTTGTCGGAAAAGTCCTTGTTAAATAAGATTTTAGGAGAATAATGTTTGGATTTGTAGCAATGAACTGTTTAGTTAATCGATAATTTTCTGTTGCATAGGCAATTTGAAAATATACATTATTTAACATAAGTTGTTAATTGAAAATGTTATTTAAATTAAATTATTATAGTCTTTTTTACTAGCAATTTTTAAGTTTAAATAATTTTTTATACAGATATATATTGTAGTAAACAAAAGATTAATGTTACTAAAAGAATTTTTTTAAATACAGTTCGAATTTTAGATTAGACTTGACTAATGATAATAACAACTTGATAAATATTAATAAATTTTTGAAATGGATGTTGAATAATTCTATACAGCTCAGCGTCGGTAGGCTAGGCCAACGATCCAAGGTTAGATTCCTTGCAAGGACATTTTTTGCTCTGAATAAAATTATTCAAATTTCAGTTCCAAAAGTAGGATAATAAACTAAAATGATAATCAAGTTGAAGTGAAAATCTAATATATGTATCACAATTCAGAGTTCCTCAAAATAATGCATATATGTATTATATTTAGAAAAAATTATTAAAGGTGTTAAATTTTAAATGTTGGTTACGTTACGTAGATGACACATTCATTCTAGTTGAAAACCCTTTTGGTATTTCTGCCATTTAGTACGTTGGGTACACAAAAAAACCCTGCACTTTTTGATTGGAATGTGCCACTTTCTGTGGTAATAGTAGATGCCAAAAGATTGTTTTCTGGATAGGGAGCCACTTGAAAATCCGTGCAGAACACCCCGATGGCGGCCATTGTTGGACACCATCATCCGCCGTATAGGCACACCAATTTTTCTTTGTATTTCAACTTTTAATGATCGGATTTTGATTTTTTTTTAGTTTGCATGTAGAGGGCGCATTTTGTCTTATTATATTTACCTCTACATGCTGAAAATTCCACGCAATTTTTTAGGAGATATTTTTATAATTTATTGATTTCTGACGTACTCTTGAATTTTTTTTATTCCATTATAACGTTATTCGCATTTTAAACACTGAACTTTCTTCGTTTCAGATTGAACTCTTTTGAATTTTTTTGAAAATGGGTCAGTACATTTGCGGCTGGCAAATTTTAAATCCGAATTTCCTCCCTGTGGCATAGATTGGACCACATGTTGTTTATGTCAAAAACATAGAGATGAAGAACTGATTTGCCCTGCCACACATACTTCTATATCACTTGTTGGTGCTGGCTACAGGACGCTTGCAGAAAATTTAATGGAATTTCAGAATATCAGTTCAGTGCCCCTTGGTTTGAATTTAAACAATTTAAATGAAGGAGAAGGAATAGAAGAAACATTTAGAAAAAATAAAGCAAAGTGGCACAAAATGTGTGCCCTTAACTTTAACAAAAACAAAACTTGACCGGGCAAAGAAACGCAAACATTCTTCGTCCGTGCCCAGTATGTCATCTCAGGGTAGTCCACAGTCTTTATCAGAACCAAATGAAAAAAAGACAAGGTCTGGTGTCCGTACAACATTATCTATTAAGATGAAAGATGAAATTTGTTTCATATGCAATGGAAAGGGCATTACTCGTAGGTCTTTGTATAAAGTTGCTTCTTTACAAGACGATAAACTTAAGAAATGTGCCGAAATTACGAATAATGTTGAAATTAAAGCATTCCTCGAGGGTGGAGATTTAGTTGCTAAGGAAGCAAAGTATCACTCAAAGTGCTACACAAACTTAACGAATTCTCTACGTCCATCAAGTGAAGTAAAAAAAGAAGAGGTCAGTCCTTAAAAGTATGGCTTTTGCTTCCGTTGCAGGATTCATAAGAGAGAAAATCCAGGCATCTGAAGCTGGGAACACTGAAATTGTTTTCAAAATGTCTCATCTTAACACTCTTTATACAAATAACTTAGCAAATCTTCTGGACATGGAAAGCAAAGACCTTCCAAATACACACTCTACTCGGTTACGTGAGAGAATTCTCGACCAATTCCCAGAACTCAAAGCTCAGATTTCTGGTAGAGATTACATCCTGTATCGAGATGGTGCTAACATATTCCAAAATGTTCAGTCTGAAAATCTTGATGATGATGCATGCGAAAGATTTATCAAACGAATTAGAAAAGTAATAGCCCAGAAGAAAGTTACTTTTGATGGTCACTTGAATGATGATCGACAAATTTCAAGCGTCCCTCCAGAACTTCTGGCTCTAGTGTATTATCTACTTCACGGTTGCACTTCAGCACCGAATGCAACTAAAGTAACTCAACCTGCTTTAACTATCTGCCAATTAATAGTTTTTAATCACAGTGAACATATTCCAAAAGGCAACATTATTCGCCATAAGAAAAGTCATGAACTGCCTATTCCATTATATCTCGGCCTGTCTGCTTTTGGAAGAACACGAAATAATACAATAATTGAAGGCATGCATAAAAGAGGCCTCTCAATATCACCAAATAGAATTAGAGAGATAACAGCAAATCTTGCTTACTTGGAGATACTCAGAGCTCAAGAAGAAGGTGATTTTCTGGATAGGGAGCCACTTGAAAATCCGTGCAGAACACCCCGATGGCGGCCATTGTTGGACACCATCATCCGCCGTATAGGCACACCAATTTTTCTTTGTATTTCAACTTTTAATGATCGGATTTTGATTTTTTTTTAGTTTGCATGTAGAGGGCGCATTTTGTCTTATTATATTTACCTCTACATGCTGAAAATTCCACGCAATTTTTTAGGAGATATTTTTATAATTTATTGATTTCTGACGTACTCTTGAATTTTTTTTATTCCATTATAACGTTATTCGCATTTTAAACACTGAACTTTCTTCGTTTCAGATTGAACTCTTTTGAATTTTTTTGAAAATGGGTCAGTACATTTGCGGCTGGCAAATTTTAAATCCGAATTTCCTCCCTGTGGCATAGATTGGACCACATGTTGTTTATGTCAAAAACATAGAGATGAAGAACTGATTTGCCCTGCCACACATACTTCTATATCACTTGTTGGTGCTGGCTACAGGACGCTTGCAGAAAATTTAATGGAATTTCAGAATATCAGTTCAGTGCCCCTTGGTTTGAATTTAAACAATTTAAATGAAGGAGAAGGAATAGAAGAAACATTTAGAAAAAATAAAGCAAAGTGGCACAAAATGTGTGCCCTTAACTTTAACAAAAACAAAACTTGACCGGGCAAAGAAACGCAAACATTCTTCGTCCGTGCCCAGTATGTCATCTCAGGGTAGTCCACAGTCTTTATCAGAACCAAATGAAAAAAAGACAAGGTCTGGTGTCCGTACAACATTATCTATTAAGATGAAAGATGAAATTTGTTTCATATGCAATGGAAAGGGCATTACTCGTAGGTCTTTGTATAAAGTTGCTTCTTTACAAGACGATAAACTTAAGAAATGTGCCGAAATTACGAATAATGTTGAAATTAAAGCATTCCTCGAGGGTGGAGATTTAGTTGCTAAGGAAGCAAAGTATCACTCAAAGTGCTACACAAACTTAACGAATTCTCTACGTCCATCAAGTGAAGTAAAAAAAGAAGAGGTCAGTCCTTAAAAGTATGGCTTTTGCTTCCGTTGCAGGATTCATAAGAGAGAAAATCCAGGCATCTGAAGCTGGGAACACTGAAATTGTTTTCAAAATGTCTCATCTTAACACTCTTTATACAAATAACTTAGCAAATCTTCTGGACATGGAAAGCAAAGACCTTCCAAATACACACTCTACTCGGTTACGTGAGAGAATTCTCGACCAATTCCCAGAACTCAAAGCTCAGATTTCTGGTAGAGATTACATCCTGTATCGAGATGGTGCTAACATATTCCAAAATGTTCAGTCTGAAAATCTTGATGATGATGCATGCGAAAGATTTATCAAACGAATTAGAAAAGTAATAGCCCAGAAGAAAGTTACTTTTGATGGTCACTTGAATGATGATCGACAAATTTCAAGCGTCCCTCCAGAACTTCTGGCTCTAGTGTATTATCTACTTCACGGTTGCACTTCAGCACCGAATGCAACTAAAGTAACTCAACCTGCTTTAACTATCTGCCAATTAATAGTTTTTAATCACAGTGAACATATTCCAAAAGGCAACATTATTCGCCATAAGAAAAGTCATGAACTGCCTATTCCATTATATCTCGGCCTGTCTGCTTTTGGAAGAACACGAAATAATACAATAATTGAAGGCATGCATAAAAGAGGCCTCTCAATATCACCAAATAGAATTAGAGAGATAACAGCAAATCTTGCTTACTTGGAGATACTCAGAGCTCAAGAAGAAGGTGTCGTATGCCCCTCAAACTTGCTTCACGGTCTTTTTGTCATTGGTGCGTACGACAACATAGATCATAATTACAGTAGCACAACTTCTGAATCATCATTTCATGGAACAGCGATATCTATCTTTCAAATCCCTGCAAAAGGAGAAGTTGGTAAACCTCGTGAAATTGCTACAAGCTTTTCTTGTATTGATCAAAATAATAGAAAAGTGCCAGAGCTTCCAGATAGCTATAGTATTGTCAAGCCTCTAATACTGCCCTCGAAGGAGCCAACTGTTCCAAACGCAAACCAGACCACCTCTTCCGAAATGTCAATTTCAGAATTTGGTTCTGAGTGGCAAATGGAACAGGAATGGTTATATCATATTATTACTGATAGAACAGATGGGAATTTAGATATTTCTTGGACAGCTTTCCATGCTTCAAGGACAGAGTCTTCATCGCTTGAATTATCTCGTTGTTCTCTTTTACCCCAATTTAATGAAAGTTCTTCTTCTCCGGCAATGCTGAAGCATGCAATGGAACAAATAAAAAAAAAAATACTACATTTTTAAAGTGTGGATCAGCCTCTATTTGCTTTGACGAAATCTGTTCAGTGGAACTGGCCTGATTTTTACGGTGAATTCAAGTTTGTAGCCGCACTTGGAGCTTTTCATATTGAACAGGCATTTTTGAAAGTGCTTGGTCAGATTCTCGAAGGTAGTGGTTGGACTACTGTAGTTTCAAACTCTGGAATCAAGACAGAAGCAGGAGCAGAAGCATGTCTTAAAGTTACACATGTGACAAAAGCAAGAACCATACATCAGAAGAGTGCTGTGGTTTTATACAGTCTTCTTAAAGAAGCATTTATGCAAGGAAATCCAAAAATTTTATTTGAAGAGTGGATTGATGAAAAACGTTCAAACTGCCCTTTTCGATTCTGGTTTCTAGTTTTAAACCTAGTTAATATTCTTGACGAGTTTGAGTCTACTAGCATTATTAACAGTACTGACAGGCTTGTTCACCATGAACAGTACGCTGCTTATCAGAGCAAGTTTCAGGACCAAATAGATGATTTAAAAAGAAGCTTTCATGAGTTTGGAAACCCATTTGATGAAAACTCGTGTGATCTTGTGGTTTGGGAGACAAAGTATATAATGGACCAAGAGCATGTACAGTGCGTATCGAAATGATAGGTCCACCCGCAATTTTCAAAATTTCGACTCTTAATTGAGAATAAGAATCACTTTTTTTGGTAGAGATAATTAATCAGCAACTGTTATAACTATTTATGAAGAAATTTCTTAAAAATAAATAATTCCTTTTTATTTTATGCAAATTTTCATTTTCAGACCGTTTCAAAAAGATAGGTCCGCCTTCCGAAATTTTGCACCAATCACGTTTATTTCCAAAAAATTTGCATAAATATCGTTGCTTAGTCTTACTGCGGGATTATGCTGGCTGCTGTGGAGGTATTTAAACAGATTTGAACATCACGTTGTAATCAAACGAAATGGGTCGCCGTTGCAGTCTTTCGCTGGTTGAGAAGGGGAAAATGGATGCATTTAAAACGTGTGGAAAATCGAATAGAGAATTAGGAAAACTTTTAAACATATCACATAATGTTGTAAACAATTATTTGCGACTTAGAAATGCTTATGGCAGTAAAAAATCATCTGGCCGCCCATCAAAAGTGACATCCCGACAAAGAAGGACTATCGTAAAGGAGTTAAAATCTGGAAATATGAGCTTATCCACTGTGACCAGACAACAAAACCCTCCAATATCAAAATCTATAGTCCATAGAGTGGTAAAGAAGTTCGGCAATATAGTTTACGAGAAGAGGAAAGCGGCTCAGAAATTGACTAAAAAGCACAAAGAAAAGAGATTGAAATTCGCACATGAAGTGATGTCCTGGAAACAAGATTGGCATCGTGTGATATTCAGTGATGAAAAGAAATTCAACCTGGATGGTCCAGATGGCTGGCAGTACTACTGGCACGATCTGCGTAACGATAGACAGATATTCTCGAAGAGGCAAGCTGGTGGTGGTTCCGTTACGGTATGGGACGGATTCGGAGGTGCAGGAAAAACTGATATAGCATTTGTAGACAATCGTTTGAATGCTGCAGGCTACCAACAGCTGCTTGAACAATATTTTCTTCCACAAGCAGAGCACATTGGGGGCCCATTCTTCATGTTCCAACAGGACAATGCTCCTGTGCACACTGCAAAGTCCACTTTCGAATGGTTTCTGGAAAATGGTGTACATGTTATCGATTGGCCACCTTGCAGCCCCGACCTGAATCTGGTAGAAAACATGTGGGGTATACTCGCAAGAGCGGTGTATGTACGCGGAAGGCAACACAACAGTACTGCAGACTTGAAAAAGGCTATTTCCTCCTAATGGTCAAAAATCGAGAAAAAGTGTTTGCAAAAACTTGTAGAAACCATGCCGAATAGGATTTATGAGCTTATTCTGAAACAAGGTGGAAAAATTTCTTATTAATTTAACATTAATTTGATGCTTGGTTCAGTGGACCTATCTTTTTGAAACAGCTTTTTCATGCAATTTTTGTTTTCCTTATTATTCCTATTATTTGTATCTTATTCATGTATTATTTTACATTGAATGAAGTAATGTAGTTTATAAAATAGTACTTTGTACACAATAAAACCTTTTTTACCAACATAACTTTCATTTTTACTGGTGGACCTATCATTTCGACACGCACTGTAAAAGCTTTGGTTAATGCTGAAGAAAAAGCCTTACAACTGTACAACAACTATGTGGAAACCCGTTTGAGTAATGAAGCAAAAGTAAGTGTATTTTCTCCTCTAAAACAAACAAGGACTAAGTTCTTTGGCTTTGCTCGTAAAAAGGTTTCCTCTTTCACAATATCAGACTTGAGAAATGATGTTGAGCTTTTCTCTAGGGCTTTCATTGTAAGTCAAAAGAGACACTTGGATTTGGACAAGTTTTTTGAGTATGAAAATACCAGTGCTCCGCCTTCGCTTTCCTCAAATGGTGTAATGCGGTCATGTCAGAAATCTCAGCTACTTAAAATCCTGGAAGAAGTCATTAATCCACCATATTTCAAAGGATTCTGCGATACAATCATTTACGATGGTGCAGCACTGGCATATGCTATTCCACCCAAAATATCACGAACCTTTGGAGAATACTGTGATACAGAATTCAAAAACCGAATTTTGAATGATGTTGAAAGGTTCCATGCAAACAGGATAAACATTTCTTGGGACACTTATACAAAAACATGCCTTAAGAAACGTGTGAGAGATAAGAGAGGGGTTGGTCTACGTCACCAAGTAGCAAAAAGAAATATGCTACCAAAAATTTGGAACAATTTCCTCTGTTGCGATTAAAATAAGACAGAATTCTTCAAGTTACTTGGGGATCATGCATTTTTGAAATGTGATTGGGTTCACATCATTACTGAGATTAATGGCGCTATGCGTTCATCTCGGCCGAATGAAACTTCGGTTGATGGAGTACAATGCAGGCAGCAGGAAGAAGCAGACGGCAGGATTTTTCTCCACGCTAAAGACAGTGTTGAACATGGTGCAAAAAAAAAATTATTTACACAGTAGATACTGATGTAGTTGTATTGGCAATCTCTTTTTTAACATTCTCAAAACAGCTGGGCTTGAAGAAATGTGGATTCTTTTTGGTGTTGGGAAGGGTCAGAGGTACATGAGTATTAATGCTATGTTTGAAAGTATGGGTGAACAAAAAGCTGCTGCATTAAGAGGATTCCATGCATTTACTGGATCAGATGTGACGCCATCATTTGCAATGAAAGGAAAACAGAGAGCCTGGAAAGTATGGAAATCATTTCCTGAAGCTACTGAAGCCTTCCAAACTATTTCTCTACCAGAGCAGTATATTTCGGACAAGACTTTTCAAATTCTAGAAAAGTTCACTGTTTTGCTTTATTGCAAAGACGCAGAAAATTTCTCAGTTAATCATATATGAAGATTTCTCTTTACATCAAAGAGTCGCAGTCTACAAAGTTTGCCCCCAACAAAAGAAGCATTAAAGCAGCATTGTCTTTGTTCAGCATACCAGGCAGCACAAGTTTGGGGTCGTGCATGCTCAGTGATGGACAGCATTCCAGGACCAGAAGGATGGGGCTGGACCATGATTGATGAGGAGTGGACGGCTGCCTGGTCCTCCCTTCCTTCTATTATGGAAGCCTGCAGAGAATTGATTAAATGTAGTTGCTCCACATGCCGCACACGATGCTCTTGTGTAAAGGCAAAGGTTTCATGTACACTACTTTGCACGAGTTGCACTGGAAGTCAACAATGCAGCAACAACTACAATAAGAGGTATGCGTTAAACTGATTATTTTAAAGTTTGTTCTACAAATTTCAAATTATAATAATTGCTTGTTGAATGAATACCTTCATAAAGTTTTAACATATAATACATATTTTATTCCAGGGAAGAATTGGAAGATGAAGACGGTGATAGCATGATCTAAAGTCATAAGAGCAGTAGAAAAGGAATTAATTTAGATGGACAATTTCTTAATATTTATATTCTATGGATATTGTTTTTCTTTCTTTAAAATATTTTCGTAACGTAATAAATGTTTCCATAATAAATAAAATTTGCTGTTGTTTATGAAAATGAATCTTTCTTGACATATCGTCGCTCTCATGACAAAGAGTCATAACTCAAAAAATCGCGATTTTGAGTAAAACAGTCAAAGTAAAATTTTAAGTAAATGAAAAAAAAATCATAATTTTGAATAAAGCCTTAAAAAAAAAAAAAAAAGCCTAAGATGGGATCTATGGCATACAAAGATGCATAAATCAAATCTTGCTGGCTGCCTAGTTATTATAAGGAGTTTATGGATTGTATCTGAAAAATTAGTAATTTTGAGTTACGTTTGTTTGTAAAGAGAAGAAAAATACGCAGAACTCCACACATAAACCCTTTGTTTTGAAGAAAGTAATATTGAGCTCAATTAAAAACTTATTTGTTAATAAAAATCATGAAAAAAGTGAAATTTCAGGTTTTTCCAAAATGCGCATATTCTTTAATGTACATAAATAAATGTATAGGAATAAAAAAGTATCCTATCCACAAGATATATAATATATATATATATATATATATATATATATATATATATATATATATCTTGTGAAGTATATGTAAAGAAAATCGAAATCGGACCATTAGGATTCATATACAAAAACAATTAGTGCGCCTATATGGAGTTGACAGCGGCCATCTTCAATGGCCGCCATCGGGGTGTTCTGCATGGATTTTGAAGTGACTCCCTATCTGAAAATTATATTTTGGCATAAACTTTGACCACTGAAGGTGGCATATTCCAATCAAAAAGAGCAGCTTTTTAGTTTTTTTGTCGTGTACCCAACGTACTATAAGTAGTGTGAATGTCACACCATATAATATACATAGATAAATGTATAGAAGTTAAAAAGTACCTTATTCACAAAGTATTAAAAGGAAGAAAATTGAAATCGGATCATTAGGAGCTCAGATACAAAACAATTAGCGCCCCTCTATGGCAGCTCACGGCGGCCATATTTAATGGCCGCCATCGGGGTGTTCTGCACGGATTTTGAAGTGGCTCCCTATCTGAAAATTTATATTTTGGCATAAACTTTGACCACAGATGGTGGCATATTCCAATCAAAAAGTGCAGCTTTTTGGCTTTTTTTGTCGTGTACCCAACGTACTAATTCTTCAAATTGCGAATTCTATTGATCCCCATATTCAGTTTACCTTCGAGTTAGAAAATTGTACTAAACTTTCCTTTCTTGATGTTTTAGTTATTAGGTGCGATTCCTCTTTTAAAACCTCTGTGTATAGGAAACCTTTCTCTGTTTCTAACCCTCCCCATGCTCTCTCTAATCATCCGGCAAAACAAAAAATTGGTACCTTTTACACTTACGTGTATCGTGCCCTTAAAATTTGTTCTGGTACTTCTTCTCTTAAAGAATAACTTAATTATTTAAAGTCTGTTGCTATCAAAAGAGGTTTTAGCCCCTCTATTATTGATAAAGCTTTTAAAAAATTCAGTAGACCGGCTTATAATTTTACTCTTTCCAGTGAGGATAAAATTAAACCTGATAAACTTGTTGTCTTGCCTTTTTATCCACCCTTATGTCTTAAATTAGCCAAAGTTTTGAAGCGTTTGATTTTCACGTTATTATTAAACCTGTCAATAAATTTCAATTCCCTTCAACTAAACCCCCTGTTCCCGAGCTCCAAAACTGGGGTATTTATAATGTCCCTTGTAATAATTACGATTTCTCTTACATTGGTCAAACAAAAAGAAATCTTGAATGCCGTTTACAAGAACATTCTCAGTATATTGTTAGACAAGAAATATCTAAATCTACTATCGCGAAGCATAGTTGGGAATTTGGCCATCGCTTTAATTTTCAGCGTGCCAAAATTATCTTTTATGCCAAACGCGTTGCCGAACTGGATTTTTTGGAAAATTTAGCTATTTACCTTAATCGTGATAAAACTGTCAATGAAAAATCTGATTCCGCTTTGCTGTCTACAACTTAGAAAATTTTTTTTAGTTCAATTAAATAATTTCTTTAATAAATTAATAATAACAATAAAGACGAAACAAAACAGATAAATAATTAATTAAAAATTAATAAATGAATAATTACAATAAATAAATAAATGTAAATATAAATAAAAAATAATAAAATTAAATAAAATTAAATAAATAAATAATAAAGTGAAACAAAATAAATATTAATCCTTCTCCCCCCCCCCCCCTCTCTCTCTCTCTTTCTTTTTTTTTTTTTTTTTTTTTTTTTTTTGTATGTGTGTCTGTGTGTTCGTTTCTTTTGTTTTTCTGTTTGTTTCTTGGTTGTATTCCTCTCTGATATTGGTCTTGCTGGATGCTTTCTATCGGTTAGTTGCGTTGCTCCTCCCCCTCGGGATTTCACCCTGCTTTCAGTCTTGCTTTTGCCTCCAAGTCAGTTCAAAAGTCCATTCAAAATCCCTTCAGCACGTGTTTTTTGCACCTGAAGAAGAAAGGTCATGTCCTTTCGAAACCGGTTATGATGTCTTCAATTTTATGGTGTGTGAAAAAGTTTTAAATAAATACATTTGTTTCCAAAACTAAAATTATAAACCCCGATTTTTCAAACACTCAAAATTGCTAAAGAATATTCATTCTCCGTACTTAACTTCTATATAACTGGTTTAGTATTAGCACTGAGGAGCATCATTTCAAGACATGTTTTAGCAGAAACTAAATAAATTCGCATTCATTTTGCATTCTTTGGAATTATTTTTCATATACATATGATAACACAGGTCTACATCTAAAATTTTGATTTGGTAATTTGGGCTGATCTTTATGATTTTTTGTGTGTTGAAACCAGTTGAAGTCAGTTGAAGTCAGTTTTTCTCCATCATGTATAAATTTTTGTCAATACATGGTGTTAAAAAACACAGTTTCAATTATATGGTAACTTTTACACACCAATACAACTATATGGTAACTTTTATAGTATGTTTCAATAATTAATTAGCTAAAATTATCAAATCAAATTTTGCAAATATTATTTTTGTAGACCTGTGTAATTACTAATCTGTACATTTTTAGTCCTTAGTGTTGGTACATACGAACGTAGGCGAGTGCGGAGACAGGTTAATTTTATTTATTTATACTCGTATATAAATATACATTTTGTAAATTGTAATTGATAAGTTTGAATGGAAATATAATTCAAAAGTTTTATCCTTTTCTTCTACATATTTAGTAAACATAATTTTCCTTTTACTATTTTTTATGATAATTTTTATTTAAAGGGGTATGTCCTTTATCTAAACAGAAACCATTCTCTGAAATGTTTATAGTTTATGATTTATAAAGAAAAAGAGATTGGATCCAACATTGAAGAAAAAGAGATTGATCCGTTTGATCCAACATTTGCTTATATATTATGGATGGATAAATATAACTAACTTTGTTTAGAAAAATTTTGAGAAATGTGCATAACATTTTCTATTTTAATTCTGAATTTCCACACCTGATTATTCGATAATTATTTAGTATAAAATTTTATCGCACATTTATTGTTTTAAAATCAATTTTCTCTGTCTTTTCAACAATGTTCCTTAAATACTATAAATATTTTTAAAATTAAAAATGCTTTAAATACATTTTTAATTTTGAATGCATTTTTTTTTTTTTTTTTTTTTTTTTTTTTTTTTTTTTACTGACTGATAATGTTTTGTATTTTTTATGGCTTTTCAATTTATTCATAAAGAAAAGTGTAATTTTTAATTTGTAGTAAATAAAAATATCATGATTAACAGCTAGAAAAAAAATAATTTCCTTTAAATACTGACAACAAAATTACATATGTGTATTAATAAGGATATACATACATACATACATATATATATATATTGGTAACGCCATTTGCATTTCATTTATTAATACCATGTCATGATATGAAGCTATGTATTATTTAAATTAATTTGAAATTTGAAATTTAAAATTAATTTAAAAATTTTAAATAATTTTAAATTAATTAATTCAATGGTAAATCTCAGAGGAATAAAAAGAGTGTATCAAAATTTATATACATAAATGAAACTTTCAGCTCTAAACAGTGTTTATAATATTCCTATAACGAAAGCATAAAAATAATCACGAAAGTCAACAGATTATTAATAAAGCAGAAAACATAAAATACATGATTTTTATCATAAATAAAAACCTAAACATTTCCAATGCACTTTAGATTTTAATAACAAGTGTATATGACATAAGATTTCTTAATACATATAAATATAGAAAAATGCTTAGCTTGTCGTAAAATTATTTTGATGCTTTTTTTATAATCAAAACTTATGGATCAGGAAAAAATATAATTTCTTTTTATTATTGATCAATTAATGAAAGTAATTTAATAAATGTTTTACTTAAAACATTTAAGAGAAACTAATTTCATTTTCTGAGTAAGTGACTGTAGAGAAGTTATATATATTGCATAGGTGCCAAGTCTCCCGTTTTTCAAGGGAGACTTCAAACCGGAAAATTTTTATAGCTGTTTTCGGTAATATTAATCGTCGAAACTATATATAACATGTTCCATTTAAAAATACTGGTGTCAATTCTGAATTAAAAGTTAAAAATGTTGGCAGCTCTGATATTGAAAGATAAAGATTATATATATTGAAAAAATATATGAAGAAATACTGTTTATTTATAATGCGATAAATATAAAATATAATAGCAAACACATATCGAACCAACCCAGGGTTTTGTAAGCCCATTGCTGTTTTGTATAGCATATACAACGTATGTTTAGATATACTGTACAGCTATCAATAATAAGTGGAACATAAATAGTTGAAAATGAAAAACATAACGTAAATTAAATTATAAAATACGACTAATTTTATGCTGGGACGTAAAATAAGTTCATTTAATCGTCTTTATAGATATATATTTTTGCTGTCAGATATTTGTTTTAGATTTTGCAACATCTTATTATGCTAAGTAAATAATCAACAAATTTGTGTAGAAGAAAAGAGTAATTTTATTCATTATTACAATAACTAAGTTTTCACACTTATCGCATTTTCTGCTTAGCTTATAATTAATTTGTCTTTGTCTCTCTCTATATATTTTTTATTTTATTAGTTTATTTTCATTGTTTTTGCATCACTCTTTCATAAAAGAATGTCATGTCCGTTTGAGTATTGATAATTTAACCTATAATGTAATGCAACTATGCAAAGTATCTACTTATAATATAAGACATTTCATATTCTCATTTGTAGAGCTACCGTTTACGCAGTAGCTATTGATTTCCAATATAAGTCCAACTAGCTTCTTAGAGAGAGAGAGAAAAAAAGAACGTTTAAAGAGCAGTATAAAGCCACCCTGGAAGTTTTCCTAGAGGAAATTTTTGTTTCTTCGTATAGTTATTTCTCAGATACTTCCTATTTCATAGAACGTCTATCGGTTAAATCTTTTGGCATTATAAATCAGATTTCTTGGGGAATAAATAAAAAGTATCGAAACTGTTAGACAATAAAGCTCCGTTAATATAGATATATATATATATCGTAGAACGGCTTATCAATTTAAGGTAGATATGTTTCTTAGTTATTTTTTGAACAAAAAATAACTTTCATTTCACTCAGCTTTAATAAAAAAATGTTATTTGTATGTACATAGATGTATATGTGTAGATTCCCTTATTTAATTATATTAAGGATTTTAAAAATTTTATATTATTGTAAATCAATTTTTGTAATTAAGCGTAATTTAATTTTTACTTAATTATATAAACATAATTATGATATTCGTTACATTAAGCTTTTGGCACAAATCAAGCAAATTAAAAAAAGGTATATTTTAGTTTGTTGAAATTTTTTCGAAAGTTGGGATTAAATAACAAATTGTCACAGAAAAGCATTTATAAAGGTAAATCTTACTTTCATTTGAAACTTAAACTCTAACAAGCGTTAAAAAGAAATGTGCATCTTTTATTAAATTATACACTGATGGAAAAAAAAAATCCCAACACCAAGAAAAAATTATTGTACAGTAATGCAATTTCAGCAATACATTTGTCTAGGTAACATATTTAATTGATTAAAGTTTCAAGATCACAGGCAGAGCCATTGGCGAGAAGAGCCATTTCAAATGTGAAATGTTGGTACATTAGTAAACGGTGTAACCGCCAGAATTTTGAATGCAAGCAAGCAAACGTGCATGCATTGTGTCGTACAGGTGTCGGATATCAGTTTGTGGGATGGAGTTCCATGCCTGTTGCACTTGGGCGGTCAATGCAGGGACGGTTAATGCTGGTTGTGGATGACGCTGGAGTTGTCGTCCAATCATGTCCCATACGTGCTCGATTGGATAAAGATCTGGTGATCTAGCAGGCGAAGGCAACATGTCGACACTCTGTAGAGCATGTTGGGTTACAACAGCGGTATGAAGGCGAGCGTTATCCTGTTGTAAAACACCCCCTTGAATGCTGTTCATGAATGGCAGCACAACAGGCTGTATCACTAGACTGACGTACAAATTTGCAGTCAGGGTGCGTGGGATAACCACGAGAGTGCTCCTGCTGTCATACGAAATTGCTCCCCAAACCATAACTCCAGGAGTAGGCCCTGTGTGTCTAGGCCGCAGGCAGGTCGCTAGCAGGCGTTCACCTGGCCTCCTTCTAACCAACACACGGCTATCACTGCGACCAAGGCAGAACCGGCTTTCATCAGAAAACACAACAGATCTCCACTCCGTCCTCCAATGAGCTCTAGCTTGACACCACTCACGTCGCAAACGGCAGTGGTTTGGAGTCAGTGGAATGCACGCTACAGGGCGTCTGGCTGGGAGCTGTCCTTGAAGTAACCGATTTGTAACAGTTCGTTGTGTCACTGTGGTGCCAACTGCAGCTCGAATTTCAGCTGCAGACGCAGTACTATTAGCCACATCCATACGCCGAACACGGCGGTCTTCCCTCTCAGTAGTGCCATGTGGCCGCCCGGAACCCGGTCTTCATTAGGCAGTATTTTCCCTTGACCACTGCTGCCAACACTCATGCACAGTGGATACATACCTGCCAAGTCTTTCTGCAATATCGCGGAAAGAAAACCCACCTTCTCGTAGCCCTACTACACGGCCTCGTTCAAACTCCGTGAGCTGTTGATAATGGCTTCTTCGTCTTCTTAGAGGCATCCTTCACTAACATTAACCCACTACGTCAAATCTCAACTGTAAATAACGATCACGAACCTTACAGCACTTATTTAAGGCAAACCTCATTTGCATGTTCATAGTGTCGCTACTAGCGCTACACTTATGCGCGTAGCTCGAAATTTGAATCGACGTCATCTTTCAGATGTATAAACACGCCTACCAAATTTCGTTTATCTAGCACAGCTCCTTCCTGGTGTTGGGATTTTTTTTTTCCATCAGTGTATATGTGATTCAACGGGCACTTTTTGAAATTGACTTACGGTAAAAATTTTAAAATCGCTTTTCTTTCTTTTTCTTTTCTTTCTTTTTTTTTCTTTCTTTTTTTATTGACTGGGAGTAGAAACACTTCTATAAAAATGACTCTTGTAATGATATATTTATTGCAGTTTTCTTTCTTTCCTTCTTTTTCTTTTCTTTCTTTTTTTTTTCTTTTTTTTAATAGTAATAAAAAAAAAGTTTAAAATTTTTTTATTAACAAATAAATTCTTTTTTTTTTCCTTTAAATTTTGTGAACTGCATCAGGATAATAACCTCCATTTGTTATATAGTTCGATTTTCCTGTAGAGTACTTTACATTACCTTTTAATTCAACGCAAATGTTTTATACTAGAAAATAAATTCATTTTGATAAATTTGTTACGTATTAAAATTCAACAATATGTGTTAATTTTTTATGATCACAAATCTTCTCAACATTTGGGCTATAAACTTTGCAAATTAAAAGTCTAACAATTATTACAAATATAACCACAATAAAAACTGATGGTGTGATACATTTACAGAAATATAGCGATTTGTTATAACGTTAAATTGAAATGTTGACAAATGAATTCAGAATGAGTGCCTCTCTACTCTACAATTAGTACCCATGATATCAAACTGTGAGAAGTTGATGAAAAGCATTTCCTGCTGTAGCTGTCACCATATCATATATATCTAAAAATGTTTACGGTAAAATATTTCCGCCAACATTTTTGCATTTGAAGTTTACTTAATGTATTAAAGCTGCTTCATTTATATTTATTTTTAACTCCCAATAAGAAAAAGGTGGATTTTTATAAATTTGGAGCCGTTATCTATTTACCTGTCTCTCTGTACGTGTCTGTCTATCAGTCAGAGTTCCCAACTTTTATAATTTATTCACGAGCCTTTTTGCCCCGCCTTCTTTTTGCACCAGAAATTTTGTAGATTATTTCTCTTTAATATGTGACAACGATTAAATAAGAAAAAAATCATTTTTCAAAATTTCCGGTATGAAAAGAGGCGAGGCTAAAAATGCTTGTGAGTAAATTATAAAAGTTCGGAACTCTGCTATCAGTGCAGGGTTCGTACTCTCCGCCCTTTTTTCATGACATTCTTAGGAATGAGAAAATGTTAAACTTATTGTTACCACTATTTTTATAAAATAATCTCTACCCAGAGTAATCATGGCACATTACTACAAATATACCAGAGCTATATCTGCATGAAATCAGTGGTGGCAAAAAAGGAGGAAATTTCTTATATCTGACAGTGTCCTCGAAAAAGGGCGGAGAGTACGACCCTTGTCAGTGGTACTGCAGCTCTAAATTAAAAAAATTCTTTCTTTCTTTCTTTTTTTTTTTTTTTTTTTTTTTTTTTTTCTAGAATGCTGATGTAACCGGAATGATTCTTAGCTGTGTTTAATGAAAATATGTTTACTGGATTTTTAAAATTAATTAAAATGGAATTTTATTTTAGCTATTTTGCATTGGTATTTAGTAAATAAAAGAAATATGGAACTGTCAATCTTCCTTGTAGGTTAAACAGGGAATCACATAGTTTTTTTCTTTGGATTATGAAATCACTTTTTTTTTCTTTTCTTTTCTTTTTTAACAATGAATCGTAAACCAATTTTGTCCAAGGTTAAAAATTAGTTTAACAGTCAAAAAATCGCTAAATTTGTTTGAGAATTACAGGTTTTAAAGAAATATCATATTTAATAAAATTCAACGTCAGCCCTGCATTGACATTTTATAATTTGCGTACTAAGATTTTTAGAACTGAAAGTTTCAGATTTTATACAAAAATAATGTTTAATTAAATTTAAGTTGGACAGATTTTAAAAAGCTACCTTTACACTAGCTTTTATTATTTTTTTGATTACTTTTCGCAAATACGTACATGATTTTTATATATATATAAATACTTAAAACAAGAAGATATTCCTTTTCAGATTCTCAAAATCTGACCCAATTTTTAAACTTTTATAAAAGTAGTAATGTTTCTAGAAAAATTTACAAAAAAAAAAAAAAAAAAAAAAAAAAGGATTTTATATATTTTTTAATTTTTAATGATATAAATATATATATATATATATATATATATCAATTAAGAAAGTGCTAAAGTTTTATAGTGCACTATAAACAAATTCTGTTAATTTACTGAAAGTTTATTCAGAGTATCTGTAAATTTACAAGAATTCTTAGTTAAAAGTAAATAATCAAAATTCTCAATCTTTCTTCTGTATTTTTCTATATTTTTATTATTTAATTAATCGATAAAAAGTAAAAATGAATAGAAAAATCGTTCCAAGTCACAAATATATTCTCGCCAATAATTAATTAAATTAATATTAGTCATTAAAGTGTATAGATAAAAGGGATTTTTTAACATCTCCGTTTATTTTTTCCTGTAATTTTATATGCGACTCAAGATAAATGATTACCAGTAGTTTTTAGTAAATTTTTAACAGTGTGGTTTAAAAAATGTATCTATTAAATACATAGATAACAACTTTGTATATTAATATACAAGAAACGGTCACTTTTAAATTGCCCATGCGATTTTGCTAGCATAAAAATTACAGTTTAATAAAAATTTTTATATAAATATTTTAATAACTTAAAATTAACATTTTTTTTTCAAACAAAAATATTTGCCATATTTTTTGAATTGCTAAAGTTATTTTCTTGAACTTAATTGGTTTAGTGGGGGGGGGGGGATGTAAGAGGGTAATTTTTCTAATTGTGCTTTAAAAACATTTTTAAATATTTTAATAGAATGGATCCTCGTTATAATGCATATTTTAAGGGACATTAAAAAATATATATATATGATTGTAAGAAATAAAATAAATTATTTTCCTCAATTTTTCTGGAAAATTTTGCATGTACAGGTTGGTTATAATTAAACTTCCCGTATAAACAACAGCATCCTACGGGTGAACGGAATGCAACGCAATTTGGTTGGTTGGTTGGTTGGTTGAATGGCTTTTTTTGGCGCAAGGTGCAAAGTAGGACATGCTGCGCCAAACAAGCAGGTAAAAGAAAAGGTATCTTCTGGATGGGTTTACCTATCCAGAAGCAACGCAATTTGGTATATAGACTATACACAAGATGCGCTCACGGAATTTCGAAAAAAAAAAAAAAAATGTTCGAAAATGTCCACCATAGGGCGTCTTTTCTGGAAAACATTAAATTTAACACAATAAACTACCAAAATGGAACACAGAAACAATATTAACATTTATTGACTAGTTTCTGATCCCCCTGTATCAAATCACATTAAGTAATACCTGTTTTTCATAAAACTTCCTCTTCTTCGTAAGCATGTAAATATAGACATTTTTTTCCTAGAACTGACAGCTTTTCCTGGTTTTACATTTTATTAATCATAATTCTTGTTCTGGATTGTTAATATTGTTTCTGTATTCCGTTTCGGTCGTTTATTGTGTTAAACCTAATGTTTTTCAGGAAAAGGCGCTTTCTGGCGGACATTTTGGAACTTTTTTTTTTTTTAATTCCGTGAGCGCATCTCGTGCATAGTCTATATATAAAATTTTGTTGCATTCCGTTCACTCATTTGCGTTGTAGGATTCTGTTTATAGGGGAAGTTTAATTATAACTACCCTGTATTTTAATTTAACAGTACAATTTTACATTACATGAGACTTTTCAATTATGAAGTTTTCAGTGCATAGTTGTTTGATTTGTGGTAAACCACAGCTATATTTTTACAAATAACAATAAATTATTTTTAATTGAACTACTTGGTAAACGTTCCGTGAGTTTTGCTGATTAAGACTTAATATTTCAATGGGTTTTATGAAGATTTTTTATTATGATTTATATTTCAAATTACATAGCAAATACAACGCTTAGTTTTTTTAATTTTTCCTTTAAATCTGAGGAATTATTTCTCTATATATTAAAAAAAAGTAACTGTTGCTGGCGTCAATTTTTTTGTTTGTTTGTTTGTTTGTTTGCGACAGCAACTTCTTGCGGAGGTCAGGATTCTCCACGTCATGATATATATCAGTGTATTCCGACTGCTTCAAGGAAGGCATTTCAGCTGCTTAGAAATTTCTATCATTTTAATTAACGAAGTTATTAACTAAAAACGTCGGGTTTATAAAGGTACTCTATTTGCCACTGGAGAAAAAGTTTCTCTTCTGTGTCTCTGACGCCACTTTCCTCAGGAAAACTAAAATGTGATCAGTGGTGTAAATAAGAAAAATTGAAAAATTGGCATCTTTGAGATGCTCGAGAGAAAAAAAAAATTATTTAGAATAGCGAAACATTTGAAAATCGATATTTTAAAAATATTAAGTAAAAATTTAATAAAGATGAAATGAAAATTAGTTTGTATTTTTATTTCATATTTTTTGTTAAGTTTATGCTATTAGTTTAGTTTATATTATTAGTTTTTATTTTAACGTTAGGCGAAAAAGATTAAGTAATGAATAGCATGATTATGTTTAACAACGATTGGTATAGAATTAGAGGTTAAGCCCAGAAACTTTTAAAATGAAATTTACGAGACAACAACATAGATTAGTTTATATAAAGATTTAGTTTTTTAACTCAAAACATATTTAAAAGGAGGGATCTTTACTATGACCAATTTTGCAATTTTTAAAATTTAGACATGAAGAAGCTCGTACGTTTTTCGCCAAGGAATTCATTTACGCAACCACAATAGCCATTTTAACTCTAGCCATGCCTTAAATATAGAGTAAAGTTATAAAATAGTGTAATAATAATAATAATAAAATTCGCAACCTATTTTTGTTTTTTAAGCATTGATGTAAAACTTTGCAGAAAACAGATTTTAATTTAATACAACAGGACTTTTTTTTTTTTTTGTCTATTTTTCCATATAAAAGAATGTAGTAACTGCATTGCTAAAATATTTTAGTTACACCTATAACAGGACATCACTGACAGATTTTAAATTTTTCATTTATTTTGACGATGACTTAAATTATCTATCTCAATTATGCATGTCAAGATTTTCGCAAAAAGCGTCTAAGCTAATTCGGTGCCAAATTTAAAATTTCGCCAAGAGGTTAAACTGTAACATTGCTTTTGCACATTTTTTTTTTTTCAATTTTATTTTAAATATTTTTAAACTTAATTCAAGAGGGAAAAAAAGAAGAAAATTTTTTATTTGGTCTAAATGTACAAAATATCTCCAGAGAAAATATTATCAGTTTTTCATTCTGTTTATTATTAGAAAGAAAATGACTAAAGTAGTTTTTCCTGTACCATTGATGTCTCTATAAATTAAATTAAATTAAATTATCCAGTACAATGACACTTCATTCTCCACGCGCAATTTTTATTTTCTAAATTCAATATTGCATAATATCTATGTAAAAAAAATCAAGGTGTAATCAGTATATATCCAGAAGATGTAGCCAACTATTCAGAAGTCATTATTTACACAAGTTCAGGAGATATCGCCAACAACTATTAAGATAACATGATCAATATATATCCAGTAGATATTGTCAACAATAATAATTATTCAGAAGATATCGCCAACAAGTATTCAAGAGCCATCATCAATACTTATTCAGAAAATATTGTCAACAAATATTCAAAAGCCATCCAATTTATGAATAGTGATGGTCTGTCTCGAATACTTCAAACTGGCGATTCGTTTTTAATATACAATCAAGGATGAATTTTTCGCTTATCAGTAGTTTTCGAAAAATGTGGAAAAAAAAAAAAAAAAAAATCCCCGATTTAACTTACAAGGAAACATTCAAAAGGTGTCGTCTTCAAAAAATGATGAAAAAAAATATATGTGATTCTGCTTTTCCTAAAACGCCAGAAAGTGAAAAAAATATCGGCTGAATGGAATTACAGTGACCACAAAAAATTATTAAAATTAAGTATATTTGGCGATTTCACATTGTTAGGCGATTGGTTTTGAGTACTTGGCGGAGAAACAAAACACGGTTCTGTTCGTACATGGCAATCTCGGTGCTAGCGAACTGAACGCCTAACAGCGCTAAATCGCCAAATATGCTTAATTTTGATAATATTTTGTGGTCGCTATAATTCATTTCAGCAGATAATTTTTTCACTTCCTGGTGTTTTATGAAGAGTAGAATCACATATATTTTTTTCACTACTTCTTGAAGACGACAACTTTTGAATGTTTCCTTGCTAGTATTTAATATAGTTCAAGAAATGGTAAAATAAGATATTAGCGGGCATCTTGGCAAAGTCAAAGTGTAATACAATAAATAGCGACAATGTAAAATCGCTATCTCAAAGAAATTGCCCTGTCATGCTACTACTACTACTAATGAAATGTTTAACATATTTGCATTAATCATAGAAGGTATTTATTTACAACGTATCTGACTAAATCATATTCTAGAAAAAATGCACTTTAAAAAGTTGCATCTTTACAGTTATAAGCACTATTTTAAATCTAGCTGTACATTGGAAATAAATGGAGAGTGTTACATATTGTCCTAAATTAACTAAACAAATTCAATAGTAAAAAATATAGGCATTCGAAAAAATAAGTTCATAATTTCTTTAATCAATCAATAATAAGCAGAAAATTCATTGTCAAACAGTGACAAAAATTTAACAAGTGGATCATATAATAAAGCTGTAACGCTAAAAGGTTTAGATGTTAAGAATTTCTCTCTGTTCAAAAAGTTAGAGCTATCGTTGTTTATTTTGTGTACCTAGCTGTCTAACATATGTTTTCTTTCAAAATAATGGCAAATTGTTATTAAATTGTCGAACGTCAAAACAGATCTTTCACATATTATAAATGATATAATATAAAAAAAATTGTGTATTTCAATGTGATACCAAATATGGTGGATTTCTATAATATTGTTCAACTTTTCTCTTGGTCTTGTGTTATGTATTATTAATATTCCAATTCAATGGAAGGCAAAGTTGCTAATAGTCGGGTAGAATCCCGCAAGGGTTAATAAGCGAAACGAGTGGAGGGGAGGCGAAACCTTCCTCGGGGGTTGGTGAGCGGAGCGAGTAGGGGGCAGAACCCCTAGTTACTTAAAAAAATACAAAAAATGTTTGTATCTTACAAAAGCATTGACAGATGGTATTAAATTTCAATGTCTGTGAAATTAAATTTAACGTTTTACAACTTAAAATTTCTTGCAGGTTCTTAAAATTCATTGCACATAATGCATGCATATAATAGTAGAAATAATTTGTGTAAAGTGTATCACGGAGTAAGTGCAATCCCGCCTTATATTACTCGGCTAATAAGCTGAATTTGGATCTAGTAGCCATTGTAACCTTTTGTTTAGACATACCTTTGTTATATTTAACCTTAGGAAACAAAATTAAACAAGATATAGTGATAGTTTTAGAAGTTTAAAAATTGATTACATGTCTACTCACCGACAGAGTGCCAATGTTAAACTTCGGAAATTGTTTATTGCTGTAAGTATGAAGTAAACTCTGCAGTTTTGGGTAAGAAAACTAAGTTTTACATGTAGATATCTAATATAACTTCAGATTTGTTCTGTTTTTTTAAGTTTTTGATTTGCCATATGTGCTTACTCTTACCCCAGAAATTTGTAAGTTGAGAAAGTGTAGCTTTTAGTTTGTAACAAAGCGTAGTTTCACTTGCGTCAAGCGCCTTTATATTATTTTACTGCACTTTCTCCGTTCTATCTTTTTATTTTTAACCAAATTTAATATCCTGCTCTTTATTTTTAGGTTTTTGGAAGCGTTAAAAGGTTTTAGGCATTAAATTGGTTAGAAATTGTGTAAAGAAAACGAGTGACTGTGGTTCGTACAAAGAAGAAACATTTAATGATGCCACAAAATTTAAAATATCATAAGTATTAAAATTTGAACTATTACAATTCTTCCCGAATCTAAATTATGTCCTCTAATATCTATATATATATACATATATATATTGTCAAATTAATATTATCTCCTTTTGATTTTCTCATACTTATCCACACTTGATAGATTATGTTTAAAACTAAACAGCAATGGAAAAAAAATATTTTGATTGAGTATAAGAAACCCCCAGAAGTGTACCGACAAATGTCACATTGTAAGTACTTCATTCTATTATAATTTTTAGTTTTTCGATGCATATTGTGATTATGCATATACATTTTTTTGCAAATTCTGTTTAATGCTAACAAGAGTGCAAGGAAATGTTTGAGAATTCTGTAACGAGTTGAGAAAAATTCAAAAAGTACCGTATTCGTAAAAATTTCACTATCCGAATACTTGCACCCCATATCTCTTCATGTACAGTCAGCAGCAAAATTATTGAAGCACACATCAATATTTTTCATATATATATATTTTTTTTTAATTTGGTCGCTAATTTTTATCATCAAATTACTTTTTATAAAAAGCATAAAGACTAAGATCATGACTCGATAAATATTTACTTAAGAAAATAAAATTAGGTGCACATGTTTTAAATACGAATTGTTGCTAGCGCTCAGTGTTGCCAGATTGGGGACTTTTTTTTTTATTCAACTCTCATTAATAATTTTGAGAAATGATATTTGATATTCATAATACACAGTTAATCATCGAAATCGTTAGGCAACCGTTACAATTAATAGCTATTGGTGGATATTTAATAAAAAAGCCCCCAATCTCGCAACACTGCTAGCGCTTCAATAATTTTCCTGCCGACTGTATTTTATATGGGTATAGTAAGCTGAGGTTATACTTTTCCAAATTACGAGATAAATGGAATCATGAAGGACAAAATTTTCATTAATTTTTTTTAAAGGCACATTGTTAAATTATAAGGAACTTATTTTTTAATCCAATCAGTTTTCATTAAAGCTAGAAAAATTTCACAGATGTAAGTGTAATAGCAATTGAGCAAAATGGGATTAAAGTTGAATTATGCCAAAACGTTGTTATAAAGTAGGAAAAATAAGATATTTCCAGTTTTTATTTACCAAACACATTTCTGGGGAATTCGGTTTTAAATTTTAAATTAAATGTTAAGTTACATTCCAAAATATTCTTTTTAAAAACGGTTATATTATTTTCAGAATTTTTTACATTGCGAGTATCTTTATGCATGATTTATATATTAATAGCTATGTAAAAAATAACATGCATGCATGTATGTCAGTTTCTATTTTTTTAACTGATGTTTCTGATTAAAAGAAAAGAAAGAATACAAGTTAAAAAATGGTGTAAAATTGATCAAATGCAATGTTTTTAAAAACAGATAGACACATTTTTATTTTTGCATTTTTATTACACGATTTTGCTTTAATTACCTTCTTTAAATTTAATCCTTTAACCCTGTTTTCCTAACTTTTTAAATAGGTTAGTAAAACAGGGTTTTCCTAAATTTGTTTAAATATATATAAATGTGTGTATATGTACCAAAAATGTTTAATATTCTTAGATCTGAGATTATACTATAAAAGTTAAATATGTTAGATATATGGTTTAAAAAACTTAATTGTTATATTTATTGAAAAAAAAAGAAAACTTGTTAAATATTTTAAGGTATTAAACACATTTCTGCGATACATCAATCTTGTTTTTAACTAAGAGTGAACGAATGCCAAGCACAAAGATTTTTTATTCTCTACAACTACACCGTGAATGATTTTTTCATAAGTTCCCGCTTAGAATTTTTTGAACGTCACTAAATCTCTTTATAACCTTGATTAATCACATTTAGACTTCTTTTAGTGCTTTCTTTTTCAAAAAGAAAAGAATGTTTAAAAAACTACCAAAATCTATTATATAGATTATATAGTCTATGAAAATAAAACTAAATTACTTCAATGAAAAACTATGCCTATCAAACTACTTTTTTTTTTTTTTTTTTTTTTTTTTTTTAATTCATCAAAGTAGCGGAATATTCTGAAATTTTTGAAGTGATTTTTATTTAAATTTTTAGGTATTATTAAATAAACAAACTGTTCCTTTCATTAAAATGTTAAAAAAAAAAAAAAAAAAAAAAAAAAAAAAAAAAATGGTCAAATTACACATTTAAAATTTAAAAAGTAAATCATACATTTGCATAGCGTTTCTTACAAACAATTTGTTTCATTCAATGCGCTATAAAAATTGATTTATTTTTTATTTATTTTGAGAAGAAATAATGTTTTTTAAGTATTAAAAAAAAAAATCTCAATAACTCATTCAATGAATTTAGAAAATCTCTTATGCGTTTTCTGTGTTAATATATTAGGTTTTATTCGTAAATAGTTATACAAAATCTAGTTATTATATTTAATACACGAAAACATTCCATATTATATAATAAATGCATTTTCTCGACTCTAAAACCTTTCCTTAATTTTTCATTTTCCATAAAATTAAAAAACAATTTTAAAAATGTTTTCAAGATAAATTCAAAATTGCAGCCATTCTTGGAAAAATCATGAAGATTAAATTAATAATTTAGGTACTGAAGTCAAAATGGTTATTACTTGCACTCCAAATACAGAAGGTGTTGCTGTTTCTGTAACTACTTTGACTTTCTTTATAATTTAAGTTTTAGAATTTTTTTTTTCCGGAATAAAGTAAAAAAAATAGACATTAATTACCTTATGCGTCATTATTATTACTATTTTGCGTTAAAATTTCACTGAAAATTATGCTAATATTTTGATATTATTGTTAATATTGTATTAACTAGAGCTATAATTTTTAGCTGCACAGAGAGATGTATTTTTATTTAATTTTTCAGTGAATAAAAAAGGTTTTAATATTTAAAAGTTTAAATTAAGTGGGATAATTAATAAAACAAAGGAATAAAGCGTCAAAGTTTATACACGACTGCAAAAAAACTTTTTTTTAAATGCATGTCATATAAAAATACGTTCAATTTTTTTAGTATATTAAGAAGGCATTCCATTCTAGAGAGAGGAACCTAACAAAATCTTTAAACATGTCCGTAATAACTGTAAACAAAATTATAAAATTTGTTTTAAAGATAATACAAACATAAAACATGATATTCCCTAGTAATATCAAAATTTATTTACATCCTCACATTATGTTCTGGTAATATTCGAATATTATTTGGTTGGTAAAAATATCAAATACGTTGCTACAATTGATTGGCTTCTGACTTTTATTTCTATTCTATTTTATTAATCTGAATGCAATAGATAAGATCGATTTACTACCGATAAAAGACCTTAAATGTTGGTTTAGGGAAAACAAGGAAACTTTGATAAAGGTTTTATGATTATTGCTGTATTCTTTTACAACGGGAAACTTAAAATAAGGAAAGTATAAATCGTGACAAAATTAACTAGAATTACTATCAGGAATATCTTTGCTATCCTATGTAAAAAAAAAAAAAAAATGTCATTGCATATTTTAGCTGTTAATCAGTAATTGTCAAGTTTATGATAGTAAAACTAAATGTGCCAACATTATAGGTCTTGATTTGAGGCTAATATTAAAAATAACTGAAAAATGTGCATTTGAATTTCCAGATAAGTAAATTTATCTTTATAATTTTTTTCACAGACATATTTTAATAACAAACACATTTTTTTTTTTTTTAACTTCCTAAAATTCCATTTTTTGAATGACTATAAAATCTCTATACAGGTTCGAGCTTGAATTTAATATGTTAGTTTTTCTATGAGAAATTTATAACAAAGTTAGAAAAAAAAAAATACCCATGCTTAATAATTATTTACATTCATGTTTGTGAAAACACTGCAACACCATGAAGGAATCATGCAAATTGAACCAAACTTACAGGAAATGTAAAGTGAGGTAAGGCATGCAAATGATTAGAATTACAAAGCGATTGCGCATGCGTGGAACGAGAACCGACTCCTTATCAGTTGCTTGTTCTAGGTATATAAAGGACTGTAAAGGCGCGTTGAAATCTGTTTATCGTCCTCTGTCTGCGGTAAACGTTTCATCGGTGGTCAATATGCCTCTTCAAAACTGGAGGGTGCCATACCAACAGCTAACGGAGTTCATACGATGCCGCATCGTTGGTATGCGAAAGGGTGGATTTTCATATCGAGAAATCGCAGCCCGCACGCAGTATAATGCCACAACAGTGATGGGATGTTTCTCAGACTGCACAAGCCTACAAGCCAACTTCAGTGCACAACAAATTTCGTTTCTTCCATGGCCTGCTTATTCCCCGGATATGTCGTCCAATGAGCATGTCTGGGATTTCATTGGTCGGCGACTCGCTCGTACAACTGGTGGGGCGCCCAGTAAGATTGAACTTTGGCATCAAGTCGAAACCATCTGGAATGTCATTCTCCAGGATTACATTCAGAACCTGTATGATTTAATGTCACGACGTGTAGGCTTTCGTCGCTCAGAGTGGCGGACACACAAAGTACTGATTTCAGACGTTCTTTTTGTTTTTTGTCTTGTACATTTGATCGTTTATTTGTACCACTATCAGTAATATGTGGAATAAATTTCATTAATTTCTGACAACTCTTTCATGGCTTTGCAATTTTCCCAAACATGGGTGTATATTTACTCGTAAAAATTTATAATAAATAGAAAGAGGTGATATGTTATAATGCGGTTAGCAAAAACGTTACTTCCACGAAGATTGATTCTTTCAAGTAAAGGTGCAAATAGTATCAGTTTTTTCAGTAGAGGGTGCCGTGTGCAATACTAACAGAAGCTTCCTTGGAAATCTACGTTTATTACAATGAAAACAAATGTTTACCAAGATATAATAGCAACACAGAATTTTTCCTATCTGTAAGCCGTCAGAAACAATCTCTTAATCTAGCCTCCTTCATTTTATAAGACCTCTTGCAATTATCCTGGGATTGCAGTGTCTTACAATGACAAAAATTTATACTAGGGGAAGCCGGGGTAATAAGAGACAGGGGTTATAAGAGACGCAGTCAAAAAACCCACCAAAAAATATACTTAGACAGCATTAAAAATATGTAATATTAAGTATCATGTGTATTCTTTACTACAATACACTTATTGAAAAGTTTATAACACATTTTGAATTATTTTTATACGACGAAAAAAAACCTTCACTTTGAACTTACCCTGAAAGTTCGTGACTTTTTCTAAATTTTTCTTTATTTTTTTTTTGTAAGATGTTTGGGATTTATTAATGTGTAACCTTTTGACCAAGACTATGACTTTTGATGTACAATTTTTTAAAACCTTGAAAGCATTCTTTATTTACGTGTTCTAGGCATGTTTCTTATTACCCCATTTTTATTTTTTGTGGGGGTAATAAGAGACATGAGTCTCTTATTACCCCCACTGTTAATTCCTGTGTCCCCCCCTCCCCCAATTGTAGTTCCTGTTAATTCTGCCTGACTAGTTTACGAAGAGTTTAGCTAGTGTTAGGTCCAGTCTAAGTTTACCAAGAGAACATTTTTTTTTTTTTTTTTCACTTTAAATCAAAAAGCAGTTTCACTCATTAGGCTAGACCATATTTAGTTGATATGATTATGTAAATATATGTTTAGAATGTGTATAAGTTAGTATTTAGTCATTAATACTTCATTACATAATAAATAAGTTCATTTATAATTACTAGAAAAATATTTTATAACATTTTGTTCACTTGTATACACTTCAAAGATACGTTTTTTTTTTCCTATTTTCGACTACACTTTAGAAAACGGGTAAAATATTTTCTGCCCATTTTAGAAATCATATTGATGTTTTTGGTTAATCCCTAGATTATGTTGATTATGTAGAACTATCATTAACTACAATATTATATTATTTAGAACCTAATATTAAAAGAAATTAATTTCACAAACACATTTATGACAGTTAATTTTCGAGCAAACATATTTTTTGAATGGATGTAAATAATAAAAATTTTAAACTATTGGCTGATTCAGAATTGTTTCCAGACATCTTTAATTATCTCACATGATTTTACATTGCTATATATGGACAGTTACAAGCCTGGTCTCTTATTACCCCGCGTGGAGTTATTAGAGACAAGGATTTAATGAAAATTAAAAAAAAAGAATTTAGCAAAAAAATTAAGTTCAAAAATCACCTAAAAAATCAAGAGGAGTCCATTTAATGAAATTAATACGAGACATTTATTTCAAGTTATTTAGATTAATAGTATAGATTTTATTAATATTTTTTGTCTCTTATTACCCCTTTTGTCTCTTATTACCCCGGCTTCCCCTACTTTTGTTTCCTTATCAAAAAAAAAAAAAAAAAAAAAAAAATTACCCTTTGTGTTTTTTCGCAAATATGATAAAATACACTAATTCCTTCATTTTTTATGCATTTTTTGCAGTGTTTAGAAATGTATGGGCAACTCAGTGTTTTGAAATGTAAAATATCATAAAAAGGTAACATTGGTGCATACTTGGTGCTTCAGGTAACATTAATGCCTCCGTTATTCTGCAACTTTTAAAATTAAAATTATGAAAATTCCTTTTTTTTTTCTTTATGGTACACATACCGCTAAACTCTTTTTTTTTTATAAGGATTTGCTTTCTACTTTTAGTGTTTATTACTGATTATATTACCTTTGATTGTTTTGGTATAAAAAATAACATAAATTATTTTTAGTTAGTTTCATATGTAATTACATTTTAAATTAAGGTTTTAAAAATATGCTTATTTTTGAAATTTACATCGCACCAAAAAATATATTTTTATATTAGACCGTTTTTATTTGTGTATGAAATTATCAGTTCTTCTAAACTTGTAATTCCAAACATCGTTCTTATCTAGAAAAAAAAAATATATATATATATATATATATATACAAAAACTTTTTTACAAAAGGCTATTTCTCACACAATTTGTAAAAAAATAAAAATAAATTGAAAAAAATCCCTGATTTTTGTTTTGTAGTTTATAGGATTTTAAGTTCTCTGAATTTAAGATACAGTAAGTCATTTAATATTTTCATGCTCTTATTACCATGAAAAATACCCTTGGCAAATCCTATAAGATACATGTAAGAAAGAAGATATATATGTAAGTTTTTATGAAAAAAAGGAGAAAGAAAACTGTTCGAAAATGATATCGAAATACAGAATTTCATTGCTAATCTAGATATAACGATGCAGAAAACAACCTTTTTTAATAAAACACTGTGAAATATAAAACTGAATTACTTTCTAAACCATTATTTTGTTCTAAGAAGCTCTACACAAGATATTTTCCCATTTTTATTATATCGCCTTTTGTTTTTCCTGCTGATTTTTTTTTAATTATTATTCACTTTTTTTTTCGTTATTACTTTATTACTTTTTAATGAATTTTTGAATATTGATTTTTTTCAGTAAGAAAGCTTGATTTATTAATTTTATCACTTATTTATAAAGAAAATATTTTTTAGGGCATCACACTTTTGTATTCTGTCTGTAAGTAATTTAAAACAGTTTTAAAAGCATTTAGAAGAACCTACAGTTTGGGCATACCTTAAAATTATTTACAACAATTTTCCTTTTGGAAATGATTAAAATGGTAAATTATAAAATCCGTTGGCTGAATAATTGACAAACGTATCTAATAGATGCAACTGACAGAAAGCTCACTTGCTTAACCGGTACGTTTGCCCGACAACTATCTTGCAAAACAAAAACGCTTAACCAACAGCTTATTTTTCCCAAAATATGTTTGCCTTTGTGTTTTTAGTTGATTTTAAGGAAATGTCAGTCCGAGAAAATCATTAGCTCAACCAGTTCTAACTTATGCTATAAGCATTAAACTGAAAAAGGATAAAATCTACTCATTTATTTTTAAGTGTAATACTGTTAAATTTGATGCAATCAGCTCTTTGAAAAATTCACAGTATTATAAGATATCGATATTTTATTTAAACTGTAAATACTTCCAAAATAATAATATTAATAAATAAATAAATAGATAGATAAAAAACCTTACTTGTTTGAAACATAAGCAAATAAAAATGTGATTTTCACGAGAATGCAACTTGGTGCAAATTATATATATTCCGCTGATTAATATCTGGAATAAAAAATCGAAATAAATGACATCGGATAAATATGTCTGGGCAAATGCGCTTCCAGGAAAATACAATATACGTATCGAGCAAATGAGTTGTCAGGAAACTGTTTGACAAACGTACCAAACCCGTAGATTATCTAATTTTGTTTACCACATCTCAACGTTTTATTGTTTAGTCTTTTACAATGTAAATGAATAAATGGATACAAAATTCGTTACAAAATACAAGAAACTAGTAAAATTCATCCCTATATGCCTATATATTATGATGGGCGGTAAAATATAAATCTTTAATGGGATATTTCTTATTATTCCTTGTGACCGTTAATTTAGAAATTTAGTAGGCATATTATGATTCTGTGAGGCGTTTACAAACTGCATGCTTAATATCTCCTCCGAAATCGATACTTTTGAACGATTCTTTTTACTCTGTATAATGTAAGAGATTTTCCATCGATCTTTGTAAAGAATCTAAATTCTGCAAAAGTTTTTGAAGTTTTCATATTTATTTCACTCTTTTTTGTGAACATTCTGTTAATTTTTAGGTACATTTTCTTTAAATTCACATGACAGAATTCCGTAATGTAATTTCAAACAGATAAGAGTCAGAATCTAAAAGATTTTATAAATAAATCCACCAGGAAAGTGTCAGATGTATTTATATGTTTAACGTATAAATGTGTTTATATGTTTGAATGTATAAATGTGTTTGTATGTTTAAATGTATTTATATGTTTTGCGTTCTATATTATTTTAAACAAGGATAGATAAGTTATTTCTTAACTAATACGTACCAATATTATTATAAGATAGTGGTATTTATTCGTTAAAAAGTCTTGGTGTAAACGACGCAAAAAATTCACATAACTATTGCTGTTTGAATAAAACATGTTTTAGTTTACTTTGAAACAAACCAAAAATTTTGAAACTGTAGGAGGCATTTGTTTACAACAAGAAAATTGGTTAAATACTGCACTGACAAATGCTTTAATTTTATATATTTAATTCTTTATCACCAGCATAAATAAGGACATTGTAAAAAATATATAAATACATATTTAAATAAACCAAATAAAATAAATTTTATTTTATTTTTAATGTTACAATTTAGATTCCGTGTTTTAAAAGCACCTAGACGAAATTCAAATAAGTTAAAATGAATACAATTATAATACCGTAAAAGAAATTTTGATTAACAAAAATTTTGTATGTTCAGTTTCTTGGTTGTTCTAATTTTATTTTATGTTTTATTAGTTTATATGCTTTGGAAAAGAAAAAGATTAATTAAAACAATGAACAATTATTTTACAATGTTAAAAGAGGTCTTGGTAATTAATTTGTATAAAACTAGGATGTTAAGTTTTAACTCCTGTTGTGATGTAGATCCATACTTAGACCAATACTCATTCCAGACGCTTTGTTTGCAGTCAGACTCTGCTCTAAATCTATGTATGTTAGAGACAAACAATGTACTCTGAATACGCTTTTAAGCATAATATTATCTGTTTGAGCAGACCGTATTAGACCTAACGTTTAATATCCTTAATAATATTGTTTTAGAAAGCTTAGAATGTCTCCGTTAAAATAAAATTTTCTGACTCAATTAAGATTGCAGAACATACAAAAACAAGGAAAAAAATATAAGTTTTTTGTTTAGAATATAACAGGCGCTGTTAAACATTTTTAAATTTTACCTATTTTAGTTGTTTGCTTGGTAATCTTGATGTTAAAATATCTTTTTATGCCAGAAGAATTTAAATAAATATATAGTGTAAATCCGCTCTACTTTTACATGATGACACATGTATGCTTCCATAAGAAATTTTTGTTAGTGTAAAAATAGCATTTAGATTCTGTATTAGATGACTAATCTCTATGAATATTGTGCTTTTTTGAAAGGTTCTTAGCTATCATAATAAGTTCTGTATTACAAAAAAAAAAAAAAAAAAAAAAAAAAAAAAAAAAGTGCACCAATATCCAATTTAAAATATATAATTGTCATTCTTACTAAAATGTAGAAGTAAATATAAAGAACATTTAAAGTAACTTGGGTATAGATAAAAAAAATATATTGTTGCAGAGTTTAGAGATGATAGGAAATTTAAGAGAAAAATATCGTTTACTTTCGAAATTGGAAGTTGCCAAGCCATTGTGAGTCACAATGGCTTCATAACTTTCCTTAAATGGCCTGGTAACTCTCTTAAAATATGATAGTTTAAATGATGAAATAGCTCAAGCTATACATATCACGGTCAAATTGTAGATTATATTAGTCACACTCAAAATGCATTCATGTTAAATGCGTTTTCTTGATTTACTTAGACCTAAGTCACATAAATTAATAAATCAGATATCAGTGATTGAATTATAAAGTGTAACTATTCCGACAAAATTAGAAATAATGATTTTTAATTAAGAATCATCAATAATAAATTCGCAAGATTAATAGACTGATAAAATGTCGTTTTAAAACATACTTTTCTCATAAGATACTCTCTGCTTATCAATAATTTTATAAAAACATTTTCTTGTACGTTAACATTATTATTATTTTTTTTTTTTCAGATTCCATAAAATAAATGAATTCATAGACTTTCTAACAAGTTTAATTAGGAGCTGACTGCATTGACCAATTCTTATAAAAAGCTCAAGAGAGTAATATAAAAGAGCTTGTAAAAGTAACAAAGTTCCTTTATTATATGATCTAATTTTTATTTACTTTTTTAATTTACGCAGTGTTTTCTAATTAATTTTTTTTTTTTCCCTTGACTAACATCAGTGTACTTTTATAGGTGAATTTTCCAAACGTTAAATGCTTCAAACCGTCCATTTCTTAGAATCGATGAAAAATATGCCTACATAGCTTCATCAATCTCATTTTCGGAATGAAGACGACGACCGTTTAATTGTTTTTTAAATTAAAAAATATCCAAAAGTCACACATAGCAAGATTAGGGAAACATACCGGAATGTTCTATCACTTTGATGTGTTTTGTTCAAGAAATTCCCCTGTTGATCTTCCCATAAGCGAAAATGCTTTATTATGCTGAAGTAAAATTCTTACATTCACTTCTTGAAAGCTGTTCTCAAATGAGAAGCTGAATTTTGGGCATACATTCTGACATAAGATAAAAATAGTTTTTACTTTCACATACGTAAAAAAATTAGACTTACTAGTCTAGTTTTCTGAAAATCGCGTGACTTTTTCTTTTTTCCTTTAAAGCAAATACTTTTGTGAAAAAACTTTTTCAAAAATTGACTTTTCCATATTTATAGTGTGAAGTTCTGACATATTCCTGGATAGAAAAACAGAGTTAGGATTAAAAAAAATACATTCTACATATACGTATGTTTTATTTTGATCGAATGACTTTTTGGAAATTTTGATTTAATCTTATAAAATTTTTAATATTTTATTATGTGTGAAACTCTCTAAATTTCAGTCTGTTTTTCAAAAATAAACGTTTGAAATTATTTTCAGAATATGTTTGTAGATGGTTGCACGAACGTTTTACACAGAGATAAATAAGGAAGTATTCTTTTATTAGAGTTAATTAAGTATTTTAAGTCATAAAATATACAATAAAATGTAAATTATTAGATTTATTTCCGTGAAAACGTCAATTATTTTTTATTTATATTTAATAAAATAAGAATGTTTTTGGTATATTTTAATTATCCAATAAAAACTGTTAATTTCAGCTTTTAACCAATTACAGAATTATGGGGTTCTTCATTTAAGGGTTATTGCTTAGAAAAAAATAGCCAAAATTTTAACGATAAACAGAGCTATGCCAACACGGGGTTGATTGTAGGACTAGGGCATCAGCGGCAAAGAACTTCTAATAGTATCGAAACTTCTTCACGTATTGAAAGATCTTTGAGAGCAGCTCGTGGGCCGAAAGTAGGTGAAGAGGCACTTCGCCTAATATTTTACACTGTATTCATTGATAGAGTATAAATTTACATTTAAATACAATAAGTATTTTTAGTTAATTCTCAGTTAAAATTATGCATTAAAACTACTTAAATGTTATTTTTCAGTTCTTCATCTATTTTTGGTTCACGAGCCGCCACTGGTTTAGGGTCTAGTCTAATCTAAATATATATTTCCCAGTTAAATCATGAAAAGGATTCCTGAATTCTGCGTTTGTTAGAAATTAACAAAATTTTATAAATATGACAAATTATACAAAAATACACTGATTTCAATTTTCTTTACTTTTCTTACGTATGGAAGCGAAAGTTATTGGAATACATTTTTGAAACTAAGTTTATGATATATTTTCACGTTTTGAATCCGTAAATTACATGTTTTAATGAATAGTCCGTGTGTCTAACTGTTTGTATATGAATCTGTCATCGGTATAACTGAAAAGCAAGTATTAGAAGAAAGTTCAAACTCTATATTCTAAATCATTATCACTTCGGATTGTTACTTGAAATTTTTTATTGAAATCTGATAAATAGTTAATAACGGCTTTAAATGTTTTATGAATGTAGGTGAATATATAACCAGTAGTTTGAATGGAGAGGTGACATTTTCCAGTATATGAATAAGTATAAATTTGATATATTTTATGAATATAAATGACTTTAGAAATATGTCAGACGTTAGCAAATTTGGTTTTTCGAACTGCCTAAAATAACCACCAAACTCCTGATAACGTTTAAATAAATGTTTACGCGTGTATTTATATATAAACTGTAAAATTATTTGTAGTATTTGCTGATTAAAAATGCGCCTTACTAAGCTACAGAGTTTATTGGGTATTTGTTTTTAAGAGTTAGGATTTTTTCATCTTTTATTTTTAAACATAAAATTAGGTTTTATTATTTAACTAAGAAAAGTTTCTAATTCTTATTTAGTTGAGAAAAGTTAAAAAACAAACAACTTTGTATTTTTTATGTAGAAAAATTTCCATCATCTAATCTTTCAAAAGTAACTGTTGCGTATGTGTGTCTGAAAGATTTAGGAATAAATTTTGAATTCAGGGCTTCGAACAGTAAAAGTTTAAGTTTTATTGAGAGATACTTTACAAAAGGGCTTCATATCATTGTGAAAAAGTATAACCTCACGGAGCGTGTGTGTATCTGGAGGCGGGGGGGGGGGTGACATATAACGAAACATTTTTATAAACAGCTATATATAGCATTGAAAATAGTTAGTTATTTCAAACATTAAAAAGAGAAAAAATGAAACTCAATTATTGAAAGTGTTTAGTTTTACATTAGTTTGCGAAATGTATATATATATATATATATGTGTGTGTGTGTGTGTGTGTGTAAGTAATTAGGATTTAACTATTAATGGTATTGTAATTAAATAATAAAAAAAAAATGTGAAAACATTTAAAATGAACTACAATCTCTTTTAATTTTCTATTGTTGGTATTTTCATTTACCCTTTGATTGCTGAGTATTATAATGGTACTAAATAATTCAATTTATATATATACATATCTATTTCATTTATACAAAAAAAGTTATGCCTAAATAAGTAAAGATAATATATCTCTCTCTAATAATAAAAAATTACTACATTAAATGTGCTGCTTTCTCGAAAATTTTAAAATAAATTTAACAAATATCAAGAAAGTCAACGGAATAACGATGCGTGTGATATTGGAATTTCCAAACTTGTATCTAAACTTTCGGTATATTAAACAAACAATGCAATATATCCAGTCATTTCATGTATATATTTATATTAATAAAATCAGATTTTTGTCTATAAATTTTTCAGAATCAAAAAATTTTCCGAAATCTTCAAATTTCGCACATCGTGAACTCGAAAAATGACTTCAGAAAATTTTCTGTGAGTGTGTGTGTCGTAGTGTCTGCATGTAGGAAAAACTATTTTTGTCCGCGTATCACGTGAGAACGGCTAGACTAAATTCAATGATACTTGGCAGGAATTTAGGTCTGTACCCAACTTAAAATTATAGCTACCAAAATTAGCTATCAACGTTTGCGAAATCCCCCCCTCCCATCCCTAGGGGAGGGCAGGAGGCAAAAACACGTTTGTAAACATAGCTCGAATCTAAATTGCACATAAAAAACTATACTTGAGTACCAAAAAAAAAAAAAAAAAAATCTGCTTGAAATTTTCGATTTTTAAGGGAGGGGGGGGGGAGTAGGGGGAGAGAGAAAAATCTTTTTTCGTATGGAAATTTCTAAAACTCCGAATTTTTGAAGAGAACTCTACCGAAGGTGTAAAAAAACTGCCCCCCCTAAAAGATCTCCTTTTTAGCGCTAAATTTGTCCTGGGAAATCTGTGGGAGCGGTGGTCACGTATTTTGCTGCATGAATTGTTTATATGTATCCGACACCTATTGTAACGGAACTTTAAAAAATCGTCCCCCCCCCCTTTCCAACCTTGGGGTTAGGAGTAATAAACACGTTTCCAAGCGTAAACTTGCTCCAAATTATCTCAATAACATTAATTTTTATGTGCGGGTTGATTATGCGTACCCAGCACTCACTATAATGGGATTTTGTGAAATTTCTCCCTCTTCTGCTTTAAAGGCGGAGGGAGGCACGTTTTCAAGAGTAACTTTTGTCCAAATTATCTCAGGGAAGCGATATTTTAATACGCCGATTGGTTATGCGCACCCAATACGCAAACTACAAGGAGAGTTTCGAAAGTACTACCCCTCCCCCCCCCCCCCGCCAAAAAAAAAGTTTTCAAGCTTAAATCTGCTCCAAATTATCTTAGAAATGCGGCTTTTAATCAGTGGTTCGGTTATGCGTATCCAACACGAAATATAATGAGATTTTGCGAAATCCCCCCCCCCCACACTCTTCTCACCTTTTAAGAGCGCAAATTCAATCATAACTCTGCTCTAGATTTTCTCAGGAAGGCGATTTTTTGATTTGTTTTGTTGGTTATGTGTATACAATGCGCAGTGTAAAGGGATTTTGCGAAATTACCCCCCCCCCCCCTTTGTGAGGCGTGAGGGGAAAATTGAAGTTTCAAGCTTAAATCTGTTTCAAATTACCATAGAATGACGAATTTAAAGTGTGCATATGTTAATTAAGTGAACGGTATACCCACTTTGGTGAGGTTTTACGAAATTCCTAACTTACCCACGGGGGGAGTGTCACTAAAATTCGGGTAAGGCGCTGCCGAAGGCAGTACGGACTCGGACATGTGTCGAGCGGAAAAAACACTACCGAACGCAGCGAGAACTTTAACTTAGAATTTGACAGGCTTCAGTGATGGATTTTCCTTGGCAAATTTTCAGTTTATTTATTTATTTTATTTTATTTTTTCAGATTTTATGAATAATGTTATGGAATTTAAATACAGTGACCAGCGAAGCTGGAAAAGCCTGCTAATATAGAATAAAAATCAATATTGTGTTTTAAGAGACAATTCTATATTGTACACTGCAGTAAAATGTGCCGAAAAAATAGCGGCGAAAGGTAATGCATAAATTTTTGTAAGCATATACCATGAAAAAATATATTGTATATTAAAAGTTATCTCTCTCTCTCTCTCTATGTATATATATATAAATATATATGTATGTATATATCTATATATACATATATATAGTATGCTGTGTATATATATATATATATATATATATATATATATATATACATACATATACAGCATTTTCGAGGGGATGAGTAAGTATATAAAACATACAGGAAAACAAGAACAAAATAGAATTTTTTTTACGGGAGGATTTTCTCTCAATACGTTTTTTTTTTTTTTTTTTTAGTTCTGCTTAGGAACGACGATTATTCTCTCATGCCTGCATGGTAGATTAAAAATTGTTTAAAATTGTATAATTAACTGCTTTTGAGGCCCCTAAATACGAAAAATCAAGTTTTTGGCGGTTGGTCTCTGTGTATCTTCCTTATTTTCGTATTTTGAAAATTACATAAGGTTGCCACTTGAGAAGTTTGACCAAGCCTATTGTAATGTAAGTACTATATTCAAGGGGTGGGGGTACTATATTCAAGGGGATATTAAGGAGGACGATAGCTCCCTATACAGTAAGAGACAAACAAACAAACAAAAATGCCGAACTTGGATAATTTTTATTTTTCCTTTGAAAAACGTCCAATTTAATCACTTAAAAATAGTGATGAAACGGATAGTGATTTTGCCAGATACCACATATCGGTATCTAGCAGACATTAGTATTTAAGATATTTGATTTCCGGCAAAATTATTATCTGTTACATTCCTACATTGAAATTTTAAAATCAGGTGATTTTTGCAATGAGAAATAAAAGTATCAAAGTGCGGCTTCTTTTTTTTTTTTTTTTTTTTTTTTTTTTCTGTCCCTTAGTGCACATAGAACATATCTAAAATGATACTTTTTTTTTTTTTTTTTGATTTGTATTTAAGTACGTCCCTATACCATAGCTGCCAACATTTCTAATATTTTATACAATATTATCACCAGTATTTTTTAAGGAACACGTCACATATATTTTCGACAATTAAATAAATTGAAAACAATCATAAAAAATTTTCGGTGTTAAGTCTCTTTAAAAACGAGAGACTTGACACTTATGACATACAATACTTGTTAACATACACCTTAAATTGTAATCAGTCTTTATAGTACAGGGTGTTTATAAAGTCCCGGACCCATTTTGATGTTTAATAACTCATAAAATAATAAAGATAGATTAAAATTAATAACATAAATGGTTAGATAGACTCAAAAAGTTTCATGACCCTTGTCAATGAACTTCCACGTGTGCCCCTTTCGTCGCACGAAGAATATCAAGTCGATAGTCAATTTCACGCCAGGTAGCGGCAAGCATGTCGGCATCCACAGAGGCTATTGCGGTTGTAATTCTGACTTTTTGGTCATCAATGTTCGACACTCTCCTCCTGTAAACATTGTCCTTTACAAATCCCCAAGGAAAAAAGTCCAGCGGCGTTATATCAGGTGATCTGGGTGACCAAGGAATTGGACCTCCATCTTCCTGGAAAATGGTCATTCAAAGAACTACGAACGATGGTACCCCAATGAGGAGGTGCACCATCTTGTTGCAAAAAGACATGTAGCTGAAGCTCTTCTAGTTGTGGAAATACGAAGTTTTCCAACATGTCAAAGTATACGACTGATGAAACCGTCTTTTCTGTAAAATAGAAAGGCCCAATGTGGTGTATGCATTCTCTTTGATATTCGCTCGAATAAAACATCACATACAAAAGTACTACATAGAACAAACACATCAAAAGTAAACATAACATTGCAATAGTTGCCAAAAACAAAAGAGAGAAAAAGGCAATTAATAAGCAGACGATATTTAGAAAAGTACAGATATTTAGACTGGAAAATGAAATTATCTCAAATTAACCACACGCACAGACGATATTTACGAAGGTAAAGATATTCAAACCTGAAAAGAAAATATATGAGTTATTCCATCAATAAATGCCATAAGTTTGTTTATATTATCATTATTTTATGAGTTATTAAACATCAAAATGGGTCCGGGACTTTATAAACACCCTGTATTTATATAGAGGGAAAGAGATCGTCGAGTACGTTATTTGCCACTATTGTTAAGGCAGAAATGGGACAATCAATAATTGACAGAAACTATAAAAAAGAAAAGAACCACTCGATGTATGTTCCCTTCAATAGAGATATATCAGAATTTCAGAAGAACCTTCTATTCTTAACTGCACATTGAGAATAGAAAAAAAAAATTGATCAATTTTAAAATGCTTTTATGACAAAAAAGGATGAATTTCGGAGACATAATTATTAAAATAAAATAGGTTGAATGGCGTTTCCCATTTATCTGTAAATGTGACAGAAATGATGTTTCAAGCGTCTGTCTTTCTATCAAGCCATGTTTTCATTATTCGAAACAAGACTGTTTGAAACCCCACTTTGACCATTTTAAAAGAAAATTCGGTCCTTTAAAAATGTAAAGAATTAATATATATATATATATATACATACATATATATATAACAGTGAATAAGATTATTTGTTCATTTTTAATATTTATGCACGAGAAACGAGTTAAAAATTTATGTAAAAGTGAACAAGTTTACATCGGAAAATAACCTGCAACTACGTGTCAAACGATGCATTTTGAAATTACCCCCCCCCCTTCTCAAAGTAACGTATCTTTTATATAGAAAAAATCTACTATATTAAACTTTCTTGTTTATGAATAAGAGTGCTTGCATTTTTTTTTTTTTTTTTTTTTTTTTTTTATTCATGTCTCAAATTAATTTCGGAAATATATCCGAAAGCAGCAAGCCGAAATTTAAGAAAAGTAGATATCAAATGAATTCAACATAAAAATTACACTAACATAATATTTACTCTTGAAATAATAATAATAAATAAGTAAAAGAAAAGGAAATAAGAAGAGGAATTTATATGATATTTTTATTTATTTGTCCAGACTATTTAAACAATCTTAACCAACTTTGCACTTATTCTTGACTACCTTAGAAGAAAGAAGAAACTTTGGAAATTAGTTATATCATGGAATATAACGGGGAAGAAAGAAAAAATAATGTTTTTACTTTTTCCGATTTTGGCCAAATTGTGAACAGTTATTACTTAAATTAGAAAATGTATTGTGTGTGTGGTGGGGATAGATTGTTAAATATAGTAATTCTTGATGAGAGCAAAGCAAAGAAAAGAAAATTCCACATTTATTTACGATGATGTATTTTTCAACGTAAAGTACCTCTAGTGAAAAATTTACCTTTTGCACCAGCATGTAAATGAGGCCCATTTCCAATAATGATTGTTCTTATTTCTAAACATGCTACATTTGGACACACTCCTAAAGTCAGTTTTATTCGTAAACAGAAAAAAATTGCAGGTGAACTTATCCATGTAACAGATTAAAAAAAAAGCTTTTATTTATTTATTTATTTTAGAATGTATACACGGGATTTTTCTCGTTATTTAAAGAGAATCTGAACCCTTTTTTTTTTTTTTCGGGGGGGGGGGGGGGGTTGCATAGGGAGAACTCATTTTTAAACAATATTTTGAAACATACATCCTAACAAATATATATTTATTAACACCTCTTATCGTCTACAATTATAAGTATTTTACTAATTAGATCATAGAATAAGAGTTAGCAGTAGTTTTAGATGAAAGCGTCTTTTTAATAACAGTACATCTCTTTTTATCAATGTACACAGAATACTTCTAAAAATATCTATATTCGAACGTTTAATAGAATATGTTGTGCTCACTTGAATACCTCCCTGATATCTTCCTATTTGAAAATAAATCGAAAACAAAATTGTTTGCAGAAAGGGCGAGTAGGATCGGAGGGGAGGGGGGGAGTAATTCGTCTTTTGAATCACATTTTGAAATCCAGAGCGCGTAAATATAATTTATTAATTTCCCTCACCCATTTCCTACAATTATAAATATTTTGCTAATTAAATCACAGCTTAAGAATTAGCAATAGTTTTAGATGTATCTAACTTTTAAACTAGTTTAACAGCAGTATATTATATATTCGTTTTTATCAATGTGCTTAGTACACTTCTAAAAATGTATATAAATTACAATTTACAGAAAATGAGTTTTTTTTTTTCACTTTCTTACATTTTTTCTTACGTATTAAGTCTTTTGTTTTAAACGCTCGCTTTCTTGCTTTGTGTACTTGCAATAAAACTCTAAAGATTTCACATACAAAGAAAATAATTGAAGGGATGGGAAGAGCACAAATTTTGATAAATATATTCGTGTCTTAAAAAAAGATGTTTGTGCTCACACTTGAACACATCCCTGAGAGTGTGTTAGTTGAAGAGAATCAAAAGTAATATCTTTAGAAAAAAAATCCCTTTAAATATTTAGAAAAATGCATTTTCTGCATTTATATCAAAGCTTATATTTGAAAACAATGATTCTATTATGATGATTTTTTTTTTTTTTTATGGGTGTTAAATTTATACATATATATGTTATGTATATGAAAAGGAATTAAAAAACAATCTGATATAATTTTTGCAAGTATATTGTAATTTTGAAAAAAAAATTGACAATAAACTCTTCATAATTAATCAGTTTTTTCTCCTTCAAAGATTAATTTTAATGTGAAATTAAAACTACCTAATTATATAACATTGAATTATGCAAAATACAAGCTTGGAAAATAAAAATCTTACATTTTAAAAATTTGTCTACTGGTCTAAAAATGGTCTGAAATTATATATGCCACGCATAAATATCATGGTGAGTTGAAATGACTAAAACTATAACTATTTTTTTTTTAACCAAATTCATGAAAAATATGCTAGTTATATAAAATATTAACATTACATTTTCATATTTAAGCGTTCAAATGTTATGATGCATGAGGGGGATAAAGGGAAAAGCACTCCTTTTTATGAATATACTGTTTTATTTTTCAAAATTAAATATTTATTTTAGCATTTATTTCCATGTTTTGAGGTTAAAATATTGCATTTCAGTTTGCACGCTTCAGGGAGTTTCCTAAAAGAAGTCTGGTTCGACGCATATGTATTTCTACAAAAGTTTTACCTTGAAAAAAATTCCCTTTACATTCTTCCATCATAGTTTTTAATATGCTGGAGTTTTCGAACGAATTTCCATATTTACAAACTTCTAAAATCTATAAATTTCTGCGTTTATCTTAAAAAGTATTCTATAAAACTAATGACTGTAAATACAATGTCTTTTGCCTTCAGAAGTAAGAAAAAGGGGTTGCACTCATGGTATTCTCCGTCATTGACCTGTAGAATCAATACCTATCGGTATGGTCTGATTGAGGTTAATTCTTTAGGATATGTAATAAATGCCTAAAATGGGGGGAATGTCTTAGGTAAAAGTATTTCCAATGAGAGTCTGGCTTATATTTACGTTACATCCGTGGAAAACCATACAAAAGTCCGATCAGCCAGCTTTTCTACGAGCGAAGCCACATAAATTGGACGGATGTTTACACAAAATTATTACTTCCTTTAAACTGCATTTGCATATGCCCTGCTTGAAAATGTCTTATAAAAATCAACGGTGGAATAACCTTGATTCCGGAATAATTTTACACTTTTTCTAAAAGTGCAGATCATATAAGATAAGAACCGAAAGGAGAGTGATTAATCGGTATAGGAGACATTTTATAATGATTAGGGATATTTCCTCAACTTTGATCACAAAGATTTTCTTCGGAAGAAGAGATGGAAAAACATCAAACCACACATTTTCTTCTCGAAAGAGATTCCAAGTATTTTCAAGCAAGCTAAAGCTAATCAAGCCTCTATTTTATACATGCCTCCGTTACAGTAAAAGTTAATGAGTTTAGCGTATATCATTTTTTTTTTTTTTTTACTTTGTTTTTCCAGGAACTTATTCTACATCTTGGAAGGTACCCCATTTTTGCGTGGAGGTACAACTGCTCCTCCGAATTCCTTCCCCAGATCAAGCATGGCATAAAAAATTATAAACTCCCTCTTTTTTTTTTCACAAAAGAGCCAAACATATAAGAAAATATCCATTTTGCAAAAAGAAAGCAAAGTTTTAACTATTTTATGCTACAACACAAGTTTATGGTCCTTCAATAATAGGGTGTATCGAATTTTTTTTTTTTTTTTATTAAATTTCCAGTAGTGCGGTAAAGTTGCCTTATGCTTTGTTAGTATGTGTGCAAAATTTTGGTAATCTGAGTTAATATCTTCAGTTGCCTCTGGGATCGTTTATATAAAAATTCGTTAATATTATCGTTTTATCAATATATATATATATATATTTTAAATAAGAAACTGGAATCCTTTGTTCCAATAGGGCCGAAAAATTGCCATATGGTATCTTAGAGCGTGCACAATTTTTTATTAATGTGTGTCGATAACTTTCAAGAAAAGAAAACTAATATTCCATTTATACATGAACCTTTTACTATACATTTTAAATAGTGAATTCTTAAAACAATAATTTCAATGTTATCTCTCTATTTATTTCTGCGAAAAAAGGAAATTTATCGCCAAAAATATGTTTCTTGAATAGAACTCTTTTGAATCCTTGCAAAGCGTCAGTTGGCTTTTAGATAAGTTTAAAATGACGTATTTCAGTAGCGGTGGGAATTAAATTCTGTTATTTTATTTATTTATTTATTTTTTTTTTTTAAGGCGTATAGCAACGCCATCTTGAGGTAAACAAATTGCTAACTATTCATTTAAGAACGCCTGGAATTTCTGGAAGACACTTAGTGATGTAACTGTCTTCTGTCCCTCTAGCTTGATGGCTTTGATCAGTCCTGTACTTCTGAAGAAAACAGAGTATATTAGATTTTTCATTTTTTGTCTATTTACTATTGTTGGTTTGTGGTAAACTTCATAGACCCACACTTCAATTAATTAATTAATTTATTTTTGTTTATTTATTTTTATTTATGTACTTATTTATTTTTGACGTATTTAAATGTCAAAAGTCCGTATGTATTAGTTACAATTTTAGTAATAATGCGGTGTTCAACAGCATTGACACGTTGAGCGCCACGTAAATTCTTAAAATGCATTAAAATTCCATAATGATTCCTCCTGTAATACATAAAAATTAAGCAAATTTTTAATAAATTTTTAATCATTAAATGTAATATTTTTAGTTTTCTATCCTATTTTATATCCGCCACCGATGGTTGACGCGGCTTTATATCATATTTGTCAGCCACCAATGGCTGACAGGGCACTCAACGTTTTAATTTTTTATTGGTACTGCTTTTACTTTCGGGGTAAAACTTTCACTGAAAAGTTTGAAGTATAACATGTTCTGCACACTCCTAAAGTTTCAAGATTATTCCTTCAGTACTTAGAGATATATGACAAAATGTCTAGAACCTAGAATGGCTGACATTACGCTCAACGTGTTAAGTAGATTTAAAATTTCTTTTCAGTTTCTGACACGGTCCGCTTTTTAGCGTTCTGTTAAATCATGAGGGACTCAACGACAAACTAATTTTTTCATTTTCAGTTCTTCATGAATATCTTTATGTATATCTACGGATCCATTGTTAAATTTCTTCTGTTTCATTTGGTAAGAGCAGCGATTATAATTGATTAACACATTTCGTACGGTAGACACATGGTCTAGGGCTATAGCTGACAAAGGTAATTTTGTGTATTCTTTATTCAGAAGAGATCTTTAATATCTGCGAAATTCTTTAAACCATCTGAATACCGTGGCAAGAGGTGGCGTTTCATTTTCATATGCTTATAAGACATCGAAGTGGATCTTTTTGATTTAATCCCACATTAAAATCATAGAATATCAATGCGCGTTTATGCTCTCGCGACAATTTGATTTGATTTTCTTTTCAATTTTATTGTTCGATATTCATATTGCAAATGCTGCCATAAATTATGGTTTGCGCCTATAAAATAGTTCAAATTTGCATATTTAACCATTATTATTATTATTATTATTATTAGAAACATATCGTCTGCCTCTGTCTCAAAAATCTCATAGTTACCCTCGTATAATGGGTTAAATTTTCAAAAAAAAAAAAAAAAAAAAAAATTGGAAATAATTCCGGTACCACAATTGGAAAATTAAAATTTATATTAAATGATTATTTTGATTATCTGTTAATAATAATAATATTAAAATGAAAATGTTTTCGAAATCCCCCCTCTTTTTTCTTCTTCTCCTACTGTAGACAAAACAACGAAACCTATCACATTTGCCGCAATTGTATTTTGAACAAATTAAAAATAATTGTATTTACATTACTTTTACAATATCGATTTATAAATATTCACCTTAAATAGTTATGCTCTGTTGAATAATATAATATAGTAATAAATTTTCAAAATGTATGTAAAAGCTATAAACTACAAGAAATTCAGAAAAATTGTTTCGTGTTTATAAAAAATACCACAAAACTTCGTCAAGAAAACAAATCTGGCACAAATGCAGCAAACAAAGCAGCAACGCAAAAAAAAAAAAAAAAAAAAAAAAAAAAAAAAAAAAAAAATCAGTGACGATATTATATAAATAAAAGTGAAACTGAATATAAATCCTGGTGACAAGAAGTACAAACAAGAGAATTTTGTAATTCTCGTTCGTAATTCTTTTTTGTAATTCTTGTCACACCAGTATTTAATTTTAATTTATTTAATCTCGTCACTGGATTCCGTTTTGAGCGTTTCCTCTTTCTTTGTTCAACTCATGCCTACAATTTGTTCGCCAGACAGTCATGGCATTATTTCGACTCGAAACTATTGCTTTGAGGGATTATTTTTTTTTTATTTATGGTGTTTACACTAAGAGTTTTTTTTTTATTTACCAAGTTTCAACATTAGTCCTCTGGCGCTTTTTTAATGCTTATATAATATTGGTTATGAAGTAATAAATAGCGTTGTAAAAGATTTTTATATTGTATCAAAATGTAGTACTGCATTGTGTCAGTGTCAGTATTCAAAAGGATCATTTATAAATTTTTCTGTTGTTAAAATCTATAAGACTGGTGAAAATATTAATAAAATTATTTTAGGTATAAAGAGAAAAAATAATGTTGATAATAAAAATAATTAGGGTAAAGTTATTATTTAGAATCACAATCAATGAAAATCAATGCCATGGAATTTTATAAATTTAGCATAACATGTTATCAGAGATGCAAAACTTTATGATTTCTTGCATTAGTCGATGTTTACTTCGTTAATCAGACACTTAAGTTATTTATGGCCTTATCAGCAATTTTTTTTTCTGGATTTACGGTCATTATTTTTGTTTACAAATGACATTTTTTAGATTTTTTTTTTTTTTTTTTTTTTTTTTTTTTGCGTGTTTTATATGTTATTTCAAACTAAGCATCAAGTCCTGTTTTTTCTTGATTAATAACAAAAATAAAAATAAAAAAAATAAAATCGGGTAATTTTTCTAGTGCAATGCAAATTATACTATTGTATATAAGTTAGCAAAAATATTGTAGAAATAATTTGTACAAAATTTTCTTGTTAGACTTCTACGATGTTATGAATGACGATTCTCGCTCATTAGGAGATCTGATATTTTTTTGTAAAAAGTACACGTATTGGTCTTTTTACTTTATTGTTCGACCTATAATATTATGTGCATTACCAGAAAAATCATATATTACATACATACAATAAAAAAAAAAAAAAAAAAAAGTGTTCATTTGGGCTGCTTATTGGGAAATTAATAATTCTAATTTGTTCTGTAATAAATAAATAATTGCATTCTTTAGATATTTAGTTATTTACTTTTAAATATTCATTCAATCACAAAATTTGAATGGGATAAAACCGTCAAGATCTTCATTTTTAATTTCTAATGTAGGTTACATGTGTACGGTAGTACTAAATAGTCAGAAAAATTATGACACTCGATTAAGATATCCTAACACACACATTAATTTCTATTTTTTATTACTATTGTTTTAATGCATGTTTTTTTTTTTTTTTTTTTTACTACAAATAGCTTTTAAAAACACAAAGGTTATAAAAATATTTTTTGAATATATAATACACTGATTTTGAATAAATTCATTCTTTTCATATTCAGAAAATATGTGGATATTTCGCTATTATGCAAGAGACAAGTATTTGTTTCAAATAATAGTTTTTTTTTTTTTTTTCAGGAGACATAATTACATATATTACCTTTTTCCACTTTTCTTAGAAATTTCAAATAAATTTTTATAATAAAATAAAATTGAATGTTTGGGAATCTCGATTAATATTATTTAGTTTTATTCTTCTTCTTCTTTTTTTTTTTTTTTTACAAAAGAAACGAAAAAATATTCTAAACCTATTCTAGAATTTAAATGATTTAGAGAGATTTAAAAATTATTCTGTAATAAAAGTAAGAAAATGTATAAAAAATTAGATTAAAGAATGAGAATCTGTAAAATATGCAGTAGATAAAAATTGTTACTTTCCAAATTTTATTATAAATTCTGATTTTAATTTTCCCCGAAGCAGCAAATTGGACATTGTATTATACATGAGTAAGTAATATAACGTATGTTATTTATATAAAGAATATACGAAATATAATTGCCTTCAATATATTTTTCATAATATATGCAATATTTTAATAGGAACTATCATAAGATTTTTTACATCATAAAAAATTGCTCATGCAAAATTACACATGTTATTACGGGTTCTTTGAGTCTTTTTTACATAACAAAATGAGCTCTTATTTATCTAATGTCTTAATAGAGAAATAATAATAATACTTTTTTTTCTCCGTTGTAAGAAATTAATTTCAATTATTGACATAATTTGTAAAATCAATAAGTTGTGAAAAGGAAAACTTCAGAGTACCAATCAAAGTGCTTTAATTTTCGATGTGGCGGTAACAGGATCGATGAAATATAATGAAGGTCACACAGTAACCTCAGCACAACATATGATATCAAAAAATAAAACTTTGCTCTTGAAAAGACTAACTGAGCATTTTAAAGCATTTTTTGCTCTTTAAAAACAAGAAAAAGTCATGTAAAATTACAGACAAAAATAAACAAAAATGTTAAAATATAAATTTTACATATTCATTTTAATGACTAATATTCATTTAATTAAATATTGGTGAAAACATATTTGTGACTTAGAAGGCTTTTTCCTAAAGTAGAAACATTCATTTTCAATTTTTATTGAGTAATTAAATGATAAAATCGGATAAAAATGCAGAATAAAGTTTGAGATTCTATATTATTTACTTTTAGATAAGAATTATTGTAAATTTACAGAGACTCTGGATAAACATTTCAATAAATTTACAGAAATTTTTAACAGTGCATCTAAATTTATTTTAATTATTTCAAAAATAAAATAATTTATAAATATTTACAAAAACAGTGAAATCCTAAAAAGCAACTACGTTATCATGAAAACAAAATTTTAAAAACCATTAAAATAAGATACACATGAAAAGATTTGCTATAAGATATTCATAAGTTATTTCTATAATATAATCACAAATAGAATAGATGACTTGATATTTCTCATATACATATGCATTTCCAATGCGTACCAATAATCTGCTAAATTTTTTATGAGTATGCAATATGCTCCTAAAAAAGGTTTAAATTATTTGAAAATTAGCTATACAGTAAGAATTATTGTTTATTAATTAAGTCTCCATTATTATAGTGTAATAGGAGAATATTCTAAAGATTTTTTTTTTTTTTAATCTTTTCAACAACAAAGAAAAATATTTATATAAAGAATTAATTTTCTTTTGTTCTTGTTCTACAAAATTTTTTTAATACAATAGTATTGATAAAATAAACAAAACGTTTTTTTTTTTTTTTTTTTTTTTTTAATTCTGTGTGCCGATCTCAGATGACACTAATTATGCGTTCACTTTACAGCCAGTTGATTGATTTAACTTCTCAAGATAGATTATCTATAAAGGTTATTTAAAAAAAAAATCTTTCTATTCCCATTTTTTCATTATTAATGTCAGAGCAAGCGTATGCACCACGCAAAAAAAAAAAAAAATATATATATATATATATATATATATATAAGTCAGTTAATGAGAAAATAGAACTTAATTATTAAAGAAAAAAAAAGAAAGAAAAAGAAAGAAAATCCGAAAGTTTAAAGCAATTCACAACTCATACGGTAATTGTCAGTGGAATAATCAAATGAGATGTTTAATAAATAAAACATTAAAATGATTTCATAATGCAGTTTGAAAAAAAGTTATTTACTTTTAATGCAAATTTTATCAAAAAAATACATTATATTATAAATGCTTAGACAATTTAAGTTTTATTTTATTTGAGATATTTCATTAAATATTTTACTATATATTAGATTTATGGTATTTAATTAAATTAAATAATAATATTTCCAAACTTTTTTTTATATATATAATTTTAATTGAATTTGGAAATAAAATCTGATAAAACTAGAAATTTGTTTAAGTAAATATGGCACAACATTCTTTTTTTTTTTTTTTTTTTTTTTTTTTAAGATGATATTTTAAAAAGTTAATTATTATTATTATTTCTCTAAATGCAGTACTTTTATTCGTATCATGGTATTAATTTTTAATTTCTGTTATTGTATGTTTCCTGCATATATTTGACTAAATAGCTTCCTAATAATTTTAATTATAAAACTAATTATAAATTTTTCCTCATTTACATATGTATTGCTAGAAGTTTTCTAATATCAAAATATAGTAGTCTTAACATGTTTATTTGTGAACTTATAAACAATTATTTATAGTAAAACATTCTTCCTGCAATAGTAGAAGCCATATCAGACATTTCCCTTTTAATAAATAGTAGACATATATTTAATATTAGACATATTTGAATATATCTATGAACTGGATATATTTGCATGTAAATTAAAATGAAAAAAGCAAGTAAAAGGAACGTAAACATTTATAACAAAAGTTTATCACTGCGTTTCCTTTATTGTTAAATATAATGCATTCTCTGATATGAATAATGTCGTAAAACAAGTGTATAAATATTTTATACCCCTTCGTAACTTTTCAAGATGCCTATAAAAGCGGGATAAACTACCAAATACCATGGCAAATAAATCGGCTAAAATAAATCAAGTAACAGAAACAACCTAAGGAAAATTTGGCAGGTAACTAATTTATAAAACATGAGAACACAATTTACTGTTATGAACGAAAAATGTTGTTTCATTCGAATCATCATATATCACACATAAACAAATACAAACGGTGCGAAATGAAAAATAAAATCATATAAAATGAAAATTTTAAATCAAAAATTATATTTAAGTTAATAATAATTATTAAGATTTTTAAAAAAATCCCCTGTTAGAACAAGAAGATTTTTTTTTAATCTTTTATCGGTATTATTTTATTAAGAAATTATAGTATTGAAAAGTATTGAAGAAATGGTAATTTACGTGAAATGAAATTATATGTATAAAAGAAAATGAACAAACTAGTTTAACAGAAATATTTTGCAAGTTATTATAGTATTAAAACTGGAATATGCTTAAAAGATTTGACAGAAGTTATGAAAGGAAGTAAAATATTTTATACGGTCTTAAAGAAATTTTTATTTATTTATTTATTTTATTTATTTACTTTATTTATTTTATTTATTTATTTTTATTTTTTTCGTACAGATTTCATGCCTTTCGGATACATCATAGTTACTAATATACACTTGTAAATCTATAGTTTTTTTAATTTTATGACAATGTTAGCAAATAAATCGCAACAAAATATTTTGAAAAAGATAATATTTTATAAGCATATTAATTTTAAATTTAGTGATAGTTTATGAAAGATTTTCAAGACGTAAACAATTTTTAAAATATTGGTATTTAAACAAGATATCACTAAGAGAATGAATTTAGAAGAAAAAAAAAATCTATAAACCGACATTTTAGGGTTTTCTATCATAATTAATATTTACTGGAGAGAAAGAATATTCCATAATGCAAAACACTTTAATTCAATTAGGAGAAAAAAAAATCTTCTGTTAATCTGCTGAATATTCGTGAATGCATTTGAACACCTTCGAAATCTCCCAACTAATTAACTATCATGCATTTAAAACATTTATTTTATGTTCCATATATAAATTAACCTTAATAATGTTTTGAGAGAAATTCAGAGCACTTAAAATCGGTAAATAAAAAACATTATTACCTAAGAGTAATCCTTTTCTCTTGTATGATATTTAGATAATATGTATTTAACCCTGGTTTTAGGCAAAGGTGGTCTAAAATATTTATGTAAAGAAAAATAATCTGTCCTAAAGGAACTAATTAATTACCTAGATTAGCTTATTCAAAAAACAAATAAGTCATTTAAAAGAATGCGAATGAATGTGTTTCTAATGTGTTTAAAACTGTAAAAGTCAACTGTGTCCAAAATTTTCTATTCAGTGCTGAAGGTATGAATATTAGAAAAAAAAAACTATATATACGGTTTTTAATTCTGCTTATATTTGAGGAATAATTGAAAGGTTACAGTAAATGCGGCGAGGAAAAAGAAAATATGTATTGAATTTTTACAGGCTGTGCTGGTCAGTATATTTAAATGAATTCGCAAATTAACACATCAAATTCATATAGAAATCTCAAAAGATAAAAAATAGTGTTTCATTGAAATCGATAAAAAAAAACTCAGCTCAGAGGGCAGTGGCTTTTCCGCCCGCCACGTGCTGTGTAGGGGTTCCCACTGCCTGCGACAGCACCTTTGCTGAGCACGTGCACATTACAAAAACACAAATCTATATTTGCTCATTTTAATTTTAAGTGCGATTTTAACCTATTTTAATTTAAAGGAAATTTGGGTGATATTTCAAAATTTGCAAAATCCTGTCAAAATGCATGTTGCGCTCACGTAAGCAACAACCATACGCATGAAAATTTGCCATTCCGAAGTAATTTGGTATAGAGTTAAGCTTGAGAACGCTTTTTTGCCCTTTTTCCCTACTTGGGTAAGGGAGGGATTTTTAAAAATTGAGTATGTTTAGTGCACATAACCGACTCACACACCAAAAATCGCCTTCCTGAGATAGTTTGGAGCAGAGTAACGCTTGGAAACGTGTTTTTCGTTCCGTACATTCTCCAAAGAGAGAGATGGGGATTCGCAAAATTACAATCACAGTGGGCGTTGTATATTCATAACCAGCCCGCACAGCAAAATTCGTCTCGAATTTGCCCCCTCGGAATTCCCTTCGGAAAAAAATTGCAAAACTTCAAAAATTAGTTTTGGAAAATGTGCTGCAGAAGATATGTAGCTGTTTTCGACCTCTATGTGCCATTTTTCCTAAAACCCCCCTCCCCCTCCAAGAAAAGAAAAAAAAAACGAAAAAAAAATCGACTTCCCTGCTCTTTTCCAAGTAAAATTCAAAAATTTGAAAACCGGTTTTTTGTACTCGAATCTTGTCTCTCCACATGCAGTATCCTCAGTATGAAGTAACTTGGAACCGAGTTATATTCTCAAAGGTGTTTTTGTCACCTACCCCTCCAAGGGGTAAATTGGGCAGATTCGCAAAATCATGTCGTAGCGGTCAGGTCCCCAAAACCAGCCTTCACGCCAAAATTCGTGACCTAATCACTCATCGAAACTCTACTGCCGTGTTATGTCAGTGAGTAGATGCACTTAATATATATATATATATATATGATAAAATTTAAATATAGGATGGAGTAAAACTTGAATTATTAAATATATAGAACTAGAACCGAGTTTTCATAAACCAATGCCCAAATGCACAAATGCATCAAAAGGAAATATAAAACTATAATAAATAAGCAAAGTAATTAAAGTTAGATGAAAAATTAATCCCAAAACACATGAGGGCCTTCTTCATTAGGGGATTATTGTTGTTCCATTTTGGGCGACATTTAAGTGCTGGTAAGTTCTCCTACTAGATGAAGCGGGTTCTGTGTTTATAATGGGGAGTGGTTTTCAATTTTCCATATTATAATGACTATTCGAGTTTTCCAGGTATGTATTTTATTTATATATTCTTGTATTTTTTATATTCTTGTATTTTATATTGATGTATTATATTATGTGCTTGATTTCTGACTTTAATTGCTTTTTATGCTTTGTATTAATTAAAATTCGTTTGCTGTATGGTCTTGCTTACATCTGTGAGAAGCTGGGGGCTAGAAACGTGTTTTTTGGTTAAATTACCAGCGTTTCGTCAGAAACTTCTCATACTCCTTTCCCTAGATGGGGAAACTCCCCTCATGAAGGCCCTCATGTGTTTTGGGATTAATTTTTCATCTGACTTTAATTATTTTACTTATTTATATATATATTAGTCGATCTGCGCCCACCTGCCGTTCGATTTTTACACAGGTATTTCAAAATTTCTTGCTCTTTTCCAGTTCAAATTACTGAACATTGGTATAGAGGATATTTAAAACAAAGGGCTTCTTTTTTTACATCTTGGTATTTATATATTTCGAAGTTCAAACGTCTCAAAAAAAAAAAAAAATAATAATAATAACATTGTAATCTAATTCAAATTTTATAACCACATTGTTTAGTTCTCTCTCTCTCTCTCTCTTTATATATATATATATATATATATGTATGTATATATTTATTATGTGACCTCATCTACTTTAGAAAAAGAGGGTTCTCACCATCGCAAAAGGTACAGAAGTTTTCCGAATTAGCCAAGGAAAACGTTTATTTTGGTTTGAAATTTCTATCACCTTAATTAACGAAGTTATTAATAAAAAACGTCGTGTTAATAAAGATACTCTAATATCCAACTTGCCGATAGTTTCTCCAAAAATCATTCTTCCTTTATCTGAAAGCGTGTGATCTCTCCGTAGCGGATCGATATATACAAAATACGTCTGTAACATTCGAAAGACCGTTTATTCCCAATTTTAATGGCGTAATTATTTTTTAAAAATAAGAATTTTTTTATATTTAAAATTTTTTTTTATATGGCTAATATTTCTCTTTCTTTCGATTATCTCTTTAGGAATCACAATGTACTAAATACTAGTCGCTCAATATTTTAACAAAATGCACCTTCACCATTTCACCATCTTACCAACCATTTAAATTTTTTTTAACAAAACACAGATTAGCGATTCATATTTTTTAAATTTACGGAACATCGAATTTTTCACTAAACATTTTACAATTAGAAAAGTTTTTAAGATAAATCAATTATTATTTTTATTATCATTATTATTATTTAAATATTGATCTCAATGAGAGAAACAAACCCTAAAAAGATTGAAATGTGCTTGCAAAAACTACGCGTGTTATTATTATTTTTTTTTTTTATTATTTATTTATTTTTTTTTTTTTTTTTGAAACACGGCATGGATTTTCCAAAACTCTTATTTTGATTTTACAGGATATGTATCTGCACCGCGTGAAAGGACATTTGTTCGTAATTCTGTAACCTTTTTTGAAAAATATGGATATTTAACCTTTTTCTAACATTAATAATAAAAAAAAAAAAAAAAAAAAAAAAACCTCCAAAATTTCTGTTTTTTTTTTTCGGCTAACATTCGCTCATCTTTTTGAATCGCACTGTACGAAAAAGGAATTATTCAATTTCTTAATTGCAGGTATCACCAGAAAGGCCGTTTATTTCTCTTTCCAACTGTATAAAATGTTTTAAAAAATACGAATTAGTGGGTCATATTTTTTCACTTTACGAAACATCGAATTTTTCACTAAACATTTTATAACTCAAAACGTTTTTGAGATAAATAAATAGATTTTTGAAAAAGCTGACTGCCTCCGCAGCTATTTATTTTTATTTTTTATTTTTATTTTTATTTTTAATTAATTTAATTAAATTAAATTAATTAATTAATTAATTAAATAAATTTAATTTATTTATTTATTTATTTATTTATTTTTGTCGAACTTTTAATAGAGGATAAAGCCCCGCAGGGTTGATCAGTGGAGTGAACTGGGGGCAGAGCCCCCAAGTTTTTATGCATATTATTAATTTCTCGTGACGTAATTGAATTTCACATGTTTAATTTATTATCGTTATTTTCCCCTGATGTTTTAAAATTTCGCATAAAAAGAAATCATTCTGAAAAATAGAAATAGTGTTATTTAAGCTTTGTTTTTATTGATGAATAAATTCTGGATCATCAAGTACTGTTGTCTGCAATGAACAACAATATTATACACTATACTGAAATATTTTTTTAAATAAATCTCCGTCAACGGGACAATGAATTTTGCACATTTAATTTATTATTTGAATCAAAGAATGAACCTTCGAAAACCATGCAAACCATGTGTATATATATATGTATATATATATATATATATTACCTTAATACATTTTTGAGATTACGATATAATTTTTTCCGTTAAGTTAAATCATCATTCTTCATTATTTTATTCAGATGAAGTAAACGCATGGAAACCATGGATATATATTTTTTTTTTTCAGTACATTGTTCTAACTATGACACCCCTTTCAGTATTAATTTCGGGAAAATTGGATAGATAAATGTTATCTTTTCTATTATATTACCATTCCGATAACTAAAATAAAATGATTCAAAAAGTAAATTCTCTTTAAAACCAACTTCTATTTCTTCAAGTGAACAGTTGTTTTCAAATGGTGAATATTGAATTAAAATATCATGTTTTATTCAATTTTTAAAAATCTATCCATCGCTTCACTTAGAAAATCATATCAGCAGACTGAGATAAAAATTCTTATACCAATATAGAAAAAATCGAAGTAATACTTCCATATTAGAATCCTGATTATTTATAAACTATATTTAATGATATAACTACAAAAACGTAAATTAATTTTATTTGGAAAAAAAAAAATCTGGAACACCGATTTAAACTAAGGTAAATAAATAATGTCATATTTAAAAATCGGTTTTTGTTAGTTTTCATACCTTAAAATTCGAATTTCGAAAATCGGAGAAACAATTTTTATGGTGCCTCATCTAGAAGCTTCCCGGCAAACTTTTGAGGAACTGCGTTCATTGGGGGCTGAACTAGGTGACCGGAATTGAAACTGCTTTTTGTCCCCTAGGGGAAGGGAACTGCATATCAAAAAACACCGATTTAGCATGTGCTTACACTGAATGTTCTGTTATCTGACCCAGTTTCGAGCCATTTGCTTCAGTAGATATTGTTGTGTGTTGATGTGCTAGTCGTGTGTGAATAAAAATACTCTTATACCGGGTGATCCAAAAGCCAGGACGAACTTTAAAAATGAATAATTCGAAAACGAATCAAGATACAAAGATACGGTTTGCACCAAATGGATGGAAAAGAAGCCGGGTTTCGTGTGGCAACGAAAAAAAAAAATAGTTCTGTTGGCGACCAACAAATGGCGCTGTGGGATTTCTGATGTAGGATTATGAAAGCAACAAACGATATAAAAAGGAGCAACTGCAGCAGGTAATGGTAGTCGAAGCTTATATGCATCGAAATCCATAGTTGAGAAAGCCCTCGTAGTTAAACTGTATTATAAGAATTCGGAAAGTGCCACTGCGGCATTGCGAGCATATCACTACATGCAGGGTATGCGAGGTAGCAAAGGACCAATAACGTCTTCTGCATTGAACAAAATGATGAAGAAATTTGAAGCTACAGGTTCTTTGGCGTCACGTCCAAGAAGTGGACATCCCCGCTGCTGTTGCCATGACAGTAAAGCAGACGGTTCAATCCATGTCGGCGGTTTCTGCACATGGGGAGTGCAGTGCTCGATAAGTTTCGAGGCAGACAGGAGTTTCATACGGAACTGTCTGGAGAGCACTGCGAATTACTCTGAAACGGTATCCCTACAAGTTGCAACATAACCAAGAACTGAAACCTCCTGACTTCGCCGAGATTTTGCGAATTTGGTATTCAATAAGATGGAAGATCAGCACGATTGGCTTCACACTGTGCTTTGGACAGACGAAGCGCATTTCACACTCTCTGGCGCTGTTAACACCAACAATTCTCGAGTGTGGGCCACAGAAAATCCACATGCATTTGTTGAGGTACCCTTGCAACAGCCTGAAGGGACAGTCTGGTGTGGCTTTACTGCTGATTTCATAATTCGTGCATTTTTTTTCGAGGAAGTCACACAGACGTATTACAAAACAGTTTCTGTCACTGGTCAGCGATATGCAGCACTGTTACATAACAACATTATTCCTGAACTACAAGCGCGACAGCCACTCAAAACAGTCACCTTTATGCAAGATGGAGCACCACATTGCTCTGCCTGTGCAACGCCTGCTACACTCAACATTTGGGGAGGATCGCATTCTCAGTCGCTACTTTAATCACACATGGCCTCCAAGATCTCCCGATCTGACACACTGTCACTTTTGGCTGTGGGGATTCTTGAAGTCAAAAGTGTACGCCACCAACCGGCATCACTAGCAGCACTGAAAGATGCCATCCGCCAAAATGTGTCTGCCATAACGCAAGAAATGCTACTAAATGCTGTGAACGATATGGTGAATCGTCTCACAGCTGTACTTCTGAATGATGGATAGCACATTGAACAGTTACTGTAGTAGTACTAATTACGCTGACTTGTAAGTTGTCAACATTTTTTCATTTGTAAATCATCTTTTGGTGAAATAAAACACTATAGCGCCATCTGTTGGTCGCCAACAGAACTTTTTTTTTTTTCGTTGACACACAAAACCCAGTTTCTTTTTCATCCGTTTGGTGCAAACCGTATCTTTGTATCTTGATTCGTTTTCGAATTATTCATTTTTAAAGTTCGTCCTGACTTTTGGATCACCCGGTATATATCATATACGTTTCAAACAAAACTAATCATTAAAGTGGTTTCTGTATGATTTATTTATTATTATTATTTTTTTTTTTCAACTAATTCTTTACTTTAAAGAATTTAAATATTGAAAACTGTGATCAGAAATATGAAAAATGGAAAGAATTTTTATTTGAGTGTTGTATATTTTGTGTGATGTTATGAGAAAATTTTCAAAACCATTCAGTTCGAACTATTTAATAGTAAATAAATTTGAAAAATGTTCAAAATTAAAGGAGAAAAAATTTAACATGGTTCTCCGATTAAAGAAAAATATCACATTTAAAGGGCTAATCAAGAGTAAAAATCATGATAAATTAAATAAATAAGTGCATTTATATTTTTATTTGTGACTAATCTGACACCAACATCATTTCAGCATAACTGAAGGACTTTTTATGATACAATGTTTTGCATATAACCTAACTAATGTTTTAAAAATATTTTACTAAGAATTTTTGCTTTCTCTTACACATATATATGATAAGGAAAGTATTATTTTTGAATCAAATTTTAGAAATTCAGTTTTTGTTATTTTTACACTTTTTGAGGTGCCCTGTACATGAAAACAGGTTTTTAGCGGCTGGTCTTTGTGTCTGTATGTGTGCGTGTCCGCTATCAGCATATTTCAAGAACAAACTGAAGTAGGAAATTCAAACTCGGTATTCTAAATCTGTATCATATAGGAATGTTAAACTTTTCGTTGAGATCGAACAAATGATTCGTGTGCAGGGACATGGAAGAGAACTGAAATACATTACATATGGGTGAAATTTGTGGAAGGTAGAGTTTAACATCTATAGGCTCCACTAAACAAAATAAATTGCTCTATGGATATATCTTTTACATGCACAAAAGCATTTTTTGTGTAGAATATGGTATGGAAATTATTGACCATTCGTTTACAGACTTACCCAAAAGAGTTTGGTAATATTGGGGCAATACTTGGAAATTACTGGAAATGCATTGCAGATTGTGTTAATTGTTTTCATGTAGGATGAAATGTAAGTGTCCTATATTGTATCTATATAAAATATAGAAACATGCAGGCATACTCAAAATTAAGCGAAAGCATTTTTTTTTCTATTGAGTGTAATTAATGGAGGTGTTTTGCTACATTTTACCATGTCGAAGAAATCTGATCAGGAATGAAAATTAATTTCTCATATCCATATGGTAGACAAAGTATTTTTTGAAATTCAGTTTCCAGGTTTTGAGGTTTCGTGAACAAGAAAGTCAAGTTTTTAGCGTTCGGGATTCGTAGGTATGTATGTATGTATGTTATCAGCATAGCATAATAACAAATAATTGAAGGAAATTTAAATTTGTATTTTGAAGTTCATCAGGCCCTGGAAAAATTGTAAGGTCGATTAAATAATCAGTTAAACTAGGATTTATATAAATCCGAATGTCGAATGGGAAAGCGACAAAAATACAAGTGATTTCCAACTCATATTCAAAATATTAGACTAATTGAGAAAAAGTAATAAGAAAGAAATTATTTTCCATTTACTTATTTTTGATACTAGGTAAATGCAATTAAATTTCTTATAAATTAAATCTGGAATGTTTAGATAAGATTTTAACATTTACAAAGTATAAAACACAATAAATTAGGTATACAATAGCTTTCTGAAACATATCAAAATATTAGAATAAAATTTAGATTGGTTCAAAATATTAGAAGATTTTATTTTACGCAAAAATATTACCTTATGAATATGAAGTAAATGGTAGTTAATATTTTGTAGCATCCCTTTTAGCTTTAATAACAGAGTACAATCGATCTTGCATACTATATACAAGGTGTTTACAAACATTTCTATCAATAATAGCCCAAATAGACTTTATGCGTGCCACTAACTCAGTTTTACTTGAATGAGGATTTTCTTGGAGTTTTGTCTTCATTATATCCCATACGTTTTCGGTGGGATTAATGTCTGGTGAGTTTGGTGGCCAAGGAAGTATCTTAATGTTGCGTTGGCGGAACCAATTCTTAGTTGACACCGAGGTATGCGGTGACGATAAATTTTCTTGAAAGAGGAAATCATCTTCAAATAAATCTTCTGATGATGCAATCATGTAATATTCCAAAATTTCTTGATATATCTGAGAGTTAAGCTTTTCGTAGACGATGCATAACTTTCCAGTTCCTTCTGCGCTCATGCAACCCCAAACCATGACACTAGCAGCAAATTTTACCGAACATTTAAGGCATTCTTTATCAAATGCTTCTTGCTTCATTCTCCAAACACTTCTCTTCTTCCTGATTTCCTTATGGAACACAAAACATACTTTCATCATTATATATTTTTTTTTCTAATCTTCTTCGCTCCATAAACGTCTTGATTCACACCAATTCAATCTTATACGCTTTTGTTTTGCAGTCATGAGAGGTTTTGTTTTTGGTACTTGAGAACCAAACTTAAATTTATGGAGACGTCTTAATGATGTCAATGTAGAAGCTTCAACTCCTTCTTCTTTCCATTTTCGGTGCAAGAATCGCACACTTTTAAAACGGTTTTTCTTAACTATACGCTTCAGTTTTCTGTCATCTCTAGCAGACGTTTTTGGTTGTCAGCGATTATTTTGAAATTTTCCATTTTTCGAATATTGTGTTAGTATTTTACTAACGATTGATTGCGAACAATGTAAATAATATATGTAAATAATCTATATAGCATTGATTTTTACCGTGCCGATACAAACCAATCGTACGGAGTTTAACAGATTCAGGAATATCACTCACACGACTCATTTTAAGACGAAAAGGCAAACTGCAAAAAGAATACTGACTCTAAATAAAATCGTCTGAATTTAATCAATGATGCCACCAGCTATGAATTGGTGATGATTAAAGGAGAATTAATGCGAAATAATATTTTGAACCACTTGAATAAATATTCTAATATTTTGACTTTTCAAAATATTTTTTTTTCAATTAATCTTTTCAAAAATGATATTAATTTTAATATAATAAATAAGTTTAATCAACAATAAGTTCTTAATAAAAATATCGTTTGCATATTTGCATTAAAAGACGTTTAAATTACCAAACAATATTTTCAATTTGTAAAAAAAAATTATTATTCTAATATTTTGAATATGAGCTGTATAATAAACTTTAATTAAAATCTAATTTAAATTGATCGAACTAATCACCATATTAAATATTAATCTAATTTGCTGATGGAAAAAAAGCAAATGGTCGTCGAATTTTTTGGAAGGATACACAAATTTTCTGCGGACTGAGAACACACGAAATATAAAAGGCAATGAACTACGCATTTAGGGTTACTTTAAATTTTCTCTGTGCTATTGACTACAGAAGCAACTGTCCGATGTCGGGCGCAGAAAAATCCTTAGGAATGAAAGCAAGGGGAATTAATGGTGCAACTATTTCCAGGTCTATCGGTAGGTCTAAAACGGTAGTCAATATATATATATATATATATATTTAAATCCTTCAAAGTATGGTAAATAAAGGCAAAAGGAGGATCAAGTACACTATCAAGGCGTCAAAAATCGACTGTTTTTCGATGAGCACGAGACGAAAAAATGTCTTCTTTTGAAATAGTTTGTGCTTTACGCCTAATTGTACTAGCCGAACTGACCGCAATGTTTTAATTTTCAACCCGAGGGCACAGTTCGTAAAACTACAACCTCTATCACCCTTGAGAAAGAAGCATAAATTATCTCGTTCACAATTTGCTAAAAAATACTTTTCGCTTGGAGAAAAATGGAAAGATATAGTTTTTTCGTATGTGAAAAAAATTAATTTTTATGTTCCAAACGACTTTAAAAAATATTGACATGATATTAAAAAAATAAAACATTACTTTTCCCAGATGAAATATGGAAGTGTACCAGCAATGGAATGGGGAATATTTGCTGCTAATGGCACGGTACCAATAGTAGTAATTGATACGAAAATGAAGGCACAAAATTACTAAGATATGCTGGGCGATATCAAGCTATACTTTGCATCCTAATGCCTCACTAGTTATATCAGGATATTGGACATTTCTGCAGAATAATGGCAGCGTTCATGTTGCTCAAAAGCTTTGTTTGAAGCAAATGAGGTCAGTCTGGTTGATTGATCATCCTGAAGTCCGGATTTAAACCCAATGGAAAATATTTTAGGTGTACTTGTGCCTTCTGTTTCTAAGAACATGCGACAGTATCGAGAGAAAGGCGAACTCATCAATGCGATCAGGAATGCTTGGGAAATATCGAAAAAGATACTTTATCTCGACTTGCTGCAACGATGACTGATCAACTGATAACATTCATAGAAAAAAAAAGTTGATTTGTAGGATATTGACTTTATATTTTCATTCATAACTCTTCGACCTTATATTTATTTCGAAGATTAAATGCCATCATATTTCTAAATTGTCATTTAATGCTTTGATTATATTATATATATATGTTCATAACCAATGCTTACGTTTTTTAATTTCATTTCTAAGAAAGAGTGATATTAAATTTTTCATGTTCAACTAAGTTTTATAATTTTTTGTTAATATATTTTGCGACCTCATACTTTTTTCCATGGAATTATGAGATTGCCACTTGAACAGTTTGATGAAGATTGGTAAGTATCAGAGAATGCTGCAGATGAATGTTGTCTAAATAATTTGGAATAAGCTTTAAAAGTTAATAACATCATTGAATTCTTTATAATTGTAGGTGGTATGGTTAAAGGGTGATTTGATGGGGCTCTCACACAGAATTATATTTCAAATAAAATTGTTCCTAAACTTAATTTAAATTGTTTTAAACTTAAGTAAATATATAATACTTGTTATCTTATCCATTAATCTCCAAACTGTCTTTATAGTATTGAATTGCAGGAGAGGAGAAAGAAGTGTGAGTGACACAACCGATTATTATTATTATTATTATTATTTGGTATACAAGTCGAGTTAAAGTTAAAACTTTCGAATTTTTGATCGATTTTACAATATTCTTTATTTAAGGAAATGAAGTAAAAGTTTTTATATCACTCTGTATGTATTTGTACATAGTCTTCTGATAGTCTCTCTCGGTCTCTACGGAGATTTCTCTTTATTTTTTTACATTTTAATAAAATTTATCTCGGTTCATTTTCTATGATAAAGTTTTCAAAATGGATGGTCATTACTATATATATATATATATAGTGACAAATATTGGAGGGAAAAAAATATATATATATACATATCAAATTCCAAGTGTATCCACCAGAACCAGAAATTAAACATATATGTTTAATATATAACAAATATTCATAATATTTGCTTGAAAATTGACTACAAAATCTTGAATACCGACTTGATAAGAAATTGATTAAACAATAATAAAATAACATAAGAAAAGAATATTTTTTCAGATGAGATTATATAACAAAGAAGAAAGATTAATTAACCCATTAATAAAAAAAAATAAAAAAAAATAAAAAAAAATGAAAATCGCTTAAATGCTGAAAAATACTATCTATACTTTCATTTTACATAGATAATATGCGTACGGGTATTAACTGAAATGCTAAAATTAAAATATTTACGTTCTTAATTTAGTATATATATATATATATATATATATATATATATATATATATATCAAATAACAAAAAAAAAACATTATACAGCAGCATGCAAAGTTATTTCACTGCTCCTGAATAAGTTTGATTTTATTTAATTTCGATAATTATCCAGTGCTTTTAAGTTTGATGAAATATTGCTCTTTATGCATACAGTAGGTAATCAAATTATTAGATTTTTTTTTTTTTTTTTTTTTTTTTTTTTTTTTTTTTGACATTTTTTCCGATTTTCTAAAAAAATACTGGAAGAAACGGTCTTGAATTTCAGACAAGTACAGAACATTTTAAAACATACATTTTCCACTATAGATTTAGTGACGAGTGTAATTAGGAGACCAATCACAGATTGAAGAAAATCACAAATTCTGTATCACAAAAACCTATAAAAGACTTGTAACTTTAACACATTTATGCGCTTACTATGTGAGATATATGTAGATTTTCTTGTGGAAGTAGCACATTTATTTAGGCAGATATAACGTTTTATTTTTCAAATATTAATTTATTTTTCTTGTTTTTTTGCCCATAACACGAATGGATTTCAAAAATTTTTTACAAAAATTGCAGAAAAGTTGACAAAACATAAGAGAAACAGTATTCTGAAACATAAAATTTACACGAGTAATATTCGCTGGGATAAGAGCATTTACAGTATTTTATCTTTTAATGTGCATACTCGAAAAATAGATTATTATTATTATTATTATTATTAAATAGGTTGAAAGCTATATATATTGGGCAACTTATGTCAAAAGGTCATTTGAATAGAGTAGAAATTAAAAATTGCTCGCAAAAGAATGAGCTAGATTTTAGGTATTTTCCACAGTGGAAATTTCATAAGGGGTTTTTAACGTGCAACGTATTTTAATTTTGAGATCCAATAATTTCAACCACTTTGAAAGGTTTTTTTTCTTCTGAAAAACCACTTATGAACTCACAAAATTTAGTAAATAAATAAAAATATATCAGAGTTACAAGCTCATAAGGGGTATTTCACAAAAAGGAGTTTTTCAACGTGGTTGAAATAATTAGATCTGCAAATTAAATACGTGGCAAGTGAAAAACCCCTTATGAAATTTCAACTCTGGATAATAACTTAAATCTAGCTTGTACTTTAGTCGACAATTTGCTTAATTCTAACTCTATTCAAATGAATTTTTGACATAAATTTCCTAATATATCTAGTTTTCATCATATGTAATAAAACTTTTTTTTCCGCATGCACAGTAAAATCTTTTTTACTATAAATACCTACATCTCAGCGAATATAACACGTTTGAATTTTATGTTCCCGAATAATGGTTCTCTTACGTTTTGCCCCTTTTTCTGCAAGTTTTGTAAATTTTTCTTGAAATCCATTTCTGTTACAAGCAAAAAACTTAATAAAACATAATGCCAATATTTAGTTCAATATAAAATTACCAAATCTTGGTAAAAGTTTAAACCATCGGGTGGCTGCAGCTGCTTCAGTACGCAGTTTTAGTTCAAACTAACACGAAATTTTTAACAGTGAATTCTCCCATGTAAAGAAAATTGTAAATTTCGGATAATTTCCGAAGTTTTCAAGTTAGAATGTTGAAAAGAAATAGCCTTTTTACCAATGACATAAGTGACATTTTAAAACTAGTCCAACTTCTTTTCAGTTATTTACCTTGAGTTATCTTTTGCACAAACTAACATACTAACTTGTAAACAAGCTAAGAAACGGACACCCTACAGACAGACACCACATCGGTTTTGTGACTTTCGGATTCCTAAACCTCAAAACTTAAAAGAAGACGAGATGAAAAGTTTTCATGAATACGTAAGTTTCCCTTACCAGCAGTATGGAACTAAAAAATCTATGAAATTTTGTACAGTTAAATGATAATGAAATTTAACAGAGTTACATTATTGATTTCCTTTTTATATCTAATACATTTACATATACACTTAACCCTTTATCTACCGCATTATGAAAAAGACAAAAAATGTATTTGAAACATATTTTTTTACTTATTTAAGAGCATATTTTTTTTTAAAGATATATGTAATAAAAATTATGCATATGACCTCATCATAGTAATTAATGAGGATTTTGTGAGGTTGTTCTTTAATGTATCACTGGTACAGAGGGGTCAAAAAAGATATTTGAATCTTAAAAATGTGTAAAAAGTATTTAATTTTTGTGTTCCTTATATTTTTTGTTAGATTGACGAGAGATTCTTGAGGTTTATAAGAATTAAATATAACACACATGGTGATCGTGAAATTGCAAGCAAATACTGTGAGAGCACTCTATAAAATCTTTTCTGAAACAAAAACGGCTACATGTAGCAGCCAGTGTCTTGTAATAAGGTTAAAGTGTGATACAAGTGATTATAAAAAAAGTATCCTGACATAAGAGTCCGTAGCTATCATACCCGTACAAAAAAACTGAATAAAAATTTGGCGGAAGTTATTTTGAGGTATGCGCTCAAGAATCATATAAAAAACAGTAGTTAAACTCTCTAACAGTTATGGTTACAGTGACAAAATTTCAAAAATTTCATATGGCAAACCTACCTTTTTTTTTTTTTTTTTTTAATTGGAATGAGATCTCCATAGCAAAAAATCCATAAATAGCGTTGGAACGATACCTGTAGCACGAAAATCGCCAGCGCTAGGCTGACTAAGAAGAAAAGAGAAAACAACTGTAATGTGCCTACCAGAGCACGACTTTCATTTTTTAATGACGTCAGATTTCACATTGAGTCTTCGACTCTGACTAAAGCCTACTGATTCTCCTTCAAAACGAGAAAAAGAGATCAAGGTATGCTGAATTTGGAATTCACGTTTCCAGTTACCAAAAGTGAGCCACGTCCGTCCACAGAATGCGTGAAGGCCAACTGTTATTCTTTTCGTAACGGATAAGAAATCCGTTTGCAAAATCTATCCGTAGTTGGTTATCATTCGCTTGCAACTATTGGACACGTTGGAACTGATATGGAAACATTTGGAGAACAGAACGCAGAATCTTTCGTATCGTAGAATTCGCCAGCTGCAGAAAGTGTGAAACATCAGATGCACTTTCCCGGGGAATTACGTTTATCGTCTGATGGACTTCTGCAACAGGAACGGAAGGTCGTTCAGGCCGAGATCGATCGCATGTACAACCAATTTCTTGAAATTTACGTATCGAGTCCCGTGCAGCTTTTACAGTACACGGGCTTCAGCGTTGCCCGTGGTGTCTGTGATACACACCCAAAGACGAAATGTCTCTGCGGCATATTATCCGTTTAGGTAATAAATCTTTACAATTTCCCCCACGATATTTCCCTGTAAGCAGCATATTGTTCACAGAGCGAGAAAGCAAGACACATATCACACATTTTACAATGCCTTATTTTACACCTAGTGCGATGACGGCAGTCATGACGGTGTCTTACGACTAACACCAAATTAGAGCTCTTATTCAGTAGCCTTACACGAAGTTAAGAATACCATGGTCTCTTCTTCTCGTTTCGAAGCAGAATCAGTAGACTTTAGTCAGAGCCGAAGACTCAGTGTAACATGTGACATCATTAAAAAATGAAAGTCGTGCTCTGGTAGGCATATCACAGTTGTTTTTGCTTTTCTTCTTAGTCTGCCTAGCGCTGGCGATTTTCGTGCTACAGTTACCGTTCCAAAGCTATTTATGCTTTTTTTGCTATGGAGATCCCATTCCAATAATTTAAAAAAAAAAATAGGTTTTGCCATTTGAAATTTTTGAAATTTTGTCACTGTAACCGTAATTGTTAGAGTTTAACTGTTGTTTTTTGTATTATTCTTAAGCGCATACCTCAAAATACCTTCCACCAAACTTTTATTCAGTTTCTGAGAACGGTATGATAGCTATGGTCTCATGTATCGGGTTAGTTTTTTTTATAATCACCCTGTACATACGGACCATCTCTAGGGCCCAGACTGTTGCCAATTTCCCATTGCGCAGCACTAGTGCTAAGTAAAACCCAGTCAACCAACCAACCTGTCTATACAGTCTATTCTTATAAATTACCCCTTTGACACTTCTTACATAAATTCGATTTTATATTTTATTCCCTTTTTAAATTGATGGTACTTTAAAGTACCGTCGGTAGATAAAGAGTTGAAAAATATTTTGCATTAAATATGGAATTTAAAAATTCTCTATATGTTTTCCAGAATAAAGATTCTGCTAATAATACGAATCTTCTTTTTTTAAGTTTTGCATTAAATATTCAGTTTTATTACAAAATGTTATGTTAAATATATGTTCACACAAGTGCTTTTTCCTGGAAGAATTTTAATGAAACAAACAGAAATGTAAGAAAAATATTAAAACTGAATACTATTAAAACATTATTGTATTTCATAAACGCTGTGTTAGATGAATTTTATATCTACTATGCTCACATCTTCAATTCGATGAATTCGAAATTAATGCACAGTGATCATCAATCGTTTATTTTTGATAAGAAAATACGTTTTCTGAGAATCAACAGATTTTTACTATCATATTTAATTTTCAGCGAAGAACGTTCAGTTTAACTGGCGTGTTACTCGTAGATGGATAGGGAAGTTTGTTATTATTTATTTGAAACATTTTTAAAAATGCGTGCTGCAACAATTTTATGAATAACTGATAGAATATATTTATGGTTTTAATATTTAGAATAGGGAGGGGTGAGTTTAAATTTTTAAAGAATGATATGTGTTCATTTAATGCATTTTTGAATTACAAAATAATGTTTAAAATATTTTTTTTTAAGCAAGTACTTATATTTTAGTAATACTGCTTTGGAAAAACAGGGTTTAATTAAATTACAAATGCAATATGTAAAAAAAGTGCCAGTCATATATGTGATATATCTTTTAAAATGCAATAATGTGGCTTTCACAGGGATCGGTGCAGTCCATTTTATTTATTTATTTATTTTTGTCTATCACTTTTTAAATGAAAAATTTAGCAATCGTTTGCAATAGTTATCTTTGATTGAATGATAAGGAAATTGCTTCATGAAAATAGTACTATTGACAAAGTGACTGCTCTGACTCCTGCCTTATTTTAAATATTTATCATAAACTGTAGGTGTTTTGAATTTACAAAAATCTCTTCTTTGGATATTAGTTCTACTATAGAATTGGTAATTTATGACAGACATGGCGTTTTAAAAATAAAAATAATAAATAAATAAATGTGCTTAGCCAACCGAAAAAGTACTGACTGGATCACAATTAAATTTTCTAATCATTTAAAAACATTTTTCATTTATGAAAAAACAAAAAGACAGTTTAAGTTCGAAATACTAACTATAAAACCTCGTCTTCAAATAATCCAACAACCAAATATCGAAGGGTAAACAGACTGATGTAAGGGACGACAAAGTATTTAAAGTTATATGAAGTTGTGATCAGTATTGCATATGATGATAACGAGACATTTCGTCTGTTACAGAGATGGGAATTTAAAAGTATGATCTGTTGTTTTTTTAAAGAAAGTATTACAGATCTTATTTAATTATTGAAAAGGATAGTTAAATTAAAAAAACTTACAAAAAGCCTTTTTTTTATGTGTGACAGATATACAAGTATTTCGGCTACATTCATAACCATTTTCAGTGCACAAGTGGTTTCTGTTCACCTTCTTTGTCTACTTTTCCTCTCTCTCCCTCTCATTTCTTCTCTTCAGTTCATTTATTGAGTGTTTGCCAGTCGGAGGGAATAATATCAGGCTCCTGGTCGTTAACTTCAGAGTAAGTTGTTAGTATTTCAACGGCTTTGCGTTTCAGAGTGTAAGGATGTGAATTATAGGGGGTTATTTTTTAGATATTTAAAGTGTTAAAGCTTGGTTCACCCTAGACGCGGCATAGCGCTGAATCTTTGGTTATATTGAAATTTTCTTTGATCTGGATATTTAGCTACAGCGAGCGAAAGCGATCTCCAACGGGGCGTTTTCTGCCTCTGACAATTTTATCATTATCTCTCGTGGTGATAATTGGCTTAAAAAACTTGGATTTCTTTTGTAATATTCTTCAAGGAGCAATCAAAATAATGCCATTGATTGTCCCCAGGTCTAGAAGTTCAAGGGTCACCTTCGGGTAACGAATAATTTATGACCATTTTCCGCGCGGCACTAGAGTGGCAGTGTGAACCCAGCTTAAGATTAATAAGGTTAGTTAAATTCGTTCTAGAGAGGGCAATGGATTGTTTATTAAATTTAAGATCTGAAAGATGCTCGGCTTCATTCCTTTTAATTTTTCTTTTGTTCATCTCTGTATAGCAAGCATCAATATTCTTTTTTAATTTGAAGTCAATTTTAAAAACACAGGGAGTATTTTTAAAGTCAATAGGGTTTTTCTCATTTCTTAAACAATGATTTTTTTTTTTTTTTAATAGGAACGTTGATGTCGTGTTTTGCTCCTTTATATTTGATTTTATTAGCGGCCTCATTACAAAAAGTTATAGCGGGAATGAAGTTAGGTTTATTTTTCTGAGCATTATTTAGAGTATCAAGGCTTTTTAAGTCTTTTTTTTTTTTTTTTTTTTTTTTTTGTAAAGTTTTTGAATAGGCTTATTTTAGACTGGTTTTTTACCAATATCTTTAATGAATTTAATTTCTTTATTGAGCAGAATTGTATTAGAACAAATGAGAGTGACACGGTTTTTGTAAGATCTGAGGGCAACTAATTTATAGGGGAAAGGTGTTTTGCATTTATGATTCATGATTTCATAATTATTTGTTGGTTTCCTAAAAACAGTAGTGTTAATAGTGTCATTTTTTCTTTAAAGATTTTAGCATCTACAAAATTCAAACTATTATTGAGCCTCGTTTTCCAGGATAAATTTGACATTATTATATAAACTGTTAAGATCGTTAAGCATTTGTTCGGGATTTATATTATTATTGGGAGTGACAACGAAGATAATATGATTTGTTGGGAAAAAAATAAATATATATATCTCTTGCGTATAAAAAAAAAGGATTTTTATAAGGTATTTAAATTACTAATATTAGAGATATGTTCTTTAAAAAGAGGGAAGTATGAATAATAAATGAGAGAGCTGCAGTAGATCACACGTTAATTTTGAACTATACAGCAGGTTTTGCTGTTTAATAGGAGAAATTTTAAAGTTGTATATACACTGTTAAAAGTCTGTACTAAGTTGAACCAAAACAAGTTACATAGTAACTGGAACCATAAGATGGGGAAAATTTTAACATGCGTTGTTGTTTGGTTTAACAAAAACTTGGTACTATAATAGCTGCAACCATAAATGAGGAAACTTTTACAATGATTCGATGTATTTTTTCAACAAAAGGCTTCAAATCATAGTAGAATGTTTCATCATTGCATGTTTACAGCTGATATAGTATCAAATTTTGGTTCTACCTAGCACTGAAAATTTTAACAGTATACTACGAGTCGAATAATGAACTAAATATCATCATTCATCGAATTCTGTCAAGACCAAGAATTGTTTAGCTTAATCTGTACAAGGCACGTTAAAGGAAATAATTGCCATTTTTCCCCTAAGAACATATCGTTCATATGAGTTATCTTATATTTGTAATATTTTGCGATATTACATGGGATTTTCCCCCATAAAGAATAATATAAATTGAAATCCCAAGACATAGTATGTTCAGCGTTATTATACCATGTACTTATGTTATTAACAGTTTAACGACTACATTCGCAATTTTTTTGCATCTCAAAGCTTCAGTTGATTTGTAACTTGGTATATTTCGTTCAGAAAATGCAGTTTTTTCAAATGCAAAATTATAAGCAGAAGGATTTTTGCTTATTCGTAACGTAGACTTTTTATTTGTTTATTTATTTATTTATTATATAAAACAGTTTTATAAACATTACAAAAAAACTATCAAAATGTGTTTCATAGTCACTAAGGTCGTCTTTTAGTGAAGAATTGTTTTTTGTGACCTTTATATATTTATAAGTATTTAAAATATGATTATTTATTTTATTAAAAGTATTTGTTATGCAGCGACAGATTTCTCCTAACGATCTAAATATCAGTTTCTTATTTTCGTGAGGAATGCAAATTACATAATCGAAAGAGTATACAATGAAGAGTAAATACTGATCGACCCAATAGGTTTTGCACAGAAGGGGGAGTTATTTTTAGAATTAATTTTAGGTCGTATATCCTACACGCCCATTTCGAGGTTACTTAAAAAATGGATTCGCACACAAAATTCTATTGTTTTCGTATCTTGAATAACTTTTATTCATCTAGCTGCGGCTACTGCCTGGCACCAGGCATGTTGGAACCTGCTATTTTGTTAATTTTATTAATATTATTGTTACTTTATTCTTACCGCGTTTGGTCCAGCTTCCTACCCTTTGCCGTCAAATTGAAATCGTTTGCTTTATTTTCAAGTCTTAAATTAAATTTTTGTAAAAAATTTTGTAACCTTACAATAAATGTTTAATAATTTTAATTATATATATATATATATTTTAATTGCATAATCATGTGCCCTTTTTATTTAGCTCTTGCAATTTTGAAATATAATCATTTAAAAAATAGGTTTAAAATTCAGTCATGATTAATTTCGGCTAAAACGTATTTCATCGCTTTTATATGTGCCTTTGCCTTCTTACGTTGATAACTTGTATAACCAATCATATCATCACATCTGTGTGTATTTCGCACACCCACTTCAGTAACATCAAAGTGAAGTTGTGATCATGAATGTAAAGTTATAATATCAATAAATTTCTGGGGAGGTAAGTAGTATACTTGTCTAACGCAGATTCTCCTAAGAGCCTATGATGATGTTTTTACACGCTGATGACGATAATTTTAAACAGGGTGATTATGATTTTAAGCAGGGGTTACAACGGTCCTTTTATTTTACGGGCGTTTTAGTATTATGTCACCCCTATTTTTAAAAAGAAGGTTTCCTTGAAGATTATAATTCTATAATATTCTTTAAAAAATGTTATTCCGAAATATTGCTGACAAAATAATAAAATGCACGTAAAAAAAAAAAAAAAAAAAAAAAAAGGACCACTGAAACCTCTGTGTAAGTTCGATTTAATATTTCTGTTTTGCGAGTTCTTTTTTTTTTTTTTTTTTTTTTTTTTCTTTCATTTACATTACGTATCATATGGTCTATATTTTCTAGGTACTGTGTAATAAAATGAAGCAGTTACGTTTTTTTTTTTTTTTTTTTTTTTTAAAAAGTATAATTTTTATCTTGCATTTTTTAAAACACTTTTTTCCCCTAGAGTAATGTTTTAAATTATTGTGTGTTAGTTTTAACGACAAGTTGGATATATTAAAACTAATCTGGTACTGCTAATGAAATTCCCTCACTCAGTACTCATTAATTTTATTTCATTTTAAAGTACTTTTACAACATCACAAAAAAAAAAAAATATTTTGAAATTATTATCATCTAATATTTTTAATATTATGTTTAGTATTATTTCTTATGAAAATTTAAAAAAGTAGGTGAAAGGAAAAGTTTAAATCTATTTTTGAATAATTATGCAAATTGCCAAATCTAATAACTATTTCCTTATTTCTATATGATGTTTAAATTTTTGAAATTTATGTTATTAAAACAAAATTATCAATCAATCCTCTGTGAAATAAATACTCATTATAATTTGATGCAGTACATAATTTACATCACATAATTAAATTTTTGTGTATTGTATACTACCCAATATCAAAATTAAAGCAATATAATTATTTATTAACTATACATTAAGTTTTTAATTTCGTTCAGATTATAATTTTGTATATAGAGAGAAAAGAGATACATATCCATATACATTTTAAATAATTTCTGTACTTTTCAAAATCAGTATCAAGTGAGAAATAGATAAAAGAGGAAAAAGTAACATAATTTATTTGTTTTGCAATAATAACGAGAATCGTTTTGTTTAGTTTATAAAACATATCCATCTGGAGAAATTTAAACGATAATGAAATTTTTTGACGGATTCCTTCCAGAAAATCGAAAATTCCAGAGACTTTCTCTCCATACAAAAAACCAAGAAAACATTCTTTAAGCGTAAATATTATTGTATCATTAGCATATATTTATACATACATTAGAATTTTTAATAATTCCTCTTCAAATCTTTTTCAAAAATTATTTTACTTTTTAAAAGTAATCAGCCGTTTCCAAAACATCTTAAAGTACACTTATTCATTGTAATTAAAAAAATTCAGTCTTTTGCCCACCCGCTTCCTTCAGAATTTTTTTATTTTATTGAAATGCATTACTCTTTTACTCTTTAAAATGTCGCTCAGACTTAAAATACATTTTTAAAAGTGCTTTATTATTACTATTTTCTAAAGAATTTTTTTTGTTTTTTTAAATACTAAAGTTGTGTTGTCTCATAACTACGTAGAAATCCTTTTATATATTTTCCTTTATATATACTTTAAACCTATATGTTTATTTTTAGAGATTTAAGGAACTGTTGAAAAATCCTTGCTTTCAGAACACCACACATAAAAAACGAACAAAGCAGTAACTGCTTATTCTGGATGATATAATTGGATTATTTCAGACCAGGATTGTTATATAATAATCAATAACTTTTATGTCTCCGAACCCTTATGGCGAAATTTAAGTACTTCTTGGTTATATAACAAACATAAAAAAAATTCTTTTAACATTATTACAAAAAATATTTTATAAGAAGACATTCAAGAAATATTTTCTCTTAAAAAAGTTTCAACAGGTGAAATTTTAACATATTAAATATATATTTGCAATCGTTAAAGTGCATAACAATTTTATTCAAAATCTATGATAGACACAAATGACGAGAAAAATGTCGATAATAAGATAAACTTTCAAACATAGTCGAAGAAAGTAACTCATTTTTTAAATATAGATTTCGTGCTTTCTAGACAGCATACATTTATAAAAATGTTTCACAAACTCTTTTAAAAATATTTCACAAATATATTTAAACCTTTAAATGTTATTGTGAATTAGAGTACATTAAAATAATTTTTCAATAATAAAAATTTATATAGTTGTAATCATGATTTTTTCTCGTGTATGCATATCCACGCATATATGCATAATTGGACAATATTGAGAATTAAAGAAAATCTCTTAAAATTGTGGTATTTTCTCTTAATTTAAGCAAAAAGCAGTTTATGTAACAGTATGGTCATTTTTAAAGTTCTGAATTAATCAGGTTGCTTACTGTTTCTTATTCCGAACAAAACAAAACGGGAAAAAAATTAAAAATTAATATTTGATTTGAAACATCACTGAATTAGATTTTTGAAGAAATGAATCTGCAAAACAAGATAACAAGTTCTGTTTTCCTACATTATAAGTGTAAATAATTTAAATGTGGAATAAATATTCTATAACATAATGAATGCTATGAATAATAATAATAAAGAAAATGTTGTACAATTTAAAGGGTGAAATTCTGATGACAAACAAGAAAAAAGATCCTTATCATCCTAACTTCAAGGTAAACTACATTTAATAATCCATTAAGTTAATTCTTCTATTTCACTTAAAGTATTTTGTCCGCGTGATATGTAGTTGTTTAAAAAAAAAAAAAAAAAAAAAAATGCGCAGTTACTTTAGTTTGATTGCCTCAATTTTAAATTGTCGAAATAAAATACACGTTTTTGATTTTAAACTACTTCAGAAAAAACTGTAATCTAAAGGAAATTGTTTTGATCATATAAATTTATTAATATAATTCATAACATATCATAAATATTTGGTTCATCCCAAAGAAAAGTGTAAAAAAAATAAATTTATTTATTTTGGCAATTTACAATATTGTCTAAAGTTATTACCATATTAAAAAAAGAAAATAATAATAATCAAGATTAGAAGCATAATTTGTTTTAATAAGACTAAATATAACTTTTACGTAATTTGAAAGGTGAATATATATTTAATCATTCCAAAATAATTCTTTCTTATATAATTTTCAAGAAAATATGCGTGAAATCCAATAGTGCTTTTTGCTTTTATTTTAATGTGATACGTTAATTATAGGGACACAGTGTATCACAATGGTGTGCATTGCAATACTCTTCAACTTTCAAAATAATTTCAAAGACTTTGCAATGAAATTTCTAAAGGTGTTGCATACAATTAAATACGGTGCTCCTTTCGAAAAATGTAACATTACAGATGAAGCGGAAATAAAAAAAAACTACATAAGTTATAAACTATTGTTTAAAAATAATTACTCACCTTATTGCTTCATTTTCAAGTTTCGAAATAATTTACATGATTTTGGTTATAATTTACATATGATCTTATTCTAAAATATACAATTTTAGAAAAATGAATTATCTGTGTGCAGAAATATTAATAGCATTTTATAAAATTTCAATAAAAATTGATCAGGTTTACTTGGTCACCATTCAATAAAAATAATCAGGTTTATACAATGTTTTTGAAAAACACATATTATAATAATTTGTATTTTTTTTTTTTTTTTTTTTTTTTTTTTTTTTTTTTACATTATCATCATTACAGGAAACAGAAAATAATAAACAGATCTTAAAATGAGAAAATAAATTGTTACTTACTTCTTACTTTAATGAACTAAAAATAGCAGTAATTCTAGCAAAATAATATAATTTATTTTTATTCTTTTACCCCAGATTTACTCCTGATACAGTTCCAGAATTCGATAGATCTCGCATAACTTACCTCTTATCTCACGTCCTAATTGTATTCAAAATTGTAGAAAAATAATCTTACCTTAATTTTAGCACTTTGAAGAATTCTGAAATGATTCAGGTAAAATATATTTGATAAAAAATAATTCAAAATCAAAAATAAAATTCGTTTTATAACCTTTTATAAAATTATTTAAACAGTTGTATTTATAATGATTTTATGTTGTATTTATAATGTTATAATGATTTTAGTGATATTGTGTCACTACAACTGGAAGATAATGTCTAACTTTAGGGCATAAACAAACAACTTGAGTAAGCTCCTGGAATATGAATGTGTTTTAATAATTTAAATGATAGGGTAGTGAAAAATAAATGTAAAAAATTCGAAAATAAAATTCATTTTCATATTTGAGAAAAAAAAAAAATAATAACATAATACTAAATAATGAAAGTGACCCTTTCAAAGATTTTTTTTTTTTTTTTAAAGGAACAGTTCATTTAAAAGTTTAATTTTCTATTTAGTTGCTTATTTTGTAAATTCATTTTCGTGTGGTAAAGCCCCAAAAAGCAGCATTTGTTTCTTTTCTCATTTATATATTATTAATATTATTATATGTTTTATCCAATAATAAAACATCTAAAGTTATTTTAGTGTTACAACATTTCTTTCTTTCTTTTTTTTTTCTTTTTTCTTTTCTTTTCTTTTCTTTTCTTTCTTTTCTTTTTCTTTTTTTTTTTTTTTTTTTACATACTAAGGTTTATCCCTTGCAATAAACCATAGTATAAAAACAGTATTAAACTTATTTATTAGACTTTCAGAATAAAAAGTATTAATTAAATTTTAAAAGCTTAATACAAAATATTTATCTGCATATAATTGTTACCATAATGTTTCCTTGAAAAGCATCTTACGCTATACCCTAGATTAAGCTATACCATTTCTTTACTCCAGTTAAGTACATTCTTTTGAAAACAAATAAAAATTTTATTACTTTGTAAGTGAGAAATTATGATAATCATTTCATGTTAAAAATTCAATAAACTTTCGGGCGAAAAATACTATTGAGTATGTACATAATACTATATGTGGTTGATTGTTAATTTTGAAATTAAAAAATAAATTTTCCCTCAGTCAAGATGAAAATTTTGACAATTTTTTTAAATAAAATTTCGTGATTTGCTTCAAAAATACGTGATAAAAGAAAAAAAATTAATAGTAATTAACTACTGTCTTAACCATTTGAAAAGATAAAAATGTTATGTGTTATTTATACGTAATACATTTAGATTGTTATTTTAACTACCATAGCATTTCGTTAAATAATTATTTTGTAGTGTAGTTAAACATGATAACTATAAAATTTTGAATGTTTTCTGATTTTTAAAAATATTTCTTTTGGTTCACCCGCTATGACTCTTCATATATTTTTACCGCAAATAATAATGATAGTGATAATGATGATGATACTAATGATAATGATAATACTACTAATAATAATTTTTTAACGTTATTGTTGAATATTCTGTAGAAAAACTTGACACAATGAAAATGACTATCGCCAAATAGTACAAAATGTTGAGCAATTTTCATAATTTTTTCACAGAATGGCAAAGCTGATTAAAGTTTGAAACAATAGTTTTCAATATTTTTATCCATATCTGTTTCAATATTGAATTTGTGAATATTATTAGCAAATTTGAACATTATATTAAAAATAAAAGATTACCAATGATGAAAACTTTAAAAATATAGACAATTTAAACATTTGAAGCACGTAGATGAAATAACAGAAACTTACGGAAATGAAGTTGAAGAAAGAAGTATTGTTCTGCTAACTTCCTGAAATATTTTGATTCAACGCCCCTAGAAATATATAAGAAAACATAAGCCATTATATCATAAAATATATTTTAAACTATCAAGAAATAACGTTGCATACTCTTAATTGTCTTTTTTTCGAATTAATTTACTATGCATGATACAAAAATCTGCAGGCGCTGCTCAAATTAAATAGATAGAAAAATTCTGTAATACTTTCACGGACCTATTAAGTTAAACTGATTAAGATTTTTTTAAGATGATGATTTCAGTTTTAAGTACTAATTTAAAACATCTAGAAAATTTTAATTTTTATTCATTATAATTACAAAATAGACGTTAGAATATCAATTTTAATAAAATACAAATAATTTATAAATATATATCACTTCAGATCATGAACACTTTTTAGTTTTTCAATAGATCAAGATCCTTTTCAAAATAGCTCTACACTTCAGAATAATTTTTAACCCTTAAAAATTTGCATAACATAACCTTGGTTTTTAAAATAGTGTGATTTAAACTGCTTAAATTAATTTTTATGGGCAATCAACATTTCACACACATACACATATGTATACATACATACATACATACATATATATATATATATGTATATATACACTCCTTCTCATATTTATAAGGACACTTTATATTTTGAAATAACTAACGTAAAAATAATTGTGAACAAGATTATACTAAGTGCACTTAATATATCTAGCATTCTAAAAACCAAAACTGCTATAATTGTTTTAATATGAAACAAAATTAATAACAAATTATGCAAAGTATTTTTTCTCCACGTTTTTAGATGTTCATAATTATAGGGACAATCAAGATTTTTTTTTGTTTTATTTAACTTACAAGCGGATAAATTACAGTTGGCATGCGAATTTGTTAACTACTGGGCTATACTAATTCATATATAAGCCTTCAATTTTTATTGGACGGACATTACTGATAATTCCTCGAAAAAAAGAATGTTTATGTGGTGAAGTATGATTAATGTGTTTTTTAAGTGGAAGGATAATTCCAATCCGCCGAATTTCTAATGAAATTCGAAGATCTAAAATTGCTGAAGGAAATGTGATCAAACGTTGAACTGCTGGTTCAATAGGAGAGGGATCTGATGCAAAATCAGAGTTGTTTTACAGAGATCGAAGACTCATAATTCCTCTTACTGTTCTACTCATAATGACTACTGCTGAATTTGCTCCTAATTTTTAACGAAAGGTTGGGGTCCACATTTATGCATGCTTAAAATAATTAATAATATGTTAAAATGAATAAAAATCCTGTTATAATCAATAAGCATTTAATGGGGGAAAGAACTTCTGTATTAAAGTTGAATAAAGACAATATTAAATGGTAAAACGTTGCATTTTTGGATGAAAAACATTTTATTCTTGATTAATCAAATGGTTTTAACAGTTACTGGCACGATCTGAAGATAGGGAGAGACAGAGCACATTTCGTAAGGCAGATATGAATCGGGCATTTTAAATGTGGATCTGTGGTGCTCTGGGGAGTTGTTTCTACACAAGGCATAATGGATTTAGTATTTTTTTTTTATTCTTATGAACATCAAGAGAATATCCGCAAATTTTAAACTTGGAATCTCAGATTTTTGTTAGATTTTGGGGGGTAATAATATTTTTTTCAACAAGACTTACATTTTTGCTCTACTTCTAAAGCAATAGGACATAGTTTGAAGAAAGATACTTGTTTATTGTTGCCTTTTCCGTGACCTAAAAGTTGAAAAAAACCTTAACTTATTATATTAGAAAAGAGCATGCAAGTGGAAAGCAATTTTAAATGGTTTAAATGTATTCAGAATATCATCTATGCTGTATGAAATGGTATTGAAACTGAATATTAAAGAAAATATATATGTATATACCAGAGAAAATGTTTAACTGTTTCACCCTAAAAAGAGACCCCCAAAAATATTAATTTAAAGAATAATTTAAAAACACTTCTAAGATTCGAGCTGTCCTTATAATTGTGAACACCTGAAAAATCCTTTTTTTGACCGTATTTAAAGTTTTTTAAGATAGAAAAAGGATAAAACTTTTTAAATATAGTCTATTAATGAAATTCAAATTAATAAAAAGTATATTTGTTTAAATAAAAGTGTTCAGTGTTTAGTTAATATAGAAAAACGGGTGTCCTTATAAGTATGAGAAGGAGTGTATATATATTTATATACATACATACATATATCTATATCTATATATATATATATATATATATATATATATGAATGAAGATTTCTATTTTTCAGCATTTAAAATTCCAATTTTCAATTCATGAATTCCCTTTTTTTTCCTTTTAACGGAACTCTTTGGTAATTTTATCCTTTTTCTTTTCTCTAAAATGTTGACTGTTACTAATAATTCATAGTTTTTGCAAATTATCTCATCGTTAGGCTTATGTATTATGTTAGTGTCATTTCTCTTTTGCGTAAGTACTTTAACATGTTTTTACTAAACATTGGTACTCAAATTAAATTAATACCGTGACAATATTTAATCGAAATAAATCTCAATTAAAATTTAATTTTATGTTGGTATCTTCATCTATCTTTTGTCTGCTGAGTGTTACAATGGTATTAAATTATTCAAATTATATATATATATATATATATAATACTTATATTATGTGCTATCATTATATTATATATATCATATATAATACTTAACACCTTCAAAGACATTCTATCATTATTTTGATAAAAAACGTGCCATTAATATAAATAATTTTATAAATTATATAAATAATCTTTAAATTTAAAAAATGGGTTTTAATTCATGTACTATAACAGACTAAACTTCAGAAATAAAATTGTCCAAGAAAGTATAGCTATGGATATAGCCAAGTTGAATGCTAAGGAGAGTGGGGCTTTTAGTGGTCCCTTAATTTATAGCACTTCTTTATATAGTATATTTCAGTAATCGTTTGCAATGCTTTTCTTCTTCGATTGAATAATGCGAAGATTGCTGTGTAAAAATGTGATATTCAATTAAGAGACTACTAAAAACCCTAGGACAGTCAGCAATGCATTATAAATACCGTGCTATAATTATAATTATTTTAGCGCTATAATTATAACTACCATAATTAATATTATAAACCTAGATTTCTCTCAATCAAAAATAATATTTCTTTATCATTTATCATTAACTTATACATACTGGGTGTAAACTAAATTCTGTTGCCACACTTTTAGTCATTGAAGAGCAGCAGCTAGAGTCAAAAAAGTTATGTCTGGGTATGATAAAAAGGCTATGAGCTACAAAGTACGACCGCTTACAACGCCACATGACAAAGTTAGCGTTAATATTTAAAAGACGGCAGGAGATAAGGGGAAAAGGGAAATACAAATTTCTAGAGCATCATCGATTTCGTACGAAAAGACACTTTGTAGGTATGAATGCTAAAAACTGAATATTTAAAACTTGCATTTAATTATTCGCCATTTCTTACACTGTGACATGAAGAAACGGTTATGGAATGAAATATCAACTGGTCATCACAAGATACCGTTATTTTCTATGTTCAAACATTTTTTCGTCAGCTGCAATGCATATTTAAACCCGTGCTCGAATTTTATATTGCACATTTTGTAGAATAGCAGGTGACGCGTAAGCTGCGTAAAGTTCAAACAAAGGTCCAGATGTGAATAGCAGATGACGGATTGGTGTTTGAATATCGAAAACAAAGGTATCTTGTAAAAACTATTTTTTTTTTTCCTTCTTTCGACAAGTCACAGTGTAGGAAATCGCGAATAAACAAATGCACGTTTTAAGTGTTCTGTTTATAGCATTCATACCCAACAAGGTGTCTTTTTGTACTGAATCGATAGTTCTAAAACTTTGCAATTCATTTATTTTCCCTATATCGCATTGGTTTCGAGATAGGAATGCTAACTCTGCCGTTTTCCACCAGGTGGCATTGTAAGTGGTTACATCTGGTAGCGCATAATCTCTAAACCATATGTATTCGCCACTGTTATGAATATAGATTCAGCCTTTAGCAATTAGAAGGGTGAGAAAGGACTTTAGTGGACATACTGTATATATGATAATGATAAATATACTATTCATCATACAAATTTAAGTATCTTCTGAGTGCATTTAAGAGGACAATAATAAATACCTAGAAACCATTTTACAACTCATTTCACAAGAATGAGAAGTCTCTCCTCAAAACATTATAAGGGCACACTTAACCACTAATATTTTATTTTAGTATAACTAGAATAAAGACATTTTTTAGTATAATTTATTCAATTTCTTTCGAGATACTTTCCTATTATTTTACATGATACTAAAATTAAAGTGCAAAAGCAAACAAGTTTTACATTTAGGCCCTGATTTTGGATTAGGCGCTTTATGCCCGAGCCTAGGGTCCACTAACTTTTATACTTCCTCTAATACTTCTTATAACAAAATATGATTTCCAGTATAATTTTCTTTTTTTAACTTCTGCCTTAATTTAAAAGTTTTTTTTTTCTTCGACACCCATTCTTTTTTTTTTTTTTTTTAATAATCATTGCAAAATTTTGTATTATATAAAACTGTTTTAAATTATTATAACCATTTATGGAACTTAGTTGGTTTAATTTAAAAGAAATCAATTTGTAAAAGATAGCCAGCTGAAGGAGTTTTGTGAAAGATTCGATTTTAAGGTGGAAAAATTTGTGGAGGGACCTAATTTATATTAAAAAGATGTCTAGATTATGTTTCAGTTCCAGGGGTCCATCCAGAGTAAATTTAATGGCGATTTATGGTACCTTCTGAAAACAAATTTTCAGAAAATCAGCATTTTAACAAAATCTGCTTCAACCTTTATCCGTAAGAGCCATTAGCGTCATATTTTCCCTCCATTATTTAACGGGGAAGGTATCACTTTTACCGAAACACGAATTAAGAACTCTTTTAAACAGACCCTTAAACTGAGTTGTGCTTACAATCTAGAATTTATAAATCAAGTTTATTTGTAGCTTCTACTACAAATAAACTCATCCACATTGAATTTCTTATATTGGAAATAACTCGTCTGACACACACGTTCAGATGTACTTATGATTAAATACATATTTATACTTATTGACTTTGTAATTTTTCTGAATATTAAGGGTATGTCTAATCTATTAAAGGCAATATTTTTCGAAAAGATTAAATTTATAAATTAAAAACATAAGAGATTTTAATAAATCGTATAATGTATTAACGAAATTAACCTTCAAAAGTATTTCAGACCCATAATAGCAGTCTTTTTTTCTTTAGCAAAAATTTAAAATAATACCATTTTCATCTGATGAAGAAAATTGTCTTTAATCCCTAATTTTATCGCAAAATAACACATTTACATACAATCGAAAACTGTTTTTATGATCCTATATACATACGCCTTATCATAAAAGAACTAGGATTTAAAGTTCTAAATAGAAAGCTTTACTAAAAGATAGCATACATATTTCTTGTAAAATTTCCGAAACGGTTCTTTAGAATTATTTTTCTCCCTTTTGAATAATTCAAATCTGTTTCTACTTTAAGTTTTCTGATGATATGTTAGTAAATTGGATTTTATTATTTAAATAATATGCATACATAGTTTTAAATTCTTAGATAAAAATTTTAAGCTTTTAGAAGTTAGTACTTCTTTCCACAGCTGCTTTAACATTTCTAATTTAATTAATTTATGCAAATCAGTCGATGTAAATTTACTTACTTTCATATGCTGTTATGCGATGTAACTTTTGCCTTTTTAACACGTTGACTATTAAATAAAAAATAAATCTTTGTGAAATTCAGAAAATAATTTTTTTAGCTACTAAATAACCAAACATTATTTAAAATAAATGTGGCTGCAACAATGTATTTTTTTAATATTTTATAAGCTGTGGGGGTTTCATACTATTTGATATATGTATTTCTGAAATGCTTGACACAAATGGAGAAGTATCAAATTATTACAGCATGTTTCTATAGATATTTTTTGTGAAATATTCTGAGTTGTGTATAATTATACATCAAATTTTAGATAAAACTTTGTTTCCCCTCTTAAGTAAAAAACATTCACCCAATCAAAAACTAAATCAATCCATACAATATTTTCGATCACTGATGGTGATAACTACAACACTTATTTTACAAAACAGTTGAATAACAAAGGAATTAAAACCTGTAAATAAAAAAATCAAGTACAATTATCAATTATGAATAAGTGCATCTTATTCACAAACAAAAATCATCTAAACAGCAATCTTCAAGCTATAATATTTCTCGATATAATTGGCATATGAGTAAAAATGTGATATCAAACTAGTCACAATTTCACAATCTCTTCTTTAACAACAAAATTAAGTCTAGTTTTTGAGAAATTTCGAGCTAAAGACTCTTCAAATGGTAATATCAGCTTGTTTTTATCCACAATATCCATGCAAAGAATATATTTCATTTCATTAATAAATCTTTATTCTTTCAGAAAATCATCAAACTGAAAATTTTCTAGTTTATTCGAAACAATAATAATTTTACGACATAATTTAGTCCGTATATATTAAATAAAGAGCTAATGGTATATGTTAATTTTCTAATTTTAATAGTCATTTGCAGCTGCCATACCATTCTTAATAAAATGTCTTTTATTTCATATGATTTTGATATCAGTTTTGTTCTTTTTGAAATTAAAATATTCGATCCTAAATATATTGTTCATGATATTTTGTTAAGGATAATTTTATTTCCGCACTTAACAAAAAATAAAACTTAGTAATAAAAACTAAAAAAGTATATTTCAAAACTTTTTGCATACTTTATATAAAAATAAAACTATATGTTTAATACAAAAGGAAAAAATATCTAATACAGAGCTGCCAACCAAATCCGGTAAATTGTTAGTAACGCCCCTTTTCCTACACCACTTAATTTTTAAAGTAATTCTCTTCAAATGTATTTATGATGAAGGAAGAAAACAAATGCTCTAAAAATTAAGTGGTGTAGAAAAATGGGCGGTACTAACAATTTGCCGGATTATGTTGGCAGCTCTGCGAATAATAATTTGTAGATGGAATTTTATATTTATTTATACGTCAATATGAACAATAAAGTCACGTTGGAAATTTACGAATACAAAACACCTCCCTTTATACAGCATTCCCTACGTATAGTAATAATATACACGCATTAATCAGTCGATGTTCGCGCATGTATATTCATGCAAAATTTCGTGCAGTATAAATCAAATTCAGTAACTTTAATTACATTAAAAATTATTGATATAAGTCAAATTATTTAAAAAATAAATATATCTTTAAATATTATCAGATAGTAAAAAAAAACAAAAAAAAAACAAAAAAAAAAAAAAACAGCGATGATTGTCTTTTTTTTCGCTTGCTGTTCTTCTACGACTTAATCTAACCACGTCATTGTTCAGTTAACATTTCTATACAGGATACCAAAAGAAAAATTTTAAGTAACTGTATTGTTGAAAAAGATGGAATGTCATAAATGTGTTGGATATCAGAATGTATCCCGTTTTGCCTTCTTTTAAAACCACTCTATAGATGTTTTAGAAATTTGTAAAACAATAAAGAAAGTTGTAATAAATGAATTTAAAACAATATAAGTATGCAATGGGATTTAAAGAAATCTCCCACACTTCCATGTGTATAATAATAAAAAATTTCAATACTTTTTGATAGATATATAATTCAAATCTATATTTATCAAGGTTACTAATTCTGCATAAACTAACAGCTGTGAAATAAGGAGTGGACAACATACATAAAAAATAAAATTTGAACATTAATAGATAATTTATGAATTATAATACTATATTTTGTAAGTAAAGTTTCTAAAAAGTCATCATTGTTAATGCAGTGAGAATCCACAAACACATTCCAAAATTAAGCCATGTAAATAATTTTTATTTTGCCATAACTTTAAAGTTCGTACAATGTTAAAGAGTATTTTTTTTAAAATAGAAATAATGTGAACCGAAATGAGCATATATAATTGCGACCATGTTTAAGTATATTCAGAGTGAATATCAGACAGACATGAGAATAAGTGCGAGAAAAAAAAAAAAAAAAAAAAAAAAAAAAACAAGATCTTCACTTTAACCCATTATCTCCCGCATTATGAAACAGACAAAAAATGTATTTGAAACAAATTTTAAGTTTCTTATGTGCAGTAAAAATTATGCATATCACTTCACCACAGTAATTAATGATGGTATCGGGAGGCGGTACTTCAGTATATCACTTGTACAGTCGGGGGAAAAGAAAATGCAACACTCAACGTAACTTCGTTGCTAATCGATGCAGAAAAATGTAATAGGTATCCTTCGACAGGGAATTGTGAGTAGTTTCAGAAAATGAACTGAAATTTTGAATTGGGGGTTGTATACATATTAAAAAGGCGCACCAACTTTGATTTTTTTTCAATGGTAATGCCCCATTTTTATTTTATATTTAAATTTTATATTTTATATTTGGATTTTGTCTTTTTGACATTAAGATCCGCCTACCGGCGTTATTCTCTCAAAATAAAATATTTCAGAACAAATTTTCTGTATTCACAATTATATTACAAATGGATATACATTATAATTATATTCTTTCTAATCAATATATTTCTATACATAGTATATTTTATTGCGAAAATATGAACACTGGGTTACACACTTAAGAAATAAGTAACACACAAATTACCAAAGAAACGCCCACTAACAGAGTTACAGATTTTGAAATGACGCGAATCTACGTCAGCAGTCACGAAAGGGTTAAATCGAATATGAAGTCAAAATTGGGTGTTGCTATTGAAAAATCAAAGTTGGCGCTCATTTCAATATGTAGATGACCCCTTATTCAAAATTCGACGCCATTTTCAGAAATTGCATTTAATTCCCTGTTGAATTATGTCTATTAGATGTTCCTGCGTCAATTAATAACGAAATTACAGCGGGTGTTGCATTTTTTTTCCGAATGTATATAGAGGTCAAAAAAGATATTTGGACCTTAGAAAAGTGTAAAAAATATTTACTTTTCATGTTCCTTATATTTTTTTTAATACTGATGGGAGATTCTTGGAGTAATATTGGAATTAATTATAACACACCTGAAGATCGTGAAAAATGCCAAGCAAAAACAGCGAGAGCGCTCTATAAAATCCTTCCTTGAATGAAAATGGCTACATGTAGCATCTAATGCCTCGTAGGGAGATTAAAGTGAGGTATATACGTTCTATTGTTATAAATATTTTTTTCACATTTCTTCCATAGATTCAATTTATACACTTTTTATCTAATGGTACTTTAAAGTAATGTCGATAGATAAAAGGTTAAAAAGTGGTAAGATTTTTAAAAAAAGACTTCCCCAGATAATTTATATAAAAAAGGGAAAGTTTTAAGGTAGGCTTCCATAAATTAAAATTTTCTAATGTTGTTCTAATTGTCTCAAATGAATTGTGATAAGTAAGTTCAATTTAAGATAAAGTCAGAAATAAATTAAGAAAATTATTTGATTAGTGTTGTAATACAACTATGACAGAACAAAATTTAAGTATAGCATAATTTTAGTATAGAATATAAATAACTTTTTATAATTAACATGGAATCTTGAATAATTCGCTGCTTTATATTAAAACTTGTATTATTCCATAAAAATGTTATAATATTAACTAAATAATACGTTATACAACATTTTTCTAACATACTGCAACAATTAAAAATACAAATTTTTAAAAATTGCATAAATTAAGTATGCATTTTAAACAAATTTTATGTATTCACAATTATATCACAAATGGATATACATTATAATTATATTCTTTCTAATCAATACATTTCTATACATAGTATATTTTATTGCAAAAATATGAACACTGGGTTACACACTTAAGAAATATGTAACACACAAATTACCAAAGAAACGCCCACTGACAGAGTTACAGATTTTGAAATGACGTGAATCTACGTCAGCAGTCACGAAAGGGTTAAATCGAATATGAAGTCAAAATTGGGTGTTGCTATTGAAAAATCAAAGTTGGCACTTATTTCAATATGTAGATGACCCCTTATTCAAAATTCGACGCCATTTTCAGAAATTGCATTTAATTTCCTGTTGAATTATGTCTATTAGATGTTCCTGCGTCAATTAATAATGAAATTACAGCGGGTGTTGCATTTTTTTTCCCGAATGTGTAGTCAAAAAAGATATTTGGACCTTAGAAAAGTGTAAAAAATATTTACTTTTTATGTTCCTTATATTTTTTTAATACTGATGGGAGATTCTTGAAGTAATATTGGAATTAATTATAACACACCTGAAGATCGTGAAAAATGCCAAGCAAAAACAGCGAGAGCGCTCTATAAAATCCTTCCTTGGATGAAAATGGCTACATGTAGCATCTAATGCCTCGTAGGGAGATTAAAGTGAGGTATATACGTTCTATTGTTATAAATATTTTTTTCACATTTCTTCCATAGATTCAATTTATACACTTTTTATCTAATGGTACTTTAAAGTAATGTCGATAGATAAAAGGTTAAAAAGTGGTAAGATTTTTAAAAAAAGACTTCCCCAGATATTATATATAAAAAAGGGAAAGTTTTAAGGTAGGCTTCCATAAATTAAAATTTTCTAATGTTGTTCTAATTGTCTCAAATGAATTGTGATAAGTAAATTCAATTTAAGATAAAGTCAGAAATAAATTAAGAAAATTATTTGAATAGTGTTGTAATACAACTGTGACAGAACAAAATTTAAGTATAGCGTAATTTTATTATAGAATATAAATAACTTTTTATAATTAACATGGAATCTTGAATAATTCGCTGCTTTATATTAAAACTTGCATTATTCCATAAAAATGTTATAATATTAACTAAATAATACGTTATACAACATTTTTCTAACATACTGCAACAATTAAAAATACAAATTTTTAAAAATTGCATAAATTAAGTATGCATTTTAAACAAATTTTATGTATTCACAATTATATCACAAATGGATATACATTATAATTATATTCTTTCTAATCAATACATTTCTATACATAGTATATTTTATTGCAAAAATATGAACACTGGGTTACACACTTAAGAAATATGTAACACACAAATTACCAAAGAAACGCCCACTGACAGATTTACAGATTTTGAAATGACGTGAATCTACGTCAGCAGTCACGAAAGGGTTAAATCGAATATGAAGTTAAAATTGGGTGTTGCTATTGAAAAATCAAAGTTGGTGCTCATTTCAATATGTAGATGACCCCTTATTCAAAATTCGACGCCATTTTCAGAAATTGCATTTAATTTCCTGTTAAATTATGTCTATTAGATGTTCCTGCGTCAATTAATAACGAAATTACAGCGGGTGTTGCATTTTTTTTTTTTCGAATGTATAGTCAAAAAAGATACTTGGACCTTAGAAAAGTGTAAAAAATATTTACTTTTTATGTTCCTTATATTTTTTTTAATACTGATGGGAGATTCTTGGAGTAATATTGGATTTAATTATAACACACCTGAAGATCGTGAAAAATGCCAAGCAAAAACAGCGAGAGCGCTCTATAAAATCTTTCCTTGAATGAAAATGGCTACATGTAGCATCTAATGCCTCGTAGGGAGATTAAAGTGAGGTATATACGTTCTATTGTTATAAATATTTTTTTCACATTTCTTCCATAGATTCAATTTATAGACTTTTTATCTAATGGTACTTTAAAGTAATGTCGATAGATAAAGGGTTAAAAAGTGGTAAGATTTTTAAAAAAAGACTTCCCCAGATATTGTATATAAAAAAGGGAAAGTTTTAAGGTAGGCTTCCATCAATTAAAATATTCTAATGTTGTTCTAATTGTCTCAAATGAATTGTGATAAGTAAATTCAATTTAAGATAAAGTCAGAAATAAATTAAGAAAATTATTTGAATAGTGTTGTAATACAACTGTGACAGAACAAAATTTAAGTATAGCGTAATTTTAGTATAGAATATAAATAACTTTTTATAATTAACATGGAATCTTGAATAATTCGCTGCTTTATATTAAAACTTGCATTATTCCATAAAAATGTTATAATATTAACTAAATAATACGTTATACAACATTTTTCTAACATACTGCAACAATTAAAAATACAAATTTTTAAAAATTGCATAAATTAAGTATGCATTTTAAACAAATTTTCTGTATTCACAATTATATCACAAATGGATATACATTATAATTATATTCTTTCCAATCAATATATTTCTATACATAGTATATTTTATTGCAAAAATATGAACACTGGGTTACACACTTAAGAAATATGTAACACACAAATTACCAAGAAGCGCCCACTGACAGAGTTACAGATTTTGAAATGACGCGAGTCTACGTCAGCAGTCACGAAAGGGTTAAATCGAATATGAAGTCAAAATTGGGTGTTGCTATTGAAAAATCAAAGTTGGCGCTCATTTCAATATGTAGATGACCCCTTATTCAAAATTCGACGGCATTTTCAGAAATTGCATTTAATTTCCTGTTGAATTATGTCTATTAGATGTTCCTGCGTCAATTAATAACGAAATTACAGCGGGTGTTGCATTTTTTTTCCGAATGTATATAGAGGTCAAAAAAGATATTTGGACCTTAGAAAAGTGTAAAAAATATTTACTTTTTATGTTCCTTATATTTTTTTAATACTGATGGGAGATTCTTGGAGTAATATTGGAATTAATTATAACACACCTGAAGATCGTGAAAAATGCCAAGCAAAAACAGCGAGAGCGCTCTATAAAATCCTTCCTTGAATGAAAATGGCTACATGTAGCATCTAATGCCTCGTAGGGAGATTAAAGTGAGGTATATACGTTCTATTGTTATAAATATTTTTTTCACATTTCTTCCATAGATTCAATTTATACACTTTTTATCTAATGGTACTTTAAAGTAATGTCGATAGATAAAAGGTTAAAAAGTGGTAAGATTTTTAAAAAAATGACTTCCCCAGATATTGTATATAAAAAAAGGAAAGTTTTAAGGTAGGCTTCCATAAATTAAAATTTTCTAATGTTGTTCTAATTGTCTCAATTGAATTGTGATAAGTAAATTCAACTTAAGAAAAAGTCAGCAATAAATTAAAAAAATTATTTGAATAGTGTTGTAATACAACTGTGACAGAACAAAATTTAAGTATAGCGTAATTTTAGTATAGAATATAAATAACTTTTTATAATTAACATGGAATCTTGAATAATTCGCTGCTTTATATTAAAACTTGCATTATTCCATAAAAATGTTATAATATTAACTAAATAATACGTTATACAACATTTTTCTAACATACTGCAACAATTAAAAATACAAATTTTTAAAAATTGCATAAATTAAGTATGCATTTTAAACAAATTTTCTGTATTCACAATTATATCACAAATGGATATACATTATAATTATATTCTTTCTAATCAATATATTTCTATACATAGTATATTTTATTGCAAAAATATGAACACTGGGTTACACACTTAAGAAATATGTAACACACAAATTAAGTATGCATTTTAAACAAATTTTCTGTATTCACAATTATATCACAAATGGATAGAAACCAAAGAAACGCCCACTGACAGAGTTACAGATTTTGAAATGACGCGAATCTACGTCAGCAGTCACGAAAGGGTTAAATCGAATATGAAGTCAAAATTGGGTGTTGCTATTGAAAAATCAAAGTTGGCGCTCATTTCAATATGTAGATGACCCCTTATTCAAAATTCGACGCCATTTTCAGAAATTGCATTTAATTCCCTGTTGAATTATGTCTATTAGATGTTCCTGCGTCAATTAATAACGAAATTACAGCGGGTGTTGCATTTTTTTTCCGAATGTATATAGAGGTCAAAAAAGATATTTGGACCTTAGAAAAGTGTAAAAAATATTTACTTTTTATGTTCCTTATATTTTTTTTAATACTGATGGGAGATTCTTGGAGTAATATTGGAATTAATTATAACACACCTGAAGATCGTGAAAAATGCCAAGCAAAAACAGCGAGAGCGCTCTATAAAATCCTTCCTTGAATGAAAATGGCTACATGTAGCACCTAATGCCTCGTAGGGAGATTAAAGTGAGGTATATACGTTCTATTGTTATAAATATTTTTTTCACATTTCTTCCATAGATTCAATTTATACACTTTTTATCTAATGGTACTTTAAAGTAATGTCGATAGATAAAAGGTTAAAAAGTGGTAAGATTTTTAAAAAAATGACTTCTCCAGATATCTTATATATATTATAAATGTGAATGTCCGTTTATTTGACTGAGTTTCACGCTAAAACTGCTCGATGGATTTCGATAAAATTTGTTATGGAGATAGCTTATACCCTAACTTAAAAAGTTGGCTACCTTTTATTCCGAAAAAAAAAAATTGTTTTTGCGATTTTTATGCATAAAATAGCAATATTGTAAGCTAATAATAGCAAAAAATTAGCCATTTAAATTTATCCATAATTTAATTGTTGCCATAAAAAAAAAAAAAATAATAATAATTTATTTTTTTCAACAGGAAAATAAATACATTTATCTAAACGTGAACGATAAAAAATTATAAAAAAAAATTATGCATCTCACAAAAGTTGACGTCATTCTTAATTAAAAATTTCTTTTACACATTGATAAAGTGCTAATACGCAAGCGAAGTGATGACGTCACTGGCCGTTCATGGATGCAAGAAAAATATTTCCTATGTTAAACGTCCATTGGATTTTTTGTAAAAAATTATTAAAAATCGAGGAAAATTATTTCCCGATTTTAATCCCCATATTTAGGTATAGGTATGTATTAATTATCATGTTCATGCGTTAGATTAAGTTATTTTTGTTGTAAAATTGACAAAATTTGAATTTTTAATTTCAAAACTCTAGGGGGAAAAATGGAAAATTTCCATATTCGATTGAAAACACAAACATTTCATTTCAAAAGATGATATTTACACAATAAATATCCAACTAATATACTAATTAAAAGGAAAATGATAAATATTCTATCATAATTTGAAGTAAAATTTGCTTTCAAATGTGTAATTAAAGTATCTGATATAACATACTAATATGTTGCAGCGGAATAGATTTGATATCGGTCATCCTTAGCAGAAAAAAAAAAATATATCGACAAATTATTTGGCGAACATAATTTAATTCCTTTCAAAAATCATGGTTATTTTAACAACTTATTGAATAATATGAAACAATATTTCGTACAATGCATATTACGAAAATATACATCTGGCATGCATATTTTCGTATTACGTTTTTGATCACCAAATACAATAAGCGCCAAGAACGACAGATTTTTGAAATTTAAAATTAAAATTTTGTCAATTTGACAGCAAAATAACTCAATCTAACACATGCACATGATAACTGATCTATACTAATATTATAAATGCGTAAGTTTGGATGGATGTTTGTTACTCAATCACGCCACAACGGCTAAACGGATCTGGATGAAATTTTGTACAGAGATAGATAATAGTCTGGAATAAGACATAGGCTTCTATTTATACCGGAAAAAATGTAAATTTTTAATTAATCTTCCATATAATATAAATATTTCTTCTATAATAAAACTTTAAAATAATTTATTTTAATTTTTAATTGTTGCCAAAGAATATTTCACGCGAATAATAATAAAAAAGAAACAATAAATATTAAATTTGCTTAGGCACATGACAACATAACGTCATTATCAAAATTAAATAATAAGAAAATGAAAGCTAATTCAGATCTGTATTAAAGAGCTTTATTAGTTGATAATCCTGGGTATATTTTTAGTTTTAATACTGATGTATATAGGCCTTTTTTCGCCAAGGACTCTATTTTTGTGACAGCAACCTTAAGCCAAGTAGTCCATAAAAAATATAAACAAATCTGTACATATAAAAGAGTAAACTCACTGATTCACTGACTCAACACTGCCATGACGATTCTGTGGGAAAGAGGGTCACACATTTTAGTGACCAGGTTAGCTTTCGGAGCCTGACCCCCATCTAAGACGGAATATTGCAAAATACCCTCCCCCCCCTGTCTCCCTTGGGGGGCAGAAGGCTTAACTCGGCTCCAAATTACTTAACGGTGAAGAAATTGCAGATGGAAAGACCAGACTTGAGTACAAAAAAATTACTTTCTGCGATTTTGGAATTTTGGATTTTTAAGGGGGGGGGGGGGGAGGGAAGGGAAAAGGTTTTGGAAGAAGGGTACTCAACACACGAGGAAATCGAACTGAACACACACTACAAAGGGATTTTATGAAATTCCACCCTACCGCCCTTTGGAGAATGGGGGGCAAAAACATGTATTCATGCGTAACGCTGCACTAAATTATCTAATGTTGGACATTTTTTATGTAAGGGACGATTATATGTATCTAACTCATAGTATGAAGAGATTTTGCGAAATTCCCTCCTTTAAGAACGGGAGGAGAGATTTAAAAAAAAAAAAGTTTTAAAGCATAACTCAGCTTTAAATAATTTCATGATCTCAATTTTTTGATGTGTCGGTTAGGTATGTGTATGCAACATGCAATATAAAGTAATTTTGGAAATTTACCCCCCCCCCCTCCTCTTGTGGCGGGCGGGGCAAAAACCACATTTTGAAGCTTAAATCCGTCCAAATTACCTAAGAATGGCGAATTTTGGTGTGTGGGTGTTAATTAAGTGTGCGAAATATGCACTTTGATGAGATTTTGTAAAACTTTCAACTGTAACCGCGAGGGAAGGGGAGTAAGAAACAGGTAAGGGACTGCCGAAGGCATTGGGCAACTTAAAATTAATATTGACGGATTTCATTTTTTTTTTTTTTTTTTTTTTTTTTTTTTTAAGATATTTTATTATTATTAATGATATGCTGTTTTGGGGATTCATTTCAATATAATGACCAGCGAAGCGGGCAAAGCCTGCTAGTTGTATATAAAAAAAGGAAAGTTTTAAGGTAGGCTTCCATAAATTAAAATTTTCTAATGTTGTTCTAATTGTCTCAATTGAATTGTGATAAGTAAATTCGACTTAAGATAAAGTCAGAAATAAATTAAGAAAATTATTTGAATAGTGTTGTAATACAACTGTGACAGAACAAAATTTAAGTATAGCGTAATTTTAGTATAGAATATAAATAACCTTTTTATAATTAACATGGAATCTTGAATAATTCGCTGCTTTATATTAAAACTTGCATTATTCCATAAAAATGTTATAATATTAACTAAATAACACGTTATACAACATTTTTCTAACATACTGCAACAATTAAAAATACAAATTTTTAAAAATTGCATAAATTAAGTATGCATTTTAAAACCTAAATTTGTATAACCATTCCAATTCATTTTGTTTTCTATATTCAATAGAAGAAACTGTTGTATTTTTCGACTTCCGGACTTACACGCTTTCAAATGTTCAAAACACGATTTCTCTATGTTTATAAAATGTCTGTCTCTGTTTGTGATAAAATTTTGTGGCAGCTGTATCTCAATAAATAATGCACAACATTTCATAGGCATTTATATAAAGTTGCACGTTGATATAAATTCATATCTGTCAACTGTTAGAGCAAATAGGATGGTTGATAGGTGCTCTCCAGGGCGTGTAAGTTTATCAATATGAATATTTTTCAAGAAAACTCGTTAATACCTTTAAAACAAAAAGTTGAACCATGAATTGGTGATAATTTAAAACAAAATTACCCTGCTCTGCATGGAAATTGCCCCCAACACCATTTTTGAAAATTCTTGTGTAAAATGACCTTCTGAATCCGAATATGACGCCCATTTTCCCAAATCCCCTACCGTTTTTTAGGGACAGCCTCCTATTTTTATCACTAATTGGTAATTTCACGGCTATAAATTTGATTTTTAGGGTTGAAAAGTATTATTTTAACAGCTAATTATCTTCTGAGTTGGAAAATTCTAAAACATGAACATTTGCGGCAAGGGGAAAATTTAGTGGGGGATTTGCCACTGACATTATGTATTATATTTCTTATATTTTTTTAATTATTACTGTTATTTATTAAACATTATATATTTTTTGTTTTTAATTGTTAAATTAGTTCTTTGTCATTCTCTAAATCAAATTCATGGCCATAAAATTCCAAACAGTAGTAAAATTGGGGTAGGGGGTGGTGTCCCGAGAAAACGAAGGGTGACTGGGAAAAATTGGAGTCATATTTGGATTCAGGAGGTCATTTTAAATAAGAATCAGCAAGAATGATATCAGGGCTCTATTTTTTTTTTTTTTAACAGCGCAGTGTTATCGAGCTTTAACAATAGAAATCCTAACGTAATGCATTTTCTCAGACGTTGTCTGTAGGTCCCAAAGTTAGATTTCTTTTGACATTTAGTGTTATAATTCTGAGATGAAAATACTCTGCTTTCATCATGAAAAATAATGTTAATAAATAATAATTTTAATAAATATTTTGCATTGTATGAATTTGTATAGAAAATTACAGAAGAAGTTTTGTGATAGCTACAACATATTTGTTTCTACTTGACGTTATTTGTTTCACTAATTATCATTATTTCAAACGCAAAGGAATTTTTACAGAAATTTGAACTATTGAAACAACTTAAAAAAAGAAAAAAAAAAGATATGAAATGAAACTGTAAATTGCGCCTGAAAGTTACACTTTCAGGCACAATTTACAGTCCATTTAATTTACAGTTTATTTCATTTCTTTCGCCAAACAACCTATAACACTACCGTTAATCATAACTTTTGAAGTCGGTGCAAAATTAAATAAAATTTAATTAGTTTTTAAAGGTTTGTTTTTAGATCGGTAGCAACAAAAGCTGTTGTCTCGAATGATCCATTTTCATGTTTCCTTTATTATTTTATCACTGTATACAATTGGTCCATTAGTAGCATCTACATAGAGCAGTGAACATTCTTCACAATGCGGTATTTATGTTTATACGAAGTTAGAGTTTCCTTTGCAAATTTGGTATAACTTTGATAACTATCATCCTTGGTGGCTTTTGGATTTGACGATCAAAACGTAATGCAAAAATATACACACAAGATGTATATTTTCATAATATATACTGTACGAAGTATTGCTTCAAATTCTTGATTACTCTCTTAATATATCTTATCAAAATAATCATGATATCCCAAAGAAATTAAATATGTTTGCCAGATAATTTTGCGATTTCTCTTTCACCAAGGACGTCAGATACCAGCATCTTCGCCAAATTTTGCTGCTTACGAAATCCTATTTGTTTTCTTGAATCAAAATAGTTTTCGGCTGCGTTTTCCAGGTGACAATGTGAGATGTGTATTTTGAATAGGATTTCATTTTTGTATTGAATAAAGGTATCAATTTTTATTTAATTTTGCTCCGACTTCAAAAGTTATGATTAATTGTAGTGTTATATGTTGTTTGGCGAAGGAAATTATTTTATACTTTCAGGCGCAATTTACAGTTTCATTTCATATCCATATTTTTTTTTTTTTTTTTTTTTAGTTGTTTGAATAGTTAGTGCTTTTTGGAGTCGGTTCTATTTTTTTACAAAAATATTTTAATTTTCTCTTTTTAGTGAAAACTTATTCATATAGCAGAACATTAAAGACATTCGACGGCAGTGTCACAAATCACAACTTCCAATAAAAGTGACATAACTCAAAAAATGGTTTATGTCACTAAAAAATACATGAAATGCACACAATGTGAACAAAAATGTTACATCTCCATCTAGAAAGTTATCCACTCGAAAGACAGTTGTGACAGTTTTATTCTAGTCAAGTTATTCTTCAGTTGATTTTTCTCAAATGCTGCAATTTTAAATTGTGTCACTTTTCTTGCCTTTCTCGGATATGAGCTAAAAATTCTCTATTGAATGAACATACGTTAATTTAAAAAGTCTTTAGAAATGTAAAGAACGGATAAGCTGTATTCGTAACCAAAAATTCTGTTAGGCATATATATTGAACTTTACAGTGAATACGTATCACCCGCTGCGCTGGATATTGCGCAGCGTAAAATTCAAACAAAAAGCAAATTAAATATGCAGCTGGCGGACAGAAGTTTCAACATCGATACTTACATACTGCTTTTACCAGTGTAGCTGCATGCGGTCAGTAGTTAGAGTAAGAACAGACTTTTGTGAGTATCCTGTAATTTGTTTATATCTTAATGAAATCATAATGAAACCGATCATTACGACAACAAAAAAAGTATTAAAATTAAATCATATAAGCTAACAAATTTCAACAACAACAACAATGCGAAACATATTTTGTATTGAGAACCTCTTCCTTTATGAATTCGGTTTAAAACGTCTATGCGTTAATCGACGTGACCGCTTACAATAACCATACTTTGAATTTTACATAGCATAAATGTCATCCGCTACGCTACAACATATTCAATTTCGTTCAAGTGTGCACAAAATAGGAAATTGTGAACAAACAAATGCACGTTTTAAGCGTTCTTTTTTTAGCATTAATGTCTAAACTACCTTTTCGTTATAATTCGATGGTGCTCTGCAATTTTGTAATTCGCTTTTTTTTTTCTATCTTTAACCGTTTCCGAGATAGGAACGCTAACTCCACTGTTTTTTATAAGGTGGCGCTGTAGGCGGTTGAATCGCGTAGCACATGCCCACTTTACTATACTTACATACCAATTTTATGACTATAGCTGCATCTGTTCAACAGTTAAAAGAGTTGGGACTGACTTTTTGGAGCACCCTGTATTTTCTTTTGATAATAAAGATATTACAATGCGACCTATTTTAGACAAAGACCTTTACAATAAAACAAAAAGTATCAAAATCGGACCATCCGTTCAGAAGGTATGAGCTAACAAACGAAAACAAAAACAAAAAAACATACGCTTTGAATTGAGAACCTCCTCCTTTTTGAAGTCGGTTAATTAGAGCGTCTTTTACGAAGTTATAAGCTTACAAACATCCCCAACAACACATAGCTCAAATTAAGAATACCCTCCTTTCTGAAGTTGGTTCAAAACAGCTTTGCGCTAATTGATGTCACCGCTTTCAGTAACAGTAATTTGAACCACAGAGTATACGTGTCATCCGCTAGGCTGCAAAGTGTGCAATGTAGTTCAAGTGTGCACAGTGTAGAAAATTTCGAACAAACAACTGCACGTTTTAAGCGTTCTATTTTTAGCAATAATGTCTAAAACCCGTCTTTTCGTAGTAAATCGATGATGCTCTATAACTTCGTAATTATCTTTTCTCCCATCTTGAACCGTTTTTGAGATAGGAGCGCTGATTCCGCTATTTTTCACCAGATGGCGCTTTATTTTCTTTAGATTGTAAAGATATTACAATGGGACCTACTTCAGACCAAGATCTTTACAACAAAACAAAAAGTATCAAGTAACCGTATTTTGAACTATATAGCGTATGTCTCACCAGCTACGCTACAACGTGTGCAATGTAGTTCAAGTGTGCGTAGTGTAAGAAATTGCGAACAAACAAATGCACGTTTTTAGCATTGTATTTTTAGCATCAATGTCTAAACTAACTTTTCGTACTAAATCGATGATGCTCTTCAATTTTATAATTCACTTTTCCCCCTGTCTTGAACCGTTTCCGAGATAGGAACGCTAGCATGAATGTCTAAACAATCTTTTTGTACGAACTTGATGATAAAACCCGAATAAACAACTACGTATCATCCTTTTTGCACTGAAGACAGTACGCTTTAGGCTACCGAAACGGCTGTATGATTTTCCAATATTTTTCTTTGGCATTTCTGACGTAGTTGTTTATTCGGGTTTTAATATTCCAACGCCAAGTCTCCTGTTATTATAAATTGATGATATTCTTCAACTTTGTAATTTACTTTTTTCTCTAGAACCGTTTTCGAGATAGCAACACTAATTCCGCTATTTTCCATCAGGTGGCGCTGCAAGCGGTTTAACCTTGTACTGCATGGCCTTTTTGCTATACTTACATACCATTTTTATCACTATAGCTGTAGCCGTTTAGCAGTTAAAAGAGTTGGGACTGATTTTTTTGGGCACCCTGTATTTCTTTTAGATCGTAAAGATATTACAATGGGACCTAGTTAAGACCAAGACCTTTTCAACAAAACAAAAAGTATCAAAATCGGATCATCCGTTCAGAAGTTATGATCTAACAAACATAAAAAAACATACGGTTTGAATTGAGAACCTTCCTTCCTTTTTGAAGTCGGTTGAAAAGTACGCCAATCTCACGAACGTATAAAACTTTTTGAAATTTATCATAAAGTATTTTTCCCATTGATTCTTAAAACATAACATTTAATTAAAAACATACAGTAAACAACTGTAATCAAGACGCAGATTTTAGTATCTTTATTTTCGAACAGAATTTTTCTGTAAATTCAATTACAGAATAGATTTATAAAAAAAAAATATTATACAAAAATAATGGTATGTAAAACTGCACACAATGGAAATCCTATAGAATAAAAATAACATATATTTATGCTTGCCTATGTGTTTGTATGTATTCTTTAATTCTACCGTTACGTATATAGCCTTTACAAATCTGTATACTAATATTTATAGCTATAGATACGGATAGTTACCTACTTTTAACACTTTCCATCAAAATTGAAAACTGTTTATGATTTTGGTTAGTCTGTTATTTCGCACTCTAACTCCAGTAAATATTCATGGAATTCCTTGAACCTGATATATATTATTCAGGTTCACTATGGGATGTTCCCTACTGTAAATGGAGTAAATACAAGAACTGGTTTGCGTACAGGGACACCCAAGGATTCCAAAGCATTGCGCGTTCTATGAGCGGTATTTCAAAAAACTATATTTAAATAACTTTGTACTGCACAAATCATGATGAAATTGACGTTTATTATTCATATGCATAAAAAAAAATCTATATAATGGTATGTATAAATGTATGGTTAACATTAAGATTTACAGAACCACACAAAAAAAATTGAGACACATTAAGGTTGTAATTAAATTAGTCTATCTGTCTGTTTTCTGTCAGTATGAATGTCCATCTGTCTGCCTGTAAATGATAGTCAAGTTCACTATGGCATGTTACCTGTTTAAAATGGTACAGATAGATCAGCTGGTTTGTATACAGAGACATCGAAAAGAATTGAAATGAATTGCGTTTTCTGATAGGCATTTTTATAAATCATACTTTAATAACTTTGTACTTCCCAAAAAATAAAAATAGCCATTTATTATTCACACTTAAAAAAAAGTGTTTTCTATAAAATATGGTATGTTTAGCGTCAAGATTCACATGAACTTGGCTATACTAAAATATTTAGATACATTAAAAGCTGCAATCGAAAATTTCTGCAATTCCCTTTCCGTTTGTGTTAAAGCATTTTTAACAATTAGCAACAATGTTTAAGAGTGATTACGAATTTAATCAGTCTGACTGTCTGTCTTTCTGTCATTCTGCCTGTCTGCTGTTTGATCATAGAGACAAAGTACGCTGTAGTTTAAACGATGCAACGAGTACCTTGTAACCAGTTGGAAAGTGTTAATATTTTACGCAAACCACATGATTTATCGTTCTTGTTTTACTCTACACTATGTTCTTTATCATAGACGATAATTATTATCATTGAAATATGCATTAACGTGAGAAATAAATATAGCAAAAAAAAAAAAAAAAAAAGCTCCTTACAACATTAATTTTCGGTCTATATTTTCAAATAAGCCCTTCAAATAAGATTAGCTTTCTCTTTTCAAATTACTCCATACTTAAATTATACATAAATGCACAATAATTATACATAAGTGCATCGGAACATAATGAAATTAATTTTACTTTGTACGTGCAAGAAACTGGTTTGCTTTTAAGGAAAGGGGGTTCTACAGTTCATTTATGATGCTAGTTTTTAAAGTAATTAACGAGTTTCTTCCTAAATATAATAAAAGTATTACAATTAATATGATAAAATGGAAACAATTTAATAAAACATAGCGAAATTACATGCAGGCTTGAAATGAAAGAGTTTAATTTTTGAGGTTTGTACGTTTTATTTGTGTACTTGACAGTAAATTATATTTAAACATAAATATCAAAAAAAATATTTTTTTTTTAAATGCAAGAATATTAAGATTTTATTGTCTAATGAATTTCTTTAACATAGAAACTGAAAATAAAATATTCATTATATTATGATTTTATACCGTAAAACTAAGCAAAATACTTTATTAGAAATTAAAATTTGAGGCTATATGTACATTATTCAGTATTATATTATAATATTATATAATGCTGCAATTGACGAAGCATATTAAAAAAAAAATAAACTGATTTTGTTTTTCTTTTTTTTAATAAATTTTTAATTCTTCTAATTTAAGAGGTATGGCCCAATATAGCAGAGTTCAAATTATACGCATATGAATATGTGCTTTTTTAACTGACTTCAAAAAAGAAGGAAGGTTCTCAATTCAAACCGTTTTTTTTTTTTTTAATGTTTGTTAGCTCATAACTTCTGAACGGATACTCCGATATACTTTTTGTTTTGTTGAAAAGGTCTTGGTCTGAAATAGGTCCCATTGTAATATCTTTACGATCTAAAGAAAATACAGGGTGCCCCAAAAAATCAGTCCCAACTCTTTTAACTGCTAAACGGCTGCAGCTATAGTGATAAAAATGGTATGTAAGTATAGCAAAGTGGCCATGCAGTACAAGGTTAAACCGATTGCAGCGCCACCTGGTGGAAAATAGAGAAGTTAGTGTTCCTATCTCGAAAACGGTTCTAGAGAAAAAAGTGAATCACAAAATTGAAGAGTATCATCGATTTAGCACAAAAAGATTGTTTAGACATTCATGCTAGCGTTCCTATCTCGGACACGGTTCAATACAGGGGGAAAAAGTTAATTATAAAATTGCAGAGCATCATCGATTTAGTACGAAAAGATTGTTTAAACATTGATGCTAAAATACAATGTTAAAAACGTGCATTTGTTTGTTCGCAATTTCTTACACTATGCACACTTGAGCTACATTGCACACGTTGTAGCGTAGCTGGTGAGACATATGCTATATAGTTCAAAATACGGTTACTTGATACTTTTCCTTTTGTTGTAAAGATCTTGGTCTGAAGTAGGTCCCATTGTAATATCTTTACAATCTAAAGAAAATAAAGCGCCATCTGGTGAAAAACAGTGGAATTAGCGCTCCTGTCTCAAAAACGGTTCGAGATGGGAGAAAAGTTAATTACGAAGTTATAGAGCATCATCGATTTACTAAGAAAAGACAGTTTTCCGACATTGCTAAAAATAGAACGCTTAAAACGCGCAGTAGTTTGTTCGCAATTTCCTACACTGTGCACACTTGAACTACGTTGCACACTTTGCAACGTAGCGGATGACACGTATACTCTGTGGTTCAAAGTACTGTTACTGTAAGCGATCACATCGTTAGCGCAAAGTCGTTTTGAACCAACTTCAGAAAGGATGGTGTTCTTAATTCGAGCTATGTGTTGTTGTTGGTGTTTATAAGCTTATAACTTCGTAAGAGACGCTCTAATTTACCGATTTCAAAAGAGGATTTAATTTTGCGCCGACTTCAAAAGTTATGATTAATTGTTGTGTTATAGGTTGTTCGGCGAAGGAAATTATTTTATACTTTTAGGCACAATTTACCGTTTCATTTCGTGCTTTTTTTTTTTTTTTTTTTTTTTTTAGTTGTTTGAATAGTAGTTGCTTTTTGGAGTCGGTTCTATTTTTTCACAAAAAGATTTTATTATTTCTATATTTTAGCTAAAATTTTATTTCAGATTTCGTAATTTTGACTATTTGTAACATTTCTCGCCCCACCAGTGGCCGAGTGGTTCGGCGCTCATTGCTGGTAAAAGGGAAGTGCTGGGTTCAATCACGTTCGGAATTTTCCGTATTTTTCTTCGAAATTCGCTAGGGCCCCTTAGAAAGACCCTCCGTTGAGGGCACCCCATCCTTAGGCCCAGGTTCCTAGAGTAGACAATTGGCCTTGATCCCAATACCAATACCACCATCTAATATTTAACACTCTTTGTGTTATTCTAGCATACATCATTCTACTTACAAAAGGCTGTATTTGTTTTAATTAGATATTATTACTGAATGACTGTTATTATGCTTCATTATGCCTACATTTTTAGCTTGTGGACGTTCGTGCATATTTTCTACCTGAAATAGTTGCTTCGTGCAGTATATAATAGTAATATTACAAGTTACTTATTCTTCATTTAGACATGCATTTTTCATATAAATGAATAGCTAAAAAACATAAGATTCATAAAATATATTATTTGGCTTTGGCACTTTTGACTTCGCACCACCGAAGTTTTCATATAAAAGCCTATATTTCCATTTAATGATTTTAAATTGAACTTCATTAGGGTTAACTAAATATTAAGATAGAAAACCTAGCTTTACTTCGTTGTGCCGTTTTAGATATTTCGAAACCGGGTACCCGGTCCTCATCAGAAACGTCTACTTCTGTGGTGGAAAAACTTGACACTGATTGCTCTTCTGTTGATTTCTCAGCAGCTGGCTCCAGGCTCCGTTTGGGACTACTGCGCCGCTATCATTGCATACGTCGTTATTGGTTGAAATTTCAATCGATTCACGGTACATCGCATAGTTATAACTATCATAATCGGCTAATTTAACGGTTTTGTCAAAATCTATTTTAATATTCTGTTTATTGTAGGTTTTAGCTAGAGCAGTATTATATTTTCCGGTTTTTATGTCATTCTCATGTTCTTTAATCCTAGTTTTAATTTTCCTCTTAGTAACGCCAATATATGAACCGGGTTTATTGTCTTTGTCTATAAAAGGGATTTTATAAATACCTGCAGTTTCTAAAGGGGGATGGGGTCTTATCACTTCGGATCAATTGAAAAATATTTTTGTTTGGTTTAATGGGGATATTTATATTTATTAGCTGTATTTTTAATCTTATTGGCGCTCCGCGATCGTAAGGGATGGAAGGGGTAAATTTGGGGGGTGGTTTTTGGTGACTGGGGATTTGGTCAAGGCTTTTGAATCTATTTTTAATTAATTTATTGACAATTTTGTCGGGGTATCTTGCTTTTCTTGTAAAGTTTTTGATAAGGTTTAGTTCATTTTCAAGATCTTCGGATTCATTACAAATTAAAGTTGCGCGATTGATGTATGAAAGAATGGCGTTGGTTTTGTAACGGAACGGTGTTTTGCTCTTAAAATGAATAATTTCGTTACTATTGGTGGGTTTTCGGTATACGGTGGTTCTGAAATTATTTTTATTTTTAGTGCGGGTAATTTTAACGTCAAGGAAGTTGATCTGTGAGTTATTTTCTTCTACGTAAGTAAATTGGATATTTTGATCATGGCTATTAATAATGTTAAGGATTCTATTAACGTCAACACTTTTTTCGACGACGGCGAAAACGTCATCGACGTAACGATACCAATATATAATCTGATTTTTTAAATTTTCTATGATTTGGTTTTCTAATTTCCTTAATTTAAACTCAGCGACGAAGCCTGAGATGGGCGATCCCATTGGCACGCCTTTAGTCTGTTGATATATTTTTCCGTTAAAGGTAAAGTAATTTTCTCTTAGTAAAAAATTGGTAACGGCGTTTAAAGTTCGGGCTATTTCAGGGTCCATATAGTTTTTATTAATGGCTTCGTTCACTATTTCGCAAGCTTCGTTACTATTGATGGATGGATAAAGGTTGACAACATCAAAACTTATTAGATGGTAGTTTTCTTTATTTTCAATCTCTCTTAGCTTTTTAATAAAATCTTCGGTTGATTCTAAGGAGTAAATGAGGGGGGGATAATTTTTCGGTAAATATTGGCCATGAATTTTTCTAAGGGGTAGGTGGGGGCTTCGTTTTTATTGACAACGGGTCTGAATTTAGGGGGGGGGGGTTATGATCTTTGTATCTGCCAAAAATTCTAGGGTATTTGTTGCAGGGTTTAATATTTTAGGGGAATATTGTCGGGCCATTTGCCTTCTTTAATATTTTTCCGTGTTTTTTCAATTAGTTTATTGTTTGGGTCTTTGTTGACAATATTAGTTTCTATTTCTCTAATGGTATCTTCTATTTATCCAAAATAGAATAAATTGCTTAAAAGAGTTAATATTTCTACTAGCTTTAAACCTCAACTCCGTATTAGTAACTTCCTCTCAAACTTTAAACCCGCTGCCCCCTCCCCTTTAACGTCTTGGTGTAAATCTATTGTATCCCCTGTAAAAATTGTGATTGTACATATATCGGTGAAACTGGCAGAATAGGTGAAATTAGATTAAAGGAACATAAACGAGAATATAAAAAAGGTCATTTAAGATCAAAACTCGCAATCCATTCCCTCAATAGAGATCATATTCCAGATTTTGACAACTTTAAAATTCTAGCCTCTAAGGTAAATTTATATGAATCCCGTATTTTTCTAGAGGGCGCTTTTACTAAAATGCAACATTCTGCCTTGAACGAGGCTAAAGCTATTCTTCCTGAATATATAATCTTGTTATGATGTGTTATGAATTTCTTTGTAAATGCTGTGCTTCTATGTTTGACACTGAGGACGGCTAGTGTTCTAGCCGAAACGTCTGCCGTATATTTTAATGTTTTTAATTAAAATGTATTTTTAAAGTTTTAAAATTTTTGTATTCATTATCTCATTTTAAATGTTACATTGGTTTTTTTTATACATATATGTACATAAACAAGGCAAACAACAACACCTAGAACGCCAAACTGACGTTGAACGCCAAATTAAAAAGTATTTTTTATGACTATATATATATATAGTCATAAGAAAATACTTTTTTAATAAAAGTAACATATAAATTAATAAATAAGTTTTATTCGTAATAGAACCTTATGATAAAACTTGATTTTAGTAAGAATGAAACATTTAGTTATTATTCACAAGTAAAAAAATGAAAAAGTTTTGTTTATTTTTAAAAATACTATTTTTAAAGTAATAAAACTGTAAGGCAGAAATATAATTATTGTAATAATCAAATGGATGCCATATTGTGAGAAAAGCATCAAAAGGCTACAAATATGAAATCTGTGGAACAAGTGAGTATAACCATTTTTAAATTTATAATTGAAAAGCATGCTTCTACGCTTTTACATATTAAAAGTGGTATTAATTACGTTTTCATACATTGAAAAAATGTTTTCTGATATGAAATTAAACCCACTAAAACAACAAATGTATATAGAGAGATGGGAAATAATTAAAATATATCTATTAATTACTGTAGACCTACTTAACAATATTGACTTTCATGGTAATTATGGTGCATTGTTAGTAATAATTATAATTACCTTGAGTATCGGGGACCTATGAGTTCGAAACGAATCTAACAATTCTTAAAAATGGAAAGGATTTGATGTTTTACTGCTGCTTACACAGGACTCGAAATTAACAGTGATCCGTTGATCCAAGACCACAAAAATATACAACGGACAAATAAAATATAAATTCAAGTGGTCCACTGGATCAGTGAAGCTTTTCAATTCTTTATTTTTTACTTGTCTCTAAAATTGCCCGTAAATCTGTCACAGAATAGTGCGTTATAACAATAGTAAGTCCACTTTATAATTGTCAATATCTTATATTTTCTGTAATTTTTCATTCAATTTCACTTTCATAGACTTTTTTTCACTTTTAATACTTAATATTAAATACGTGGCATTAAGCTTGTTTATTAAAGCATAAATTGTTTATTTACATACGATTTCATTTGTATTTTTTAATTAATTTACAAAAATTATCATACTTGACATATAAATTTATAAACAAACAAAATCTTAGCAAAGCAAACAGTTTAAAAAAATTAAAATATTTTTAAAAATATAATAGAATAGAAGAACGGAAAAGTCAAATTATGTACGGATGAGTGAAATCTGAAAATTACTGGTCTTGCATACCAGTAACATTATTTTCTTAATTTCTATCCTTGTTACACAAAAAGCATGCTCTAAAAGGGACATTATTTAGTAAAGAAAAAAAAAATGTCGTCGTTGTTTCTCACAAATGCATTTCTGAAAGCAAATACGCATAGAATTTCCCAAAAAGTAATATTTATTTTCTAACAGATAAATGTTTACAAGCATATCACAACATTAGCGCATTTCATCAGTAAAATGATCAATCCATCATCAACATCTTCTAATTTCATCATCAACAAAAATGACCGTTTGCAACTTTTACCAGTTTCTTCTGTATCAAAAACCTTCGTAAAGCTTCACTGACTAGTGGCTCAATTAAATTTAATGTACCATTATTGCTTTATTAGCCGATATTAACATCGCAGTGTAAAAAATTATGTTAGAGAGTACAAGTTACATAAAAAATCCAAAACGAGCTCTAATCGCATATTTTTCATTTCATTGAACTTCGATTTGTATATTTACTGTCATTGCTTACATCCAGCGCCCTCCACCGATAAGTATCTAAACTATTATTTTTTCTTTACTAAATAATTACTCTTTGAGTGAATGCCATTTGTTCAAAAGACATTAAAATATACCACATCCTTTAATTTTATTCAGAGATTGTTTATTATATATCTAGAAATACATTTAAAACAAATTTAAACTACCTAATTTTAATGAAATAGTGAGAAATGAACTAATAAATATATAATAAAGTTAAAATTTAAAAACAAATAAATAGATCTCCCATGTATATGTTATCATATTATGTAATTTTTGTTATTACCAAAATAACACATAAAATCCATATACAATTCCTACAACAAATAACAACTTTGGACAGAAGATGACTTTAATAAGAATACAATATTTAAATATTATTAAAATTAAATAATAATAATAATATATTTATATAATGTTTCATTTTATAAAAATGCAACACAAAGAAATAATACAATACTCTAATGGGAAAGGAGTATGAAAGAAAACCATAGATATATATCAAAATTATTAATATATATATATATATATAACCGCAGAATAACACACATTTTATTATTATAGATGATACAAACTACATGTAATTTCAAGAAGTTCACTCAACTTAATTTTAATAGAAAAATTCAAAGTATGTGCATACTACTGACAGTATATATATATATATATATATATCTTAAAATTGCTTTATGTTTTGTTTTTTAGAAATGAAAACAACAAAAGAAATATAATCCGGGCACAGAGAGAAAAAGGACAAGATAATTATAGAAAAGAGATTTGTTATATATATATATATATATATATATATATGTGTGTGTGTGTGTGTGTGTGTGTGTGTGTGTGACACAATTTCACACAAAATTAATTCAAATCCGCATTTATCTTTTTAGTAATATTCAATAATAAAGATAAGTTTCAATACTCTTTATGATTTAAGAAAAAAATTCCCTACTTTCTTAACACAGTAATAATGATTCAACTTATAAAAACATAACAGTTTTAAGTTTATAGCGCACTCACACTGAAACACTCAAACATAACAATACAACATGATTTACACATATATGATACATACATGAGTTAATTTGAAAAATTCAAATTTGAGTCCAAAATTTAGTAATATTTTATTCGAATGAAATTATTTATTTGAAGACAGAAGAATTTTAAAGATTCACCTCTTTTAATATATTATCTAAAAAATTCAAAATTCAAAATGAAAAAAAAGGGTAAAATTAAAAATTAATTAATAATTTATAATGAGAAACGATTTCAAAAAATTTTTGTTATTACGTACGCTTATATATTTATATATATATATATATAAGCGTACGTAATAACAAAAATTTTTTGAAATCGTTTCTCATTATTAAATTATTAATTAATTATTAATTTTACCCTTTGTTTTTCATTTTGTGTGTGTGTGTGTGTGTTAGTAATTTTGCCATTACATGCAAATGTACAAATACGACGTTCTCAAAACTTACACTCAGTCTAAAAATCTGTCTTAAAAATTTCCAGGTTCTTTAACTATTACCAATAAAGTAATCTATAAATATATCACATTATTTGCCAATAAATTCGTGCAGTTATCCATAACTCGACTTAACTTTTGTTTATCCATAACTTTTAATTTCAAAGAAGGTCCTTAAATCTATTTGTCACAAAATGTTGCAGCACATGAATAAACAAATTATTAAACACTGCTAAATATATTAAACCATATCATCGAACATTCTCTTAACACTTATTATTTAAAGAAACCTAATAAATAAATACTGTTAAATATACTGAATGAAATCGAAGAACATTCTCATAAAAATAACATTAAATCTCATTAATCTTAAGAACATAATGCTTAAAATTTAAAACTATAAGCAATCTTAAATATTTCTAACATTTGATAATTATTTAAATTTGATAATAATTTAAATAAATGTATTTTTATCAGTAAGCCGTAGTAATAGACAGCATTAATTTAAAGGAAATATCCGAATTAAAGATTGTATGAAACGATGGTACTTAAACTGTAAATAACAAATAATATGTCAGTTTAATACTTAAAAGGCGCGATAAGTTTTTTTTAAATAATTAAAAATAATAATAATGGTCTCTTATTCATAAAGAGTTTTACTCATTTTATGTTAAATTTCATGAAATTTCCATTAATTTTCTCATACTCTTTAATATACATTAAAACATACACTGACCACATATTATGTGACGACTAAACAAAAAAAAAGTGGCGATTGAATCTTTAACACATTCAGATGCGGTAAGATACAATTTATAACAACTAATTTTAATTCCCTATTGCAAAAATTAATCCTGGAAATTTTTAATAAATTTTTACTTTTTTAAGTTAGCCGTGAAAATTCATTTATTTCTTTTTATTTCTAACATTGTTCTCAGATTCTAGCGGCTGTTGCTGTTAAATGAGCGGAATTATATTAGCTCTGAAAGGGTTGTTGTTCCCTCCACATTTTCTTTTGAGAATTGCTGAACTAATTTTTCAAAAATAGCTATTAGACATAATGTAAATATATCATAAAAAAATTTTTTACGTATAAAATAGAAAGAGATCTTAAAGAAAAAATTACCGCATTTTTAATTTTCGAGAAATTTTTGGTTTCAAAAATCTATTTGTTAACCAGATTAAATTCAAGTCATAATTAATTTAATAATTAAATAACTTTGTAAGTAAACACTATAAATTGCAAAAAAACTCACAATAGTTGTTTCAGGTCAAAATAACAGCACGACCCTTCATCAGGTGAAAAACTAGTCACGCGTGCATTATTAAAGCAACAACTATCCCTTCGCGCCTGCTAAGAAATTTAAAGTGACTTCTGCATATGGATTCCTCTGAAACAACGCTTTTTAAATTTCGATGTAATGCTTCTATAAAACGAATAGAGAAGAACTAAAAGTTTAAAACTTCATTAAAAGAATGAAAAATATCCAGAAACTGATTTATAAAAAATTTTAAATATTTGGTCTCAATGCGAAACTAATGAACGTTAAAGGGTTTAAAAAAAATACACATCTCGCCCCTTTGTCTTCATGAACATGAATTTCATCAATAAGCTACGTGAAATTTGTGTATCGGTAATCGACAGAAGGGGGGGGGGGAGGATAAAAAAAAGTATTCTTTACAAATAGCTGTTATTAAACTTAAATTCAGTCAAAATGATCTTTAGTTTGGAGTAATGCTTCTATCTACCGAACAGACTAGAACTAAAAGTCCAAAAAAAAAAAAAGAAAAAATATTTTATAACTGTTAAAATAATAGTTTGATTTCCACAAAGGAAAATAAATAATAATAAAATCTTGTGCATAGTAAGTGCAATTATATGTTAAAGTTACAAATCATATGTAACATTTTATGATACAGTGGGATCCAAAGCGTTTGAGCTTTTCTTTATATTTGTGGTTGGTCCCCTAGTTGCACTCGTGGATAAATTGACAGTGAAAAATGTGAATTTATAAATGTTCTTTGTATAACTGAATTTCAAGGCCATTTCACCCAGTATTTTTTTAGAAAATAGAAAATTTGTCAAAAAAAAAAACAACTAATAATTTGATTACCGACTGTATGTGTCTGTAAATTTACGTATATCATATTTATATATCTTACAAGATAGAATTATTCATCAAGATTTTAAAATCGTGCATTAAATTTGCAGTCATATATTTGCAGTCAATTTTATTTACAATGTTATTCTACATTATTCAGAATTTTCAATAGCGATTGCTCGAAAAAGTATTTAAGTAAAATGACAATTTCTTATCCATAGTATCTATTTATTTCTAATGTCTACACCAATTCTAAAAATGTTCTTCTTTATTTTAAATATATATGTTGTTGTTGTAATATTGTCCTTGTATGTTTTCAGAGTTCTTTGTCAATTTACATAAAACTATGCAAGGAATTTCTGACTCGAATTTACCATAGAAAGTGTGCAGCAAAAACGCGTCGTTTAAACGGTAGATTGAACTGGGATCGGTAATTATAAAAGTGCCTTGGAGCACTGTTAAAAAAAATGGAAATGCAGCAAAAAATACTGAAAATGCGTTTTCCAGTCCTCATTCAACAAAATTTCAGCATTTTCGTGAAAATTTTTGTCAAACAGAAAATTGAAATATGAAAGTTAAAAGTTCTTTTGTAAATTTAATAAATGTTTCAGTACCACTGACATGAAACTTTCCAAATATCGACATTTTTAATTGGTGTTTAAAAAAATGATAGAAAGCATTTTTTTAAAAACATATAAAATATAATGGTAAAGAATAACGCAGTTATTTATTGCGTGAATTCATTAAAATTTATATGTACGTTTTATTATAACCATTAAAATTTAACATGTAAATGTTTTGTTCAAAAAAAGTTATATATAATATTCTATTAATGAATTCTCAACGGCACACTGAGAAAAATTTCTGTAACTGACATCTAGAATCTAAGTTGTGGCTCTAGAAGAAACAGTTCCATGTCATCCTTATAAATTCTAGTCCCCTTGGAAAGCGAGATCTAGAAGTTCCTATTAGAATTCTAGAGCGTTTGCCTATATTCTCGAGGGCAAAGTTATTTAAAACTCTCTGCAATGAGACTACAAGAGGCGAGTTTCAGCAACTATAATCTTGGTTTATTACCAAATTCTAGAAAATCAAGCGAGATTTCTCGCAATACAAATGATTCAGAATATTTAAAGTATTCAGAATATTGTTTCACCATCTACAAATATGTACACTAGAAATTCTCAATAATTTCGTCTATTCAGTTTATTGGCGTGCCTTATGCGCATAGCTCGGAAATATATATTTCTAGTTAAGGAATTTAGAAAATGGCCACTTATTCATTCTAGAGGAACGCGGTATATATTTTTTTCTCAGTGTAGATTATATAATAATAAATGGACAACCGACATATTTTTTTCTCAACGCGATATGTGGTTTTTCCCGAAATTTCACAGGATTGTTGTAAAAATTCAACTAGTTTTGTAAACATATTACCTCGGGTAGAATTTAATTCTAAAGCACTTTAAAATTTCTGTTTGTAACGCAGACTCTTTCTAGTGTGTGTCCTTCATGATTTTGAATAATTGTAATGTATTTTAAGAAGGTTCTTTGAATTCCTATAACGTTATTATTATTATTATTATTATTATTATTGTTATTGTAGATAAATGAATAAGTAAAAACTGGTAAATAATAAGATTCATCTTATTTGAAAATGATTAAATATATGTAACTATCAGTCTACACATATCGAATAACAATCTCACCATGAAACCATAGTGGATTGGCAGCGTAACGAGCTCGCACCCAGTTGACTGAATTAAATCTTAGCAACGGGCATGTTGTATTTTTAGTGAATGTGATCAAAATTCTCCTCATAGATTTTGAGAAGAAGGTATCGTTATACGAATTTGAAATTCGCCAACACGGAAAATGTTCATGCATAGAACATCAAACAGAAACGGATTGACTGCTAAAAGAATATGCAGGGAGCGTTATTTTGCGGTAGCTAGCTGACGAAATGCAAAAAAATTCGAACGTATTTACTGGAAATTGAATGAGAATGAAACGTTTTATATGTAAACTCATGTTTCCAAGCGATGAAAATGATTCACAGTGGCAGCACATGTATTCGCGTAAATTAGCAAAAATATGAGACACATCACGCACATTTCCAACAGCCACTCATAGTCTGGCCACCAAATTACATTCATAGAAGAGTTTTCGCTTATAAATCTCATCATTTTTATTTAACGTCTCAACGCGTCATATCTGCACCCAGATTTCTATACAGAACCGGATTATTTCGATCCCCTTTATTTGCCTTTAAATTTTACCAAGTGTTTTTGAAACGCCCGGTATACGGTTTTTACTCTCTGCAAAGTACACTCTTTAATTATTTATTTATTATTTTTGTATATTATTTAATTTTATTTGATACACTTATTTATGTCTTTGTTTCTTGTTGTTCAACAAACTCCGAATTATGTTTCAATATTCACTTGACTCGCTGAGTGATAAATTTTTATAAAAGTATTTTTAAAGGTAATATAGGGCGCTAACTGAAATTCTGCACACAGGTGCCTGACAATACTGGCGCGTCCCTGTTTATTATTCCACTTTTAGCAATATTAATAAAAAAAAAATAAAAAAAAATTGCAGCAAAATAGTTTCATATTTCGGCAATCATCGGCGATATTCTAGCGTTTGATATGGTAATCGGTCGCAAAAACGCACAAGCTATATCAAGTTAAATAATATCTTCGGGGTTTATCTAAAAAAAGTTCGAACATGAAAATGAACCCTTCTAAGAAATTCATTTTTTTTAAATGGACTTTTAATAATTACCGATGATTTTAAAATGAACCATTCACAAAAATCGGATTATTTCAAAATCTTTCTTCAAGAAAGTTCGTACGAAAAAATTATTAAATTTTATTAATCAGCTGAAAATCTTGCGAAAAAGTGCTAAAAGGATCTACCGAACCACTGGCATGTTACTTAAAATTTCGATTTTTAGATCTAATTTCTACTTATAATAATAATAATAATAATAATAATAATCATTTAGATTGATCCTACATTACAATTTTGATTTTTTAATCACACACACATATATATTATATTATATTATATTATATTATATTATATTATATATATTTTTTTTTAAATATAGAAAGGATTACACAAGCATAATATTTTTTGGCTATTTAAACATAAATATCAGTACTTCGTTTGGGGTATCTAACTCTTATTATTCTACAACCTCCTATCTTTTCATCTAATTCTCGCAGTATATTTGAAACTAGAACTTAAACTTTATATATAGTGTTTATTTTGAATTCACTATTCCAACTGTACGTTATTCTTCCTCAATTGCGAGAAATTTTAAGTACTCCCGTTTGATGTCCGAATGAGATTCGCTTTAATCATTTAAAATTGTCTAATGACGTCTATTTCCATCTCGAATAAATTTACCAAGGAAATGTATACAATGAGTAGAAATTTTAAGAAGACCATTTCTTTATATGGGAAAATCGATTAATGAAGCCAAATTTTAATTATTTTAGACTGAATATATTTAAAATTTAATAATAATGTTGTATTAGTTTTCAAAAGAAATAAATAGGAGATACTAGTTATTCTTTCCTTTATTTTTATTAAATTGATATAGATATTTAAAACTTAATCAAAATATTTGCGAAATAATATTACAATTCATATTATTCTAGTAGTAGTCAGTCTTGCTTTTACGAGATTTGGTACATAAATCCAATTAAATATTGTCAAAAAATTTTACTCGTATATATCCTAATGTCGCAATAAGATTTAGTGTTACTGCGTCAATACTATATTGTTCCTGGAGGTTACATATTGTGAAACTTGTCTGCTTTATAACAATTTTGCTTCTTTGAAAATTAAACGGAAATTTACTTCCCCTTTTACTTGTTTTCTTGCATAAATGATTAATAAAAATAGTTTTTGCAGACTTGTGAAGGGATTTTTCACATAAATAGCTTAATGTTTATAGACAGGATAGTTCTTGTTCTTCTTCTTATTTTTTTTATTATTTTACCAAAGTTTAATATAAAACAATATTTCTATAAAAACATAAGTTATAACTCTGGCAAAACTAGTTTGTTGTTTTTATAGATTAGATATTATTTTTATATTTGTATAGACTGAATTATTTAAGTCAAAATTATATTCGAAAGCCAATACGAAGAGTATACTTTAACACAATTTCACTCAATAGGTTTTATATACACAAATATCGAGTTTTTTTAGGGGAGGAGGGGGGGGGGTAATGTATTATTCGTATTCTAAAATCTCTTTGAATTACAATTTGAATAGCACCTCTTATTTTTTTATTATTATTATTAGACAGTATGTTAAATAATGAACCGAAGCTTTACGTCATATTGGTTATATCTCTATGTTACAACAGAATTAGAAAGTATATTACTAACACAGTTAAGTAATCATTGTAAATAAATTGTGATGTAAATTTTAACAATGCATTACTGATAAATTAATATTTCGTACTCTTAAAGAAATTGTTATTAAAAAAAATTATCTTATTGCAAAAAATACTATACATTTCACAACATACTGCTATCAATAAGGTTCGCGCCAGCATGGCAACACAGCGACAATTGTCGCCAAGACATAAATCAACAAATGTCCCAAAATCACATGCACGGAAGACAAATTTGTCACCTAAAATTTCAAAATACTACTCTAATTTTATACTTTTCAAGTTTTTTTTTTTTTTTCGAGCTATCCAGAAATCATAATTAGCTCAAAAGAAATTATTAATGATTTTCTATTTTTTTCCAGCAAAAAAATCTGAGAATTTAGAACTATTTAGAAATGGGACTGAAACTAAAGGCAAAACACATCTTTTACCTGGCTTAACTTTCTTCGTTGCGATAAAGTAATGTAGAAAATATTTATAACGACTCTTTCATTACTAAGATTTTCTATTTTCTATTTACCATTTAAATAAGTTCAACTTAATTACTACAATCAACTTAGCTAATACAATGTGAGTTCAACAGCAGCCAAGTAAAATTAATTTTCGAACTTAGAAAATATATCTATTTCAGGCAAATTTACGCTTTAATAAAAAAAGAGGAATTTTAAATATTTAAGAAGAATTATTCCTTAAATAAAATATACTTTTTCTCGATAAAGTAATTATCTTATTTAACCTTTTAATTAGTAAACATATATTGTCATATACTGACGACCGATCAAAATAAGATAACGTTTGTTGGCTGTTTGATACCTTAATGTTGAAAGACAGCAACAATGGCAAATGATAGTAATTTGAAGTTGTAGATGCCCTCTAAGTGACAATGAAAAACATTTTGCATCTGAGCAACCATTTGGTATATAGGGTTAAATCAAATGGCTCATATAAACAGATATACCGACAACATTATTATTGTTATTATTATTATTTATCATTTTTTAATGCCATGCGTGTTATAAATTGGAAAACAAAAACTTAAACACTTCAGTTGTTCATGTGCAGATGTTGCATGTAATGAGAAAAAATTGTTCTTTAATAAAAATAATTTATCATTATGAAAAAAAAAAAAATCTATGCTAAAATCATTAATTAAAAAGCATATGAATTCCAAAGAAATTAAAATTTACTGAGCAGGATTACATTTACTTCTAAATGGAAACCAACATTTATACTTACATCGCTTGAACTGGTATACAATATGAAAATTTAATTAGCTAAATACTTAATCTAAATAATGCGGGAGACAACAGCTGCAGAATGTACCATCAAATGGATTAGTTTTCTTTCTTTTTCTATCGCCGACGATATGCGATAATGTCATTAGAGATTTATATTTGAGAATAATTTTTAAGCCCAAAAATGAACTAATTACGAATAATTTGAGAACTATATACGTTAGTAATGTGAATACAGATTGTTTTAATATTTTGAAAAGATGACGCAGTTTACAAAATGATTATAGTTAATGTTTCTTGAACATGTTTATTATGTTAAATAAGTAACATTGCAGACTAATAATAATAATTATAGTAATAATAATAACATCCTGATCATTATTTTTATTTTACTTTTTGAGTGATACAGGCGACAATGCCTTCTTCGTGATTTTTTGGGTCATTTGTGATTGATTTGCTTTACTTGCGATTGAATTTTAAGACTTAAAACTAAAACATTAAATTCAATCGATTCGACGAAATCCCTATTTTTAAATATAATTGTAGATTTTAAGTAATAGTAAATTAAAAAAAATATATGCTCTTTATTGTTGTGTTTTAATATGACATGTATAGTTTAGAAGATATTTAAAATTTGTTACAAATTGCTTATTACGTTATTCTATATAAATATGGTTAAGCGTTTTTCTTCTGTTAAATGAATCAAACATTTTTTTTTTCTGTAGATTATATGAGACAGCATCGTTTAAGGTTTGATTCGACATCAACTTTATAGATCGCAAATAATTAATATGAATCAATAAAACGTATTGTTTCTGGAAGATTCCTCAGTTTACACAAATGTGACAAATTTTTAAAAGCACACTCATTGTCTTCACGACCGTGCTCACTATTTCTTTCATAGAAAAGTTCTGTTTTAACTAATAATTAAATATATTGACATATTTTTAATTAAAATTAAGTTGCATTTACTGTAATAAAAATGCATATTGTAAACATATTCGGATATTTATAAATATGTAATAAGTCATGTTTGTATATCCACAATTATACCTAATTATGTAAACTGTATGAGAAATGAATGTATGTACGGGGTGTCCCATAAGTTTGTAGACATTTTAAAAATTCATAAAAAAAAAAAATGAAGGAATTAGCAGAATTGAATGCGGTTTGCGGAAAAGTTATTCTCGTAAAGGGGGGGGGGGGTATTATTATTATTATTATTATTATTATTATTATTTTATTTATTTTTTTGTGAAGGAAAAAAAAAATAGTTAAAATTTTCGTCGATAGAGGACGCTGCACATACGCGTAACGAGAAATACGCAAATTAATTTCCTATAAATTGCACGGTTTAACGATTAACAGCTCATATCTTATGTGTGCATACGCAAAATTTTAATTGTGATGCTGTAGATAAAGTGTTACTGGTGAAGACGTTTCATCTGAGCTAAGAATCATCACGTCTCAACTGAAGCTGCAGCTAGAATAGTTAAGCTGTAATTTGTGGTGATGGTATACACATAATATAGGAGTTACACTCTTGTAAACATTTGTATGCAAATAAATAGAGTTATTTCTGGAAATGTGTGATTTACAGACGTACAGCGGCCAATATCGACAAAAATTATAACTTTTTTTTTTTTTTTCCCCTTTACAAAAAGAAAAACATAAATCCTCCTTTACGAGTATAACTTTTTTGCAAGTCGGGTTCAATTCTACCAGTTCTTTCAGTTTTTCTGAATTTTAAAATATCTACAATCTTGTGTAGCACCCAGTACATAAATAAAAAAAAATATATATTCATAGTCGGTCGATTGAGGTGTTGGTTGATTTAAAGATTGTTTGATTGATTAATAAAAATAAATAATAGAATTTATTTAACTCAGACATTCTGGTACGTAATTTGTAATTTTTTTAGGGTATATAGCTTGTTTGAATGTTTATCTTTAAAGTAAAAATTAATATAAACAATAGGCGTTGTTATATGCCTAAAATTAATGAAAACCCTATTTCGCATATTTCAGAAATTAAAAACGTAATTTAGCATTTATTTTCAAAGTTTTCTTCTTAAATACAAATACATATGTTATTGATTAATAGAAATGTGTTCATTTATTTAATAAGATTTATATTTCGATGTTCAAAAAATTTTCTTCGGCAAACTATAAAACTAATACTTGTGAAAATTTTTTACTCCCTTGTTTTGTTATTTATTTTTAAATAAGACATGAATAAAGTAGCTAATATGAGTTACTTTTCATACTCATTCAGTTTAAAAGATGTTAGATTTAAAACTTGGAATTATTATTTTGATAGTACCATACATTTAAAATGGTCTGACTCATTCCAAATTTTACTGGAGTATTACAATACATATTGAGATAAATTCAATACGTTTTCAGTATGGTATGATATTTTAATATCCGTTTCTTATTCCAAGCACGTACAACATTATCATAATGTATGCTAATTGCATTATTATTCCAAGCATTCTTTGGTATTCGGAGCCAAATTTGATTAAAAGTATTTGCACTTGTCTTAGCATATAATAAAAATTATTTGTGAAGGATATAGGAAAAGTAAAATATTCGCTCGCATTATTTAAACAAATATTTTATATATTAGAATTCTATAATAATTTACTTAATTAATATAAATTTAACATAAATTTAATGATATTTTAAGAAAAATATTCATATTTTATTGGAGGAACATAATTTTAATGAGAAAGTTGAATAAAATGAAACAATTTCTGTTAAAATATTAGTAAAATCTAGTCAACTTGGAAATTAACTGTAAAGAAAAGGAAATTCAGCTATTGAATTTTAAACATGCGGAAATCTTTAATAATTCTTCTAAAGAGTTTATTGCGAAATATTAGATTAAATCCTTCAAAATATTTATTTATTTATTTATTTTATTTAGTTTTACTATTCATTTAGTTTTTTTAGCATTAAAATTATGCGCATTTCCTATTACTCAAGCAAAGACGTTAAATACGTCAAAATACCTACACTGCATAAAAAAAGTAGACGGACACTTACTTGTAATACTTTAAAGCCGTTTATTTCTTTAATTAGAGATATGAGGTTAATTTCTCTAATATAATTATATTCTTGAGACATAATATATTATTTACTTTTATATAGATTCAATCCTTTTGAATTTTGTAGTGGAAAAATTCAGGAAACAAATAAGTTGCATATTTGCAGTGTAATTTTTCTTAAAAAAAGTAGACGGACACATCTTGTATCTTTAAAATAAAACGTTTTTAGTAAGAGGTTTGTCTCCCATTTGCTTTAATAAGTTCGTATACTCTGTTAGTCATCGAATCAATGAGATTCTGAATCTTTTTTTGACAGAAAATTTCCCAAATGTTTGTAAGAGCTTCTTTGAGCTGGTGAATATATTCATACTGACGTCCACCTCTTAAATTTTATGAACAAGTATAGCCCAAATGTTTTCTACAGGATTCATATCCGGACTCTTGGCTGGCCAGGGTAAAACATTGAAGTTGTTCTCATGAAACTATTTTTTAACGTTGCTAGCGGTGTGTATTGGCGCTCCATCTTCTTGGAAAATCCAGTTTTCTCCTCCAAGATCACACGCAAATGGCAAAAGCTCACTGCTTAATGTTTCAATGTAATCTTTGTGAGTCTGCTTCTTACTTAGGAACACTAAATTTGTCCTTCCACCATATCCAACAGCTAGCCACACTATCACGCCACCACCACCAACTTGCCGAGTAGAGTACACTTCGTCTTCTTTCTCCAAACTGTGCCAGTAATATTGATATCCATCTGGTCCGTCTAAATTAAATTTTTTCTCATCTGGAAAAAGCTACAGATATCCATTCTATAGTCCAAGACATATGGTTTTGAGCCCACTGTAGGTGTTCTGTCACGTGGTAATCCTTCCAGCATGGATGATGTTTTCTCTTCTTATATTGAAAGAGCTCTGAGTGCTAAATGTAGTTATAAATTGTCTGTGAAGTTACGTTAGTAATTCCTGTGCTTATTCGAACTCTGGGAATTGATGCTCCACTTTTTTTCAGCTCAGTAAAATTTTTTCTTTGGTCTCATAGCGAAAGTTTCTTTGGCCGGCCACTCTTTTTCCTTACGCCATGGCTTCAGGAGCACGTGGAAAATCGTTGATGCTACTTTTGCTTATTAGAAGTAGCCTACTAATTTCTCTGACTCCTTTATTAAAATTTTTCAGCGCTATAATCTATCCTTTCTGGTAATCAGTTAGAGGAATTCCTCGTGGCATGGCACATTCATCTCCAAGAAATTTAACTACGTAAAACCATCTTGTCAAGCACGTTAGCAATTGGTAAAATGTCAAATGTACATGTGCATGCAAAACTGGTATTCCGCAAGAAACACTCACTTAGATAATTGCAGTTTTTGACCAGTGTCCGTCTACTTAAAAAAAAAATATATATATATATATATATTGTGCAAATGTATATCTTTTCTCTTTTCTGCATTTCCCTACATTAAAGTTATAAATAATTGAATACTTTTATTTGTCTGTCAAAAATATGAAGATTGATAAGTACAAACACGTTAAAGAGTTTTAATTGACATTTCCTATTAAACAAAGACGGGGTTTTAGAAAATCGTAAAGAAGTGTCCGTCTACTTTTTTTATGCAGTGTATATGTAGTTGCATATGTAATTATAGAAATATTAAGTGGTCGTGTTTTGATATTCCAAAATGTTATTATTATTATTATTTTTTTCATTAAGTTTCCTATTCTTTAGAGAGAAATGCCCCACAGAACAATCGGTACTGTAAATTAAGGTTGTCTTGTCTTTATAAAATATGAGTTATATTAAAATACTACGTATAAGATTATTGTAAGTACGAAGTTTATAACATACAAAAAGAATTTTATAAATAATAAAACATCATGGAAAATTTGAATGGATAACATACGCGTATTCTTTTGTTATGAAGTCCTTATCGCATCATTAAAGAAAGTATTAGATCCTAACGTAAAGTGTTATTGTTCTAGCCTATATTTTTAGTCATCAATAGATTTCTAGAAGTTAAACTAAAAAGTTGAGTTCAATTTTGCGGATTTAACGTCACACTATAGCAACGCAATGTGCGATTGGCGACGTTTTGGGTTTCAACCCCCCAAAAGTACTTAAATTAAACAAAAATTCTAGTTAAAGAATTTGTAAAGGACATACATATTATATGTACACAAAAATGATTCAATTATAAATCTTATTTATGTAATGATATAACGTCTTAAAGTTGTAATCTACAGTTACTTCATTTACAGTCAGCAGAGTAAATGCATCGGTCGTTATCAAACATTTATATGAATACTGCCTTATTTCAGATCAAAACAATCTTGTAATTTACAGGCACACATATGAAAATAAGCATAAAATTACAAAATTCGGGAAAATTATGCAATGTTTATCGTTGATTGTATGTGAAAGAAATCGCTATGACAGTGTTTAGCGAATTTTGTTTCCCGTCAATGTATTTAGTATCTGTGCTTGAAAACATTTTTTTTTTTTTTTTTTTTTTTTTTTTTTTTTTTAACAGATTTTAGTTTTTCTGTAAATGAGGTTGAATCCGCATTTTTCATTCACGGCAATACTACAACAATATGAATGATTTCTTTTTGATAAAGAAAATATTGTAAGCAATGTATGAGATTTTCCAGGAAATTGTACAGCGTTTTGACACGTAGTAGTTTTACCTAATTCATAATAAATGTTGCTGAGATGTCCGAAAGTATTAGACAGTTTTAGCCCGGTTTTCAGAAAAACTACAATAAAAATTTACCTCTGCACAATAATATTTTTCTTAAAATACATCGTAAAGTTTTGGCCTTCCTTGACCATCACATGTATTTTTTTTTTTTTTTTTTAATCATAAACACAAGCTTTTTAGCGAAAGCGCATAAGAAAAGTATTACATTCTGAGATTTATAAACAGAATATAAACTATTCAACTGTAGTATTATCCGGGTTTAAGTTTCGGTTGAGGTACTGATGTTAGTATGTAGTGTTTCGGAATTCTCATAAGGGGGGGAGTGGGGGGGGGAAACATTAGTGAGATTTCCACTTTCTTCCTTCCCATAATCTAATGTGATTTTTGTTGCTTTGTATTATAAAATTATCTCATTCAAAAATAAAGTTTTTTGAATTACACTCTTTGAAAATGTCACCCTTTATCTCAAGAAGCAATGTTGTTTTTTAAATAAGTTTAAATATTCATTTTATAGAAATTGAAATTTTGAGCTTTAAGTTTTTTTAATTGTGCTGTTTTTTGATCACACTTTTTAAATATCTCACCCTTTATCTGAAGAAGCAATTTTGCTCTTTAAATAAGTTCAAATGTTCTTTTTAGAGACTAAAAATTAGAGTTTAATTTTGCATAACGAAGCATAAAAATTTAATTTAATTTTTAAAAATGTGCAATAAGATGAAATATGAAATGTACAAAAAGAGTGTAATTCAAGAAACAAAATTCAAAAACTTTATTTTTGAATGAGCTATCCTTATAATCCGAAGCAACAAAATTCCCATTTGCTTATATGGAAGGGAGAAAGAGGGAATTTGGCTATCATACCCTCTTAAAACAGTTGGCCGCGATTGCTACCGTTTAGTGACAACCCAAACCAAACTATACCTTAAAAGTTTAATTTAAAAAAAATATACATAAGTTTTGAACTAATGTTAAATAGATACCAGTGGGCCATAATACAGTTACGTAAAAATCGTAATTTTTAGACTGGAAGCTAACCATTTCACTTGTGTGATGTAGTTTGATGTACGAAATGATATGAATTTAAAAGAAAACTGCTTAATATTTTCTTACAGTTTCACTGCTTATTTCATACCTGCCAATTTACTAATTAATATTCCGTAAAATTGTTAAAAGCCGCCCATTTTTCCACACCACTTTATTTTTTGAGAAACTTTCTTCAAGTGTAATTACGATTAAAGAAGTAAAACACTCTAAAAAACAAGTCTGGTGTCAAAAAAGGGGCGGGTATTAACAAATTTACGAAATATTAATTAGTAAGTTAGCAGGTATGTTATTTGCTTGCAGTAACCTTATATTGAGAGAGAGGTGATTTTCTTTTGTAGTGTCTTTGCTGTTTTTTCGAAACAGAAGAAATTGTCATATCTTGGATATATATTGAATATTAATACTGCGATAATCGTGATTTTCACAAATGCTCCTTGAAAAAAACATTATTCAACGGATTTTCCTCATAGAACAAAAAAAGTTATCGGTATGTACGGTACACGAAGGGATAATAGTAAAATACTCACACATACATGGATTTTAACTTTAACAACTTACATTACAGCTTCAAAAGAGAAGTCTGACTCTTATGGAAGTTTGTTGAAATGTTTTATATAGACAATAAAATACTTAATTTTGCTTAATTGCAATGATGTGGTCAAACGAATTGTTTCGTGGGTAATACTTGAAACGAATTTGCAACTACTTCAACTTTTATATTATCTTATATTTTAAAGTAAATTATTAATGAACAAGGAATAAGAAAAATATTATATGTTTTAAGTAAGAGTATAATATTAAATTAATGTTATGTAATATGTTTAATAAAATACTTTTACATAATTTAAATCTAGGAATTATTATGTAAAAGAAATAAGAGATTTAATACATTATATTTACTTATGGAAAAACTCTCTAGGAAATACCACTAGGAAAGTCCATTTACCCAGCAGACTACTCATAAAATAATTCACATGCCTTACATACTTTATTTCAAAAATTATTTAGTGAAGTACATTTTCCCTATTAATATGGAAGCTGTTTTTAGTTTTTAAGCGCATTTTAATGAGCTCAGCACTCAAACTTTCAACCGTAGTAGCTTAGATTTATCATTTATTAAAGATTTTTTTCATTCGCAATTCAATATTAAGCTTTTTTTTTTTTTTTAGTTGAGGAATTTTTTACTTCTGTAACTACCCCATTTTCGTAAAACGTCAGTAGTTTTTTCATACGTACAAAAAAAAAAAAAAAAAAAAAAAAAAAAAAACTGAAAAATTAAAAAAGCAGAAAATATTAATAAATAAATAAATAAAATAAAATAAAGCTCACATGAAATCATAGATCATTCGCTGAAAAAAAAAAAAATGTATAAAAAATTGTATAAATGGTAATTCTACTTTTTTTTTTTTTTATGAAAAGTCCCTTTTTCGTGTTTAAAGAAAAACCTGTAACTTTAGGTTGCGTCCATTTTTTCATGGGATTTTCTCTATAAATTTACGAGAAATTCCTTTTTTAACGAAAGAAGGCAAATATTTTACGGAATTTCTCTGACAATTTTGGTGACAGAAAAGTCTCGTAATTTAAATGTTTATTATCATTAATATTACAATTACTATTAACACTGCAAACTTTAAACCTTATTCGAGGTATATTCAAGACAATACTTTAAAAAATATTGAAATTTCATAAAAGATCACAAAGATACTTAAAAAAGGGATATTAAAGCGCAAATAAAATTTACAATGTAAAAATATCTCATTATTTAAACATATTTTTAATTGTTTAAAAAAACCTTAAAGGTTGATCGACAATAAATACAGAAATACAGAACAAAAAAAGAAAAAAAAACACTATATCATAAAATATAAAAGTTTTAAAAATTATGGAAATTTCTTTCAATTTTATAAAAGTTATTCATAAAAAAAAAAAAAAAAAAAAAAAAAAAACGTAGAAGTCTTGCAGTATGTTAGAAAATTTTCCTTTTTCATCAAAAATGAAATAAATATTTGTACATTTAAACTAAATTTCTGTTTTCATATTAATTAGAAGGAAATGAGGAAAAGGTTATAAAACTGAGGATTTTTAAAATTTGTAATTACAAAATTTCACAATTGTGCGTACATGAATACAGTTCAACGTAAAGTTAGCGAAATACTCAGATAGATAAAAGAGTTTTCTCCTTTTTTATGATAGAATCTTCTTCTTCTTCTTCTTCTTCTTTTTTTTTTTTTTTTTTTTTTTTTTTTTGGTCTTCAAAAAACTTCTTTTGAAATTTCTCGCTACAAATTTAAATTAAACACCAGAAGAACTTATAAGATTAATCTTCTCTAAAAAGCATTATCTCTACTTAAATATGAAATATAATTTCATAATGACTGGTTTAATTTGACTTGATTGTAAGAAATATTTTGTCGATCATATTCCGTTTCCAATATTATAAAATATTCTAAATTGCGATTAAAGTAATTGGAATTTCGTCTTAGTAAATTTTATAGTGAACTTAGGCATTTAACGATAATTTAGTAAATAACAGGAAAAAAAATTTAAATAAATTATATGTGGAATTACTAGTAATTTTTTTAAGAACATAATATTCATTGTATTATCATTACTCTAAAATTTGCACGCTTTTTCTACGTACTTTTTAAATTTTCAAAAAATTTAAACCAGTTAAATGCTTTTAAAAACCTAGATATAAATATATAATTATTTTTTATTTATATATATTTAAAGATACATTTAAAGAAAAATTTTAAGAAAATGGCAATCAGAATAATTTTTAGATACTTTAAATTATAGTAAATCTGTGATTATCGTGCAAAAAAAGATATTCAACCTTAAAAAATTAAAACGTTAATTCTTTAAATGATATATTATTAGTTAATACGAGAAAATTTCAGTAAAAATAGTCATCTAATATAAAAATGGAATAATATCGTTATTATAATAAAAACAACGGATTTTCCTTTATAAGGAATATTTTTTGACATTAGATCGCGATATTCTAAATCAAATTATTCTAAATCAAATTATTGGTCAGTTGAAAAGCTTAAAAATAAAATTATGATAATTATTTTTTTATTCATACTTTTGTTTTAGAAAAAAAATATTAAGTTTTAATTTTTTCCTAAGCAAACTATCTTAGGTATTAAATTGTTAAAATTATAAATTTGATTTAAAAAATATAACAAGTAACTATTATGTACTTAAATTTTTACTACTTTAAAAAACACTTATATTTAAAATATTTCGTTAATCTTGGGATTTTTAAATATTCTTAGATATTTATTGTATTTATTTTATATGTTTAAACATCATTCATTCTAAATAACACAAAATTTAAACTAAGCATTTCATTTTTTTACAACTTTTAAAAATCTAAGTCAAACATGTTTAATTTTACGAAAAAATTTCGTTATAAAAGTTTTCTTACCGGTTAAGATCACTTCTCCTTCAAAAATATACTTTGCTAAGCTTTTAGGGATTATTATCAAGACCTAGAAGTGTCCTACATGACTTAACTACTTTGAAGGAAAATCATAAGAATGGATAATTATCGCACGAAAACATCGACCGGCGTGGAACAAGAAAGCGTGAGATGCTAAAGGAAAGGAATGAAAGACAGCCTCACACGCCAACAGCTTTTCAGCCTCTCACAGTCCCTGCTCTTGCGCCTCCCCCGGAGCATCCTCTAGATGCGAGCGCCTTCTACTATGAGTGCATACAGGAAATGTAGCTAATATCTCGCTGCACCTGGAAAAATCAAAATAACGTACACATCGGTGCAAAATTAGCCTGGTATCTGGGCAGGTGCTTTGCTTTATTTTTATTTTATTTTTTCCATTTATTGATTATTTTAATTTTAATTATTTAAAATTTGTGCATAATGTGAAAAATGGAATAAAAAATATTTTCAGTTTATGTTTTACATTTTGTAATTAATAACGGGGAAGGAAACGAAAAACATCTGTTGAATGCAATATTAAAAAAAAAAAAAGAGAGAGAAAGAAAAAGGCGAAGTAGAAATTTGTTAAATAGAATATATTATGATTTTTACTAAAAATTATACTGTTTAATATAGACATTGTTTTATATTTAAAAAAAAAAGTACATACTAAATGTGTTTTTATGAGCTGATTTAAAGTATAGGTATGTCTAAATTTTAACATAAATGTATTTTTTTTTCTTCTTCTTTCGGCAGCTTTTGATTTATTTTGCTATTTCTAAATTATTTTAAAAAAGTAAAATAAATAAAATAAAATAACTCATTCCAAATTTTAAAACAAAAATCTTTACAGATGTTTCAAAAGATGCAAATTTTTTATTCGAGTAAAAGACTTGCAAAGGGCTATAACTGTATTCAATGAATACATATGTGGTTAAATAAATAAGTATATGAACATATATTCGTATATATGCAACAGGTATTAATAGTAAACACCAGTAATGTGTAATCATACCTACCAACATTCTAATTAATGTTCCGTAATACAGTTAGTACTCGCCCCTTTTTTCACTCCACTTTTAATTTTAGAGAATTTTTCTTCAAATGTAATTGCGATTAAATAAGAACAAAAATAATCTAAAAAAAAGATTGGGGCAAAAAAAAAAGAAAGAAAAAAGAAAAAGCAGCGGGTACTAACACTATTGCGAAATATTAATGTTGGCAAGTATGTGTATAACTATTTTGCAATAAAGGATAAAATTTTAAAATTTTCTTTATTCACTTGTTGAAAATTTGCTGATTGAAAATTTTGCGACTTTCAGATTCACAGCATTGTTTTTATGATTTTAACATTTACTTTTCTTTGTTCAGATATTTTTATAAAAATAAATGCTTATAAAGCCTTTATGAATGCGAACCTCTTGAACATATGAAAATAAATATGTGCACAACACAGATCATTCAATAAATAAGCTTGTATTTTGACATGCTATTCAAAATTTTAGGAAAAGAAACATATTTATGTTTTATGTTTTTGAACAAAAATGGCTGCGAGTGTACAAAGTCTTCAGAAAATTCATAAGATTACTGATAAAGCCACAATCTTTCTATGAAGTTGGGTAAGTAATCAGCAGCCTAACATACTCCTGGAATGTTAAAGAAATTAAAATGCGCTTTAAACTAGTTTTAAAATTTCAAACAAATTTGTTTACGAATTTGTTTATAAGGTAACATTTATGCATCAAGTCAAAGAATGGGAAATATTGCAAATGAGAACACGTTTTTATCTATCTATCTATAACTATATCTATTTGTCTATATCTATATTTATCGATATATATGTGTGTGTGTGCGCTTGTGCGTGTGTGTACATATTCTAAAGATTCTTTGGTAAAAATACTGTTAAAACGTAAAAAATTATATGTAAGATGACAGACTGATAAGACTTGAAATAACAAAAATTTCAGACAAAAGACTAAATAAGAGGTAAATATAAAAGAATGTAGTTCATTACGTTCTTTGAAATTTTACGGGGTGAAATCGATACTTTGTCCTTGAATGAAAATCTAATGAAATGACTGTGGGAGTTGGATCTATATTTAAGATAGCCTTTACAGTTACTCGCAACGCAGTAATTTGTCAAACAATTGCGTACAATTCAGCAGGCTAGACGAAATAGAGCTAGTTTTATAGTGCATTTGATTCAATCTTCTATTTATCTATAGATTGTATATCAAAAAACTTAAAATAAAGAACAGTAAGCCTCACAAATAACAATTTTCAACATTCTTAGTTTAGTAGTAAAGAAATGTATTTTATTTTAGAATATCTATAATATTAATTCTTTCTCCATAAGCAGCAAATTATATTACATTTATTTCCAAGGTTCTGTGAAAAGATTCTTCCTGAATATCTAATTACTATTCTGTGCAGTTTAACATAATCTCTTTGGACAATCTGTCTCTCTGACAGCTTTATCTGTCACTATTTAATTTGAATATTTTTATCGCAGAAATAAACATGATGCCTAAAAAAAGTTTGATTCTTGGACAGAAATTAGCCTAAATAATCCTTTATTATTAAGTTCAATGACCAAGTTTTAATTATAATTTTATTTAATAACATGGAATAAGAAATGCAATAAATAAATAAATAAATAAATTTTGTAGATTTTTTTTTATAGTATCACTAAACATATAATATAGTGGTGGTTTTTACACCTTTTTTTTTCTAGATAAAATCTCCATCATCTTATTATGCTATTAGCTAATATTCAGGAAATTCTGCAACAAAGTTTTTGATACAGAGCGCTCTAAAATGTCAAATTTAATTATGGACATCCTGTATGTACTACTTTAATTTTTATTCCCTGAATGAAAGATGTATGCAGTTATAGTAATAGTTTTTTGTATTTTTTGTTTGTTTGTTCGTTCTTCAAATAGAGCTGTATTATCTTCGGGAACTTAATCATAATTCCTTATTTATGATAAAGAGAGTTTCTCTTTTACCGCTATATGATCAACTCTTTTTAGAGGAGTTAATAATATTCAGTAGCTTTTAAATGACCACTGTAATAAAGTCTCTTATAAAAAGTGACAACAAAAGGATATGTTTTTCATAGCACTATTAATATTAGAGATGCTGGTGAAATTTATGCTCTAAAACGGTTGAAACATCTCATTTTGTTGTACAATAAAGAAATTCCGCCCCCCCCCCCCCAAGAGGAGGAAAAGCATTCCAACGCACATTTTAGCTTAGAATTTTTGAAGAAAATTAAGAAGAAGCTGAGGATACATGTGTGGTTTTTATGGAATGCAGACGAAACAAGATCTGGGAACAAAAGTAAGAAACAAATTTTGCTGTAAATAATCTACGTAAAAAAGGCATTATTATTTCTTTTTTATCTTAAATAATGTAAAATTTACTGAGTGATAAATTGTATGTTGAATGATTTTTCATTACTTTATTATGTAAAACGTATTGTTTGCTAAAATATTTATGGATTTAACTTGTAATTCAATTCATATTTTATAGGGATCTATTTTTATCTTAGTGTGCAATTAATGTAACAACAAAGTATACGGATTATAAGAGTGTAAAATATTTTTGGAGATAGTAATGTTTTTATGGATAGCTTTTTTAGCTTTGAATTCTACACCAAAATAAAATAAAATAAGTTTTATTTGCATAATCAAATTAATAATGTAACGAAATATGAATGAAGATTTTTGGTATTTTGTGTTTTGCATGAATGAATACTTTTTGGTATTGTAGTAAACTGCGCGGCTGCATTAGTCAGGAAATTCTGAAAAGTATTGTCATTTGTATCGAAAAACATTACAATATAGTAATTTATAGCTATTTAAAGCAGCTGCTTTATTTTATCAAATAATTAATTAATTATTTATTTTGTTTATTAATTTTGAAATGTGTTCATATGTAAATCCTCCGGTATATACACGGTGTTCGAAAAATCATTAAATATTTTCCTATTTTAATGGAATATATGCAGAAATTATAACTTGTAGAAGTATATAAAATAAGTTAAGAAATAAAGTTTGGATTTGGAAATAAGGCCGATTGACTGCTGTAGGTCCTAGACCTGAGGTCGAGTGCCCTTCGTGGGAGTCTTACTAAGGGGTCCTTGCCCGTATTTACGCAAGTTTCCGAGAAAACCACAGAAAACTCCGAACGGCTAGGCCAACGCGCGCGACCTGGGATTGAACCCGGCACCTCACGTCTACCATCTTTAAGCGCAGAACCACTCGGCCACTGGTGGGCAGTTAAGAAATACGATTTATCAAAAGACATATAACTGATGTTATTTTTAAAATGGTTATATGTTTATCATTTCAACACGAACTCAGGGAGCAAAATCTACCATACAGAAAATTTTACTCTTTCTTGCAACAGCATTATTATGGATTGATTCATATTCCTGTACTTATATGCTGGATATGTTATTAAATAATGGAGGTTAGCCAAACTCGCCGAAATTTCCAATTTTTAAATCAGTTTTGTCCTTAGTATTTTTAACATAGAAATATTTCATATTACATTTCTACAATTAAATAATATTAAAATTGTTACAGAAAACCTCTAGTATTGAGTCTCCCGTCTAAATCGGGAGACTTAACAAAAATGGGTTACATTTAAATGGAAATTGGTCATTGCTTAAAATGGCAGACATCGTATTATACATTCAAATTAAAAAAAAATGCACTTTTAAAAATTATTTTCGATGTAAATAGCATGCTGAAAGAAGTTTATTATAAATGAAGTAATTTACTCACCTAAAGTTACTTAAAAATCTTTATTTTATATACACTGAGAAAAAAATCTGTAACTGACATCTAGAATCTAAATTGTGGCTCTAGAAAAAATAGTTCCATGTCATCCTTATAAATTCTAGTCCCCTTGGAAAGTGAGTTCCAGAAGCCCCTATTAGAAATCTAGAACTTTTGCCTATATTCTCGAGGGCAAAATTATTTAAAAATCTCTGGAAATAAATGAAAGTACAAGAGGCGGGTTTCTGCAACTATAATCTTGGTTTATTACCAAATTCTAGAAAATCAAGCGAGAATTTCTCGCAATATAAATGATTCAGAATATTTAGAGTATTCAGAATATTGTTTCACCATCTAGAAATGTGTACACTAGAAATTCTCGATAATTTCGTCTATTCAGTTTATTAACCTTATGCGCATAGCTCGAAAATCTATATTTCAATTTACGTGATTTAGAAAATGACCACTTATTCATTCTAGAGAAAGGTGGTATATATATTTTTTTTCTCAGTCTATCAATGTATGAATATATGCTTTATTTCCAAACTACGCTGCAAAAAATTACTATTTTTATGGAATCATTAAAGTTTCTCAATGCATTTCAGAACAGTATTTCAATTAGATTGACGCAAAAGTCAACCTCGTTTTGTTTTGTTTTGTTTTGTTTTATTTATTTTTTAATTTGGTCTTGTTTTGACTATCATTTCTAATTTATAGTCATAGAAAAAAAACTTCTCCACTTACCATATTTTCATCAACATATGACGCAGAGAAATTTGATAGATACCATTTGAGTCACTATTCAGAATTATTCCAAATATTTTCACACATCCATAGCCGCTAACACCTAATTAATACTCCATAGTATTGGTAGTAACCGTATTTTTTTCCCCCACCAGTCTTTTTTTAGAGTACTTTTCTTGTATTTAATTGTAATTACATTTGAAGAGAATTAATGTAAAAATTAAGTTTTGTGGAAGAAGCGACGAGTGCTAACTGTACTACGGAATATTAATTAGAATGTTGACAGCTATTGCAGCTTATATATATATATATATATATATATATATATATATATATATATATATATATATATATGTATAAACGTACGAGTTCGTTTCATAATTACTTTTTTCATTCTAGGGTTTTGGATAAATTTTAACGCATACATGCCAGCAATTTATTTTATTCCGGAGCATTTTAAGCCCCACCTTTATTAGGCACCATTTTATTTATAGATTAATTTTCTCCGATATAAAACTTCAATAAAATAAGAAAGAATTACTTTTAAAATAAAGTGGTATGAAATAAAGGCGATTCTAAAAATGCCTAACGCCTTTTTTTTTTTTTTTTTTTTTTCGTAACTCTATAACGATTTGAGAAAATCTACAAAATAAGTATACTTAATAGTAATAAATTAATTAAAAACACTTTAAAAACACGTTAAAAATAGATTTATTAAAATATAAAAAACTTCCAAAGCTTTTCGCCTACATATAAGAAGGCATCATCAGGGAATTTGGTTTTACACATACTTCAGAGCAGTTATATGTACTTTTGAATCACATGGTTAACAGTTAAGTCCTTACATAAAATATATTCAACTGGAAGTCAGAGGCTGGAGCTATTTCAGGAAGAGGAGGTGCTACACTTGGACGCTGGAGCTATTTCAAGGCTAGAAAGAAATATTTCTATAGTTATTTGAAATAACTACGTAATAACTAACTCTACTACAGTGCGTGTACTATTTCATTAAAAGAAAAACATAACTATGAAAGAAGGTATTATTATTTTTTTTTTCAAGCTTACATATATTGGAGAAAATATATGAATGCACTATTCTAGTATATATCGAGTATATAAATTTCATCAGGAGTTTAGGTTCATCGATGATTTTTTCGTTCTCGTCGCTTCAAATATTGATACAGTGTTTCTCACTAGGTACACATGGTGATATATCAAACGGACGCCTACAGATCTTATTGAGATGACAATTACCTCACATATGGGGGCTTGAGTGAAGCATCATAGTCAAATAACATAAAATTATTTTAACCCCGAAACTAAAAAAATAAATGAATAAAATAAAACGTTTTTTAAACTATTTACTACAGAGACCAAGGAAAATTAAATATGTTAGAAAAGATTTAAAAGGTTTTGGTTTGAAAATTTTAAAAATTGTACAGTTGTAAATTTTGTAATTTCCCGATTGTAAAGTTAATTTTTACACCCCACTTATATTAATTCTCGTGTTAAAACTAATTTTTGAAGCACAAATAATCAAATTTTTGCGGGGGGGGGGGGTGGGGGGGGCGGGGGATTAACTTCGAAAAAGGATTAATTTTTCTCAATAATTCTTTCAGGCTCATTATCATCATCATTATCATCACGGGGATTATGGAGTGCCTACAGTGATCGAGATCACTGCTTACCTCCAACTGAATGTGTAAAGAGCCTGAATTTGAGTTACATGATCTAGATTATTGGAACAAATTAGTTGTATGAGTTCAGAACTTTTTTGTGATGATATGACGTGTTGTCATAATCAGAGACTCCAGATAATGGGTATCAAAAATGATTACCGTGATAACATGCATTAAAATCTGCTAAAATATCACACTGTGCACCTTGTGAAACACCTTATATTCCAATTTAGTTTTTGTAGTAAATTCGATTAATTTCCGCATTCAATTCACTTTTGTAGTTCAAAAAACACCTCCTTCCTTCGTGTATGGCCTTCGTGTTCTCTACATGCAATTATTCGGTTCTCTACCAAATAGTCTTTTTCGACTTTTTTCTTACAAACGCTCTTGTGTTTATCACGCTTTACACAGTTGTTCTGTACCTTCTAATTTTTCCAATAAATTTAATTATATAAAATAATGTACTTTATACTTAATCCTCTTTCCAGGGACATACATCCCTGAAAAATATGTTGAGGCCAAGCGAAAAATTGGATTTATTTCACAACCACTGATATGAGTTTTCTGCAAATTTAAATATAACACAAGAATTGCAATTTTAATTATATCTATAAACATTTCGCAAATTATTAAATTAATTTTTTTTTTAATTTCTTTTTTTTTTTTTTTTTCATATATGTAAAAAGTTGGAAAAAATATTAAGGCCACATAAGATATTATTTAAAAAACAGCTAATAATCTAAAATTTCACCTTATTTTCAGTTAATTTAATCATTTTTGAGAATATAAAATTTAAAAAAAATTATAACAGTGGGTGATTGGGCAAAATGGGGGACATATTCGGATTCAGGAGGTCATTTTACATATCAAAGAGCAGGAATGGTATTAGGGCTCGAAAAAAAAAATATATATATATAGTTCTTTTTTTTTTTTTTTGCAGCGCAGTGTCATGTTGTCAATAGTATTGTTGACAGTATAACGCATGGGTCGATGGCATATTGTATATATTTTCACCTTTTATCCAGATAGCATTGGTTTGATTCCTGGTTGGTAAAATAAAATAATTTTATTTTATGTGTATGTTTTTTAAGCAAATTTACAGCAATTATGCTGTAAAATTAAATGAGTTTTTATCATGCGTTTACTTAAAACAAGCTTAAAATTTACCGCAGAATCAGTTGGCGATATTTTTACCCGCACTTTGTGGTGTATTCTAACGTGTTCCTTTCTTTCTTTTTGTTTATTTATTTATTTATTTTTAAGTGTTTCTAGCCTTTTCTAACTAATAGCTGCCAGATGCTGTTGTGCTTCATCTTCCTTGTTCGTCATGGAATTTAGATTAAATGGGCTAAACTACTGGCTGTCTAAGAAGAGTCAATAAAGTCCTACGTAATAAAGAAATTTTTGAATCATCTTTTACTTACAGAGCTGGTCTTATTGTCAATGACCTTAATAAAGTTAATATTATTTCTTTTTCTATATTTTTTCTCACTTGGATTTTTATGAAGCTTTTTTTTTTTTTTTTTTAACCTTGAAAAAGTTAAAAAAAAAATTGCAAATCTTTTTTATTCAAGGTCATTAAGTATTTTTCTTTCTCTCTCTCTCGCTTTCGTTCCAACTTACTTTATTTCTTAATGTCTGGTTTTTATTGCGTCTGTTTATGTTTTATGTTATTTTGTTTTGTTTTAATATAATTTTTCCTTATTAGATTTTTTCCTTGGTAATACTGGTAGGAAATCTTATACTTCTCTTTGAGTGACACTTCTTCTGGGTGTAATAAAACTAATATTTGTGTCTACAGTCGGCATCAAAATTATTGAAGCACACATCAACATTTTTTTTTTTATTATTAGTTTGATCGCTAATTTTTATCATTACTGTTTTATGAACATCATTATGATTGTATTTACTTTACAAAATAGTATTAGGTGCACATCTTTTAAATACGTATCATTGCTAGCCCTTCAATAATTTTGCTGCCGACAGTATAAGGGGTGATGGAACTTGCCAAGCAAACAACTTTCATAATGCAATATGGGGTCGGAAAGCATAGAACGAGCCACGAGAGGGTGCTTTCCCTGAAGTGGTTCCTTTGAGTTTTTTCCATGCTTATGTTTTTTATTCGTGATATTTAGTCATTTTTGGTAAGTGTTTTTTAGAATCTTTTTATGAGTTTTTATATTTATATATATTATTGTGTCGTTAAAAAATTTGACTTTTGTATCTAAATATTTTTTCACTTTGTATTCAAAACTCCAGTGGATAAGTTCGTTTTCTTCTTTGTAAGATGTAGCCACATTTTGTTTTGCATTTTGTCTAAGCCTCATTTTGTTTTTGCTAGCAGCTTTTGAAACATCATACAATTTCTAATCTGAATCTGGGTTGGGGAGGGATCCCCTGATGATGGACTCAATGTTTTTGGGGTTAATTAATATTTTCTGCCTGATTTCATATTTATGTTTCCTGACTGCATTATATTTAAAAAAATTTACATTGTCTATTGTATACATATATATATATGAGCGCGTGTGTGTGCGTTTTATCGTAAAGAACACCCTTTTATATATTCGATGGCATTGTCAGATACTGATGTTGAGATTTTTCAAAAAGCTTTCACCATTACAGAACCAATGTTATTTTTTTAAACCTAACGATCATAAACTACTGATGACATTATGACTGATTTTTTTCACAGTTATTTCATTATTTTTCATTATTTCACAATATTTAATTTAAATTATACATTTTCTCTTCCCATTTCTAATTTTAAACTTTGCCTGTCCTTAGCCCCCTTCGTGCTCCCCCCCATAACCATTTTTTTTTTTTTTTAATTAAACGAAATCCCCCTCAAATTTTTCGAACACGTGTTTTAAACTTTTGAGAAAGTCCGACCTGTTTTCAAGTTAAAGGGGTTAGGGTGGGATTTTTGGTGGACTCTGTACGTGTGTGTGTGTGTGTGCGTGCGTGCGTGACCTATGAGATACCTATGAGATTGATGACAAATAAGTTATGAAAGAAAAGGATAATCATGCAAATAGGTAAATATATATTTAACAGGCAGAAATGCAAGATAATTACGAACCAGTAGCTAATCAAATCATATATTCGTAACTTAAGTTTTATAAACAATTGGTAACCAACCAGGATGTCTATATTAAGAATATTGCATGCAAAAGTTTGCATTTAAAACAAGGTTAAAAAGAACATTTAAAAAAGTATTTAAAAAAAATCCGCACTGAAGCAGCATAATAATTTAGAAGGAAAAATATATGAAAACCTTTTCAAACATATCAAAGGAAGAAATGAAAAATAAAAATTATCACAAAAAGAAAAAATGATCCAATATTATATTACCATATATAAATATATTTGTGAGGAGGTCATTGATATTTCTAGTCAAAAAAGAAAAAAAAAAGTCTAAAATCAATATTTTAGGATGGAAAATGTTTTCTGGTTTATTCCACAACAAACAGAAAGATGATTTTGATTTTTTTAAAATTAATTAAATAAACCAATTAAAGATCTCATTAAAGAGGAGCAAATACTTGATTTTTTATAGGAAAGTACTGCACATATAACAGGTCTTTAGAGAGTAATAAATGTTCACCAGAAAAACATGCGTTAATATGCTTTGAATATATATTAAAAAAAAAAAAGAAAGAAAGATTTAAAAAAAAAAAAAAAAAAAAAAAAGTTGCAAAATACTCAAAAAGAAAAAAAAAAAAAAACTCTCATTAACACTGCAGCGTTATTTTGTTCTACACTGTGCTAATTATAATACTACCGGTATCACATCAAGGACATGCAAATAGTGGATATCTGTGAACGTAAGAAAAAAATTTGTTGAAAAAAACTGAAAAATAAACCGACCGTTTAATCTGCAAAATCGGCTACATTATTCCCTTAGAAGAGATCAGTATTATAAAAAACTAGACACACCACTCAGACTGAAGAATTACAGAACAAATATATCATAACAGTTTATTAAATAATAAAAATAATACAAATAAATGTTAGTTTTATTATTCTTTTACGTATTTATTAAAATTCAGAGAAACCCACAAATGTTATTCTTTGCAAACTAGCATTGTAGATGATAGATGATAGATTTAAAGCAAAATTAAGAATATTATTATACCAGCTATTTTATTTCCACATTTTAAAACATCTTTTAGGACTTACGCTACGGAATTAACTTTATGTAATATACGAGAGGAATCATAAAGTCTTAATTACATATATCACAAAAAGTTATCGAAGTAGAAACTTATTATATATATATATATATATATATATATATATTTAAGGCATTGTCATCATTTAGAATTATGCATTTCTCCCAGCATTTCTTGACTTTTCGAAAACTGTCTTTGAAAACTTTACATATTGTGTCAGGAACCATTGTTACACCTAAAGTGTGAATTCATGAAACAAGAAAAATTCACATTGAATGAGATTGGAAGAATAGGGCAGACTTGGAGAAATTTCAAAGCCAGAACTGCACCTCGAGATGAGTGAGCACATTCATTGTCGGCAAAAAGAAAAGAAAAGAAAAGAAAAATGTTGTCTTTGACAGAATTTAATTTAGTTTGACAGGACTAATTTATATATATTGCAATCTTGTAACTAAACAAAATCTATTAGCCCCCCTAGCTAACAACGAGCTCGACATTTCCCACATAATAACCGTTGGCAAGGTCACCGTATCTGCAAACGTGATGTAACGATTATTATATGAGAAATGTTGAGCTCGTTATCAGCCAGAATGGCTCAGTGGTAGAGCATCCGCACGTTAAGCGGAGGGCCTGGGCTGCATCCCGGCTCTGACATTTTTCACACAGTTGTATATATAGAAAAAAAATCAATCTTATACACCAAACTACTTAAAATGAATTTTCACGTTGATTTTAATAAAATTCCTAAATATTTTAAGACAGTTAAATAAATTAAATGGTGAAACAGAATATTGTCAGGCATCCTGGCATATTGAAAGTGTGACAATGCAAAATCGATGTCTGAAAGAAATAGTCCTGTCGTACTAAAAAAAAAGAAAAACAAGAAAGAAAGAAAGAAAGAAGAGAAAAAGAAAAAAAAAAAAAAGAAAAAAAAAAACCAGAAGCCTTTGGTGATCATAGCATACAGTATTTTTTATTTATTTATTTATTTATTTATTTATTATCAGAAGATCACGCAGTTTGTATAGAAGTGTGTAGTGATAAGCATCAATGGTAGTCTCACTCTTCTCCAGGTAGTCTGATAAGGTGAGTTCATGACAGTCCGAGAAAACATATAGAATGATTTTCTTGCAGAATTCTGCACTTTACCCTTCTTTTGAGAAAGTGAATCGATGTGTTTTCACGCTTTATTTATTACTTTGGTTCTCTGGATTATACTTATAGCTCCAAGATTCATCATAGAAAAAAAGGAAAAGAAGGAAAAGAAAGAAAGAAAGAAATCCTCTCCGCCCTCATTCAAAAGATTCAGTATCTCTCTTGATATTTTGTGACGTTAAGAGTTCATTTTACTCCTGAAAAGGTTTCAATAATTTTGGAACAGAACATGCTGACATTTTTTACATGTGCACGTTTTTCCGAATAATTTTTTACACGCTGTAGTAACTAAAATCATACATGATCATCCAGATGACTGCTCTTCGATCTAACAAAATAAAGTTTTCCACTTTCTTCAATGTGGCAGCATTAGCCCTTGATTAATGGTCTTCCAATTTTTAGATCATTTGTGAGGGCCTTGGAATTTGGAAGTCTCTGGTCGGCCCCTACGAACGTGGTGAAACTAAACCTGCGAGTTATTTACTATCCACAGGGAAAAGTAATCGCCAGATCACTGTATAGTGACCCACTATTTGTCAAATCTACTAAGTGTCGCAAATAAACGCCTGTGACTTTGTTTAGGTTTATTGGGAAATGAATTGTTGATTAAAAAGCGCTCCTTGGTTCTTCTTTCAGTTTCAGTAGCTAATCATGATGTTTTCTGATGTCTTCTGATGGTTTCATGATTTTTTCTGATGTCTTCTTTGGGCAGATATGATCAACCGTCACACGCACATCTACATACGCCTGTGAGAGCTTTGTGGGCAGATTAGTCGTGAAGTGTGATTCATTTACTTCATTTGAAAGGTTAAAATCCCTGGCAAATTCCCGATGATATGGTGGCTATTTAATGAAATTATAGCGCGTCATATAAAACTACTGTAAAGTGAAAAACAAAATTTCTTTAAGGGCCTTATGTCCAGAATGAAAATCGCCTAAAATATTGATATATTCAGGCGAGAAACCTTAGAGAAATTTATATGTTCATCAAAATATAAACATTCAAAATTTAAATTAATTATTTTTTAAAAAACCCTTTTATTAGAACAAATAGCCAGTTTAGAGCATTATTTGCATATATGAGTACTGTTTGACTGCGAAAAGTTGGCGTGGGAGTCACGTGGTTTCAGACTATTCCATTAATGAAATAAGATGACAGATAATGTTTCTATGGTAACAAAACTGAAGTAACAGGAGTGGCTACCTGATTTGGCGTTGTTAGCCCGTTTCTTGTTAGGAAATTATAATTTGAAATTGATGATATATCTGGATGTTTGAGCACTAAAATGCAGTAACTAAATTTTTTTTAAAGTTTCGACTGTCTGACAGAATTTTAAAGCAAATTTGACTTAAAAAATATTCTTAACTACTTCAAGAAAATAAAACAAACAAATTTTTCAATAACATTTCTAAACACAATCATTATTAGCAATAGGCAAAAAATTAAAGAAATAATATAATTAAAATTTTAAAAAATGCAATGATCTATTAAGTTGAAGAAACTGTAATTAATAAAATCACAGTTTTAAAAATGTGAACATATAGTTGTCATCAATTAATATAACATAATAATTAACAGTTATAACAGTTGTAATAATAGTAGTAAGGAAGAAATTTAACTAATTATGATAATTTAAATATTTCAAAAAATTCAATAATTAGAAATTTACGGGTTTAAGTAATAAAAAAAAAATCAATTATTAATATATATATATATATATGGGTTAAAATATTTAAAAAAATAATAATACAAAAACTGGTAAGTTTTACGGTTAATGAACATTAAATATAATTATTACATTTAATTGAAACTTTTTCGTTATTTAAAATGAATTGTTCTACCTTTTCCAGATTTTTTTTTATCTCGTTTCACGTATACTTCAAAAAGCATATAATAAGTTAAACGAGAAAAGTTCGGGTTTCACTGAAATAGAATATTAGAAACAAACTCTCTTTAAACAGAAAATTATAAACAATATTTAACGTTCCTATTGGCTAAAAAGAGACGAGTAAGTGAAAAAATTCGTTTTGGGAAAGTACTGTCGCCGAGCATCATCTGCATTAGCAATCGGTATCCCCTACTTACAAATGAACTGTTTCAAGGTAATGCGCCAACTTCTCGCAGTGGGACAATAGTCCCACATCATTGTGACGTGACACATTTCTAAATTTTTTTTAAAAATCATCTCACTAAGAATTAATAATCATACAAATGTAAGATGTAAACAGTGAAGTAATTTGAAGAAAATTTAATACAAATGTTATTGCAATATTTAAAATAAACTTCATTTAAAGAAGACTTTTTAAGTTTATAAAAGAAAGGTAATGAGCGAAAAATTAATGTGCTTTATCATATTTAAATAAACAAAAGTTCTGAATATATTAAGACTTATTTAACCCGTTAATAATCGCTAGTTGATCGATTTGCCACCCATTTCTTCAGTTTTTATTCAAAAGCCACCAAAAATATTTTAAAGTGGCATTTGATATACATAAAAGGCAAATCGACTCGAATAATCGTCGATTATCTATATCAAATGCAACTTCTAAAAATTTTTGGTGGCTAATGAATAAACACTGAAGTAATGGGTGGCGAATCGACCAGCTAGCGACTACTAACGGGTTAAAAAACAGAAACGTTTCTACTTTTAAAAATATTTTAAGAGATAATTAAAAAGTGTCTTTGATTTCTCTGAAAATTTAGCCTATAAAATCTAATAAATAATATAATCAGTAAACATTGCATACTATGACTCGGTATTAGAGTAGTTGATTAAAATTTTTTAGTTATATGTCAATAAATTAGCAATATTTAACAGGCTGCAAAAAGGCATTTGTATAAAATTTATTTAAACATTCGTAAATTCTTTTGTGTAACTTCTCATTGGGACTAAAAACATACTGCGATTGGTCAAATCTAAAGAACGTATCTTTCTATAAAGAATGATTAACTGCAGTTTCAGTGAAGATTGAGTAATGGATTTTTTTTTCCCTTTTTGAAAAGAACTTCTTTGGCATCCCTTCTGAAAGAAACATCTATTGCCTTGGTAACCCGAAAAAGAGAATTTCATTTTATCTGGTAAAATTTTTGATCCTGAAAAGATAGTTTTACCAGATAAAATGAACAAAAAAAAAAAAAAAAAAAAAACACAGGGATAATTAAAACTTAACGTTGTTTGCGATAAATAAGAAGGATTATAAAACCGTTGAAAAGCCATTATAAATATAACGTAAACACCGATTAACTTTTCTCTAATAAAAACTATGAAAAGAAAGGGGAAATGAAGTAGGAAAATTCACTGTATTATATAATGCTCAGTGAAAAACACGAACTTCATTTTTGCCTACATTTGCTTAAAATAAATCAATAACCTTTTTTTAAAAAAAAAATCCAATTTAAAAACTTCAATATATTTTAATAATTGATTTTATTTATTTTAACTCGAATCATGAGTCATGAGTCTAAAAATAAAATAAAAATATATAAATAAAAAACGAACACTAGATATATATTCAAGAATAACTTGTATGGATTTTATTTACCCTTTTTATATGATATTACTATGTCTTCCCTTCAATATAATCTATTATATAAAGTAGTTTAAGAATGATCATTAAAGTATTAAAACTAGACAGAAGAATTTTCTCGAGTGTAATTCTATGAGTGTAATTCCGAAACGAGGAGAATTTATCACATTAAAAGCACTTTAACATCATTCTCAACAACATAAAAGTTTCCTATTTGTTTAAATCATCACTGTTAAAAAGATATAAACTTTCTATTCATTTACGTCTGTTTAATTATTTTTAACTTTAATTATTTTATTTCGAATAGGTATTTGCATGTATTTCCAAACTTATATTTATTGGTTTGGCATCTAATGTAAATTTTTAAAGATATTTTTATAAAATCGGCAAAAGGGAACTTACATTCTTTTTTTCTCTGAGATTTAAGTCCAATTTTAAAAGTAAATTGTTTCATAGAAAGTGTTTGTACAGATTAAAATAGGAAATCGTGATTAAAATTCTATTTTATTTAATTAACTGTTACTATTATGAGTAGTTTGGCTATTTGTCTGCATGCTTTATGTTTTGTTGATTAAAAAGATAAATTAAGCATATTTTGTGTTCGTTTTTTTTTTTTTTTTTTTTTTTTTTTTTTTTATCGGATTTAGAATTTAATCATTATGAAATTTAAATATGACTGAATTTATTTTCATAGAACTTCATTTAAGATTCGTTTTAAAATTAATTTTGTTTCAAGGCTAATCCTCATTTTAATATTTTTATTTAAAACTTATAATCAAATAATTTTGAAGTAAAATTTCTGGTACCGTTATTATTTTATTATTAAAATTTGTGTGTCACAAAAGGACAATTCGTTAATCCCCATCCAAAATGTTGTTTGTTTATCCTCTTTCTAGCGCACTAGTTAGCCAATATCAACTCAACTTTGACGTTAGTCTAAAAATCTCCATTTTTATCTCGCAGTATTATTCAATGTCTTCCCTTTCCTTATAACATTTATCAGGTTGCTCCGTTCATTGGTTCGTTTTAACGTCGAACTAGTACTGCGCTATGGGTAATTGGCGACGTGAAGGTTTGAGACGCACCCCTAAGGAGCACATTTATCAGGAGTACATGTCATAAAAAAGTAGGTGAATTGATGTTTGTTTCATCCCTTTTGATATTCAATGAGTGTCTTCGACTTGAATTAAAATGTTGATTTCAACAAGCGTTTTATTCTTTTTAAGAGTTGTTTTATATTGCTGCATAACTTTAAACAAATGTATTTCTATTTCAGTTTTACTCGTTTTGATATTATTGGGTTCATGCATTTACATTCCTCATTTTATTTTATTACTGGTAAACCTATGTTTTTTGGCTACACTGTCGAAAAAAAGTCCTGTTTGCTGCAGTTTGCTTCCAGAAATTTTCTGTAATTCAGAAAAATACATTCTACCAACGTAATTTTTTCGTAGATAGAACGTATTTTTCTGAATTACAGAAAATTTCTGGCAGCAAACAGGACTTTTTTTTAAACAGTGCATGCTGCACTGAGACTTTTAAATTATTTACTGTAACATTCGTTTTCTTTCACCCTGTTTGGTGTCTGTGTATGTGTGTGTGTGCGTATGTCCGTCGACTTGCAGGCAAACAGCTGATTGCAGATCTACATAATTTTGCATGGAGGTCCGTATTGACTTCTCCTGATGTACCTAGAAGCCCGATTTCCGAACTTTTGATTAGTTTTGTTAAAATTAATTCAAATCAATAAATTTCTGAAATGATCGTCTCTAGAAATAGAAACGTAAAAAAAAAAGCTTCTTACCGTGGCCCTTTAGTTCAGTTAGTTTGAGGGTAAGGATAATACTGCGAAGGTCGTGTATTCCATTCTAAAGGGTCAATCTGTTACATTTAGCAGATGATTATTAGAAAATGTGTTAATTGAAAAGAAAATATTTTCGTGTCTTTACAGTATCATAAACCGATTGAATGCATTTTTGCTTAGCTTTTATTTTTTAATTAATTAAAATTTTTCAGTTGGTGAGATTGTCTGATGCCACCACCTCTTGCCATATATTGAAGATGATAATCTGTCCTAAAAACGTAATTCTTGAATAATAACAGCGCCACTTATCGTCTAGTTAGCGCCTAAATTAAAATGTCCGGTTAACCCTTAAATGCATAGCGATGTAAATCTACATCGTACGTTTAAAACCTCGTATCTCTTTATATAGCAACCTTAACATAGTATTCTTTTTTTTTTTTTTCTTTTTTTAATTTTTTTTTACCAAAACTGTTTTATCGTTTCCGAACGCAGCTAGAATCTTTGACATTTTATTTCTTTATCTGTGACAATTTTCATTGCTGGCGCGCTATCTGAGTACAATTTCCTTTCGGCGAGTGTTAAGAATTATGATTATTTATAAAAAGTAATAAAAACATACAAGAAAAATTGTTTGTAACGAATAATATTTAACTTTTTGCTATACTGATAAATTTATGCAAGAAAAATGTAGCTTTTTTTCGGATGTAAAAATACATCAATATGCAAAAACAGTCCTACATTAGTTCACAAATCCTAAAGTAAGTCCTACGTTTATTTATTTATATTTTATTTTTTCATTTTTCCCATTAACTACACCTATTTTCCGGTTGATTTCAAATGTTATCTCTATATATTAAAAAAAAAGTTACTGTCACTGGTGTCAATTTTTTTTGTCTGCGACAGCATCTTCAAGCGGAGGGCAGAGTCTTTCGCGTCATGAGAAGTATCAATGTTTTCCGAATACTCCAAGGAAGACATTTCAGCTGCTTAGAAATTTCTATCATTTTAATTAAAGAATTTATTAACTAAAAACGACAAGTTTATGAAGGTACTCTGTTTGCCATTTTGAAAAAAGTTTCTCCCAGTGTCCTTGTTCTTCTGTCATGAAGTCATTTTACACGGGAAAATTAAATGTTGATCCATGATTGTACGTAAGTAGGTAGATACGTTGGATTTAACGTCACACCAGTACTGTGCTATGGGTAATTGGTGACGGTCTGGGACACACCCCAAAAGATGTTCCGGAGACATGCCATCACAATTTTGATCCTTCACTGACGGGATTCCCCCCCCCCTTCCTCCCGCTTTGGTGATCAGAGGTACAGTCGGTAACAAAAGTGTCCGAACACTAGTAAAAAGATTAAGAACAGGATCCTGCAAGGATTTATTTAACAAAACAGTATCAAGTGTACTTTTTTTATATAGAAATTTTTGCTAGTGTTCGGACACTTTTGTTACCTGTTACCGACTGTATAGTGTGGATGGAAACATGGAGGACTTTGCGGCCACGACAGATTGTATGTGCACCAGCCACAATTAGTGTACACAATGATCTTTGTCCGGCTCAAATACCGAATCGGCAATCTTCCAATTACGTGCATGGCGCTTTACCGACTAGGGTACCGCGGTCCGAAACCATGCATGTAAAAAAGAAAGAAAATAAATATCAACTTTTTTTCGCTACTTTTAGAAAATTAAAATATGATCAATGGTTGTAGGTACAGTCGGTAACAAAAGTGTCCGAACACATGCAAAAATTCCCATGTAAAAAAAGTACGCTTAATACAGTTTTGCTAAATAAATCCTTGTCGAATCCTGTCCTTCGACTGCCTAATAACAGGATTCGGCAAGGAATTACTTAACAAAACAGTACCAAGTGCACTTTTTTTATATAGGAATTTTTGCTAGTGTTCGAACACTTTTGTTACCGACAGTAGTTAGATAATTAGGTAGGTTGTATTTGACGTCGCAACATTACTGCGCTATGAATAATTGGCAACGGTCTGGGACGCACCCCTACGGATGTTCCGGAGACGTGCCACCTCAGTTTTTGTCCTACACGAAGGGGATAGCTCCCCCGCTTCGGTGGACAACAGAAGTATAATTTTGATGGGAACATTTAGGATATTGCGGCCACGACATATTTTACGTGCACCAGCCACCATTAGTGTACACGACGGTCTTTAGCCGGCTCGAGAACCGAACCCGTAATCTTCCAATTACGAGCTCGGCGCTCTACCGACTGGGGTACCACGGTCCGGATCTAAGGTTGTATAAAAGAAATAAATGTGTCATATACTAAAGCTGTAATGCAAAATGGTCTAGATATTATGAATTTTTTTCTATTATGAGGATTTCCATAATAATTTTCTGCTTTTGTCTTGTAATATGCACTATTAAATTAATATTCCCTTTCAGTGAAAAAAAGCAGCGAATAGGCGAGCAGAGCTCTGCATGTGTTAATAAGTAAAGTGAGTCGGGGGGAGGCGAAGCCTCCCTCGGGGGTTGGTGAGCGGAGCAAGCAGGGGGCAGAGCCCCCTAGTTTATTAAAAATAAAAATTCATGCATTTAAGGGTTAAAGCACAAATACAAACAGTGAGGATCAGGAACCGGTACAGCGTAGGCGAAGAAGACGCTGCCGAAAAAACGAGAACTTAAAAGAGGTCTTACTAAATGATTTCAATGAAATCGTTTTTAGTTTTTAGTTATAAAGTGATTTAAAATATAATGCTTTTTGAAAATTTCTTTAAATATTGTGACTAACGAATAAAAACATATTTTGAGAATGAAAATACATTTTCAGAAAAACATGTGATATCATTTACACTTGATGTTTAATACCAGTAATAAGTTATAATTTACTGAGATGAGAAATTCTTATTCCCTACTTTTATTTTAACCCCTTAACGCGCGCTGTCCTCGCTGCGAGGATACAAAATTTAAGATCCAGTTGCCAAAACTCCTCCCGGAAATTTTTTAGCAAAAATTTACGTTTATAACATATCAAAAAAGGCCGTTTTTTTTTACCTTAAAAATTAAAATTTCTTTTAGCTTAACTTAGTTGATGAATTCCGGTGGCAGTATAATTTAAATGATCCGAATTGTCTTGCGCCGCAAAGGGTTTTAAACACTTAAACCATCTTCTCTATTATATTATGGCGTTCCGGTATGGTTTCAGTAAAATTGCTTTCTCAGATTCGTCACATGAACTACAAACAACGAGTTCCAGAATATTTTATATTTCGGATTGACACAAAAATTGTCATTGACGAGAAATTAAATTAAATTAAAGAAATTTGTTTTGCAATATTAACTTTTAGATTATTTCCTCAATCAATGGTAAATTTCTATCCGAAAATCAAATAGCCTTATAATATGGTTCCAAATAGTAATCAAAATCTTAAAACATTGATATAAGTTAAAAATTACACATATACGATTGCAACTTTATACAAAAAACACTAGACTTTAAAAGGAATAGTTGAATCAATGACTGTTAATAATATAATGTGACAAATTATTAGTAAATGACTTATAGATTGAAAAAAAAAATCTTCAAACGAAATATTAATAAGATTACTAAAAATATATTAAATCAAAAATTCGTTTATACATTATAAATTTACTAAGTCTTCATTTACATTAATTTTATTCGCAATGTGATTTCCTAATTCAATTCTTGTAAGGGAAATGATTTTCCTAACCCCAATAACGTCATGCTGCTTGCCTAATGAGAAAGTTTTACTTTTTGTTTATCTGGTACAGACAGTAATTTTTTTTTTTTTTTTTTTTTTTTTTTTTTTTTTTTAGATTTTTTTTGTATAGTGGTTACAGTTTTTTGAGTACATAAATAAAAACTTATAGCTCCAAGGAATTGTTTAACTTTAATTTGGATTATTTTTTCTTTTGTTTAAGTGATAAAGAACAGCATTAAAAAAGTTTTTTCTTTTCTTTCTTTTTCTTTCTATTCTATTCTTTCTTTTTCTTTTTTCTTTTCTTTTTTCTTTTCTTTTCTTTCTTTCTTTCTCTCTCTCTCTCTCTCTCTCTCTCTATTTTTTTTTTTTTTTTTTTTGTGAATATTTTTAGTTTATTGATGTTAGACATAAATTTATTGTATTGTTTATTTTTCTACACTATAATTTATTCAGTATAGTTACTTGAGAAAAATAAATATTTAAATATTTTTGCATTTATATCTTTTGAATAATTCATTTTCACATCTGATATATTAACAACTGTAAATATTATGTTTTTAATGTCATCTATGAATGCTAACTAGCTTATATAACATGATTAGAAATGCAAACCACCTTATCACAACATAGATATAACAAAAAATATATGATGTGAAGGTTTAATAATGTAGGCAAGCTTACTACTATACATTTCAATTTTTTTTCTATGGTCTTTTAAATAAATCAAAATGTATTTTGTTGGTGTCAATGCTAACTAGCTTATTTAACATGATTATAAATGTAAAATCCTTTATCATAAGAGAAATATGACAAAAAAGATATGATGTGAAGGTTTGATAATATAGGAAAACTTATACCTATGCATTTAAAAAAAAAAAAAATATGTTTTTTATATTTCTATGTTCTTTTAAATAAATCCAAATTTATTTTGATTGTGCCTAATGACTTTCTAAATAAAGTGTTATAGTGACGCCTTCCCAAAATGGACAGTAAAAGGACCAGTAATTAATCAATATTAGTTTAATAGTTCTAATTTTTTTAACCTTGCAATTAAGTTATGAAAAAAAAAAAAAAAAACTACGATGTTTGAGGTTTTGCCAATCATGCATTCGATAAGTTGAGTAAATATCTCTATATATTAAAAAAAAGTTACTGTCACTGGCATCACATTTTTTTGTCTGCGACAGCATCTTCTAGCGGAGGGCAGGGTCCTTTGGGTCATGAGAGGTACCGATCTGTTCCGAATACTCCAAGGGAGACATTTCAGCTGCTTAGAAATTTCTATCATTTTAATTAAAGAAGTTATTGACTAAAAACGAAAAGTTTATGAAGGTACTCTATTTGCCATTTTCAAAAAAAGTTTCTCCTAGTGACGTTGATCTCCTGTCATGGAGTTATTTTACACGGGAAAATTAAAATATGGTCCATGGTTGTACGTAGGTGGATAGGTATGTAGGTAAGTAGGAGGGATTTAACGTGGCACCAGTACTGCACTACGGGTAGTTGGCGACGGTCTGGGACGCACCCCTAGAGATGTTCCGGAGACATGCGTTCACAATTTTGATTCTTCACGAAGGGGATCCCCCTCCCCCGCTTTGGTGATCCCCAGAGGTATAGTGTGGATGGGAACATGGAGGACTTTGCGACCACGACATATTTTATGTGCACCAGCCACCATTAGTGTACACGGCGGTCTTTGGACGGCTCAAGTATTGAATCGGCAATCTTTCAATTACGTGCTCGGCGCTTTACCGACTAGGGTACCGCGGCCCGAAACCATGGATGTAAAAATGAAAGAAAATAAATATCCGCTTTTTTTTCTCTTCTTTTAGAAAATTGATTTTCTTACACGGGAAAATTAAAATATGATCCATGGTTGTAGGTAGGTAGATAATTAGGCAGGTTGTGTTTGACGTCGCACCATTAATATGCTATGGATATTTGGCGACGGTCTGGGATGCACACCTACGGATGTTCGGGAGACATACCACCACAGTTTTGGTCCCACACGAAGGGGATGGTTCCTCCGCTTCGGTGGCCCCCAGAGGTATAATTTTGATAGGAACATGGATGATATTGCGGACACGACATATTTTACGTGCACCAGCCACCATTAGTGTACATGACGGTCTTTGGCCAGCTCGAGAACCGAACCCGCAATCTTCCAATTACGAGATCGGCGCTCTACAGACTGGGCTTCCGCGGTCCGGATTTAAGGTTGTAAAAAAGAAATGGAAAGGGTCATATACTAAAGCTGTAATGCAAAATGGTCTAGATATTATGAATTTCTTTCTATTAAAAATAAATAAATATTACATATTGCAATTTGACATTGAATATGTGGATTTCTATAATAATTTTCTGTTTTGTCTTGTAATATGCGGTATTAATATTCCTTTTCAGTGAAAGAAAGCAGCGGATAGGCGGGCAGAGCTCTGCATGTGTTAAGTAAATTGAGTCGTGGGGGAGGCGAGGCCTCCCTCGCCTCCCCTCGGGGGTTAGTGAGCGGAGCGAGCAGGGGGCAGAGCCCCCTAGTAATTAAAAAAAAAAGCATATTTGAGGGTGAATGGCGTTTACATCAAACTAGAGTTATTTTACCGGCTATTACCGACGGTTTAGGATTCATCCCGATAGGTAGTTCGAAGACATGTCATCACAAATTTGATCTTCCGCAGAGAGAATGGCTCTCCGCTTCGGTAATCCCAGAGATATTATTTTTACAAAACATTAAAATATATTTGAAAAGTAAAAGTTGGATTGTATATTTAAAAAAGAAATATTTAATTTGAATATGTGTTTTTAAAAGATTGTATTAAATTTTTCTGAGACATTTATAAATAATTTTTAATGAAGATTAGGACTTTTAAAAGCAGGGGTTGTGTAATATATGATTATTTTTCAGCCCATATTTTCAAAAATATTAAGGCTTAAATTTCATAAAACTGAAAACTTTGATTTTTATCACAATATTTACTGTGCCATATAGGGTTTCTACGATCTTTTGATTTAATGGAAAAATACAATGAAACTTAATACATTAGACCGAATACATTATCTAAATCCTACGCAGCTAAAATAAACATGTCTTCAATAGAGTAAGAAAAATTTACTTTAAAATTTGGATTTCGAAGCATCAATGGGAGTTTTCTAAATTTATTATGTCGTATGAATACTTGAATTTGTATTTCGTAGCATCAATACATCATTGTTTCTTGACAGTACGTTAGAAAATTCTTTGAGAACCTAAACTGTCTTTTTACCTGCAAGGAAAATGAATTTAATGAATTCTCTTTACAATTTTAATTAATGAGTATAATTAATTTCTTTTTTTTTAACCTTATTTTCCAATTGTATGGGTTTTTATAGTCTCTCTTGTCAGCATGCCATTTAATTCATTCATTCATATCTTTTTTTAATAATTCTAAATAATGATGGAAGCTTTATTTTCTCATCATTTCGTTTGTTAAACAATTCTCGAATCATTTTATTCTTTCATTCTCGTTCGCGTTTAAATCACGGATGAGATTTTGCTTTCTGTTTTTCGTGCCCATGAGGTACCCAGGATAAAGTTTTCAAAAATATGTAGCAAAAATATAATTTTAAGCCATATCTATTACCTGGATATTTTTTTTTTCTTATTTTCATACATTCACAGAAAAGTTTTGCAGAATAGACAAAATTCCGTTAGCACATAAAAAATTTCTTGTGTAAATGTGCTTTTTAATAATATAAATTTTGTTTAAATTAACAAAATAATTTTTACTGATCTGTTTTGTAATTCTAACAAAAAACTTATTTTCGTATAAAAAAAAAAAAAAAAAATTGTTTTTTTATTTATAAATATGTAAAAATTATAATAAAGCTAAACAAAACAAGTTTGTTAAATTGACTAAATACAAAAAAATTTATGAAATTTTGTAAATCTGTTAACAATGTTTTTTTTTAATGATTTAACAAAACTAATATTTTACTTCTAATAAAAATTGTATTTAAAACGACAAAATAACGTCTACAAAACAAATTTTGTAGTTTTAATCAAATCCTTTTTTAGGACGCACCAGATGTTAGCACAATCCTAATGAATTTGTAATGGGAAATAATTGATATATTTCAAATTGAATAAATTATAACTTCCGTTTTTTTTTTTTTTTTTTTTTTTTTTTGAAGAGAAAGAACTTTTATGACAGTTTTCTTGAAAATAATAGGATCGATTAGGATTTAAATCATACTTTAAAAGTTTTCTCTGTTGTCTCCCACCCATCCTTTTTGATCGTTCATATTCAATCGTTATAAAATTTCTTACTCTTTTCTCACTACACTGTTAAAAATTTCAACAGAAAACTCTTGTAATCTATTATCTTAAGTCTTACGTAAAATTACAGAGAAAAATAAACGGAGATGTTAAAAAACATATTTTATACATTCATTTTAATAACTAATATTAATTTAATTGATTATTATTGAGAATATAGAATACTTTTTCTAAAGTAGAAACAATCATTTTTTAATTTTAATTAAAAAATTAAAAAGGAAAATTAGGAAAAAATACAGAATAAAGATTGAGAATCTCGATTATTCACTTTTAACTAAGAATAACTGTAAATTTACAGATAATCTGGATAAATATTTACATTAAATTTACAGAAATTTTTTACAGTGTACGAAATGCAATGTGTCCCTTTTCTCTAAAGTAATATCCAGGAACGCTTATAAAAACGTTCACTAGTTCATCTCTAAAGTTTTATTTTAAATTAACTAAAAAATGTGATATAGAGATCTGCTGAAATCCAGTATAGTATCTAAGTCTCCTGCCAAAGGAACCAATATGTAGTGTATGGCCGGGCCGAAATGAAATGCCTGAAGTGGAAGGTCTATTACCAAACTCCACCATAGTCAAGAAACCAAGTTCTTCAATATCAGACTGGATTTACTTAAAAATTACATATTTAAAGTAAGCGTTTACAGAAGATGGCATATCTAGGAATAAATATTTTTAATTTAGTTAGCATTGCTATGCATATATGAAAAAAAAATTGACATTATTTTAATGTAAATTTATTATCGTGTTACAATAATATTAAGCTGCAAAAGAAAAACATTTAGTTGTGACGTGAGATGAAGGCGGGATATACAAGGGATTAGTTTTATTAATATATCTGGATATAGCTATATGGTTTAACAGTTCTAAAATATTTGTGTTATAGGACAGTAAAATGATGCAAAGGGTAAATAAAGAAATACATTTTACGACAGAATTGGTTAATCATCAATGTTATTGCATCGTTTTTGAGGGGTTTTTTTTCCCCAAAAAATTTATCTAAAAGTTAACTTAATACAGTGTTTCTTAAAAGATGCGATTATTCCCGATCTAAAGGTTTTCTAAGATTTGTGGTATTGCCTCTGTAAGCAAGCATGTCACCTAACAATGCATTGCCGACAATTACCAATATTTTAAAAGTATCTCAGTGAAGTTATATAGGGGAGAGTAGGGAGGGATGGGACAGTTTTGACAAAAATATTTTTTACAAATTTACTTTAACTGGTACAATACTGTAAGTTTCACAGAAAAAAAGTTGAAACATTTTAACATCTTTTAAAAATATAAATTTTAATATTAATATAAAATATTATTTTAATATAAAATATTAATTTTATAGGCCAATTAACATAGTCATAGAAATGTCTCATCCCTCCTTTATATAACACAGGGATGGGACATGTTTATAAAGCTAAAATAAATACATAATATACAGACATACTATGAAAAATGACAAAAACGGTGGGACACAATGTATGTATGGTTAATTAATTACTAATAACATATATTTTATCCATATTATAATGTACCACTTACATAAAAAATTTCAAATGATCAATCAGTTCATCTTTTTTTTTTTTTTTTTTTTTTTACTTCTAGCAGAGAAAGTACTATTTTTTAGTTCAAATATTCAAAATTTATTAAGTTTTTGTTATATTTACATGTTTGTGGTTCCCTGAATATTAATAAGGTTTTTATTGGCTAGTCTGTGTGTGTTATCAGCATATATCAAGATCAAATATTACCAAGAAATCCTAACTGTAATTGGTGAATGTAATTTCTTTTGTATATTTTACCATCACCAGGAAAACTGTTCAGGAATGAAAATTAATTCCTCATACATATATGGTAAATAAAGTATTTTTAAAAGTTAAAAGGGTAAACAAAAGTCGTGTGAGTGCCACACTAATTATTTTCCATCATTTTGAATTTGTTTCGTGTATTTTTTCTTCCATCTGTTCATTCATTTGCCTCTTGATATTTTCTGTTTAAGGAGTATCAGAATCTTCATTCTTCTTCCTTTTCTTACATGTCCCATCCCTCCCTTTTCATTATTTTTCAAAAAAATAATTTGTTATTAGACACATGCTACTTTTAAGCTTAATGTAGCTACTAATTCATAAAAGTTACATTATTAGGTATATAAAATATGAAAAGTAATTATGCTAACATCAGTGACTGATGTTAAAAACTTGTCTTGAAAATTAAGTAATTGTTTATTTTTGGTGTTATAAGATAGTATTTTTGTTACATAAACTTACAGAATTCTCCAACTAAAATGATATATACCAACAAATATGGGGCTGTAGTTACTTTACCTGGTAGAAGTGTCAAAAATTAAAAACAATGTTTATTTTAAGAATAATTTCTAGGTGTCCCATCCCTCCCAATGTCCCATCCCTTCCGACTCTCGTCTCCTATTTTAACTTCTGTTTCGAAACAAATGTTATACTGTTATGAAAACGTCACAAACTCAAAAAATGTGTTTCGAAAGATTTATGTAAGGGGTATCGAAAACGTTCACTGTATTTACAAAGTAATTTTTAACTTTGGCATATTTCCTATTTATCCAATATTTTTTTTAACAATCTCCAATATTTTTTTTAACAATATATATATATTTTTTTTTAACTTGTACTAAAATATTAAGGCATAAATCAAAATTCATGGTATTAGATAGTCAAAAATGTCCAAATTACAGCTCTTTGGCGAAAAATACTGTAATATTTATGTTTGAGGTCCGAAAAACATATGTGCAGAATTTTTTATGCAATTTTTTTTTTTTTTTTTTTTTTTTTTTTTTATCTTACAGCGTACACAATTCTAAAGTATGTCTGAATTACTGCTAATAAGTAATACTTAATGGATAAGAGCTTTAAAAAATCACATAGTTAGTTTCGATTTTTTTTCCTCCTAATTTTTGCATAAACGTACAAAGTATTTCCCTTAACAAAAAAAGAATTCGTTCAAATTTGATGTAAATATTAAAACTTCACTTAAAAAAAAAAAAAAAAAAAAAAAAAAAAAACTATTTATTTTGTTCAACTGACGAATTTTTTAAACAAATAATACAAAATAATAAATAAATAATAATATAATAATAATAATAGTAAAATAAATAAATAAATAATGTAAAAGAATATCGGGATTATATGTCTTAAATCTCAAGAGTTATTTCTAAAAAGGAACTTATGTTTTTAAATAATTTTAATTTATTACAAGTACTAAAACTTAAATTAGTAAAAACTTAAATAATTAAATTAGACACTAAAAGAATTCGATTGAAAATGTAAGTTTTATAGAAAAGAAATCTCTATTCAGTCAAATAATTCTCATCAAAAACATTTTCAGTAAAACTCCATTGTTATTAAATTAATTCCAGAACAAATTAATTTCCTTAATGCTCAAGTAAGTTTATTTAATCGTTAATGTAAATTTGAAATATTCAGTATGGTCATTTTTTAGAAGAAAAAAATTATTTAAACATTCATTTAATTTTAGCAACAATTCAGTCTTCCAGTTTTAAATCAACATAATACAGCCACATATATTCCGAATTCAATTAACTTTCGCATTTGTGATCAACGTGACTCACATTCCAAGCATATTTGTCCCTCTGATTCTGAAATGCGATGCTTTTAATAACACGAATTTATATCAGCTATTGTGCATAGAATTTTGTTGCACCTATAAATGATTGAATTTCATGATCTATATAGAACAAAATCAAGGGAATTTGAAAACTATGAAGTTTATGTTTATTTGCCTGGTGATTTGGAAATGGAAAGAGAAGTTTCAGATTTGAAAACTTTTAATTTTGGAATGTTGGTAGTTTTCCTCAAAATTTTAATTCATTTAAAGGGAAATAAAAGTTTCAAATAGCATTTTCGAATATTCGAAATATTTTTGCGTATATAAGAAAACTTAAATCGTAATTGAATATCATATGAAGAATAAATGAGAAATTTTCTGTTTCAAGAGATTTTTCCCTTTTATGGGAGTAAAAAAAAATTTAAAATATATAAATTCGTATAAAGAGTTAAAAATTACAGATTTTAAAGTTTTGTGAATTAAAAATTTATTTAATTTAATTTTTAATTTTTATTTACTATTTTTAATTTATTTAATTTTTGTGCTTTGAAATTTAATCCTTTTTCAAGTGAGGAAGTTTTAGACATCAGTTTGTGAATAAAAGTATAATAATAATAATAATAATTCGGAGGTATTTGACAAAGTTTGGAAGAAAAACAAAAAGATATTTTCTATACTTAATTTTAAAAAAGTCATGAATAAGAATTTACATAGTTTTTAATAAACTGGATGATAAAGAGAAGGGATAGATATGTTCAAAATAAGATGCCTTGGAGCAATTAGTTATTCCTTCATATTTAGAAGCATTTGTTTAGCTAGCCATAATTATTTTGTATAAACTTCACAGCACACTAATAATAATAAAGCACAGATATACAGACTAGAGGTCTGCACGGGCCGCGCTCGGGCTCAATTTTTTTTTGTGTATACTCGGGCCAGGCCGGAATGAAATTTTTTCCGGGCCGTGTCGGCCCGAAGCTTTTTCTAGTTTCATCGTTAATCAACGAAAAGGAAAATGATAAAATATTTCTTCAGCCATTTATTTCACATAATTATACAGGCTGGTATATCACATAAAATTTTATTTTGTTAAAAAATGTCTAATTTCAATTTAATTGCTTATCAGCCTGTCTGTTCGCGATCTGATTTACCGTAAATATTTTTAGCATGTCTGGTAATTAATATATTTTATTTCAAGTAACACTAAATGGTTTCCTAATCAAAATAGTATGCATGTCACTACTAGTAGTTTGCGCACAAACAAAAGAAATTAGACACGTTACTGTGTATAAGGCTTTGTGGCCTATGGTCTGTAGAGTTTAGGTGGTATAAAGGCTATAAAAATCCTGCCGCTGTAACTTTTTCTCTAAACTCCTTTTTCTTTTCTCCAGTGCACTGAATGAAAGTAGCACCATTTTTAGCATATACAAAAACCTCTTTTCTATAGAATATGGTTGGATTACCCTTAAAATTTTGTTTACCGGATCACATGAAATATTCCCATACATTACGGTATATAAGAGGAAATGGTTGAACGTATATTTTTAGTAGTAATAACCATTTTAAATACCGTCCTATATTGTTTGATGAGTGCTAATATTTTCGATTTGACTTTTGTTTATCTTTGTGCCTTTGTACGTCTGTAATAATGAACTTTTGTTTGTATATAATTATCATGTAAAAGTTCAGCAGTTTTATTGAAGAAGATTCTATTGCTTCGCTACATAAAGTCTCTGCAAAACACATACTAAATATCTTTGTCATAGAAAGATATGCATTTTTTTTTCATATTTTTGATTCGGGCCGAGCCTGGTCGGGCCTGATTTTATTGTTTTATGTCTGGGCCGTACACTGGCAAATAATAAAGGGTTCGGGCCCGGGTCGAATTTTTCTATTTCATACCGGGCCGGGACGAGCCCGGGCCCGGGCCTCAAAATTCCGTCCCGTGCAGACCTCTAATACAGACATGCTATTCTCTTCCCTTTTTCTTCTCCATCGGGAAAAGATGTTCATAACCTTAATACATGTATGAGTACAATTTTCATTATTTGAACATAAAAGCATTTTTTTTTTTTTCTGTGAAAGAGAATTTCAAATGAATAGCTGAAATTTAAATCCATTTAATGTTTAGTCTTCGTGGAATAAAAGGAATTTTAATAAACACAAAGCTTACTTACCTGCTTTGCAGATAATGCCGCTTTTAAGTTGGAATTTGCGATCCCTTTTCAGTGGGAGTTCCTTTAAAATTTATTATCATGCTTTGTGGTTTTCGTACTAAATATAGAAATGTGTTGTAACTAAGCAATTCATCGTCTCCAAATTAAAGCGGCGTTTATTTTGATAAATATTCTAAGCACACTAATCTTGTTATTACCCATACTAAGTATTACATGAATGTTTACGTATAAAAAAGCGTAATATAATATTTAAAAATTGAAAGATTTAAATAAAAGGAAGTTCTTGTAATCTTACTAGGCAGCAGTAAAAATCAAAGTAAATAAATCTCAAAGAAACAATAGACTTTAAAAATGAAAAAAATATAAAATGAAATAAAAAGCTTGAAAGGTATTACTTTATTTTGTTTTACTTTTTTAATTTTGTTAGACTTTGTTGTATGGTTATTTTTACAGCTCGTTATCTCTATATATTAAAAAAAAAAAAGTTACTTTCGCTGGCGTGATTTTTTTTTGTCTGCGACAGCTTCTTCTCACGGAGGGCGTGGTCTTTCGCGCCATGAGAGGTACCAATTGTTCCGAATAATCCAAGGAAAACATTTGAGCTGCTTAGAAATTTCTATCACTTTAATTAAAGAAGTTATTAACTAAAACGACAGGTTTATGAAGGTACTCTATTTGCCACTTTGAAAAAGTTTCTCCCAGTGATGTTGTTCTTCGGTCATGAAGTCATTTTACACGGGAAAATTAAAATATGATCCATAGTTGTAGGTAGGTCGGTAGGTAAGTAGGGTTTAACGTCGCACCAGTACTGCGCTATGGCTAATTGGCGACAGTCTGGGACGCACCCCTTCGGATGTACCGGAGACATGCCATCTGCCATCACAATTTGGATACTCCACCGAGGGGATTGCTCCCCCGCTTTGGTGATCCCCAGAGGTATAATTTTGATGGGAATATGGAGGACTTTGCGGCCACGACGGATTTTTTGTGCACCCAATAGTGTACACGACGGTTTTTGGCCGGCTCAAGTATCGAATCGGCAATCTTCCAATTACGAGATCGGCGCTTTACTGACTGGGGTACCGCGGCTCGGAACCATGGTTGTAAAAAAGAAAGAAAATAAATGTCAATGTTGCTACTAATAACTTTTTTCTCTACTTTTAGAAAATTACACGTGAAAATTAAAATATTATCCATTGTTATTTGTAGGTAGGTAGGCAGTTAGGTAGGTTGGGTTTGACGTCGCACCATGACTGCGCTATGGATAATTGGCGACGATCTGGACGCAACCCTAGGGATGTTCCGGAGACATGCCACCACAGTTTTGATTGTACAAGGAGGGGATGGCTCCCCCATTTCGGTGACCCCAAGAGCTATAATTTTGATAGGAATATGGAGAACAGATTTTACGCGCACCAGCCATCATTAGTGTACACAACGGTATTTGGCCGGGTCGAGTACCGAAACCGCTATCTTAAAATTATGTACTCGACGCTCCACCGACTGGGGTACCACTGTCTGGATCAATGTATGTAAAAAAGAAATAAACAGGATCATATACGAAAGCTGTAATCCAAAATGGTCTAGATGTTATGTGTAAATAAAAAGGAATAATGTGCTAATAAATATTATATGTTCCAATTTGACATTGAATATGGGGATTTATGTAATAATTTTCTGCTTTTAGCTTGTGTTATGCACCATTAATATTCCTATTCAGTGAAAGGAAAGCAGCGAATAGGTGGGCAGAGCTTTGCATGTGTTAATAAGTAAAGTGTGTCGGGGGAAGCGAAGCTTCCCTCTGGAGTTGGTGAGCGGAGCGAGCAGGGGGGCAGAGCCCCCTAGTAATTAAGAAAATAAACAACAACAACAAAAAAAATCTTCTAATACTATATTTTTTAAATAGAAGGTAATGGAAATTGTAAGGCATCTTCCTCTCTTTCTCTCTCTCTCTCTGTGAACAAATTATCCACAAAGAAATTATTTAAAGCATATGAGTGCACTGCGGCTAAAATTATATTATCGAAGTCTACAAATTTCAGAATTGCTTAAAGAGCTGAAATTTAAATTCCTTTAATATTTAGTCTTCGTGGAATAAAAAGAATTTTAGTAAACACAAAGCTTACTTACCTGCTTTGCAGTTAATTCCGCTTTTAAGTTGGAATTTATGATCCCTTTTCAGTGGGAGTTCCTTTAAAATTGATTATCATGCTTTGTGGAACCAAGCAGGTTTTCGTACTAAATATAGAAATGTGCTGTAACTACTTCTTCATCTCGAAATTAAAGCGGCGTTTATTTTGATACATATTCTAAGAACACTAATCTTGTTATTACCCACACTAAATATTATATAAATGTTTACGCATCAAAAAGCGTAGTATAATACTTAAAAATTAAAAAAATTAAATAAAAAGAAGTTCTTGTAGTGACTAGTGACTAGAGACTAGTTCTTGTCTAGTATCTTACTTGACAGTAATAAAAATCAAAAGAAATAAATCTCAAAGAAATAATAAACTTTAAAAATGATAAAAATATAAAATGAAATAAAAAGGCTTGAAAGGTATTACTTTATTTTATTTTATTTCATTTTTAATTTTGTTAGACTTTGTTATATGATTATTTTTACAGCTTGTATAATATATATATATATATATATATATATATATATATATATATATATATATATATATATATATATATATATATAATTAAGAAAATAAAAACAACAACAACAACAAAAAATCTTCTAATACTATATTTTTTAAATAGAAGTTAATGGAAATTGTAAAGCATCCCTTTTTTTCCCCCTCTGTGAACAAATTATCCACAAAGAAATTATTTAAAGCATATAAGTGCTCTGCGGCTATAAATTTATCAACGAAATCTGTAATTTTGAGAATTGGTTAAAGAGCTGAAATTTAAATTCATTTAATGTTTAGTCTTCGTGGAATAAAAGGAATTTTAGTAACCACAAAGCTTACTTTCCTGCTTTGCAGTTAATTCCGCTTTTAAGTTGAAATTTATGATCCCTTTTCAGTGGGAGTTCCTTTAAAATTGATTATCATGCTTTGTGGAACCAAGCAGGTTTTCGTACTAAATATAGAAATGTGCTGTAACTAAGCAATTCTTCCTCTCCAAATTAAAGCGGCGTTTATTTTGATACATATTCTAAGCACACTAATCTTGTTATTACCCATACTAAATATTATATGAATGTTTACCCATCAAAAAGCGTAATATAATACTTAAAAATTTAAATAAAAAGCAGTTCTTGTAGAGACTAGTGACTAGAGACTAGTTCTTGTCTAGTATCTTACTAGACAGTAATAAAAATCAAAAGAAATAAATCTCAAAGAAATAATAAACTTTAAAAATGATAAAAATATAAAATGAAATAAAAAGGCTTGAAAGGCTTGGAATAAAAAGGCTTTATTTTATTTTATTTCATTTTTTATTTTGTTAGACTTTGTTGTATGATTATTTTTACAGCTTGTTATAAGTAAGAAAATGAAGAAGAACAAAAAAAAAAAAAAAAAATCTTCTAATACTATATTTTTTAAATAGAAGTTAATGGAAATTGTAAAGCATCCTTTTTTTCCCTCCTCTGTGAACAAATTATCCACAAAGAAATTATTTAAAGCATATGAGTGCACTGCGGCTATAAATTTATCAACGAAATCTGTAATTTTCATAATTGGTTAAAGAGCTGAAATTTAAATTCATTTAATGTTTAGTCTTCGTGGAATAAAAGGAATTTCAGTAAACACAAAGCTTATACTTACCTGCTTTGCAGTTAATTCCGCTTTTAAGTTGAAATTTATGATCCCTTTTCAGTGGGAGTTCCTTTAAAATTGATTATCATACTTTGTGGAACCAAGCAGGTTTTCGTACTAAATATAGAAATGTGCTGTAACTAAGCAATACTTCGTCTCCAAATTAAAGTGGCGTTTATTTTGATAAATATTCTAAGCACACTAATCTTGTTATTACCCATACTAAATATTATATGGATGTTTACCCATCAAAAAGCGTAATATAATACTTAAAAATTGAAGGATTCAAATAAAAAGAAGTTCTTGTAATCTTACTAGGATGCAATAAAAACGAAAGTAAATAAATCTCAAAGAAACAATAGACTTTAAAAATCATAAAAATATAAAATGAAATAAAAAGGCTTGAAAGGTATTACATTATTTTATTTTATTTCACTTATTTTATTTTGTTTTATTTTTTATTTGGTTAGAATTTGTTGCATGGTTTTTTTTACAGCTTGTTATAATTAAGAAAATAAACAAGCAAACAAACAAACAAACAAACAAAATAAAAAATCTTCTAATACTATATTTTTTAAATAGAAGGTAATGAACATTGTAAGGCATCCCTTTTTTCCTCTGTGAACAATTTATCCACAAACAAATTATTTAAAGCATATGAGTGCACTGAGGCTACAATTTTATCAATGAATTCTACAATTTTCAGAATTGGCTAAACACGAAAAACTCCACTCTACAAAATAAAAAAAAAAAAAAGATAAAATACAGTAAAATGCCATAAATATGTTTTTTAGCGCCATCGTTTGAACATCGAATATCTTAAATATTATGATTTTTACCTCAGTCTTTATATTTAAATTTGTATTTAAAAAAAAAAAAAAAAAAAAAAAATGGAGTTTTTTGACTAACAGAAAATTAAAATGCCATAATTAGAAATTATTTTCTAAATTTTGTAAATGTTTTCTATATCCCTAACACTAAACGTTCGAAACATCAACATTTAATTTACGAGAGTTCTTTTTTTTTAACACTTTCCAACAAGTTTGAAAAGTGTTAATGACTTCGTTTTGTCTGTCTGTCTGTCTGTCCGTCTGTCTATCTGTCTGTCTGTCCGCTCTAACTCCCGTACATATTTATGGAATTTCTTGAAATTGATATATGTTATTCCAGTTTACTATCGGATGTTCCCTATTGAAAATGGAGTTTATACCTCTACTGGTTTGTGTACAGGGAACCCCCAAAATATTTCAAAGCATTGTGTTCTATGAGAGGCATTTCTATAAACCATATTTTCATACCCTTGCTGTACAAAAATTGAAATATGTTATACAAGTTCACTATCGCATGTTCCCTGTTGAAAATGGACTTTATACCTCTACTGGTTTGTGTACAGGGACCCCCGAAAATATTTCAAAGCATTGTGTTCTATGAGAGGCATTTCTATAAACCATATTTTCATACCCTTACTGACCTTAATGAACTTGAAATATGTTATTCAAGTTCACTATCGGATTTTTCCTGTATAAAATGGAGTAAATACCACCACTGATTTGTGTACAGGGACACACAAAAGTATTTCAAAGCATTGTGATCTATGGGAGGCATTCCTATAAACCATATTTTCATACCCTTACTGTACACAAATCTTAATGAAATTGAAATATGTTATTCAAGTTCACTATTGGATGTTTCCTGTATAAAATGGAGTAAATACCACCACTGATTTGTGTACAGAGACACACAAAAGTATTCCAAAGGGTACAACTATAGTATTTCCCCTCAGCTGGATTTGGCGATTTTTCGTTGGCGCCCGTTTGAGCGATAACGATGTCGTTCTGGATTGTTTGCAATACAATATGGCAACCTGCATGCTGTTTACTTTTTAAGCCATAGCAACCAGCGTTCTGTTATTTTTTTATTGCCATGCAAAATAATAATAAATTAATTAAACAAAATAAATCAATAGTAAAAAATAAAATACGACCGTTTTATGTAATGATTTTTGTAGTAATTCAGGTGAAATAGAATAACATCATTTCAACATCGTCTGCAGGCTGCATACTATTTATTTTTTATGCCATAGCAACCAGCGTTATGTTTTTTAATTACCATGACAACCAGCTTAGCAATTGATTATAAAGAGATAATTATTCATTGTTCTATTCCATTTCACCCGGTGAAGTATTATTATATAAAATAGGTCGTATTTTATTTTTTATTATTGATTTATTTTATTTAATTAATTTATTATTATTATTTTTTTTTTTTTAACTATGGCAGCTAGTAGTAGTGATTCAATAATGGAAATTGTTGAAAAATATAAAGATTTGTTAAGAAAGAATTTTAGAATGGTTGTAACGAGTGATAGAGCTATATTTGGAAAAAAAGGTGAATGTACTAGGATTTTTTTGAGTGAATTATTTAGAGAAAGAGAAAGGTTTTTGGATTTTTTGAAAGAATGTGGATTGATTAAACGAAGTATGATTTGTGAAAAGTGAAAGAGTGATATGGTTTTTGGACCGAGAAAGAAAGTGACGGATGGATTTGCATGGAGATGTTATGGTTATATTGTTGTGGATGATAAGAGTAAAAGGTGTTCCGCCGAAAAATCGATTAGGTTTTGATCGTGGTTCTCGTCGAGCAAAGGAGGTAAGTCAATTTTAAATACATATTTGTTTTGTTATTATTAGAAATAAGTTCAATGAATTATTTTAATGATGCCATTCTGAAAAACATATTTCGGTTTTGTTTACGTTAGAAATCCATGGCAACCACTTCAAAAGTAGCATTAACCCATAATCGCCAACGAAAAATCGCCAAATCTAGCTGAGGGAAATACTATAGTTGTTCCTTTCAAAGCATTGCGTTTTATGAGAGATGTTTCTATAAACTAAATTTTAATAACCTTACTTTGCACGATGATTTATGAAATTGAAACATGTTATTTATAAGCAAAAAAGAAAATACAATATATTAAAATCACACAATCAACTGATTGAGAAGAAAATCATATTTATTGAAATTTATTTTTCCGATTGAGTGAAAATAATGCCTGGACCGGCAGTCGAACCCCAGATCTTTGACTTACAAGGTCAAGGCTCTACCAATTGAGCTATCCAGGCCAACAACCCAAAGGTTGTCTGAGTGAGTAATGTCCACCGGTAGAGCCTTGACCTTGTAAGTCATAGATCTGGGGTTCGACTCCCGGTCCAGGCATTATATTCACTCAGTCGGAAAAATAAATATCAAAAAACAAAAGAAAATGCTTTGCATAGAACATAGCATGATTAGAATTAGTTTTACAGGGTGACACAAAAATATTCAGTTATATAAAGAGATATTAATAAATATTTGCTAAAATTGTACTTTCGTTTACATTAAGCGTTTTTAACACTTTCTAACATTTTTAACACTTCCCAACAAGGTTGAAAAGTGTTAATGACTTCGGTTTGTCTGTCTGTCTGTCCGCGCTCTAACTCCCGTAAATTTTTGTGGAATTTCTTGAAACCGATACATCTTATTCAAGTTCACTATCGGATGTTCTCTATTGAAGATGAAGTTTATGCCTTTACTGGTTTGTATACAGGGACACCCGAAGTTATTTCAAAGCATTGTGTTCTGTGAGAGGTATTTCTATAAATAATATTTTCATACCTTTACTGTAAACATATCTTAATGAATTTGAAATATGTTATTCCAGTTCACTATGGGATGTTTCCTGTATAAAATGTATTAAATACCACCACTGATTTATAAACAGAGGCACCCGAAAGTATTTCAAAGCATTGTGTTCTATGAGAGGTATTTCTATAAATCATATTTTCATACCTTTACTGTACACATATCTTAATGAAATTGAAATATGTTATTCAAGTTCACTATTGAATGTTTCCTGTATAAAATAGATTATGTTAGATGGAAACTTGCTAACTGGGGACAATTTAAGAAATTGAAAGTAAATTAGAATTCAGAATTTAGATTTTGAAAAATACAAGCTAATGAAACTGAGAGAATGATCTCTGAAAAGTTACTAAATATCAAAAATTCTTATTCAAACTTATCAATACCTTATAAACTTGTCCTATTTATTTTTCACGATGCATTTCGGGTGCACTTCGCGCCCATCTTCAGGTGATTTGTGGCTTCTCATCGTCGCTTGTTTTCTTCTCGGCTTCACTCCGGCTTCCTCTCTTCACTTCATTTCGTCTATTTCGGATTCTATCGATTACATGGTTCCAGTCCTTTGGGATATTCGCGTGCTCGCGTTCATTAACTGCTGTGGGGTTAGTCAGAATCTCGATGGCTTCCCTTTTTAGGGCGTAGCTGTGGTTGTTATAAGGAGCGATTTTATTAGTTTTTATGGTGTTAATATTAATAGGGTTAGAGGAGTGGGTAGAGGCAAGTGCTGTAGATTTGCGGTTGTGTTTTAAATCGGCTTTGTGTTCTTTTTCTCTTTCGTAAATTTTTCTTTTAGTTACTTTTTTTAGTTAATCGAGATTCTGACTAACCCCACAGCAGTTAATGAACGCGAGCACGCGAATATCCCAAAGGACTGGAACCATGTAATCGATAGAATCCGAAATAGACGAAATGAAGTGAAGAGAGGAAGCCGGAGTGAAGCCGAGAAGAAAACAAGCGACGATGAGAAGTCACAAATCACCTGAAGATGGGCGCGAAGTGCACCCGAAATGAATCGTGAAAAATAAATAGGACAAGTTTATAAGGTATTAATAAGTTTGAATAAGTATATTAACGTCCTAATAGTAAGTTTATTTAAATTATATCAAAAATTCTATATTCAGAGCCAAATCAAACATTAAAAAAAAAAAAATTTCTTTTCATTACTTCTTAATTTAAATAAAAAAGAAGGAGAGACCTTGGTGATCGTTTACGTAATTTGCTAGTGGAGTACTAATTACTTAAAGCTGGGGTGATTACCCTGAAAAGGAAATATATCTTAAATGAAAATAAAATACATAAAAAGGACAAGAGAAAACTTGACTTACCAAAGTTTCTTTATTAGTACATCACTTTAACAATTAATCCAAAAATTAGCACTGAACTTGTGGCACCACAAATTGAAAACACTTTAACACACTTAAACAAACACAATATAAGCACCGAAATTATAATTCTTGAATAATGTAGTACTCATACTATTTTTATACATTTTAGAGATTGTGATGATGTATATGTCCGAATGCAATAATGTTCTACTCGTGAATTTGGCCAAAAGTTCAAAAAGAAATAAAGTTCTATTCATGAAATCTCGCACAGTCATTTGAGATTTAGTGTTATCGTTCTGGAAAGCTTAGAAGGGAAACCATCACGCACACTAGTAGCCGGGTACACAGCTTCCGACTCGTAGTCTGGATATGTGGCCACGCAATTTCTACGATCAGCACTGGCTTCTGAGGAGTAAATGGTTAGAAAAGAATATTATGCGGACATTTGCCGAGACGGACTAACTTTCAGGCATGACGGTAGACACTCTTCTTCACGATTGTTGTCGCTGAAACGCTATCATCCAGATATGTTGTAGAAATTGCAAACTTTTTGAAGTAGGGCAGTTAGCTTGGCAGAAAAGTAACTTTACCTCATTTAAAAAAAACGATCTCGTTGATGACAGGTTTTGCTTGGCCGGACAGGAACTTTACATCATCAAAAAAATATATATATATAATACTGCTGCACCTGCTCCGTGATGAAGGACATTTAATAGAATACAGCAGGTAAGTAATTCTAAGGGCTGAAGAACTTCATTATTCTTGAGCAGAAGATCCGAGTTTCTGCTTCGAGCTTCGGCGCGGGAAGAATCCCGGCCTCGACTTAAAACACACGACTTTCTTCTCCGGCGACCACCTACTGTTCTGACCGAAAGCTATGTGAAATTCGCGCTCTCTTCCAAGCCAGCCAATGAGCGCCCGCGAAAGAGAAGCCACTGACGTCACAGATGACGCCACGAACTATCCGGAATGTTCCAGAAGGTCTCTTCCCCCCTTGAAAGCGCGGGAAAATACGAAAACTGCACGGGGAAGTACGAAAACCTTAATCAAACATGGCTGACTGCTGAATTTAAGAATACAGTCAAATAAAAAAGGTATTTTTGGACTTATGATTTTTTTGAAGAGAAAACAATTAAATTTTAAGCTATTTCTATGAGCGATGGCTCAAATTAAAGGAAATAAAATAAGCTATCTAATGAAATTAATGTTACATATAAATAAACTTAGAAAAATAATTTTAAATGCAAAATCGGGACACTGATTGCTGACAAGATAATTTAGGGTTTTTCTGATTTTATACATTTTAATTTTAATTTTGCACTTTTAGTAATTTCTCTACTATTATTTTCTTAGTGATTTTTGCACAGAATATCGCTTACGATATTATATTAATACGGAATTTCTGTATTTGTTTTTATTTTATTTTATTTTTGAAAAAAGCAAATTTTCAAGTAAAAACGGAAATCTTTTAAATAAATAGATCGCGATCGATTTTGATAGAAATTTTCGCAGAGTATAAAATAAATTTTGAAAAAGAAAACTTTTTAAATAAAAGGAAACTGAAAACCTATAATTTTAAATAAAATGGTGTTAAATTATTTGAAACTTAAGAATAAAGTAGTGTTATGTTTTTTAAAACATAACATTTCCCCCCACTAAAAGGAAAAAAAACAGAAAAAAAAATTTTTTTTTGCCTGTAAAGTAAAATTTTCACCTAAACATTAAATCAACGTAACAGGAGCAGCAAAACGAACAAATAAAAAAAACAATGTTTTACATGAGATGTTGAGCTGTGATAGATCATTTTAGCTCAATACACACTTAATTGTATTTCTAGCATGCAAAAGATATATATATATATTAAATGGTAAGTCATGTACACAAAAAAAAATATTTTCACTCAAGATATACCTCGACAAATGTCTCAGACAATCGAAATAACACATATAAATACATATATATATATGTAATACTAAACATAAACAATTGTAAAAATATAAAATTCCGGACTAGCTAACCAATATCACACGTAATAGGAACTTTAGCAACAATTTTGTTAGACTTGGTACACTTTGGAACAGGCAGATGGTATGTATTTAGATTAAAGTAAGTATCTAAATTTTTCTATACTTTTGCTATATTAAATAAGAATTGGGAATATATTTACCCTAACATTTATGAACTTTTTTTAAAGACGGTTGAAGACACTTATGAGTAGGCTCAACCATGTTGAAGTCTTTTTAAGGAGTAATAGGAACCCAAATAAATCAAATCTGTGCACAGAGAATTGAGATAGAAAAAAAATCTCTTAATTTTCAAATAGATGTCAAATTAACTTTGCCTGAAATTCTCAAAGTACTTCAACAATTTATACTGACCTTGTGCGTTACATTGATATTAAACTCAAATATGCAAGTTATAGGTAAGAAAAAAAAAATTTCTTTGCAGAATCCCTCGTCATCATATTATGGTGTTAATGATTGGCTTGTATAAGGTAAGATTACCCAATGAGTGCAAATGAAAAGTGAATTTCAGTTTCTTGTTATGATGTTATGAAGCTTAAAAGAGTAAAAAAAATCAAAAGTCTTCAATACAAAAAGTAGCACTAAATGCCAGGACCAGCCTGAGCACAAGTAAGAGATCCCGCCTAGGCCTTTGACAAGATTCTTTACCTCAATATTGTCAACCTTTTCTTTTCTTCTTTTTTTTTTTTTTTTTTTTTTAGCACTCTACCAAAAGGAATATGTGCAAGGATTGAATTCAATATAACTGCATATGGTCTTAAAATTTGCTGTTGCTGTATATTACTAATAATGTGAATAATAAATAAATCCCTAACATAAACAATATTTGTACTAAGTGAATGTGTATAATGTAAAATGAAAGAAATAAAGATATATTTTGCAAAATAGTGGACTTATTTTTTCTGGAGTAAACTTTAATTTAACACACATAAATATACACAAAGTAAAATAATAATAAAAAAATACCTATATACAAATTAGTGCTTTTTGAAAAGTTTTGAAACATTCACTTTAAAGGGTTTTGCCGTATCATCATTCGCATCACGTATTTGATAGTTATTGTTTCTGAACTTTCTTAGAACAACATAGGGACCAGTGAATTTTGGCATAAAGGTAGAAGGTGGGTGTAGGGCTTTCAAATACACAATGTCATTTAAATTAATTTCAGGGTTTGGAATACCTTTCAAAAATTTCTCATGCTTATCAAAGTAATTCTGTTCATATTGTTTGACTAATTGTTTTGATTCATGAAAATGTTGTTTTTGTCTAAGCCAATATTTAGAGGGTGGTTCAACAAGGTTGGGTGGGTGATTTATGTCGATGGGGAGGTTCAATCTTCTACCAAAAAAAAGTTGGGCTGGTGTAAAATTTGTTACAGAGTGCTTCGCATTGTTGTAATGTAGCACAAAAAATTTTAAACGTTCTGACCATTCAATTACTTTATCCGACAAAGAAGCTATAGATTGTTTATGAGAGCGATGTATCCTTTCAAGAAGACCATTTGACCTTGGAAAATAAATAGAAGATTTTCTGTGTTTAATGTTGAGAGATTTAAAAAAAAATTCAAATTCATCGGAAATAAAATTCGGAGCCATATTGGAGCATATCGGAGCATATTGGGGATGCCATAACGTGAAAAATAATCATTAAGTGTTTTAATTATGGAATGTGAAGTAATGTTAGGTAATGGAATCGCCTCAAGATACCTGGAATAATGATCGACAATGGTTAATATGAAAAATTTGCCATCATGTGACCTCGGCAGTTTGCCAACTACATCTATTGCTATCATCTCACCAGGGGCAAGATTAGATTTGGGAATACATTTAGGATTAGTTTCAGTTGGTTTGGAATTATTTTGTAAACATCTATGACATGCGTTACAAAATGATTTGACCTGTTCAAACATTTTTGTCCAAAAATAAATTTTTTTTAAGTTCTCAAAAGTTTTTTCTATGCCAAAATGAGGTTGATGGGCAATTTCAATAGCTTGAGGCTGTAATGAAGTCGGAATTACAATCTTATCTGTAGAATCGTTCTGGCTTTTATCTCTATACATAATAAAGTTAGTTTGCTGGTCGATGAAATAATTAGATTTTGATAATTTGTTTTTATTAATTTTGTTTCTGATATCTGCTAATTTTGGGTCCTCTAATTGATTTTTTAAGATGTTTGAAAAAGATAGTAAGTTTTCCTCAGGAGCAAATAAATTGATAGCATTAACATTTAAGTTTCTTGATTCATCACTGTGAAAAACAATGTAAGAAAATCTGCGGGGTTTGACATGCCTGCGATATGCTCAATTGTATAGTTAAAACCCTGTAAATACATTAACCATCTAGCAATTATATCTGGTTGTTTAATTAAATTTAAATGGTAAGTTAAGGCTTTAGCATCAGTTAAAATTTTAAATTGCCTGCCGTAAAAGTGTTCATGAAAATGTTTAACAGAAGAATAAATAGCAAACAATTCACGTTTAATGGAAGGATATTTAGATTCTGCTGGAGTTAAAAGTTTGGAAAAGAATTGAACAGGATGGAAAATGTTGTTATGGCTTTGCATTAGAATACCACAGATTGCATGGTGTGAAGCATCGGTTACCAGGTAAATATCTTTATTTTCATCAATATTTTTTATGGACGGATTCGCCAGTAAAATGTTTTGAATTTTCATGAATGCCTCCTGACAGTCAGCTGTCCAATTAAACTTTACCCTTTTTTTTGTGAGATTGATGATGGGTTTAAAGATTTCTGCAAAATTATATATTAAAGGTCGAACATAGTTAACCATGCCTAAATAAGATTGTACCTGTTTGACATTGGTAGGGATTGGGAAGTTATTAATTTTGTTGACATTATCCGAAGAGGGTGAATAGCCATGCTCATGTAAATTAAAACCAAGATAAGTTATGTTAGGTTTACAAAGTTGTATCTTTGCTGGATCCAAAGTGAGGTTAAATTCTTTTAGTTTGTCAAAGACTTTCTGTAAAAAAAACATCATTTCTTCTAAATTATCTGCTGCTATAATTATATCATCCAAAAAAAAAATGCACGTTGTTACCTTTAAGATCTGCTAAACATTTGTTGATAAGTGTATGAAAATAGGAAGTGCTGTTTACAAGGCCAAACGGAAGTCTACAAGGTTGAAAATTTCCAAAGTCAGTAGCAAAAGCTAATTTAGATTTGTCGGATTCTTGAAGTTTAATTTGAAAGAAAGCCGCCTTTAGATCCAGCACAGAATACAATTTTTTTCCAGAGATGCTTTAAAGAATATCATTAATTTTAGGGAGACTGATTTTAAAGGACTCTGTTATAGAATTAAGCAATCGATAGTCAATTACCATGCGAAATTTTAATTGATCAGGAGGTTGATTAGGTAAGGATTTTTTTTGACAACAATTACAGGAAAACAATAATTTGAGGAGGATGGTTCTATGATACCTGCATCTATTAATTGAGCGATTTCTTTTTGGCAAAGTCTTTGGCAATTTTAGGAATGGGATAGGGTTTAGTTTGAAGTGCAAAATCGTGAAGCAATTTGAATTGTGGAACAACTTTATCTGTAGAACCAAGCGTTTTATAAGAGGTAGAAAAAACTTCATAATTGTCTAAGAGTAATTTTAAAATTCTGGATTTTTCAGGAGGTGAAAGATGATTTAAGTTGAAATTTTGCGGTGATAATTCTTCTTTTCTGAGTTTAAGTATCTCCTGTGAGTTTAAAGCGTTTACTTGAAAAATAGGCTGTTCACTACATTGTTTAATGTCATCCTTGTCTAAAAATTGAATAGTACCCAATTTTGTTCCCTTCCTTAAAAACATTTTGTGGTCAGAATTGTTCTGCACAAAAGTAAAAAAAAAAATTGTATCATATGGTGAATGTAGACTTTCATCCATTTTAAGAGGTAATTTTTTCACAATTGGGGAAAATAAAATAAACTTAGTGTTGGATTTAATCTTGGGAAATTTAAGAACAATAACTTTTGACTCTCCAGGTTTAAATTTTACAAATTTGAGTGAACGAGCAACTAAATTTTGGGCATTTGGATTTTGATCTAATTGGGAATTTATGAGATTGTTGTAATTGGTTGGTGAAGTTAAGTTGGGGGCTTTGTTTTCAAAAGGAAGAGCCAGATTACCAATAAACATTTTTTGATTTGACGAATCTGAAACAATCTTATTTCTGTGTAAAAAATCATAACCTAGTATAAAATCATAATTTGACGCCCAATTATTTGACGTCACAAAAAAAACATTGGAGAACCATTTATCTGAAATTTTAAATTTTAAATCTAACGTTGAAAAATAAGGAATGCTGTTGTTATCTATTGTCTTAATGTTGACTGAACGCGATAAAAAATTTAGTTTCATATCCTCTTTTAATGTTTCTATTGCCTGTGGTTGTGCTAAACTTAGGTTTGCACCTGTGTCGAGGAGTGCCTGAAAATGGTGTTTTCCTATTTTAATAGTAACTATGGGTAGGTGTGTATCGAAATTTGTAACTGAAGACACTAATTTGGTTTTGGTTAGATTAAGATTTAAATCCTGGGAGTTTACTTCATTGTGTTGTAGTTGTCATTGACCCTGCCTTTTAGAATTTTTGTAATAAGGGCGAGATCTGTCCCTGTTAAAACCAGCATTACCCCTGTAACCTCTCCCTCTTCGTTCATAGTTGGAATTTTGATTAGATGTTGAAGGGAAACTGTAGCAATTAGTGGTTAAGTGGCCCTTACCACAAATGTGGCAAGTAACTGCTTGCAGTCTTGCAACTGTCTCAGTGAGCTCATTTATCTTTTTAGAATTTTCAATCTGTAGCTGAATTAAAGTCTGAATGTCTGCATTCTGTGCAGTGACATTCGCTACAGAGGCTTCATTATTGATGAGGGCCCTTTCAATATTTTTTGCCATAGTAATGGCTTCTTCAAAGGTGTTGGGTCCCAATTTGGTCAATTCAAATTTAATGTCAGGGCGAACCGCTTCCAAAAATTTGGAAAACATCAAACTATGCCTGATGTCCTGAATTTGGGGGGCATTATCGGGATTAAGTATTAAATTTTGGACAGTGATACGGATGTGGTCTGCAAGAGCAGCAACATCTTGTTTAGGAGCTTGTTTGATGGCAGAAAAATTTGATTGTATTTCATGGGGCGTTTGCACTTTTTCAAATTTGTTCCTTAAGAGTTGGCATAGATTCTCAAAATTTTCTTCATTCGAAGCTTCTGGATCTGTATTAAGGAAAGTCAAAGCTTTCCCTGAAACTTTTGATCTCAAAATAATCCGCCTTAAATTATTACGCCAATTGGCATGATTTGCCATTTCCGTAATGGAACGGATGAAATGGTTGACATCCTGCCCTTCCTCCCCAGAAAACTTTTCGAGTGAGCCCACTAAGGAATATATATTTGAACAAATAAACAAACAAAAGGTAAAAGAGAAGGCAAGCAAACAAAAGGAAAAAAAATTCTTGATTTAGGAGGATATTAAATTAATTTTAGTAAAAGTCACGATCAAGTGCATAAAAAAAATTGGGACATCAGGCACAGTTGAAGAAAAAAAAAGTAAAATAAACATGCTCACCGAAACAGTTACAACGGTTAAAATATATATATATATATATATATAATATCCCCACATTTCCCTTCCAAAATGAGAAAAAGGTAAAAAAGAAAATTTTAATATTTTATGCTGAAATTGATAAAAAAAAAAAATACACTTAAATGCTAAAATCAGATTCTGTATATGTTAATAAATATGCTTAAATACTCAAATTTAAAATATAAAATAAATATATATATATGCAACTGCACTCAAATGAATAAAAAAAAAAACACAATAACAGTAAAAAAATTGTCTGAGAGATTTGCCGGAAAAAAAAATTATTTTAAAGCATTTTATAATGAATCACTCCAGCTTTAAACACAAACCTGTGGTTGGAAAGAGAAAAAGGAATAAACTAAGCTTTATGGTCCGTTTTTTGTCACGGCACCATATATGTTAGATGGAAACTTGCTAACTGGGGACAATTTAAGAAATTGAAAGTAAATTAGAATTCAGAATTTAGATTTTGAAAAATACAAGCTAATGAAACTGAGAGAACGATCTCTGAAAAGTTACTAAATATCAAAAATTCTATATTCAGAGCCAAATCAAACATAAAAAAAAATTTTCCTTTTCATTACTTCTTAATTTAAATAAAAAAAAAGGAGAGACCTTGGTGATCGTTTACGTAATTTGCTAGTGGAGTACTAATTACTTAAAGCTGGGGTGATTACCCTGAAAAGGAAATATATCTTAAATGAAAATAAAATACATAAAAAGGACAAGAGAAAACTTGACTTACCAAAGTTTCTTTATTAGTACATCACTTTAACAATTAATCCAAAAATTAGCACTGAACTTGTGGCACCACAAATTGAAAACACTTTAATACACTTAAACAAACACAATATAAGCACCGAAATTATAATTCTTGAATAATGTAGTAGTCATACTATTTTTATACATTTTAGAGATTGTGATGATGTATATGTCCGAATGCAATAATGTTCTACTCGTGAATTTGGCCAAAAGTTCAAAAAGAAATAAAGTTCTATTTATGAAATCTCGCACAGTCATTTGAGATTTAGTGTTATCGTTCTGGACAGCTTAGAAGGGAAACCATCACGCACACTAGTAGCCGGGTACACAGCTTCCGACTCGTAGTCTGGATATGTGGCCACGTAATTTCTACGATCAGCACTGGCTTCTGAGGAGTAAATGGTTAGAAAAGAATATTATGCGGACATTTGTCGAGACGGACTAACTTTCAGGCAGGACGGTAGACACTCTTCTTCACGATTGTTGTCGCTGAAACGCTATCATCCAGATATGTTGTAGAAGTTGCAAACTTTTTGAAGTAGAGCAGTTAGCTTGGCAGAAATGTAACTTTACCTCATTAAAAAAAACGATCTCGTTGATGACAGGTTTTGCTTGGCCGGACAGGAACTTTACATCATCAAATATATATATATATATAATACTGCTGCACCTGCTCCGTGATGAAGGACATTTAATAGAATACAGCAGGTAAGTAATTCTAAGGGCTGAAGAACTTCATTATTCTTGAGCAGAAGATCCGAGTTTCTGCTTCAAGCTTCGGCGCGGGAAGAATCCCGGCCTCGACTTAAAACACACGACTTTCTTCTCCGGCGACCACCTACTGTTCTGACCGAAAGCTATGTGAAATTCGCGCTCTCTTCCAAGCCAGCCAATGAGCGCCCGCGAAAGAGACGCCACTGACGTCACAGATGACGCCACGAACTCTCCGGAATGTTCCAGAAGGCCTCTTCGCCCCTTGAAAGCGCGGGAAAATACGAAAACTGCACGGGGAAGTACGAAAACCTTAATCAAACATGGCTGACTGCTGAATTTAAGAATACAGTCAAATAAAAAAGGTATTTTTGGACTTATGATTTTTTTGAAGAGAAAACAATTAAATTTTAAGCTATTTTTATGAGCGATGGCTCAAATTAAAGGAAATAAAATAAGCTATCTAATGAAATTAATGTTACATATAAATAAACTTAGAAAAATAATTTTAAATGCAAAATCGGGACACTGATTGCTGACAAGATAATTTAGGGTTTTTCTGATTTTATACATTTTAATTTTAATTTTGCACTTTTAGTAATTTCTCTACTATTATTTTCTTAGTGATTTTTGCACAGAATATCGCTTACGATATTATATTAATACGGAATTTCTGTATTTGTTTTTATTTTATTTTATTTTTGAAAAAAGCAAATTTTCAAGTAAAAACGGAAATCTTTTAAATAAATACATCGCGATCGATTTTGATAGAATTTTTCGCAGAGTATAAAATAAATTTTGAAAGAGAAAACTTTTTAAATAAAAGGAAACCGAAAACCTATAATTTTAAATAAAATGGTGTTAAATTATTTGAATTTTAGTAATTTCTCTACTATTATTTTCTTAGTGATTTTTGCACAGAATATCGCTTACGATATTATATTAATACGGAATTTCTGTATTTGTTTTTATTTTATTTTATTTTTGAAAAAAGCAAATTTTCAAGTAAAAACGGAAATCTTTTAAATAAATAGATCGCGATCGATTTTGATAGAAATTTTCGCAGAGTATAAAATAAATTTTGAAAGAGAAAACTTTTTAAATAAAAGGAAACTGAAAACCTATAATTTTAAATAAAATGGTGTTAAATTATTTGAAACTTAAGAATAAAGTAGTGTTATGTTTTTTAAAACATAACAGATTACATACCATCACTGTCTTATATACAAGGACACACAAAAGTATTCTAAAGCATTGTGTTCTACGAGAGATATTTCTATAAATCAAATTTTAATAACTTTACTTTCCACGAAGTTTTAGGAAATTGAAATATGTTACTTATATGCACAAAAGAATGCTTTGTATGGAATATAGCATGATTAGCATTATATTTACAGGGTGACACAAAAATGTTCTGTTATATTAAGAGCGGTTAATAAAAATTTGCTAGAATTCTACTTTCGTTTACATTAAGCGCTTTTAAAACTTTTTAACATTTTTTTAAAGTGTGAATATATCAATTTGTGTATCTGTCCGTCTGTCCGTCTGCCAGTACGCCTATGCTGCAACTCGCGTAAATAGTTACGGAATTTTTTGAAACTGATATATGTTATTCAAGTTCACTATCGGATGTTCCCTATTGAAAATAGAGTTTATACCTCTACTGGTTTGTGTACAGGGACACCCAAAAGTATTTCAAAGAATTGTGTTCTATGAGAGGTATTTCTACAAACCATATTTTCATACCTTATCTGTACAATATCTTCATGAAATTGAAATATGTTATACAGGTTCACTATTGGATGTTTCTTATATAAAATAGATTACATACCCCCAGTAGTTTAAGTACAGGGACACTCAAAATTACTCCAAAGCATTGCTATCTTTGTGTGATATTTCTATAAATCAAATTTTAATAACTTTACATTCCACGAAGTTTTAGGAAATTGAAATATGTTATTTATATGCACTAAAGAATGCTTTGCATAGAATATAGCATGGTTGTCATTAGATTTACAGGGTGACACAAAAATATTCCGTTATATTAAGAGCTATTAATAAAAAATTGCTAAAATTGTACTTTCGTTTACATTAAGCGTTTTTGACACTTTCTATCATTTTTAGTGTGAATATAATTTTAATTTGTGTATCTGTCTGACTGTTCTTCTGTCCGTCTGTCTGTCTCTCTGTCTATTTTTCTGCTCTCTAATTCACGTAAATATTTATGGAATTTCTTTAAACCGATATATTTTATTCAAGTTCACTATCGGGTGTTCCCTATTTAAAATGGAGTGAATATCGCTTCTGGTTTGTGTACAGGGACACCGAAAAGTATTCGAAAGCAGTGTGTTCTATGAGAGTGTATAGAAACTTTAATGAAATTTTAGTATTTAATTCAATTCCCTATCATTAGATTTACAGGGCCACACAAAAATAATCAGTTACATTAATAGCTATTAATAAAAATTTGCTGGAATTGCACTTTTGTTTACATGAGCGTTTTAACACTTTCTTATAATTTTAGTGGGAATACGATTTCAATTTGTGCATCTGTCAGTCCGATTGTCTACCTTGCTATCTGTTTGTCTCCGGCTTCTGTCATCAGTGAATATTTTGAGAATTTTTATCAAATTATACACTCAAGTTCCCTGTGGAATGTTCCCTATTTAAAATGTCATTAAGAGGTCCTGTACAACTAGTTTGTTTACAGGGACAACAACAGCAACAATTAAAAAAAAAGCCAATGTATTACGTTTTAGGACAGAATTTTTAAAAAGTTAAAAACATGTATTATTAATATTCTAAAATATTGTTTTTTATAGAATATGATATGTTTAACTTTCAGATTTACAGGGCTACAGTAAAATATTCAGAGAGATTAACAGCTGTAATTATAATCCAACGGCTGCATTTTCTTTTGCGTTAAGCCTTTTTAACACTTTCCAAAATGCCTCAGAGTAATTTTAAAATTAGTTAGTCTATTTGTATGTTTTTCAGTTCTTCTGTCTGTCGTGTGATAACGTAGACAAAGAATATTAAAAGTGTTTCGATACAACAATTGCGTACAGTTGGAAAGTGTTACTAATCAATGCGTGCTGCATGATTTTTCTTTCTTGTTTATTCCTTATTTTTTGAGTCACGGAAAATTTACAACATGTCGTATGTTTTCAGCACAAACAATTTGCAAATTTCCTGTAAATTTACGATGATTTTTTTTACAGTGTACTTTCCAGAAATGAAAGTATTGTATGAAACATTTTTTAGATTGATTTCTTTAGAAATCGACCTATTGTAATCACTTCGTTTATCTATCTATCGATCTATATATATATGTATATATACATAATGGAAATTTTGTCATCACGACAACTCTCGAAATAATGTTTCAAATGGAACCAAATTTGGGCAGTGAACTTATTTTATAAATATCTTGGATGAGTTCGTCAATCATGTTGCTCAGCCTTTTTGTTTTGGAGTGGCGGCCACTTGAAAATTTAAAATCCACATTGTAAAAAGCGTATTTAAGGCTGGATTTGCTTGGATTTTGATGTATATATAGACCACATAAGGGTCTCAACCAAGTTTAATAATGCACTTTATCCGCCATTTTTGACAAAGTGGCAGATGCCGTAAATTAAGCGAGGCGAAATCAGGCTACCACTTAAAAATTTAATATCACGATAACTTCCGATATAATGCTCCGAATCGAACCAAATTTGGACAGCGAACTTATCTTATAAATATCTTGGATGAGTTAGTTAAACAAGTTGACCCACCATTTCTTTTTCAAGTGGAGACCACTTGAAATTTTCAAATTCACATTGTAAAAAGCTTATTTAAGACCGTATTTGTTTTAATTTTGATGCATATGTACACCACATAAGGTTATAAATTAAATTTATCAGTGAACTTTATCCGCCATTTTTAACAAAGTGGCGGATATCTTAAAATAAGCTGGGCCACGTGAAATCAGGCTACCACTTGAAAATTTATAATCACGATAACTTCCGAAATAATATTCTAAATCGAACCAAATTTGGATAGCAAACTTTTCTCATAAATATCTTGGATGAGTTCGTTAACCAAGCTGCCTCGCAATTTTGTTTTCAAGTGGAGGCCGCTTGAAAATTTCGTATTAACATTGTAAAAATCGTATGTAAGCCCGGATTTGATTGAATTTTGATGTATACATAAACCATATAAGAGTCTCAACCATTTTTATTAATAAATTTTAACCGCCTTTTTTAACAAAGTGTGGATGTTTAACAATTGTGGATTTTTAACAAAGTGTGGATAAGCGGGACAACTTGAAAACAGGCTACCACTTGAAAATTTATAATCATGCTAACTTTTTAAATACTGATTCAATTCGAACCAAAGTTGCAAAGTGAACTTATTATACAATTATCTTGGATAAGTTCACTGGGCAACTTGTTCCGACATTTTGTTTCGAAGTTGCGCCGCTTGAAATCAGGCTGCTACTTGAAAATGTACCATTACGATAACTTTTGAAATACTATACTGATTCATACCAAAGTTGGATAGTGAACTTACGGTTCAAATATACTGTATACGTTCTCTAGGCAACTTGTTCTGCCATTTTATTTCCAAGTGCCGGGCACTTGAAAAGTTGTCATTATGATAACTTTTGTAATACTGAATCCATTCGTATCAAATTTGGGTGATGGATTTATCATTAAAATATCTTACATAAGTTCGGTGAGCATCTCAGGCCGTTCGTTTGCTTCCAGGTGGTGGCCACTTGAAACCACGGTGGCACTTGAAAATTTCTCACCACAATAATTTTTGAAATACTGAATTAGTTTGAACCAAAGTTGGACAGTATTTATTACACAAATATCTTGAATGATTTCGCTGGGCAAGTTGCTTCGCCATTTTGTTTCCAAGTTGTGGCCACTTAAAATCAGACTGCCACTTGAAAATTTGTCATAACAATAACTTTTGAAGTACTGCGCTGATTCGAAACAAATTTGGACAGTGAAGTTATGCTTCAAATATCTTGGATTAGTTTGCTGGGCAACTTGCTCCTCCATACTATTTCCAAGTGGCGGCCTTTTGAAAATTTGTTATCATGATAACTTTTGGAATGCTTAATCAATTCGAACCAAGGTTCAACAATGGATTTATCATTCAAATATTTATGATTTCGGTGAAAAAGTTTCTCTGCTAATTTTTTCCGAGTTGTGGCCACTTGAGAATTTTTTATCACGATAACTTTTGAAATATTGAATTTATTCAAACCAAAGTTGGACAGTAGACTTTACTTACAAATATCTTGGATTAGTTCACTCAGCAACTGTCTCCGCAACTTGATCCCAGTTGCGGCCACTTAATTTGTCAGCACGATAACTTTTGAAATTCTGAATTAATTCGAACTAAATTTGTGGTGTAGACTTATCTCTCAAATGCGTTTTATATATTTGTTTTCCAGTTTGATCCGCCATCTTGTTTTCAAGTGCCAGCCACATGAAAATTTCAAATTCATATAAAATGGTGTTTATGAATCGATTTGCTTAAAATTCCATATATACATAGCTCACATAAATATTTCTACCATGTTTATTAATAATTTGTAGCCGCCATTTTGTTTCAAAATGGCGGTTACTTGATTAGAAAAAAGAAATCAACCTACCCTTCCGAATGAGCCGGAAGGACTTTTTATTATTATTATTATTTTAAGATAGTCTCCTTTCAGAGGTGATATTGACCTGATATAAATCCACTAGTGGTGGACACCATACCAGTAGTAGACTCTTTTAAACTCTAAAAATAGGCATGCTATGTTATGCATAGGTTTGCCTAGCATTATGGTAGGTGGTAGGCCCTGTACAATTGAAAACTTGAAATAAGAAAATTATAATCCATCAGTTCCAGAATAACATTAATTTAATTCAAAATGAATAAAAATTATATGGTCGTATTGTTATTTCTTGAGGTTTTGAATAAGTTAAAATAAATATAGTTTGTTTTGAATGTGTTTATTTTCAGATGATTTTTACGCTTTTCTTACATATGACTACAATAAGTATGCAAAATTCATTTATTATGTTAACCTTTCAGTTTTATAATAGCGTATAACTTTTTAGGTGTATACACGATACGCTAACATTATTCAAAAAAAGACACCCCTGCTCAGTGTTGATTTATCCATTAATCTACTTATAGTAACATAAAAATGTCACCCGAGATTCGTTACTTGACAGTCAATATTTCTAGTATTAAAAATATCAAAGCAAATGATCAAGCAATTTCGTTCCTAGGAATTATTCATCTAATCTGTAAAAAAATTCCCTTCAAATTATGAAATTTCCAACCAGCGAAAATTCGAAAAATTCCGCTAGAATTAGTATCGTCCTTTTCTTAAAAAGGCAGTTTCCCATAAATTTAAAAGGAAAAATCCCTTTGAAATAATGGTATACATTAAGTTAATGGGTTTTACCCTATAAAAAGAAAACGTATAATTTTCCATTAAAAAAAAAAAAAAAAAAAAAAAAAAAACTAGAATTGCCAGTTTTACGATTTTTTTAACAATTCATTATGGATTTAGGACTATTATCACATAACTGACAGGAAATATAAAACCCTACAGACTGTTCTTACGTAGCAGTCCGACTTTCCTCGGACAAGAATGTTTTTGCCATGACTGTGTTTCATACTTTTTTTTTTCACTGGTGTCAGTTGATTTATTTTTCACATCTATTATTGCACTTTTTTAATGATATTTTCTACATTTTTGTCATTTTCACACGTTTTTTACCCATGCAAAACTCTGATGTTGACCTGGCCGAGCTCTCGCTATAATTACCGAATCTTATAGACGCACAGTTCTAATGTGTCTAGAATAATTTTATCTGGGTAACAATCTTATAAGATAAGAAAAAATCGTTAACCGGTTTTATTTTAAATGTTGTCCCTCGAATTACTCAAATATCCCAAAGAAAACAATTATACGATTACAGCCACATAAAATATGGAGAAAATAGGAACAGAAATCCGAAAAAAAAAAAAAAACGTGAAAAATCAACGAGAACAAAATTTACCAAACAAAGAAGTAAAGAAAGAATATCGACAAAGAAGAAAGCTTTAGCAAAGTGACAGCGTTAAGAAAAAAAAAATATATCCACGTTTCTTGAAAAAAAAGTTTAGAGTGGTGGAAGGCACAAGACCTCAGCGATGACCATCAAAAGATAACGCAGACATGTAAAAATGACTAAAATAATTGAGATTTTATTCGTTGTTTTTTATATTCATTTTTCGATAGTTAAAAATTCATAAATTCAATTTATATTTTCTTGTTTTTATAAATCTAATATAGTTTTTAGACTTTTCAGATTTACTGTTGAAGGCTTCTTGCTAAAAGTTTTATATACAGTATAAATATTTTCTGTACAAGGAGTCACAAAATTTTTTTTGATACATTACACTGAGAAAAAATTCGGTAACTGACACCTAGAATCTAAATTGTGGCTCTACTAAACAATATTCCATGTCATCTGTATAAATTCTAGTCCCCTTTGAAAGCGTGTTCTAGAAACCCTGTTAGTATTCGAGACAGTTTGCCTATATTATTGAAGAGTCAAACTTATTTAAAAATCTCTGTAAATAAATGCGAATACAAGCGGTGAGTTTTAACAACTATAATCTTGGTTTATAACCCAATTCTAGAAAATCAAGCGAGAATTTCTCGCAATACAAAGGTTTCATAATGTTCATAATGTTCAAATTTTTTTTGGCATCTACAAATGTATAGACTAGAAATTCTCGATCATTTCGTCTATTCAGCTTATTGGCGTACCTTATACGCATAGCTCTGAAATCTATATTTCTAGTTTAGAGATTTAGAAAATGACCACTTATTCGTTCTAGATAAAGGCGGTATATTTTTTCCTCAGTGTACTGATTAAGAAAATTATTTCATTTACGCATATTTCGCTACATTTATGCTGCGCAAAACGTATAAAATCAATATATATATATATTAAGTTCAATTAAAAAATTAATAACATTAATGATTTATTAATTAGAATTAAGGATTCATTATAGGATCATACAAAATTATTAGACAGGAAAATGGCGAACCGAACACATAAACGTTTTCAAGTTTTGTTGGAAAGTGTTCAAAACGTCTATAGGTAGTCTAGGAATTTTTAAGATTATTACACAAAGGTTTCATTAAAACGGTTTTTTTCGAACTAAGAATCAATTTAAATATTTTGTATTAGTTAAATACAGTTTGCTTGTGACTCTGCAAATGAAATGAGCCAATTAAGATTGCTAAAATTTTCAGAGACAATATGTTTTGAACTTCTTTCATAAGTTTATAGGTAACTTTCATTAAATTAATGTTACGGAAAATACCTTTTCTTAGTTAAGTTTATATTTCCAATCTGTTGTACTTTTGTTTTGCTTTTTTTTTTTTTTTTTTTTTTTCAGAAAAATTTCAAGTGTCAACTGGAAAAAGTTTCTTTTTTTTTTTTTTTTTTTTTTTTTTAATTCTTTAGTTATCACTTTTTCAATCATGTAAAAACAGAGAGAATTAAGCTACTAATAGTTGTTTTTCTCACAGTGTCTAAGATTAAGAAAAATACACACACACACACCCTCCCCCCCCCCCCCCCAAAAAAAAAAAAAAGGCAGAAAATGCCCTTAAAGTGTGCACCATTTGTACGACTACCTCCTATAATGAGGAAAATATTTGGGAAGTAATCTGACTTGAGATAGATAACAGTGCTTTTTCTGATTTAATACAGGGTGATTATAAGTTACGATTTCAAAACGCTATTATTTTAAAACTACCCATCAGAGCGATTTGATATTTTGCCAGAGCAACCGTGCGGCAATGAAATTTTGTTTGGGGGAGGAAAAAAGTAGTTCCTATAGATAGCGCTGTCAGGGTAATTTCAGGGGAAACAGTCATAGGGAAAAGAGAAAAAGAGGAGCTTCATGAAACAAATACTTTACGGATAATTAACGGCACATTTCGGAACTTTTTTTTTTGCCATACAAAATTTCATTGCCTCACAATTGCGCTGGTGAAATATCAAATCGCTCCGATGGGTAAATTATAGCGTTTTGAAATCGTAATTATAATCACCCTGTATATAAAATAGAAAATTTCTTGGATATAAAATACAAATAATCGTTCTGAAAAATTTATAAATATATTTTAAATATATGTTTTAAAATTTCAAAAACGTCTGTAAAAGATGTTCCGAATTTCAGCTATGCAAATTATAATATTTTATTAGTATGATTTCTATTATAATAGTTGTAGTAGTAGAAAAAAGTATTTTTTTTTTAATCTTTCATAGTATTTAAATATTCAAGGAAACCAGAAATTCAGATAAATCTTTTCAGATTTACGAAGCGTAACTCGACAATCAAAATACTATAATTTTCTAATGTTTTCGATAAACACAACCTTTTTTAAAAATTTTGAGACTTCTAATGGAATAATCGCGTTTTCAATGAGACGAAAACTTTATCTTGATAGCTGCCTAAACTTAATAAAATTTTATGTTTTCTCTAATAAACAATTATTAGTTTTCCGTTACGTATAAATTTATTTATTTATTTATTTATTTATTACTACTTATGCAAAAGTTGCAATATTTTTAAATGCCGTAGTCATTGTATGCGACATAACAAGCGATTAGAATGTTTTTTACACTCTCCATTTAATATAAGTCTACTGCAAATAATTTTAATATTTTTTTTTTCTTGAATAACATATTCTACGTTTTTATATTTCCTGCAACCGAAAATATAACGAAGTTATGTAATAATATTTATTAAGTTATGCAACAATAATTAGCTAAGTTATATAATAATATTTATTATCTGAACTGTATTTCCTTTACTTTTTAATTTTTCAATGTTCGGTATATTTTTTTAATATTTTAATGGAATAATCTGGTGTGTCACTCACACGATTCATCCTGCATTTCGATACTATAAAGACAGATTGCAGATTAAGAAGTAAGATCAGTAAGGTAAGATAATACAGTTCAATCTACTTTAAAAATAATCTAAAATAGGAAAAGTTTTATTTGAGGTAAGATTCTGCGTGAGGGAGGCTGTCGTCCTTCTCAAACCCCTTCAATTATACAGAGTGGGCAAAATAAAAGTGGCCCGGACAATATTTTCAACAAAGTTGTCTGGAAAGGGTTTACATATGTTAAGACATGACACGTGTACATTATTAAGCAATGAATTGGCAAAATAAAGAATTCTAAACACAGGACACTTTAGCAAACTCGAACAATTTTTTTGCACGAAACAAAATACAGTACATGAAATCAAGTCAGATTGTGGCAACAAGACAGTAATATCGATCCCTGATAATGAACTGGTGAATCGGTCATCACAGTAAATGCTGGAAATGTCCTCCGCCGATGTGCAAGTAGCGCTGTGCTCGATTTATTAACTGTGAGACGCGCATTATAGCTCTGCTCGGGGGATAGCAGCAATGGCGTTTTCAATGTTCTGCTGCAGCGCTTCCAGTGTTTGAGGATTATTTGAGTACACCAGACCCTTCAATTTCCCCCACACGTAAAAGTCACAGGGTGAGAGATCCGGCGAACGAGGTAGCCAGCAGATTTCACTGCCTTTGCTAACTGTCCGCTCCTCACCGAACACCTCGTGCACACGTGACTAAGGTTGTCGAAGCGATGTGTGCTGTTGCACCGTCCTGCTGAAAATATCCATACAGTCATTCATCTTCCGTGAGTTCATCCATAAACGGATTAAACAGATTCTGGACATAACGGTTAGCATTCACAGTATGATGAAAGAATCGTGTGATGATGCGTAGGCCAGATATTGTGCACAAACACCAAGCTTCAAATTATGCAACGGCTTCTCAATGTGATGATGGGGATTTTTTGATGCATAATATCGCATTTTATGTGAGTTCACATACCCTGAGAGGCTGAATCAGGCCTCATCTGAGGAAATGAAATGCGCAAGTCCTAATTCCACCTCGCTCAAAAACCACCGGCAGAACTCAACACGCGAATTGTTGTCGGGAGGCTTCAACTCTTGCACAACACTGAATTTGTAAGGATGAAGTTGCAGGTCCTTCTTGATAATGTTTCGACACGACGTTCTCTTAATGCCCTCATGCGCAGACAACCGCCATTCAGATGTTGTTGGGATATTTTCAAAGCTGTTCTTTACTTTAGCTATGTTTTCTGGTGTTCGCACCCTCTTCGGATAGTTTCGATTTTTATTCACGACAGAGCTCGTTTCGCACCATTATTCCACTAACTTTTGCATTGCGAACTTTGCTGGAGGTTTTTTCAGTACACTTGCATTCTTAAACTCTTGCGAGAACAGTTTCGCACACATTTTCCACGAATTGTGTGTGCATAATACTTGACGATGAACACGCGTTCTTTTATCGTGAGCACCATTTCGTGTTGCATTAAACTACAGGCACTAAACACGTCTGCATCCTCTCACTCACACGACTGTAATGACACAGCTGCAACTCGGGACAGAGTATGCAGGCGATGAGCATGCGTGGTGATGTACGGTACAGTCACAGAAACTGGTTCTTGCATCGACGTCACCAGTGTTGGCCGGTTCACCTGTTCATTCATTTTGTTTTCATTCCAGGCCACTTTTATTTTACCCCCCCCCTTCCCCTGTAGTAACTATATTTAAAAAAAAATCAAGACTGTTTTTAAATTACCTTGAAACTTACCAATCTTGATCACACTTTTCAAGTGGCCACATTATAATAATTTTAAAAATACCAAATTTGAATTTTCTGCAGTTACTTGATTTTAAGTTATGCTAATAACAGATAAACATATAGACCAAACGCTAAAGATTTAACTTTCGTATTCAGGGAACTTGAAATCGTGATATTATGCAAAAAACAGAGTTGAAGTCTTTATAATAAAATGTAGCAAACCATTTCCTTCAATTAAATTCAATAGAAAAGAACCTATAGCTTAATTTCGGGAAGCTCTGTATATTGTCCATAAATTATATACACTTCACATTGAGTACTTAAATTTAGTTCTATGTGAAAAACACACAACACAAAATGAGATGAATTTCCAGCAATTTTCCATATATAGCCCCAATATATTTAAATACTGACTGATCCAAAAGTCACAGAAAAAAAAAAAAATACATTATTCAAAAAGTATTGACTGTACCACTATGCGGCTTTCACTGAAATGTACAGAAAGACATGGGATTTTTTTTAGGTAACAAAAAATTTATTAGCAAATAAGTTTAAATTTCTTCAGCAGGTAGCGCTTTAATTGTACAATTACATTTTACAGTGGCGCAGTACAATCAACAACGTAACTGGGACTATAAATGCCCAGTGTAACGGCCATCATTCATTGGAATGAGCGTCAGAGGTTGCGCATTGAAATTCTCCTAAAAAAAGCTTTAGCATTCGAAATATGGCGTCATTTGTTAAAGCGATTCTATTTAAAATGTGAGAGGATACTGCAAATACAGCGCAATTTGTTGGTGAAAAATATAACTAATACTTTTTCTTTATATGTAAAAAATATTCAATGGTTTTCTATAGATTTCAGTAAAAACTGCTTTTAGTTACACTCAGTACTTTGAAAACTTTCTGCGACTTTTGGATCACCCGGTATTTCGGGTAGCCTGTAAACGTATAATAATTCATCTCCATACCACAATCTGCACAAAGCATGCTTTCATGTATATGCAAAAATATGTTCGTTCCATCTTATATAAGGCGGCCCATAGATCTTACATTCTATTTACCAGAAATTTTGCCCATAGATGTAACGTATTTGAATTCTCTTGGATAGTCCTGTGCACCAACCATTTGCTTGCTCTCAATGTAGCATTTAGCTCAATTTAGCGTAGCATCCGTACATGATAGAGATTATACCGATTTTGGATTTTCTGCTTCTATTTGTTCTTGACATATGCTGATAACAGACACACACACAGACCAACCACTAAAAACATGTTTTTCGGATTCCGGGGACCTCAAAACGTGTAGTTAAAATAAATACTTAATTTCGAAAATTTGACCCGAAAACAACACTTTCTCTACCATATATATGGGTAAGAGAAAGTAAAAATGCTCTGAATATGAAAATGAAGAAATATTTTAATCAAGGTTTGGTTTAATTTGCTTTATAGGGTCATATTTTGCACAGACCTGGTTCTTCAACTTAAAAGTTTTATTCAAAAAACAAAAACCAATTAAACGCTTTTATCAAAAATTATTTTTTAAGTTTAAAATTTTGTACTTTAAATACTCCCTAAAATATGAAGAGTACGATCTGACTCTGAAAGAGAAGCATATCACTCTTTGAACATGCCAAAATGGAGCTAACTTCTAAAGAATGAAAAGTCTCTTTTCGAAAGAGTGAGATTTTCCCCTCTCGGTCAAGAATGAGAATATTCCGAGTAATTCAAAGAGTTTGATTTTCAGTTTTTCCTAAAAAAAAAAAAAAATCGGATACACTAGACGATATCTTTTCATGGTTCGCATTGACTCTAGTTCAACGACGGAAAGAAAGCAGCTTGGATCTGTCGGGAATCGTACCCAGGCCGTCTCCATGACAAGCGAGTGTCTTACCACTGAACCACCAGGGACATACAAAAATTGCTTAATTTCCAGTTGTAAATCATTCGGATAAAAGATTAATCATATTTATATCAAGAATATAAAATTACAGATTTCTAACTAACATTTTAAAATTAAAATTAGAATTATTTTAAAGTCAAAATGTATATTTGAAGAGAAATTCTCTTAGACAAATAGTTATTTTTAAAGTTGCTTAAGAGAAAAAAAGTTACTTGAGTGTGCGTGTTTAAAAAAAATAGTTAAGTATTTGTACACAAATCTACAAAGTTTCTTGAAAAACTCGTCTGTTCAGGAGTATAAATCTTGTTGAGGACTTTAATTATTAGTAAAATATTGTAGCCAACTTTTTGAATATTTCATATGTATGAAGTTTCAATGAATATAATAAAGTTATAAATTCTTACAGATTTCAAGGCGTTATGCATTAAATATTTGCATTCATATTTTCTTTTATACTTTATATATTTCTGAATAAAACTACTTGCTTTCAGTTACGAATATCGATATCTTTCTTATGATTTTCGATTCTTTACTAATAACACTTCGAATTTATCAATCGTATAAAAAAATTATGTTTACCAAAATATTTTTTAATATAATCATTTTCGTTTTTTTATTCTCAAATATCTTCAATAAGTTCTGTCAAACAAATCAAATGCATAAGATCGCCCGGAAATTGTTTTTCATATTTAATTCGAAATGTGGTTAATAGATGGCTTCAGCAATTTTTCACTCTTCAGAAGGTTGATCTTGCAAAAGATGATGGCTTCACTCTTTGTGACAGATTGACTACACGTCACTCTTTTGAGAAAAGTGAGGAAAGTCACGTTTTCAAGAGCGATAATAGTATTTTCTCACTTTAATTGGTGTCAAAACCCATACAGCACAGAATGTTTCAGTTATGTTACAAAAAGCTTACAATCTTTCAAAAACGTAACAAATTTAAGTATGCTTTCTGATACCTTTCTGAAACATTCGCACTTTTCGATGTTCCATCTGTTTTGTAATTCAAACGTCTCTGTTACGTATCCGATTTTTTGTTACGATCGCGGACATTTCTACGTCTTTAAAATTAATTGGAAAGCAAACTGAACGTTTTGAAACGTTTCTGAAATATTTCTAATGTTTAGATGTTATATGGTTGTTATATTTCTGGAACATTTTGTGCTTTTAGGGAATAGTGGTCACATTTTTATGGAGTGATTCGCACTCCAGAAATTTTAGAGAGTAAAGATTACAGCATTTCTCTTAGAAAATACATAAAATATGAATATTAAGGAGAAAAGCCAAGTAGACAACAGCATTATTTTTTTTTTTAACCAATCACTTTATTCTTTACCCATTTAAAAAAAAAAATCGCTTTAAAAAGTGTATTTTTTATTACATATTTGAAATATATCTTTATTTGGGAGTTTAAACATGTCGAACATTTCTGCAAGAAAAATTTTAAATCTTTACCTAAAACATGTGTTTAATGTCCAATTTCATTTAAACGTGTGTAAAGTTATAAATTTTTGGATGGAATATCAATGAAAATAATGAAAAGTATAATACACAATCTGTGGCACTGGGTACTAGATGAAGCCGTTTTTCTCAAGAAAGGGTTTTATAGCGTGCTGTCGCTGTTCTTGAATGTCATTCTTTAAGATCAATACCTGTAAATGACTAGATGTAATGACTAAAGTCACTTTTAGAATCTGATATTTTATCAGAAACATACATTCTGTCATTCGCTGAACATTATTTACAAGCCATATCTCATTATAATATGAAAATAGTGTTAAAACCGATCCACAAAATTTATGTAAATATATGGAATTTAGTAACCAACAAACACTATCTGTCAACAAAACCTGATTTTAATACTAAATTCTAAATAAAATGTGTTACTGGCGGTTAAACAATAAAACAGCGGGAAATCTATGCAAAAGAAATACACTGAGGTGGCGAAAGTCATGGGATAGTTATATACAAATATACAGATGGGCAGTAGTATCGCGCATAAAATAAATAAATGGCCAGTGCATTGGTAGAGCTTTCATTTGTTCTCAAGTGATTCGTGTGAAAACAATTTCTGACATGATTACGGCGACACGACAGGAATTAACAGACTTTGAACGCGAAATTCCAGTTGGAACTAGATGCATGGGACATTCCATTTCGGAAATTATTAAGAAATTCAACATTTCGAGATTGCTCATTGTGCAGCACTAGTGCGAAGTAAAAACACATTCAACCAACCAACATATCGAGATCCACAGTGTAAAGTGTGTGCTGGGTATAGCTAATTTCAGGTATAACCTCCCACCATGGACAACGCATTGACCGACCGCGTGCACTTAATGACTAAGACCAGCACGTGGTCGTGGGTGTAGAATTGATAGCATTAATAGACAAGTAACACAGTGAAATAACCACAATTATCAATGTGGGACGTACGACGGACGTGTTTATTAGGACAGTGCGTCGAAATTCGACTTTAATAAGTTATGGCAGCAGAAGACAAACTCGAGTGCTTTTACTAACAACACGACATCATTTGCAGCACCTCTCCTGTGCTCGTGACTGTATCGGTTGGGACTTAGATGACTGGAAAACCGTGCCTTGGTCAGATGAATCACAATTTCAGTTGGTAAGAGCTGATGGTATGGTTCGAGTGTAGCATAGACCACACGAGGCCATGGAACCAAGTTGTCAATAAGGCACAGTGAAAGCTGGTGGTGGCTCTATAATGGAGTGGGCTGTTTTTACATGGAATGGACTAAGTTCACTGGTCCAACTGATCCGACCATTGACTGTAAATGGTTACGTTTAGCTACTTGAAGATCATTTGCAGCTATTTATGGACAACGGGCGAGTCCAGCCTCTGGAACACTTCGACCGATCCAACTGGGCCCTGAGACATTTGATCCACGACCGGTCGAAAGAAGAGGCTGGACGATTCCGATCCCTCTATTGGATCAAAATCAGTGCTGCCATCTGTAGGCTTAGTTTGAAATTAGCTCTAAAATATTAGAATTAAATTAGTTAAAGAAAAATTTAATTCATTAATTAAAAATGTAATTTAACTATGAATAAAAAAAGATAGATGCATATCTATTTTTTTCTATTCTGCATAGTTGGGTACATATGCAATGAGATACAATAATATTAATTATATAATTCTTTTTCGAAAATTATTTAAAAAAAATAATCACAATAAAATTTTAATTTTAGAAAATTTTCCAGCAATTTTTTTTTAATTATTTCCCTCAATTATGCATTTTTGTATTTTAACGATATATTGTAAACAATTTTAAGTAATATTTTACGGATTTATTATCAAGCTAATTTTTGTTAAATATTTGTAAGTTGGAATGTTGAAATTTAAAGCAAATATTTAGCATTCAAATATTTGATGTAAATAAGAAGTAGATTCAAGTTTTATTATTATGATCTAAGGTAAGAAATATGAAACTATTACACACTGCCAAAAAATATAAAATTTAAATTTTGATTTAAATCAATGATTACCAAAAAAAAAAAAAAAAAAAAAAAAAAAAAAACAGTTTTTTAAATTATCACTTCATTGATTGGTTTGTAAATTCAATTAATTATGATTTGAATCAATAATATTTTAAATGTTTAATATATTTAAGATTTTTTTTTTTTAAATTTAAATACGAATTAAATATTGATTTTTAAATATTGTTAATTACTTTTATGTTTGAATGCTAAAATTTAGTACAAATATACTAACAAAGCAGTTCAAAATATATTTAAAATATTTTGTTAAACTGAAAATTTAAAAATTGTTAGCAGGGAGCATTTTCAAATTTTATTTTATTAAATTTAAATAATATTCGATAATCTTTTTTTTTTGCATTATTGTATTATATTTCAATCCATTGCATGAATATATTTATAATTCTAAAACAATTATACAGTTCTTTACCAAAAAAAAAAAAAAATGCTTGTATGCAATTCGCGTTTGTAAGGATCGATAGATGGCGGAACCAGAGCAATAACCAACGGCCAATCAGAGCAATGGATTTGTAAATGGATCAAATGACTCGGAAAAAGTTCTTGGGCGATTTGATCCACGACCGGTCCATGGAACACATTACGCTGGACGACTTTGATCCAGACCGGTCGATGAGACTGGACGCATTGTTCCACGACCAATTGGATCGATCCTGGATCGGTCGAGAGCCTGAACCCGCCCAACATGTTCCAAATCAACGATGGAATTTTTATGAATGACAATGCGCCATGTCACTGGGCCACAGTTATTCGTGATTGGTTTGAAGAACGTTCTGGAAAATTCTAGCGAATGGTTTGGCCACCTAGATCTCACGACACGAGTCCCATCGAACATTTATGGGAGATAGGAGTACATACAAATGAAACACTTCCGTTTGCAAAGCCGTCTGCAGCCGTTTGCAAGCGTTCCAAATGTATGACTACAGTCGGCAGCAAAAGTATCCGAGCACTAGCAAAAATTCCTATATAAAAAAAGCACACTTAACACTGTTTTCTTAAATAAATCCTTGTCGAATCGTGTTCTTAGACTGACTAAGAACAGAATTCGACAAGGATTTATTTAACAAAACTGCATTCAGTGTACCTTTTTTACATAGGAATTTTCGCTAGCGCTCGAATAATTTTGCTGCCAACTGTATTTGCAAAAAACTTGCAGAATTTACGTCATCGAAGTTGCAAGCGTTCCGTTTGTATGTAACCCATAATCTAAAGATTAGTTCGTGCAAAAAATCCTGCACCGGTAAAACTTTCGCAATTATGAACGGCTGTAGAGGCAGCATGGCTCAATATTTTTGCAGAGGGACTTCCAACGACTTGTTGAGTCCATGCCACGTCGAGTTTGCTGTACTTCGCCGGGAAAAAGGAGATGCGATACGATTGTAGGAGGTATCCTATGACTTTTGTCACCTCACTATAATGAATGCCCGAAGATATCGTGCAATGGACATTTTTTTCACCTAATTTTCCCGTAGGAATCGCGGGGCTAACGAAGTGTTAATGTATAAAAATTCTGCTTACAGCCATTATTTTTAAACGGCCAATCATTTGTTTATAAGACAATCTATTATATTTTTTAATGATTATTAAATTAAATAGTGCACATTTTAAAACTCCGTATAATTTACATATTCTCTTGAATATACGCATTTTTTTTTCCTTAAAAAATTCTTGTAATTTTTATAGTTTTTATAGCTTTTTTTTTTTGTGTGTGTTTTTTAAGGCTCTAATATATATATATATAGAGAGAGAGGGTGAGTTTGATATAACCTGCCAAACGAAAGGAGATGATAGAACAGTCCATGGGGAGCATAAAACACCATAGAAACCCTGTCCTATCTCTAACTGTTTTCGAGTTATGGTAAATAGAAGAAAAATCTGTTTTTTTTTTCATCCCGTCTGAAAACCCCCAAATTTGTGAGCTTTCTGAAAGACTTACACGCAAAATAAGCACATATTTGGAAAGAGCAGAAAAAATCCTATCGGGTGACACCATTTACATCAGGATACTTTAATTTGACGGCGATCTACAAGAGCTAAAATATTGGCGAAGTTTAAAATCGAGTTGTCAGCAAATTCTTTAACCGGCAATACTGCAAACACCGTTCAAGCTACAATCGGTCAAACTTACCAAAAACTTCTCCATTCCACAAGCTTTAGAATGAGTCCACAATAAACCATATCGGCGTTTTAGTTCAGGAGAAATTTAGCCTTTTGTTTGAAATACATTCATCACTGAACTCGACGTTCGTCGAGAAGGAGACTCACGGCATGCCATGGTCGTTCCTGATTTCATGTCCGTCTTCAGTCCGCCTTCAGTCCGCTGTAAGATGCAAAAAAGAAAGTTTTAAAGACAAACAAGAAAAGTAGCAGTTGTATTAAGTTTACAAACACAATGGAATGGAAACAAAAGAAGTATGACGTTTCTCACGTCTTTCGCAAAGTAATATGCAAGAAAAAAATGACTTATCTCACGTTTATGATTAAATCACATATGCCTTCGAAAAGATGTATGAAATTTAGTGCCGCTGCTGAAATTGGTCACCCCACACCTGATACATGCCCTTGACCGCTTACGAACGGAAACCACAGTAGCTCTTAGCGAAAGCTCTTCCCTCAGTTTTATTATTGCATCATTGAACCGGCTGCTTAAATCTTGCAAACTGGCAACTTCTGTATGGTAAACTTCTTGCTTCAGGAAACCCCAAACATAGAAGTCTAATGGAATGAGATCTGGCGATCTAGGTGGCCAAGGATTCGGTCCATTACGACCAATCCATCACGGATACTGCTGAGTCAAGAAGTCCCTAACAGCATTGGAAGAATGTGCAGGGGCCCCATCGTGTTGGAAAATGATTTCCGCTCGTTGGTGTACAGGAATGACATCAAGTAATCTTGGAAGATGATTTTCCAGAAACTCCAAATATGTTTTGCTTGTCAGATGAACTTGGACAAGCATGTGGGCCTATCAAGCGATCGCCAACCACTCCAAGCCAAACATTTAAGCTGAATCGCGTCTGGAACGAGGAGTTTCGTGTTACAAATGGATTTTGTTGGGGTAATGAGGCCAGTTATGTAAATTTAACGTGCCATCGCGAGTGAAAACTGACTCATCTGTCCACAGTATCATTCTAAGGAAATGGTGTTCCTCAATACCTCGCTCTAAAAGCCAGCGGCAGATTGTTACCCGCTTTTGGAAATCTGAGCGGCGTAATTCTTGTACCGGTGTGCAGTGGTATGGATGATACTGGTTTTTGCGCAAAACATTCATCACATTACTTTAGGAGATTCCGCCTTCTCTCGCAAGTATGTGTGAACTCATATTTGGATTTTCCTCCACTCGGTCGAGTATGGACACCTCAGAGGTGGCGGAGCAGCGACCATGGCCACTTTCGTACACCCTTCCGAAGACCCTCTCTCCCTAAACCTTCCATGAATTTCGGCAAATACAGCACGGTTGGGCGCACGACGATGTGAATAACGTAGACGGTACACTTCTTCGGCTCTCCGAGAGTTACCATCGCAAAATCTATACACAAAATGCATATCCGCGTACTCTTCATTTGAAAAACTAGGCATATCTGTTTACAGGTTGGAAAGTATGACAATTTGAACCCTGTGATGACTTCAATTAAAAATAAAATTCAGAAGGGTAAACAAAAAGGGAAAAAATTTCAATATTAATTTACAAAAGTAGAAGAAAAATAGTGCTACGGAATAAGAACCAACTTGGTTAATTCGTACCAATGTACGAAAACATACTAAGTTTGAACTAAGAGAGAGCAAGTAAACGTGAGAGCAGCGTAAAAAGAATCGGCCGAGCTCAGGCAAAGTCCAGAAAATGCTAAAGCAATAAGCAGCATAAAACGTAAAAGAAGCTGACGAGCTAATGAGCTGTTACAGATTGACTCGCCTTTTGTACCCGCGAGTGGGATGCGCACGCAGGAAAGTTGGAATACATCTGAATATCACTAAGACTCCATATGCAGATAGTCACGAATTTGCATACGTTCCATTTACTCACCATCGTTTCGTTTGCCGAATTTCGACGAACGCCGTTTTCAGTGACGTATTTCAAACAAAAGGCTAAATTTCTCCTGAACTAGAACACAGATATGGTTTATTCTGGGCTCATTCTAAAGCTTGTGGAATGGAAAAGTTTTTGGTAAATTTGACCGATTCTAGCTTGAACGGTGTTTGCAGAATTGCCGGTTAAAGAATTTGGTGACAAATCGATTTTAAACTTCGCCAATGTTTTAGCGCTTGTAGCTCGCCGTCAAATTAAGGTATCCTGATGTAAATGGTGTCACCCTATATGATTTTGTCTGCTCTTTCCAAATATGTGCTTATTTTGCGTGTAAGTCTTTCAGAAAGCTCACAAATTTGGGGTTTTTCAGACGGAATGAAAAAAAACAGATTTTTCTTCTATCTACCATAACTCTGAAACGGTTAGAGATAGGACAGGGTTTCTATGGTGTTTTATGCTCTCCATGGGCTGTTCTATAACCTTCTTTCCTTTGGAAGGTTGTGTGAAACTCACCCTGTATATATATATATATATATACAGTCGGTAACAAAAGTCTCCGAACACTTGCAAAAATTCCTATATAAAAAAAGTACACTTAATACAGTTTTGTTAAATAAATCCTTGTGGATTCCTGTTCTTAGTCGGTCTAAAAACAGGATTCGGCAAGGATTTATTTACCAAAACTGTGCTATGTGTACCTTTTTTATACAGGAAATTTTCTAGTGTTCGGAGTATTTTGTTACCGACTGTATATATATATATATTTCTAATATTTCTTTGAAGCGCATTGTGCTTTTCTTTATTATTGAAACCATTTAATTAAATTGTAGCGTGTTCTGAGTATTTTGTTTCTTTTTGCATTCAGCATTTCTTCATCTCAACTCCAAAGAGTGACTTTTTGGAGGTACAGTCGGTAACAAAAGTGTCCGAACATTAGCAAAAATTCCTATATAAAAAAAGTACACTTAATACAGTTTTGTTAAATGAATCCTTGTCGAATCCTGTTCTTAGTCAGTCTAAAAACAGGATTCGACAAGGATTTATTTAACAAAACTGTATTAAGTGTACATTTTTTCCATAGGAATTTTTGCTAGTGTTCGGAGACTTTTGTTACCGACTGTAGATATTTACTTCTCGTATTTAAAAAACAATATTCGTTCTCAGTTCCTGAAAAAGTGTTACTTTATTTTATTCAAATAGCAGAATTTCAAAAAAGTTGAAATAATATTTATTTTTGTGTAGAACAATGCAATTTAAATGTTTCGGCTATTTATCTTTTAAAAGATTTAAACTCTAATTTTAAAAATTAACAAACACAATCGCAAAGATATATGTAAAAATGTTGATTTTGTCAAAAAAGATGCTTTAAAAAACTTTCGTTTAAAAAGTTTGTTACGTTTTAAAATTATTCTTTTATTAAACTCCTCGCATCAACATGTTGTTATAACTTTCATATATCATTTTATAACTTCAACATATTCCTAAAATTTTAAACAAGCGAAAATTAAATAAGAACTTGTTTGCAGGAAAAAAAAGAAAAAGACAGAGAGAGAGAAAAGAAGGAGAAAAAAAAACTTATAACTATTATAGTTTTTTTTTTTTTTTTTTTTTTTTTTTTTTCTTTTACACTATTTTTTTTTCTTCAATATTTCTTTGAATCGCATTGTGCTTTTTTATAATTATTCAATTTATTTAATTTAATTTTAAAATGCTGTTCTGAGTTCTTTGTTTCTTTTTTTATTTAGTATTTCTTCATTTCAACTTCACTATTTCCAGAGAATGACTCTGGCTGTAGGAATTTACTTGTATTTAAAAAAGAGTATTTGTTCTCAGTTCCTGGAAAAAGTGTTATTTTTCTTTATTCAAATAGAAGCATTTCAAAAAGGTTAAAATAACATTTATTTTTATACGGAACAATGCAAATTAAATGTTTTGGCTATTTATCCTTTAAAAGATTTAAACTATAATTTTAAAAAGTAACAAAAATAATCGCAAGGATAGTATGTAATAAAATTATACTTTTAAAAAATTAAAGACAACGCTTTTATTGAAATCTGAACTAATAATTGAGAATTAAACAAAGACCATTTTTAAAATATCTCCACTGACTGGGCTAGAACGTTAGACCTTTAGGATCGTAGACCGGAGCTTTACCTCACAGCCACAGCGTTCACCTAGGGAAAGACTTTTTTTTACAATATAGATGTTTTGTTTGCTCCCAGAGCGGTTACAAACATACATAACATACATACAGGTGAAGCTAATAAAAGCGTGTTAAAAATGTTGATTTTGTCAAAAAATATGCTTTAAAAAACTTTCGTTTAAAAAGTTTGTTATGTTTTAAAATGATTCTTTTATTAAACTTCTCGCATTAACTGATTCAACATATTCTTAACATTTAAAATAAGCGAAAATTAAATAAAAATTTGTTTGCAGGAAAAGAAAGAAAAAAAAAAAAAAAGAGAGAGAGAGAGAGAGAGAGAAGAAAAAAAATTTTTTTTTTCAATATTTCTTTGAATCGCATTGTGCTTTTTTATTATTATTCAATTTATTTAATTAAATTATAGTGTGTTTTTCTGAGTTCTCTGTTTCTTTTTTTATTTAGCATTTCTTCATCTCAACTCCACTATTTGCAGAGGCTCTGGCTGTAGGTATTTACTTATCGTATTTAAAAAAGAATATTTGTTCTCAGTTCTTGAAAAAAGTGTTATTTTATTTTATTCAAATAACAGCATTTCAAAAAGGATGAAATAATATTTATTTTTGTACAGAACAATGCAATTTAAATGTTTCGGCTCTTTATCTTTTAAAAGATTTAAACTCTAATTAAAAAAATTAACAAAAACAATCGCAAAGATATATGTAAAAATGTTGATTTTGTCAAAAAATATGCTTTAAAAAACTTTCGTTTAAAAAGTTTGTTGCGTTTTAAAATTATTCTTTTATTAAACTCCTCGCATCAACTTCTTGTTATTAATTTCATAAATCATTTTATAAATTCAACACATTCCTAATATTTCAAATAAGCGAAAATTAAATAAATAATGTTTGCAGCAAAAAAAAAAAAAAAAAAGAGAGAGAGAGAGAGAAGGGGGGGGAGGGAAAGAGAAGAAAACAAGTTTTTAATTATTATAGTGTTTTTTTTTCCCTTCAATATTTCTTTGAATCGCATTGTGCTTTTTTATTATTATTCAATTTATTTAATTAACTTTTAGAGTGTTGTTCTGAGTTCTTTTTTTCTTTTTTTCTTTAGCATTTCTCCATCTCAACTTTACTATTTGCAGAAAATGGCCCTGGCTGTAGGTATTTATTTATAGTATTTAAAAAAGAATATTTGTTCTCAGTTCCTGAAAAAAGTGTTCCTTTATTTTATTCAAATAACAGCATTTCAAAAAGGTTGAAATGATATTTATTTTTATACATAACAATGCAATTTAAATGTTTTGGCTCTTTATCTTTTAAAAGATTTAAACTCTAATTTTAAAAAATAACAAAAACAATCACAAGGATACATGTAAAAATGTTGATTTTGTCAAAAAAAATGCTTTAAATATCTTTCGTTTAAAAAGTTTGTTAAGTTTTAAAATTATTCTTTTATTAAACTCCTCGCATCAACTTCTTGTTATTAATTTCATAAATCATTTTATAAATTCAACATATTCCTAACATTTCAAATAAGCGAAAATTATATAAAAACTTGTTTACAGCTAAAAAGAGAGAGAGAGAGAGAAAGAGAATAAAATAGTTTATAATAATTATAGTGTTTTTGTTTTTTTTTTCTTCTTCTTCAGTATTTCTTTGAATCGCATAGTGCTTTTTTATTATTATTCAATTTATTTAATTACATTTTAGAGTGTTGTTCTGAGTTCTTTGTTTCTTTTTCCTTTTTTTTTTTTTTTTTTTTTTTTTTTTTGCATTTATTTATCTCAAATTCACTATTTTCAAAGAATGACTCTGGCTGTAGGTGTTTACTTATCGTATTTAAGAAAGAATATTTGTTCTCAGTTCATGAAAAAAAGTGTTCTTTTATTTTATTTAAATAACAGCATTTCAGAAAGGTTGAAATAATATTTATTTTTATACAGAACAATGCAATTTAAATGTTTCAGCTCTTTACCCTTTAAAAGATTTAAACACTAATTTTAAAAATTAACAAAAACAATCGCAAGGTATATGTAAAAATGTTGATTTTGTCAAAAATATGCTTTAAAAAAACTTTCGTTCAAAAAGTTTGTTATATTTTAAATTATTCTTTTATTAAACTCCTCGCGTCAACTTCTTGTTATTACTTTTATAAATCATTTTATAAATTCAACATATTCCTAACATTTCAAATAAGCGAAAATTAAATAAAAACCTGTTTGCAGCAAAAAAAAAAAAAAAAAAATTGAGAGAGAGAGAGAGAGGGGGGGGGGGAGAAGAAAAAAAGCTTATAATTATTATAGTGTTTTTTTTTTCCCTTCAATATTTCTTTGAATCGCATTGTGCTTTTTTATTATTATTCAATTTATTTAATTAGATTTTAGAGTGTTGTTCTGAGTTCTTTTTTTCTTTTTCTTTTTCTTTTTTCTTTTTTTTTTTTTTTTTTTTTTTTTTTTTTTAGCATTTCTTCATCTCAAATTCACTATTTTCAGAGAATGACTCTGGCTGTAGGTATTTACTTCTCGTATTTAAAAAACAATATTTGTTCTCAGTTCCTGAAAAAAGTGTTTTTTTATTTTATTCAAATAACAGCATTTCAGAAAGGTTGAAATAATATTTATTTTTATACAGAACAATGCAATTTAAATGTTTCGGCTCTTTACCTTTTAAAGGATTTACACACTAATTTTAGAAATTAACAAAAACAGTCGCAAGGTATATGTAAAAATGTTGATTTTGTCAAAAAATATGCTTTAAAAAAACTTTCGTTTAAAAAGTTTGTTACATTTTAAATTATTCTTCTATCAATTTCCTCGCGTCAACTTCTTGTTATTACTTTCATAAATCATTTTATAAATTCAACATATTCCTAACATTTCAAATAAGCAAAAATTAAATAAAAACTTGTTTGCAGCAAAAAAAAAAAAAAAAAAAAAAAAAAAAAGATAAAAAAAAAGAGAGAGAGAGAGACAGGGAGAGAGAAGGAAAAAAGCTTATAATTATCATAGTGGTTTTTTTTTTTTTTTCCTTCAATATTTCTTTGAATCGCATTGTGCTTTTTTATTATTATTCAATTTATTTAATTAAATTTTAGAGTGTTGTTCTGAGTTCTTTGTTTCTTTTTTTATTTAGCATTTCTTCATCTCAACTTCACTATTTGCAGAGAATGACTCTTCCTGTAGTTATTTACTTATCGTATTTAAAAAAGAATTTTTTTTCTCAGTTCCTGAAAAAAGTGTTATTTTATTTTAATCAAAGAACAGCATTTCAAAAAGGTTGAAATAATATTTATTTTCATACAAAACAATGCAATTTAAATGTTTCGGCTATTTATATTTAAAAAGATTTAAACTCTAATTTAAAAAAATAACAAAAAGAATCGCAAGGATACATGTAAAAATGTTGATTTTGTCAAAAAAAAAAATTCTTTAAAGGTCTTTCGTTTAAAAAGTTTGTTACGTTTTAAATGTATTCTTTTATTAAACTCCTCGCATCAACTTCTTGTTATTACTTTCATAAATCATTTTTTTAAATTCAACATATTCCTAACATTTAAAAAATGCGAAAATTAAATAAAAACTTATTTGCAGCAAAAAGAGAGAGGTGGGGGGGGGGGGAGGGAATTATAACTTTTTTTTTTTTTTTTTTTTTTTTTTTTTTTGTGTGTGTGTGTGTGTGTGTGTTTTTTTTTTTTTTATACACTATTTTTTTTCCTTTCAATACTTTTTTTTAATCGCATTGTGCTTTTATTATTATTATTCAAATTATTTAATTAAATTTTAGAGTGTTGTTCTGAGTTCTTAGTTTCATTTTTTATTTAGCATTTCTTCATCTCGACTTCACTATTTCCAGAGAACGACTCTGGCTGTAGGTATTTACTTATGGTATTTAAATAAGAATATTTGTTATAAGTCTTGAAAAAAGTGTTATTTTATTTTATCCAAATAGCAGCATTTCAATATATTTCAATACTTTTATCCAATAGCAGCATTTTTTTTTAATGTGACCTCTTAAAAGAAGTTTTATGGTCTTTTTTGGAAAAATATTTCTAAAATATACACTTAATTTTGTATTTGGTGTATTAAAATTATAGAAGCTAACGAGCTGAGAGTAAAAATGTTTAACACTTCAATTAAAAATTTACATTTTAGAAATATTTTGCAAATATGAGACAATAAGAGGCATATTTTAAGAAGAGTATGCAGAAAATAATTAAAAATATTCATTTTTTAAAGACATAGTTTGAAAATACAAAAGCATTTCACATCCGTAGGTTTAGCAAAAGGAAAGTAGGCTAGCAAAGAAAATCAAAAAGCTGCCAAGGGGCTTTAATAATATTGATCTCTATATGAAATATATCCATAATATTCATACAGAATATAATTGGATACTTTTTTTTTTTTTTTTTTTTTTTTGTGGTTGGGGGGGGGGGGGATTTTGGCCATAATCATATACTTGGGAAACAGACAATTATGCTTTTTTCTCTGCATAATTCTTTTTTTAAGGGGACTTGGCACCTTTGACTATACCACTGCAGTATAGGTTTCATATAAATATTTTATTTCAATTTAATATCTATAAAGGAAACTACATTAGTTTTGTTCAATGAGACATATATTCAGACAAGAATTCTTATGTTTTTTGATGCATTTTTTACAGATTTGAAATCTTTAAACTGCGTTTTCTCAGTTTGCATTTTTTCATGAATTCATGATCTCCAAAATGCTAAGATTTCTATAGATACAAAAAAAAGACTTAATTTTTTTTTAAATGTTTAATAGAACCTACTTAAAAGAGTTAGAGATAGGTTTTGCAATATCTTTAAAAGAAAAAAATGCTAAAAAAAAAAATATTACAAAAAAAAAAAAATCAGTTTTTTTTTTTTTTTTCCCAAATTTTTACATAAACATTAACTTTTTAATTTTGTTTCTCGAAGACTAATCAATAAATTTCAAAAACCATTCTTAACTCTTATAAGTAGATTCTGTTAAACATATAAAACAATTTTCACTTTCTTTTTAAATATTTGAAGCAGTTTTAGCATTTTGTAGATCATAGATTTATCAAAAATCGAAAACTGAGAAAAAGCGATTTCAAAATTTCAAATCTGTAAAAAACATATAAAAACCCATAATAATTGTTACCCGAATATATATTTAATTGAACAAACAATCGTAATATAGTTTAATTGAAAAATATTAAATGGAAATATAAGCTTTTATATAAAACCTACTTTAGTGCTGCCGTAAAAGGTGATGCTGAGTTGTCTTTTAATTTTACGGGTAATACTACTATTTTAACACACTGAGTTGTCTTCCAATTTTGCGGGCAGTACTACTATTTTAGCATACCAAGCTGCTTTATAATTTTACGGGCAACACTACTATTTTAACATACTAAACTGCATTCTAATTTTACGGGCAATACTGCTATTTTTTATGGGTTGGTTGTATGTTTGTCACGACGTAAAATTACTTCCGATAAATTATTTATAGTCTAAATAGTTTTTTTTTTTTAAGGGCTTTGTCTGGAATCTCTGTTGCCGAGCTTTGCCCATAATTTTACTTGGATTTTTTTAACATTGAACGTCACTATTTCCAGAGAATGACTCTGGCTGTAATTATTTACTTATCGTATTTAAAAAAGAATATTTGTTCTCAGTTCCTGAAAAGAGTGTTATTTTATTTTATTCAAACAGCACCATTTCAAAAATACTAAAATAATATTCATTTTTATACAGAACAATTCAATTTAAATGTTTCGACTATTTATCTTTTAGAAGATTTAAACTCTAACTTAAAAAATTAACAAGAATTCGCATGGATTTATGTAAAAATGTTGATTTTTTCAAAACATATGCTTTAGAAAATTTCCATTTAAAAAGTTTGTTCCGACATAAAATTATTCTTTTATTTAATTCCTCACATAAATCTGTTGTTATTATATAACAGAAGAAATATAGAATGAAATATATTCCCAAATCTAAATTTTTGTGCAGAACTTTTTTTCAAAAAACTTACTTTTCAATAAAATAATCTACTCATTTATTTTTTACATATTTCAAACGATTCAATTGAGATTACTTTTTTCTTAGTATTTCCTTTCATCTCAAATCTACTTTCTCCACAGAATGATTCTTCAAATCTAGATATTTACTAATCATATTTAAAGAAAACATCTGCTTTCGATTCGTAAAGTAAAGTGATATTTCATTCGAATATCAAAAACATTTTTCAAAAAGTATTTCAAAAACACTTAACTTCGTTTTATTTTTACTTTCATTTTTCAAAGTACAGGGAAAATTCCACTAACATGTTTAAAACATTTATCGTTATAGATTCTTAAAACACTTATATTGAGAAATAAAGTCATAAAGATGAAATTTTATGCTAATATGAATTCCTAAAGGATTTCATAATCATGCCTGTAATGCATCGTGAAACTTTATCATCTCCATTAAATATTTACGACATTTCAAAATTCTATGCTATAATTAAACATTATTCCACATTTTAGAAAACTTTCGATAGTTAATAAATATTTTTTTTTCTATAGTTACATTTCGTAAAATTTCGTTTTCAGAGAATCTATGGTAAGTGAAAATGACCAGTTTTTGCTTTCCATATTATATTTAAAATAATAATTGTAACTTGAAGGAAAAGCATCATTTCTCTCACATTTAATATTGAATATTTAAAAAAACTTTTTAAGACTATTCAATTTAACAAAACTAAGTCGTGTTACTTTGGAAAGATTTAAATTCTTTAGTTTTTATAAAAGCATAACTATTGTAGCATTAAAAATAATAATAATAATAATAACATTTTTTTTATGCAATACCGATTTTAATATATAAATTTATATTATTGTATATTAATATATTTATTAATTTTTCAATTTTTCAATTTTTTCCTTCACTGAAGGAATTTAATTTTTTTTTATTTAAATACAACTTTCCTTGTACAAGAGTAATCATATTAAAAATATGATAAATCGTATGATATAGTTCGGTTATCTCTAAAACCTGAAGAGATAGACTAAGAATCACATTAAGAAGAAAATAACTTCTTTAAAATTAATTTTTTTAAATAGTATATTCATATAATTAACATGCAGTTAGCAATCTTAAAAATTATTGTTTTCAATTTTCAACATATATTAAATAAATATTTTAGTGATATTTATACTCACATTTTTCTGATATTTCAGATTAATAAACATTTTTCTTTCATTTAGTCTTTTAGCTTTTAGATTAACAATTTTAATTTTATGTTCTATAATGTACATTTTTCATTCAAGGGGGAAAATATGTTTTATTTGTTCTTTTACTATACCTTTTTCATATATATCCAGTTAAATTGTACTTCTTTCCCTTCTCATAGAGCAAAAGTAAAGGGACATAAAACATCAACTTAAGTTATAAATGTGTGGTTTACTAAGAAAATTTATAATTCTGATTATTTTCACTGCTTGCATTTTAAATCTATTTGGAATCATTTTGTGTTTAAATTATTTTTGTTATTATTATTATTATTAGAAACTCTTATATTTACATCTAATTATCTCATAAATATTGGATGGTAAATTTCTTTCTGCTTGTGTTTTAGATGTACAAATAATGAAACACCGAAAAAACTCGAAAGTGAATTTTTAAATATTTGCAAGAAATTTTGGATAGGCTAGCTGATTATGTGAAATGTTAATACCTTAATTAAATTATTGTAAATTTGAAACGAGGCAAAGAGAGGAGAACTGAAATATCAAAAGGGAATTAACTATACACTTCAGAAGCCTTAATAGATTTAGAGCTATACATATTTGTAAGTATTAACTAGTGTTGAATGATTGTGAATGAAATTTTTTCAAGCAAACGCCATAATTTGTTAGTTTTAAGGTGCGCAGTTTATTATTTGAGTCCGAAACAAACGCTGCATGATTCTGCAATTTAAGTAGACTTGGTAACTTTTTTTAAAATTATACTTGCACATTTTATCTATAATGCTGCTTACGTAAAAGAGAAAGAGAATTTGCGACTGGATTTAATCAATTTATAAATATGAATTATTTTAAGCATTTAATATAGAAAATAGAAAGCTGAAAAACAAATAAGATAGTTAAATTAATTAAAGAAACATCGTGAATACGTCTGTTAATGTATTTCTAGTTTACCCGTGCAGTTCGAACATAGCTTTTGTATCTCATTGAAATAATAATTTAATCGAAAATTATGATGTTATGTTAGAAAATGATGTCAATTCGCTAAATAGAGTTTAATATTTGATTTTATTCCAACAGTGTCTCCAGTTCTTCTGTCATATTTTAACAACTTTATTTAAAAATAAAAATTTCCATTTGAATTCCGAAGATTATTCTGTAATCTTTTTGTGGACTTTCAACTCATAAAACTTTAACAGACAATTGTGTTAGATTAGTTACATAAACAAATCTTTCAACCTAAACTTGAAGAAAGGAGTCGATTATAACAAAGTTGCCTTATGCACACTGGAAACTTTTGATACTCTAATTAGTATTAGTTTCTCTCTATTTATATATTTCTAAATTTTGATTTATTTCTATCTCATTAATCTCTTTATTTACATTATTACGTCTGGCTATATTTACATTGCTACAGATATATTTCCTATCAGTCTATATATATTGTTTTATTCATCTCTATCGGCCCCACCAGTGACCAAGAGGTGTTGATTTCAAGGCTTATAAACGGGAGGTACCGAGGTCAAACCCAAGTACAGTCGGCAGCAAAAGTACCCGAAGACTAGCAAAAATTCCTGTATAAAAAAGTACACTTAACGGCCCTCTTCACTTACAGTCGCCGGAAGCCCGAGCCAATGTTATTCTATGGGGAAATTTTCTTTACAAATAACTTATTAACTAATACATATTTTTAAATTCTGTTTTCACATTTAGAAAATTCCTAACTGTTAGATTGACGGACCTTTTTTAAAAATGTATTTTTTTAATTTTTAATATTTTATTTTGAAATTGCAAAATGCAAAAATTTCACAAATTGAAAATTCGTATTTTGCAGCTTCAAAATAAAATATAAAAAAATTAAAAAAATAATTTTTTAAAAAAGGTCCGTCCATTTAACAGCTGGGAATTTTCAGAATGTGAAAACAGAATTTAAAAATATGTAATTGTTAATAAGTTATTTGTAAAGAAAAATTTCCCATAGAATAACATTACCTTCGGCTTCCGGCGACGCTGAGTGAAGAGGGCCCTTAATACTGGTTTGTTAAATAAATCCTTGTCGAATCTTATTCTTAGACTGACTAAGAACAGGATTCGACAAGGATTTCATGTTCACTGTTCATGTACATAAAGAGTATTTAAGAATCCTAAATCTCTGCTTTAATTCCTTAAGCATTCATCTTTGATATCTATAACGAATTACAGATATGCGTAAGAGAGGGCTCAGGATTTTATAAAATCAATTAAAAATTTCTGAGTATGCACCTTCGAAGGATTACAAATTTAAACAATTGCACGGTCTCCATGGAAAAAAAAAAAAAAAAAAAAAAAAATCCAAATTGTAAAATGTGTCATACTCTAATGCAGTCATATACAAAATTTCAGTGTATCATCAGCTTATGTAAAAATTCCTAAAGGTATTTTTAAATAATATGTTGAATCCCACATCAAAATGTAAATGTGCTTATTTATTCACATAATTTTTGATTGTATTTGTAATTTGTATATGATAACTGAAACGCAATCGCACGGTATTGGTTTTAAAAGGGAAAATTTATTTCGAGAGAATGGAAAGTGGTTTACGGCAGCTTTTTCATATCGTTACATGTCTCAGACTTCTGATGAAATAGTACTGTAATTTTGAACATCACTTTATTAGATGAATGGGAACTATTAATCCGCATACAGTCGGTAACAAAAGTGTCCGAACACTAGCAAAAATTCCTATGTAAAAAAAGTACACTTCATACAGTTTTGTTAAATAAATCCTTGTTGAATCCTGTTCTTAGTCAGTGTAAGAGCATGATTCGATAAGGATTTATTTAACAAAACCGTATGAAGTGTACTTTTATTACAAAGGAATTTTTGCTAGTGTTCGGACACTTTTGCTACCGACTGTACATTTCTTGTTTGGGGCTTTTTTAAAATTTTAATTTTTTAATTTTTGAAATACTATCACCTGAATCTTTTTATTGATTGTATAACGTTTTGCACCCTTTTTTTCCCCCAACTTTGAAATTTGTAATGTATGTCTAGGATCAAGATGTGAGGAAGTGAGGCGGAGGACAAAGATTTTCGAATACAATGTATATGTGAATATATGTATGAATGCATATTTTTATATTTTTCAGATACATCTTAACAATTATTTTTCTTAAATTGCTATGGCTTCATGCGGAAAATATTAAATGGATAGTGTTATCTAATAATCTTTGAGCAGTTCCTGGATGTGCACAGTGCATTAGAACTCGAAGTTTCGTAAAAAAAACTGTTATTTTATTTCGTAATTTTATGAAAAATTAAAAAATTATACCAACATACACTTCTAAAATCTCAACTCCTCAAAAAATGTATATATATTTTTTTTAAGCTCCTGAAAACGTACATTTGTATTTTGTGTAGATAATCGAACCTAGTTTTAGCTTTATGATAGTATAAAGTATCAATATGCCGCTTCATAAAAAAAGGACTACCCCTCCTTCAGTACACTGTAAAAAATGTGGAGTAATGTCACCCCAAAATTGATGCTCAAATACCCAAGAATTGGGTAAACAAGCAGTGAATTTCGTGTTGACACCGAATCAAACGTTCAAATACATTTTAAATGGCGTAAATTAAAATTATATTGCGCCAAACACCACTGCCGGTGTACTCTTACACCAGAAAATTAGTGCTTACACGCACACTCGATTTCGGAACACCAATTTTGGAGTTCGTTTCAAAATTATCTGGTGGCAACGTCAGCTTGTTGTTTTGCTTTGGAATACCATTTTTCCGCCGACATCAAAACCTATAAATACCGTATTTAACTTTGCATGTCCTAGGTATGTATATTTATATATTATTTTATTAAAATAAAGTTAAAAAGTTAAATATGCTTGTGTTGTTTGTACCAATGAATTTTAATAAAGGATTTATATTTATTATAGTTTATGCACGCTTTACTAAGTCTAATTTTATTTTATTCGTAATTATTTTATTCGTTCTTAATGATATTCTATGTGTTCGTGTTTAATTTACTAAAGCAGTGGTTTAATAATATTTTTCAATCAGTATGTGTTATTGATTTATTGTCATCATCAGTCGTAGCATTAAACTTTCTTTTTGAAATAGTTTTCAATTATAGTAATAAATAGTTTTTGAATCGAAATACTTGTAACCAATCAAAAATGCAGTTCATACTCTTACAGTTGCTTTCATATGTTAAATCATATTAAAGCTTGATGAAATATATTTGTTTTAAACATAATCATTGACATAAATATAGGTCAAATTACGAATCATCTATTTATCTATATAATAAAATAAGTTATGTGTGTGTTTGTGTGTATATATATCCGGAGCTTTTTAAGAAAACGGCTGATCGCAGAGTTATACAAATTTGCATGACAGTCGTAATGACTTGTTCTGATGCACTTCGAAGCCTGATTTACCTAATTTTTCATTAGATTTTTTAAAATGAATTAAAATATTAAAATAACAAGAAAGAAAAATCATGCAGTACGCATTGATAAGTAACACTTTCCAACTGTACGCAATTGTTGTATCGAATAACTATTAATATTCTTTCCCTACGTTATCACACAACAAACAGAAGGACTGAAAAACATACAGATAGACTAATTGATTTTAAAATTACTCTTAGGCATTTTGGAAAGTGTTAAAAAGGCTTAACGCAAAAGAAAATGCAGCCGTTAGATTATAATTACAGCTTTTAAACTCTCTGAATATTTTACTGTAGCCCTGTAAATCTGAAAGTTAACCATATCATATTCTATACAAAACAATATTTTAGATTATTAATAATACATGTCAATGTTTTTAAGATTTTTGTAGTAGAAAGTTTTTAAATATAACTTTTAAAAAATTCCGTCCTAAAACGTAATACATTGGCTTTTTTTTTTTTTTTATTGTTGTTGTTTTTGTTGTCCCTGTAAAGAAACTAGTTGTACAGGACCTATTAATGACATGTTAAATAGGGAATATTCCATAGGGAACATGAGTCTATCATTTTTTAAAAATTCTCAAAATATTCACGGATGATAGGAGCTGGAGAAAAACAGATAGAAAGGTAGACAATCGGACAGACAGATGCACAAATTCAAATCATATTCCCACTAAAATTATAAGAAAGTGTTAAAACGCTCATGTAAACAAAAGTGCAATTCCAGCAAATTTTTATTAATAGCTCTTAATGTAACTGATTATTTTTGTGTGGCCTTGTAAATCTAATGCTAACCATATTATATTACATAGAAGGCACACTTTTTTGTGCATACGAATAATATATTTCAATTGCATTAAGCTTTGTGGAAGATAAAATTATTAAAATTTGGTTTATAAAAATAACTCTCATACAACACAATGCTTTAGAGTACTTTCAAGTGCCCCTGTACACAAAACCAGTTAGAAATGCACTCTACTTTACATAGGAAACATCCGATAGGGTATTGAATAACATATTAAAATTTCATTAAAGTATCTATACATTAAAGGTATTAAAATATGATTTATAGAAACTCCTCTCATAGAACACAATGCTTTCGAATACTTTTGGGTGTCCCTGTACACAAACCAGAAGTGGTATCCATTCGATTTCCAATAGGGAACATCCGTTAGTGAACGTCAATAAACTATATCGGTTTAAAAAATTTCCATAAATATTTACGGTAATTAGAGCGCAGAAAAACAGACAGAGAGACAGACAGATGGACAGAAGAACAATCGGACATATACACAAATTGAAATTATATTCACACTAAAAAAATCATAGAAAGTGTCGAAAACGCTTAATGTAAACGAAAGTACAATTCTAGCAATTTTTTATTAATAGCTCTTAATATAACTGAATATTTTTGTGTCATCCTGTAAATCTAATGGTAACCATGCTATATTCTATGCAAAGCATTCTTTTGTGCATATAAATAACATATTTGAATTTCCTAAAACTTCGGGAAAAGTAAAGTTATGAAAATTTGATTTATAGAAATATCTCACAAAGAACGCAATGCTTTGGAGTACTTTTGAGTGTCCCTGTACATAAACTAGTGGTGGTATGTAATCTATTTTATATAGTAAACATCGAATAGTGAACTTCAATAATACATTTCAATTTCATGAAGATATTGTACAGTAAAGGTATGAAAATATGATTTATAGAAATACCTCTCATCGAACACAATGCTTTGAAATACTTTCGGGTGCCCCTGTACACAAATCAGTGGAGATATAAATTCCATTTTCAACAGAGAACATTCGATAGTGAACTGGAATAAAATATTTTAATTTCATTAAGATATGTGTACAGTAAAGGTATGAAAATACGATTTATAGAAATACCTCTCATAGAACACAATACTTTGAACTACTTTCGGGTGTCCCTGTATACAAACCAGTAAAGGTGTAAGCTCCATTTTCAAAAGGAAACATCCGATAGTGAACTTGAATAACATATATCAGTTTCAAAAAATTCCATAAATATTTATGGGAGTTAGAACGCGGACAGACAGACAGACAGTCGGACAGACAGACAGACAAACCCATGTCATAAACACTTTTCAACCTTGTTGGAAAGTGTTAAAAACCTGGTAAATATTCACTTCTCTCTTTCATTTTTCTACAGTTTATTCTTTCGTTGTAATCGTCTACGTATATTAGAAACTGCTATTACGCTATTTAATTTTTATTCATTTATTTATTTCATTTGAAGGCGAAATCTTTTTTTTTTTTTTTTTTTTTAATTTATTATATTTATTGAAAATCAAATGGTAATGCAATTGAAAAATTTAAGTATAATAAATAAAAAATTTAAAAATGCATTTATAACGCTGATGTTTATGTATATTTTTTGTTGTATTAAAAAATTTTTTCTTTATTTCTTTATTATTTTTTATTAATTCCTTTGATTTTTTTAATTTTATTTATGGTATTTATCGGAAAAAAACGGTAGTATATAGTAGAAAGGATTGAACTGATTAAAATTTATGTTTAATTAAAATTTATTTATTTATTTATTTTTATGCATTTAATTCCTTTTAAAAGAAAATCTACTTTTTTATTTATTAAATTGGTCGTAATCAAAGCGTAATATAATTTTGGGGCTATAAAATACATGATTCAAAAACTAAAATATTTAATAGATGCTGAGATACCGTCATCTTTAAAATCGCAGTTATTAAATGATACCAGATCTGCCTGTCGTCGATAAATACCCAAATTAAAGTGCCCAGGAAAGGCCTTACTGCAGACAGTAGAAATCTGGACCCGATGCAGCACAGCGGGGGGTCGGAAAAAAAAAGCTGACGTAGAAAACGGGTACCAGAAGTGAGATTCAGAGCAATTTCAATGAAGGATTTCTTTCTTTTTTTTCTTTAGTTTTTATTTATAATGTGATATAAAGGCAACCAATAGGAATTTAAGAAAGTGGAGCTGGTAGCAACCACAATAGCAATCAACAGGAATTTGGTTGCTACTCTGACTCTATAATCCGCTTCCCTACCTGTATATATATATAAGCAATAAAACACTTCGTCATTCTAAACTGATGACGGTACGCTTTACGCTACCGAAACTGCAGTCTGCACTTTACATTGTTTATTATTGCATTTTGAACGTCGTGCAAATATTGATATTTCTGTTCTGCATCAAGTCTAGTTATTTAAGAATTTATAAAGTTCAAGGCAGTTATGTTAGTTTTATTGCAGTTTAACCGATGATTTATCGTTATTCTAAATTGATTTTTCTCAAATAGTGCACTTTTCATTTCTGTGGCATTTCTTGCCGGGGTGTGTTATTGTTCTACAAATATCTGTTTTCTATAAATCATGTTACTGTTTTATAGGATTTTCATTTGTGAATTTCGTAGCCATTGGAATCGAAAAGGTTATATGGAACTCTGTATCCATGATATATTAGGACTTATAATGAAATGCTAAATGATGCTTCAGAAACTTTAACAAAAAGAATATAAAAATAAGATCATTTATAAAAAATGTCAGACTAAATTTTGGATCTTGAAAAATATAGATCAAACGTGCATTTGAATCGAGTAAAAATAAAGCAAATTATACGAAAAATAACGAGCTAGATCTTAGATATTTTTCAAAAGTTAAAATTTCTTAAGGGTTTTTTCTCAAGCCGCGTAATTAATTTAAGATCCAATTATTTTAACCACTTAGCTAATGTTCTTTTTCGTGAAAAACCCGTTATCACCTTACAAACCTTACAAGGAAACATTCAAAAGGTGTCGTCTTCAAAAAATATTGAAAAAAAAAATATGTGATTCTACTCTTCATAAAACACCAGAAAGTGAAAAAATTATAGGCTGGAATGAATTACAGCGACCAAAAAAATTATCAAAATTAAGCATATTTAGCAATTTCACACTGTTAGACGATTTTGAATACTTGGCGGAGAAGCAAAACACGGTTTTGTTCGTACACGGCAATCTCGGTACTAGCGAACTTATCGCCTGATAGCGCTAAATCGCCAAAAATGCTTAATTTTGATAATTTTTTTGGTCGCTGTAATTCATTTCAGTCGCTAATTTTTTCACTTTCTGGTGTTTTATGAAGAGTAGAATCACATATTTTTTTTTTTTTTCAATATTTTTTGAAGACGACACCTTTTGAATGTTTCCTTGTTAGTAATAAACAAAAATATGTTAGAGTTAGAAGCTAATAAGGGGTTTTCACAAAAAAGAAGTTCTGGTAAGTGGTTAGAATAATTGGATCTTTAAATTAATTACGCAGCGTGTGAAAAACTCCTCAAAAAATTTCAACCTATGCAATAGATTTTTTCTTTTTATCTTTCGCACATGTGCAGTGAAAATGTTTTTCATAAAAATGCTCATATTTCATGAGATATTTAAGGTATTTGTATTCCAATTGCAGTATATTGTTTTAAAAGTGTTTCCCCAACTTATCTGAAAGTGGGAATAATTTTAGTTAAAAACTCTGTATTATAAATAAAAAAGATGCTAATTTATTTTTATTTATTTATTTATTTATTTTTAGATTAAAACTAAATGCTCATATCTTCGTTACTTAACATACTATCGACACAGAAATTCATCCACAAATTAAACTGAGTCTAAATTAGCATATCTAAAGTTACAGATCATTTCGTTCACTTAACGATACAGGGCGATTAAAACATTATTGATTTTGCTAAATTTGTTACCGGACCCCTGAATGTTGTCTTAAAAGAATCTTCACAGAAAAACATAAAAAAGACCAAGTTCTTTAAAAGCCCAATGTTTGAAAACATTTCATCGAGATGTAAGTTTTTAAATTGAAAAAAACTGGTTGTTTGCAAATCTTGCTAAACTTTTGAGCAGGAGTGTATTTTGTGTAACTATACACCAGAAATGATGGCAACTACTTTACACCAAAAATAGTGTAATGAAACACCAATAATTTTTGGTGTTTTCCTACACCAAAATTAAAAGTGTTTCAATACACCAGAAATTTCATTACACCATTTTTGGCGTAAAGTAGTTTCCACCAATTTTGGTGTGCGGTTACACAAAAATTTTTACAGTATAGTTTCGAAAAGAAAAATGTAAATTATAGTATGAATTTGTTATATTTTGCGTTTCATTTCGTTGTCTTTTATTTTCGTTACCATATTTTTATCTGTGAGTCTAAATTTAATTTAATGTATTTTTTATATACATTATGTTTTTGTTGAACAACATCAAGTTAACTTTCGGAACAGCATTTTTACCTTCAAGGGGAGCACCTAAAAAAGATAGCGATTTTGAATCTTCTAAAACCTATATTCGTCATAAGGTATACTATTAGGTGTCGTACTCCTCGCCCGTCTTTCAGGACGCTTTTAGAGGTAAGAAATTTTCGCCATTTTCTCTACCTTTATTTTTTACAATAATCCCTATCCTAATTTCGACACATTACTATAAATAGATAAAAATTTCTGCATGAAAATAACGGTAGCAAAAAAGGTTGAAATTTCGTATCCTCCAAAGTGTTCTAGAAAAAAAGAAAAAAAAAAAAAAAAAAAAAAACAGAAATACGACACCTGTACTATTTAATGAAGCAAAAAAAAGAGAGAGAGAGACATAAGTGTGTTATGTCAAATGCCATTTTAGAATTATATCTTTACAATGCCACAGAAACAATTTTCATTATATCAAGTTTCAAGAAATTACTTTTTTTTTTCTAAGATTTTTTGATACTTTTTCAATTTCTTGGCATATAGGTAGCAATGGCGCTTTCATAAAAAAATTATAAAAAATTGTTATATGTCAGTGATTTTTTTACATACAACAAAAGACTTACAAATAAAAAACGTAGCTAGTTCATTAAATTATACTTTCTGGAATTACTGTCTTCAATTTTATAAAAGATAAAACTTTATTCCTTAGATTTAAGAATTTTATATTTAATAATAATGACCAGTCTGAAAATTCTATAGAACAGATCTGAAAAAATAAATAAAAGAAAGAAAGAAAGAATTATCATTTTAAGCTGTTTCGTCATTATCGTTATTTCTAAATTATGGAATGGGAAAAGGAATCTTAATCCTATGAATTACATGTTTTGCTTAATCATCCTAATAACTTATAATTAAAAATATTTTTTATTTATTTTTATTTATTTTTATTTCATTTATTAATTATGCGATAAAGTGTACGACCCAAAAAACATTAAGGAATTAAATAATTGTGAAATAAAATCCTAGGAAATTAAAATTAATAAGCCTCTTATGGAACGCAGCCGACCATAATTATGTTTTTTTTTTTTTTTTTTTTTTATCACGTGCGGTAATTAAAGATTTTTTTTTAATGCATATATATATATATATATATATATATTTACTATGAATGAAAAATGCATATATCTATAACATTTCGAATTTTCGGTGAAATTTTCCTGTGTGATTTCTTAATTTTAAAAGAGTGATATTTGTTTAAAATTAATTATTTTTGGGTTTTGGAAAAACCTGAGTAATTACCCTAATTATATGGCTTTAAAATTTTCTAACTCTTTGAAAATAAAATACTTTGAACTAATAGACTAATTTAAAGTTAGTAATTATATTTATCATGTATATAGAACTGTTAATTAACTGTTATTTAACTTATCGGTCTAAATAAAATAACTAAAATAAGTTAAACGAGAGCGGCATTTTTATTTTTATACCTGAGAATATGTTTATCTAGCAATGGAAAAATACTTCCAAGAAATAGAACAGGGACCATATTTCTGCAATTAGCATTATTAATTAAAATAGTAAAATTTTGGGTATCATTTTTATATTTTGATAAAAATCCTACTTAATTAATTGCATTTCCTTTGAAAAATAAATTAATGCTTTCTTAGTTTCGTTGAATCAAACTGAACTTTGTTTTCCGATAACTTAAAGGAATATGGAGAAATATTTGACAACGCTGAACAGATTTATTTGAAGCATCCAAAATTAAATTTTTAGATTATAAAACTTAAAAGTTTATGAGCATGTACGTCTCAAATTGTTTTATATATCGCATAAAAGAAATCTCAATTATTTTTTTAGCAATAAAGAAAAAACGAAATATATACTATTCTAATCAATTGTACAATTTTACTTAATCAAACGTATAATTTTTATCAATTGTGTCTAGTTAAAATCCAATAAATCTTATCACAGAAAAAATGCATCATCCTTAGATGCTGGTACCAAAAATGTATTAAAAGTAGTAGCGAGTAATGGAGTACCCTTACATACACTGTAAAAATTATGTCCTATTTGCTGCCAGAAATTCTCTCTAATTTAAGAAAATACGTTCTAATAACGTAATTTTGTCGTAAATTACGCGTATTTTCTCAAATTACAGAGAATTTCTAGCAGCAAATAGGACATATTTTTTACACTGTACAAAGTAACAAAAATTTCGATGTGTTGAAATACGAATTATATTTAAATTCTTAATTATATAAAAAAAAAAAAAAAAAAAAAAAAAAAAAAAAAATTGTTGTAAATCCGAGATTTGTGGTTTCATTTAAAATAAAATATGAATATCTCGCTTACGAAATGTAATATTTTTATAGTATAACAAACAATCATAATGCCGAGTAGGACTGCATTAAGGGGAATGGCCTAATATGGCCTCGCCCCATGTCTTCACTGGTTTCAGAACTCCGCCAACGGATTAATTATGTCTAAGTAATATTCATATTTAAATCTTTTTCATATAATAATCATATTTAAATCATATGGAAAAAAATGCTAAAAGTTCATAAAATATAAAGAAAATATCTTTGCGTTTGAATAATGCTCTTGGAGAAAAAAAAAGAAAAGAAAGAAACCACTAAAATAGAAAGACAAGTCCACAAGTCCACAAGTCCTTGCACAAGTCCTTCGCTGTTTGATCTTTTAAATACGATATATTCATACAAGTTCAACATAACGATAAGGTCACCTCCGTGTTTTTATGCCCGAGAGGAAAAAAGGAGAAACTTTACTATATAGTCAGAGATAAAATTTTTCCACTTCTTTCCCGCTCACACAAAATCTATCTTTGAATTCCAGGAAACTATATAGAGAAATGTGATCTTAACTGTCTTTATAATAAATACACTGTCAATCTTAAAACAGCATATATATATATATATATATATATATAAGAATTATTACAAATTATCTCATCATGTACCGTCCTTAGTGAATATCATTATGTAAGAAACAGAATATCAAATATTAAGGCATGTTTTTAAGTCTTTATTTTAGTTTGTTTTCTATGAAAGAAAGGTTAATAAGATGTGATTAATTTATTTCCCCTTAATATTTATATGTCATCTTAAAATTTGGTTTAACTATATATTTTCCAAGTTTCGTACAGTACTTATTTTTCCCACCACAGATGTTATAGAATATGATAAAAAATAATACAAAAAAATTAAAATTCTTAATGTTTTATATTAAAATAATCACAAATTTTTAAAAAGTATTTTATTGTTTATGAATAGTAGTGGAAAATCGGATAAAAAAGCAGGTACCTGACTTTTTCTTTCACTAAATAATAATAATAATAACATAGACAACAGAAGGAGATTAAGTAAAATGAAAATGGAAATTTAAAAATAGTACCAATATAAGTTTTATTCTTTATGAAATATTTATATGGTTACATCTTATTTCATTGATATATCAATGCTTGCTTTAGAAAATTAATACAATGAATATCTGACAACATTTATGATTATAGAATAACATGAATTTTAACCAAACCTTATATACATAGAAAATTTAATTTCTGCAAATTAAAGGTCAAAATATAAGGTATAGAGAAAATGGTCTTTTCCCAAACCTATGCTTGTATTGTCATAAAATTTATAAACATATTGAAGTTGATTAATGAATACCAAAAAGCCAAATTAAGGTGGATTAATATCCAACATTTTAATTGAAACCGCTCAGAACATAGAAATGCTTTTAGTTTGCGGTTTCAGAGACAGTCCACTTTATCAATTGCGGTTGATTCTGTATTGAGAATTGATACAAACCTTTGTAAATATCAAGAGTAATTTGTAGAGACGTTGAAAATCGTTCTTTGAAATTACTTTCTAAGAGATATGACAGCTTGTACTCATATGTAATAAAATGTATCATCATTAAATATATTAATAATTCTACAAAACTATTAAAATTTAAAACACTGAAATTTAGTCACATTCCATGCAACTTAATTTTTTTATTTTCCTTAAGATTTTCCATTATTATAGTTTATCAATAAATTTAAAACATTTTTGTGCTTTACTTTGTGGATTCATTTATAAGCTAAATTTTTATGCATTTTTTGTTATGTTTGACTGTTTAAAATTTGAATAAAAGGGTATTGCAGGTTAAGCATATGAAAACTGCACCAGCGTCGAATGAAGAGTTCTTGCCTGCTATTTATTGTTCTTTATCTGAAACATCTTTTGCACACAATTTTAGACTTCTACCCTCAACGATTAGGGAGTAATGGGGGTGGCAACCTAAAACGTTAAATTTAATTTTAAAAAAAAAACTATTCAAGATGTCTTAACGAGGTTGAATTTATTTATAAATGTTTATGAAGTACATAATATATATTTTTTTCAGAATTTTCACTTGATTTTAAGCGGTAGAAAATAATAAGTATATTTTTGATGGGCGATTTTTTATACTATCCACCAAAGTGACACCTACCAAAAAAATACAGTTTATTTGTTTATTAGTTAGCTATTGCATATAAAAATTACAGAAGTGTCAAATTGGTAAAACGTAGTGAAAAAAATAATAATCACTTAATAATAATACCAATGATATTATATTTATTTTTAAAAACTACTTAATATCAATAAATAATCAATGAAAGCAAATAGATAAATACTCTATTAACATTTGTTATTAAAACGTAGCAATTAGCAATTAAAAATATATATTTATTTATTTATTATGAGGGATCTTACATCTCGTCCTTTTTTCAAGACATTTTTAAGGATGAGAAATTTCCGTAATTTTTGCTACCTTTATTTTTACATAATAGTCTCTATCCTGTTTAATCACGTCACGACACTTCAAAAATACTGATATAAAAATTTCTATATGAAAATAGCATAGATGGAAAAATTTAATTTATTCCGGAGTATTTTTTAGCCCCGCCTTTTTTCCATACCACTTATTTTTTAAGGATAAAATTGCCTGATTTTATGGAAGTTATATATTTCAAAAAAAAATTTCTATAAATAAAGGCGGGGCTAAAAGTACCCCGGAATAAATTAAAATGTTGGCATCTATGCTATTTTCATACAGAAATCTTTATATCAGTATTTTCATAGTAATATGTCGTGATTAAACAGGATAGAGACTAGTGTATAAAAATAAAGGTAGTAAAAATTAGAAAAAATTCTCATCCGTAAAAGTGTCCTGAAAAAAAAGTTTAGATGTAAGATCCCTGATAACAATTAAATAGAATATTTTTTTGTTACAATAAATAGATTAACAACTGATAACAATTAAATAGAATATTTTTTTTTATTGCTAATTGGTACATTTTAATAACAAATGTTAAAAGAGCATTTTTATATTTGCTTGCCTTGTTTATTTATTATTATAAAATAGTTTTTAAAAATAAATATTATATCATTGGTATTATTAGAAGGGTGCAAGAGTTTCCGTCTCAGCACGGAAAACCTATACCAGCGTATTTTTATCAATAATTTATATCATATTTGTGGTTTAATTTATTGCGATTTACAATAATAGAAGTTATTGATAATGAGTGCTGGTGTCAGTCTTTTATTTTGAGAGTGAAACACTTGCACACAAGTATTATTGTTAAGTGATTATTTTTTTTTTCACTACGTTCTACCAATTTGACACTTCTGTAATTTTTATATGCAATAGCTAACTAATAAACAAATAAACTGTATTTTTTTGGTAGGTGTCACTTTGGTGGATAGTATAAAAAATCGCCCATCAAAAATATACTTATCATTTTCTACCGCTTAAAATCAAGTGAAAATTCTGAAAAATATATATATTATGTACTTCATAAACATTTATAAATAAATTCAACCTCGTTAAGATATCTTGAGTAGTTTTTTTTTTTTTTTTTTTAATTAAATTTAACGTTTTAGGTTTCCACCCCCCATTACTCCCTAATCGTTGACGGTAGAAGTCTAAAATTGTGTGCAAAGGATGTTTCAGATAAAGAACAATAAATAGCAGGCAAGAACTCTTCATTCGACGCTGGTGCAGTTTTCATATGCTTAACCTGCAATGCACTTTCAGCATTTAAACATAAAAATATTTTTTTTAATTACTTATCACTCAATCCTCAAAGTAAAGAGCAAATTTGTTAAGAATATATTGATAAACTATAATAATCTAAATTCGATGGAAAAATTTAAAAACTAAGACGCATGGAATATTTTAAATATTTTCAGAACAATTCAGATTTTGAATTTTATTATTTTTTTAATTTCAATTGTTTCCGATAAACTTGATTAGTCTTAATATTGAAACATTTCAATGCTTGTTTATGCTAACGATCACAATTCTAAGACAGTTATTTTGAAGAATGATTTTCAACGTCCACCATCGTCCTAATGGGGAAAAACAACTAAAAAAACTAAAAAAACAACTATCTATAAAATATAACAATCAAATTATATTGTTGGATTCTTCTATTAATTGTAGTAATATGGATAAGTTTTCTATAGATTTGGACAACTATCGCCTTGTAGTACAACATTTTGCTTTGTTGCTATCACACTGTTGCAACTCACAACTTAGAATTCACATACAATCTAACGTGTAAGTGAACACAGCGTTGACTTACGCTTCAGAAACTTTTGTATAAACTACAAATAACAGAGGTCTGCGAAATCGTACTTTTATTTTTTATTTTATTACTTTTTTTTCCGTACTGCTTTGGGTGCCTCTAATTCGTTTTAATACGCTGAATTCAGACATGCTTGTGTTTACTTCCTGTCACGTAAGGGTTTTTCACAAAGTAAAGATGAAGATCGGAAGAATTCATGCAGAGGCTATAACAAATTCGAAACTATTTATGTATAAAACACATTAAAATAGGCTATTATTTGCACATTACCTTTTGAATATGTTTCTTTACATAGGAACTATAATTTAAAGCTTTTTTCCTTATGCATGGCTTGCGAGCATTCAGGAAGAGGAAATCTCTATGCAGCATCCAACAATAATCTGCCAATATGTTTACACTCCACCGTCCCTGATATCTCCTCTAAATTTCTTTGATGTCTTAATGAAATATATCTCCTTTTTCTTCACTGACATCACCTATATTTTCCAGGAAATAACTTTGATGGGAGTATAAAAAGGTGGAGCTTTAAGCACAAAAAATCTCCTTTTTTATCAAAACTGTACGTGATAGAAATTTGTAGCAGTTTTTTTTTTTTTTAATTAGCATCCAATAATACACCAGAAAAACGCAGCACCTTGAAAAAAATATATATATTCATCGCAGACCTCTGTCATTAGCTTTTAAAAATATGCGCTTTGTATAATTTAACGATGTGCTATATAAAAGAAAAAAAAAATGAGAGGAATTTTGTGTTTCGTGGTTCGAAATGTTTTGGGGCAAGTGTAAAAAAACTCGGCTTACTTTAAGAGATTTATAAGTCCAGTTTTCAGATAGTGAAATCCTTCATGAATCAGAAATATTTTTAACTTTTAAAACGTCTCTACTGGTTAAATTGTGAGCTTTTCCGTACGTCTCCAACTAGCACCCCATCTTAAACTTTTTAACACTCAACCAAAACCTGCAAAAGAAAAAAAAGAATATATAGAATATATATATATATATATATATCAGTATATTTGGTTTCATTAAAATTAAAACACAGAACTGAAAATCAAAGCATGTGTATATACATATATTATTATTATTATTATTATTTAATTGTTATACCTATTTATTACCTTCTATTTAAAATTTTATATATATTGTAACGTTTTATGCATCTGTGAGGTAGCGTCAAGTGAAATAAAATACAGCTTGAAATATTCAGTAGGTAACAAAAGTATCCGAACACTAGCAAAAATTCCTATATAAAAAAAGTAGAGTTAATATTGTTTTGTTAAATAAATCCTTGTCGAACCATGTTGTTAGTCAGTCTAAGAACATGGTTCGACAAGGATTTATTTAACAAAACAGTATTAACTCTACTTTTTTATATAGGAATTTTTGCTAGTGTTTGTATACTTTTGTTACCAACTTTACGTATGTTTATTTTAAACATAATTAAACGTAGTCTGAGCTTAGTAGCTCCATATGATAAAAAGGAAGGTATAAGCAGTAAATTTGGTGAAAAGTTCCATACCATAAATAGTTCATAAACCCGAATCTAAAAGTAAAAGTCTCTCTGGGAGTTCGCCTTCACAAGGCTGAGTCCCTGTTATCAGACATGAGAATTTTTCGAGCTACCACTCGCACACAAAAAACTTAATTCCTTCTGGCTTTTTTTTTTTTTTTTTTTTTTTTGGGGGGGGGGGGAATTGTCCCTTCTATCTTTAATGTTCTCTTAGAAGGTGGCGATCACAGATTTATTAGTCTCTTATTTGTTTAGTTGGAGGCGCCACGGCGGTGACGTCCATCCTATAGATTTTCTCCCCAACATTTCCCACGAAGTTGCAATACTTGTCAGGGAGTTTCAGGGCGGCTTTCCCTTTGTTGAAAAGTGTCAAAATTATAGACTTTCAGTCTACTCTGTTTGTTTGAAACATCACAGCTTGAAACATCACAAAATATATATCATCAACACAGCCAATTTCAACCTTTATCAATTCACTACATTATGAAGGTCTCCTCTAGGTGATTCCAATCTGCCCTTTTTTCTGCAATTCTTCTCCATTCTGCTCTTGCAAACATCACAATATTATCTGGCAAACGACTCTGGAGTCTTCTCTTTGGTCTTTTCTTTTTCCTCGATATCCAAAACAGGACTTTGGTAGTCCCTCTATCACCGTTTCTTCTTGCAAGGTGCCCAGTCCAGCTCCATTTAAACCTCTTAACACTACAAATACATCAGTAACTTTGGTTTGCTCCCTAATCCATACGTTTCGCTCTCTGTTTCTTCGGGTGAATCCTAACATGCATCTTCCCAAGCTTCTTCGAGTTGTTTTAAGCTTTTGCATTGTTTTACATGTTAATGTCTCCAATTTTCTTAAGTATAAGTTAATACAGGCAAAATACACTGGTCAAAAGATTTTTTTTTTTTTTTTTTTTTTTTTCGAACAAATTGAGAAGTCGCTTTTAACTCTATTGTTAACTATAGTTATTGTTAACTATAGATAACGTTATAGTTTAACTCTATTGTTAATTTCTTCCATGGTGTTCCCGTTCATTGTAATTACTTGTCTCAGATAAGTGTAAACGCATACCGTTTCTAATTCCTCCATATCAGCAGTGATATTCGGTGGAGAAAAAAAGGAATTTGACAAAATTTTTGTCTTACTGTAGTTCATTTTCAATCAAACGAGCTTGCTTGCTTTCTTGAATTCTTGAAGCATTAATCCTCAATTATGGAAACAAGTAGTATAGTGTCATCCACAAATCTCAAACGGTTTGTTACTTTTCGGCGCGGCCGTTTTGGCGCGGTCGTTTCGGCGCGGCCGTTTCGGCGCCGGCCGTTTCGGCGCCGGCCGTTTTGGCGCCGGCCGTTTCGGCGCCAGATCTTTACATTCCGAACTTTTTGAGTGTAAGAATTTTTTTTTCCTGTAAAAATAATAAATAGTCGGGAGTATTCAAGAATTTTATAACTGTTTATTATTATATGGATTAAAATAAACCCGCGAGTTAATCATTATTGACTTTGTTTAAGTGAAGGCAGTTTAAGAATTGGATAAGAATGCAAACATTTTCTTTATCTTGTTTCTTGCTAAAGTTAACTTTTATTTTATCTCAGCAAGCTTTATTACATAAGAAATTTTAATACGCAAACTGTAAATAAAAAAAAAAAAAACAGAAATCTTTAATAATTAAATTTTGTGTGACAAAAAACACACACACAAAAAAAAGAAGAAGAAGAAGAAGAAGAAGAATAGCAGTGATAACATTAAAATAATGAAAACTTTATAGAAAGTTATTTTTTATTTTTATCATTTTTTTTTTTTTTTTTTTTTTTATATATATAACTGGTGGAGATTTAAAAGTACAGGATATTTTCATCTGGCACTTCTAAACGTAAATTGCTCATTTTTCTTTTTGTACAGTTGATTTTTACTGATTTAGTGATTAATGAATCTAAGTCTACATTTTAACTGTGGGGAGTTACTAAGTTACAATAAATAAAGTAAATAGTAAGCTGAGGGGGAAAAAATGGTATTAAAAATTAACAAATTGTATGGAACTATTCTACTATGTGTAATAAGTTTCAGAAATTTAGAGCAATGCGAGCTTTAAGTAAGTTATTAACAAAATAATAATAATAATAATAATAATAATAACAATAATAATAATAATAAAAGCAGGTGTGTATTTACCGTGTAATGGTTTTTGCCGGTTTTTACTATCTTGGCCAAAACATGTTTTTCCCATGGTTTTTACCACCTTCAGAGAAAATAAAATTCCTATTTTTTTATTTATTTATTTATTTTTGTTTTTTAATTTACCCCAAAAACCTTCGGGACATATTTAAAAATTTTTAGTTCTCATTTTCCCAATATTATTTACTATGAAATTTCCATTCTTTCATCCATTTCTAACAACAATATTTTGAAAATAAAAATAAATAAATAAAAAAAGCAATGTTGACGACATGAAAGTTGTTTTAAATTACATGATCAGTTTAACCCTTTATCAGTTACAAACATTTTTTTCTGTCATTCAATAGTTGAAATAAAAGGCTAATGTGACAATCTTTAAAAAAAAAAAAAAAAAAAAAAAAAAAAGATGGAAAATAAGATTACTGAATAACCATATAGTTAATATATATATATATATATATATATATATATATATATATATATAATTTATTATTACATTACTTAGTTTATATTATTTAATTATTATTATTTTATTAAATTTAATTGTTTTTTAATTCCTACCTTCACCTACTATTGTTTTTATCAGTTATTAAACAGTTAACATACTACACAGCTAAAGGATTAATGAACTAATGTTTTTAAAATACTTGCAATAGATATTGTTTCATACTATGAAATGAAACCCAAAAATATGGCTTCAATAAAAAGTATTTAATTAAATAAACAAAGAAACCTTACTTTGGCTTTACCGATGTGACACTTTTTGGCGAAGTACTTTCTTATTAGGGCCCCCCCCCTCCTCATCGTCATCGTCGGTCACTCCATTCTGTGCGCTTCTGAAGATTTTCTGCAGGTGTTTTAGCTTCTTTTCTCTTTTTTAGGATATGGCGCCAGGTGGCGTCTATACTTGTTGTTGGTTGGTCCAGGTTGCATGCGTTCGGTTGGGTGATAATTTCAATGGTTTCTCGAAAAAGTGCATAGTTGCGACTGTTATAGTTCGCGATTTTTTCGGTATTTTTAAAATCTATTTCGATATTTTCATTTTTATATGTTTGTGCTAGCGCGGTGCCGTATTTGCCAAATTTTATATCGTTAGTATGTTCCTTAATTCTTGTATTAATTTTTCTCTTAGTCATTCCTACATAGCAACCGTTGTTATTGTTTGGATATTTAAAAGGGATCTTGTAAATGCCGGCGGATTCGAGGGGGGGAATGTTATCTTTATCGTTTCTGATTATTTGATAGATATTTGGGTTTGGTTTAATTGGAATGTTTACATCTAGTTTGCTTGCGATATTTTGAATTTTCACTGCGGCTCCGCGATCGTAAGGTATTGCACTAGTGTATTTTTTATTTGGTTTTTGGTAGCTAGGGATATTATCGATTTTCTTTATACGTTTTTTATAAAGTTTATCTACAAGGTTTTTAGGGTAGTTTGCTTTTATTGTTAGGTTTCTGATGTAATTGATTTCGTTTTTAAGGTCTTCTGGTTCTGTACATATAAGTATTGCGCGATTAATATAGGATTGAATGGCGTTTAATTTATATCTATAAGGGGTTTTACTATTGTAATTAATAATTTCTTTACTGGAGGTAGGTTTTCTGTAGACAGTTGTGTTGATTGTATTGTTCATTCTTTTGATTTTGACATCGAGGAAATTAATTTCATTGTTTAATTCTATTTCGTTAGTGAATTGAATATTTTTATCTAAGCTGTTTAAATCATTTAGGAGTTCGGTTGTGTTTTGTTGTTCATGGATTATGGCAAAAATATCATCTACATATCTATTCCAGTATATTATTTTCTGTAATTTTCTTAATTTAAACTCTGCTACAATCCCTGATATAGGGGACCCCATCGGGACTCCTTTGAACTATTGGTATACCTTTTGATTGAATTTGAAAAAACTTTCTTTTAAAATTAAATTGGTTGTAGACTTTAAAGTTTGGGCTATTAGTGGACTATAATTTCTTTCTATTTCGTTGTTAATTGTATTAATAATTTCATCGGTGTCAATCGTCGGTCACTCCATCATCACGATGACGAAGAGGGGGGCCCCCTAATAAGAAAGTACTTCGCCAAAAAGTGTCAGATCGGTAAAGCTAAAGTAAGGTTTCTTTGTTTATTTAATTAAATTTGTAGCTTTATATGTTTAAAATCGTAAATAAATTAAAAGTCGAAAACCAGGACTATTAAGTTTTATAAATTCTGTGGTTAAAGCTGATGAAGAACTTCATTAAGGTTGCATGCATATATATTTCAATTTCCTTTAATTTTGGAAACTATACATTTAAAAAAAAAAAAAAAAAAAAAAAAAAAAAAAAAAAAAAAAGGTTTCTCTTATTCTACAAATTTTAATGTAAACATACCGTAAATTTTCTTTCCTTTTTTCTGTTTAATGTCCGTTTAGTGGGCGTTTATTTATTAACGTTTAACTCGCGATCGTTTTTAATTAATATGTCTCAAAAATAAAATTTTCTTTCCTTTTTTCTGATTAATGTCCGTTTAGTGGGCGTTTATTTATTAACGTTTAACTCGCGATCGTTTTTAATTAATATATTTCAAAAATAAAATTATCTTTCCTTTTTTCTGATTAATGTCCGTTTAGTGGGCATTTATTTTTTAACGTCTAACTCGCGATCGTTTTTTAATTAATACGTTTCAAAAATAAAAAAAAATTTTGACTTTAATATTTTAACTTGGAATTGATAAGTTATTTTTCGTAATAACAATTTTCAATAAACTTTCGCGCTAATATATTTTTCTTCAGTATGGATCATTCTGATTTATATTCTAAATGGAAAAAGTTAAATAAGAAATTAGTTCACTTAGAAAATCAATCCCGTTTTTTAAACGATTGTAAATACTTTAACATCATTCCAAATTCTTTACGAATCAACAGTAAATTTATTAGAAAAAACTTCCCACATGAAGTCCGAAACTTCGAAAATAAAATTTTAAACAAAGCTATACGTATTAACAAAGCAACATACTACAAAAATAGAGATAATGAAAGGACTTTAATCGACGAAATCAGCAGGAGAACGAATCATCAAAACTTTGAAACTATGGAAAATAAAATAAAAACCTTTTCCGAAATTGAGAATAATATTAGCATGAAGAAACACAATAAGAAATTAAAATTTCTGATTAAAAAGTATAATATTAAACCTAAAATAACCGAGAAACATCCATGCATTAACCTATCAAAATATCAAACCAACACACATGAAGATACCATATTAAAAATGGGACCGAAATACATTTTAGAGCAACCCATAAACATAAAAGATAGCATAGCCAAAATAGAAACTGCCATTAACAAAATTCCAACTCATAATCAAAACATAATAAGAAACACTGCTCAAAAAGAAATAACGAATCTGATGAAAAATAAAAACATTAACAGACACGACCTAAAAGCTTTAAAATCTTTGAAAAATAATAAAGAAATAACCTGCACAATGACAGATAAAACAGGCAAAATTGCAATTTTAGACCGAGATGACTACATCAATAAAATGAACGGAACCATCCGCGAAATCAATGCCATAGAAACAAAAAAGGATCCAAATAAAAAACTCAACGAAAAAGTTAACGAACTAATCAAAAATGGCCATTAGCCCAATAACCAACCTCCAAAAATAGACAATCATGCACCAAACACCCCTAGACTTTTTGGAAAATACAAAGACCATAAACCCCCCCCCCCCAAAATCAGACCCATAGTTAACAAACGCGAAAGCCCAACCTATAATCTAGAAATATATATGACAAATATTTACAAGAAAATTCTCCCCCCATCACAATATAGCTTAAACTCAACTGAGGATTTCATCAGAAGAATAAAAAACTTTGAAATTCAACCAAATCACAAATTTATTAGTTTTGATATAATTAACCTTTATCCCTCTACTGACACCGATGAAATTATTAATACAATTAACAACGAAATAGAAAGAAATTATAGTCCACTAATAGCCCAAACTTTAAAGTCTACAACCAATTTAATTTTAAAAGAAAGTTTTTTCAAATTCAATCAAAAGGTATACCAACAGTTCAAAGGAGTCCCGATGGGGTCCCCTATATCAGGGATTGTAGCAGAGTTTAAATTAAGAAAATTACAGAAAATAATATACTGGAATGGATATGTAGATGATATTTTTGCCATAATCCATGAACAACAAAACACAACCGAACTCCTAAATGATTTAAACAGCTTAGATAAAAATATTCAATTCACTAACGAAATAGAATTAAACAATGAAATCAATTTCCTCGATGTCAAAATCAAAAGAATGAACAATACAATCAACACAACTGTCTACAGAAAACCTACCTCCAGTAAAGAAATTATTAATTACAATAGTAAAACCCCTTATAGATATAAATTAAACGCCATTCAATCCTATATTAATCGCGCAATACTTATATGTACAGAACCAGAAGACCTTAAAAACGAAATCAATTACATCAGAAACCTAACAATAAAAGCAAACTACCCTAAAAACCTTGCAGATAAACTTTATAAAAAAACGTATAAAGAAAATCGATAATATCCCTAGCTACCAAAAACCAAATAAAAAATACACTAGTGCAATACCTTACGATCGCGGAGCCGCAGTGAAAATTCAAAATATCGCAAGCAAACTAGATGTAAACATTCCAATTAAACCAAACCCAAATATCTATCAAATAATCAGAAACGATAAAAATAACATTCCCCCCCCTCGAATCCGCCGGCATTTACAAGATCCCTTTTAAATATCCAAACAATAACAACGGTTGCTATGTAGGAATGACTAAGAGAAAAATTAATACAAGAATTAAGGAACATACTAACGATATAAAATTTGGCAAATACGGCACCGCGCTAGCACAAACATATAAAAATGAAAATATCGAAATAGATTTTAAAAATACCGAAAAAATCGCGAACTATAACAGTCGCAACTATGCACTTTTTCGAGAAACCATTGAAATTATCACCCAACCGAACGCATGCAACCTGGACCAACCAACAACAAGTATAGACGCCACCTGGCGCCATATCCTAAAAAAGAGAAAAGAAGCTAAAACACCTGCAGAAAATCTTCAGAAGCGCACAGAATGGAGTGACCGACGATGACGATGAGGGGGGGGGGGCCTAATAAGAAAGTACTTCGCCAAAAAGTGTCACATCGGTAAAGCTAAAGTAAGGTTTCTTTGTTTATTTAATTAAATTTGTAGCTTTATATGTTTAAAATCGTAAATAAAAAGTATTTAGTTTGGTAATGACATAAATTAAGAAAACCTCGACAGCTTTTTCAAAAGAAAATATCTTTAGAATTGCTGAGTATGTGTTGCCATCTGATGACTAAGTTTAATAAGTTTTAATTGCAAAAAACAAGTTTCTAATCTTATCATTGGCTCCTTTAAATTAAGCAAAATTCTATTCATCATTAATATATTTAGTAAAAATTTAAAATAGTTTTTTGTTCACGCATAAAAAATAAATAAATAAGAAATCATATCTATCATTAAATAAATTTTAACCAAAAAGGCTTAGACGAAAGCCGCGGCCATTTCGTGAAGGACAGGCTGCGCGAAAACGGCCTCTCCGAAATGGATCTCGCGCCAAAACAGCCGCGCCGAAATGGGTTTCGCGCCGGAACGGCTGCGCCAAAACGGCCGCGCCGAAACGTCCCATTCCGAATCTCAAATGATTTATAAATTCTTCATAAATTTTTATGTCTTTCTTTTCCCAATTTAGTTTCGCAAAAACTTCTTAAAATACTGCATTGAACGGTTTAGGTGAAATTGTGTCCCCTTGTCTTATACCCTTTCTAATTTTGAATGCATATACACTCGTCACTTTCAATCAACAATCGCTTACAAAACTAGGTTTCATTGCAAAAATTGAGGAGTTTTGAGAAGGAGACTGTTGGAGAAGAAAATGTAAGCAATTTTTCAAACTTTTAAAACTATCACAGTTTCACATTTTATTCAATTTCTTAAAGCTAAATATAACAAAAAAGAATCTACACTGTCAAAAAAAGTCATGTTTGCTGCCAAAAATTTTCTGTAATTCAGAAAAATTCGTTCTATCAACGGAAAAATTACGTTGATAGAACGTATTTTTCTGAATTACAGAAAATTTCTGGCAGCAAACTGCAGCAAATATGAATTTTTTTTTTTTTTGACAGTGTACGTATTTTTCTGAATTACAGAAAATTTCTGGTAGCAAACTGTAGCAAACATGACTTTATTTTGACAGTGAAACAAATAATATGACGATTATTAAGTCCGAATTCAGCTTATATATTGCGTTATAAGCCAATAATTCATTTACCCCGTGGTATTGCTTAACAATAAACCTGTTTAAAAAGAATCGGAGGAAGATTCTTTACATTTTTTCTCTTGAGACCACATAGGAAAATATTTGTTCTATGAAGTTAAAGCCTTTTTGTACAGAAATTAAATTTATTTAAGACAGTGCTATAAGGCTGCCAGTTTTAAATACTAGAAATGACTGACAAACATGAAGTACACTGTCAAAAAAAATCCTGTTTGTTGCCAGAAATTTTCTGCAATTCAGAAAAATATGTTCTATCAACGGAAAAATTACATTGATAGAACGAATTTTTAGGAATTACAGAAAATTTCTGGCAGCAAACAGGACTTTTTTTTTTGGCAGTGTATTTCAAGCAAAAAATAAAAATGTAATTTAAAAAGTATTGAATTTGTACAGTCGGTAACAAAATCTCCGAACACTAGCAAAAATTCCTGTGTGAAAAAAGTACACTTAATACAGTTATGTTAAATACATCTTTGTCGAATCCTGTTCTTAGTCAGTCTAAAAACAGGATTCCAGAAGAATTTATTTAACAAAACTGTATTAAGTGTACTTTTTTTATATAGAAATTTTTGCTAGTGTTCGAAGACTTTTGTTACCGACTGTACCCTGAGTCTACTCGGTGTATGTGCTCTTGAATCTTGTATATAAGGTAAGAGCACCAGTAGTGGACACTTTAAGGACATTTTCTGGCTACTTTTTGTGCAATTTTCTAAATTTTAGAGACTCAAAAAATAATTAACATTTCACATCTTTATTAATTCTTTCTTTACATGACTGTATTTCGAAAATTGCTAATTGTAGCATGTATATATGAAGAGCTTGTTTCCAAATGGCATTTAGTCATTTTTTTCAGTTCTTGAAAAAACGAAATTTTGCTATGTAAGATTTATTATTGAATTTAAGGAAATGATAATTTTTCCCACTAATCTAGGGATGATAATAACACTAAGTGACATGTTTAAAAAAATCCTGACAGTATAGTTATTTAGAAATAAAAAAGAAAAAAATGGCTTAATCCCTTTTGGAACAAAACTATGACTTACGCCCTTTTGACACAAACAAATAACGAAATGAAATGACTTACTTCCATTTGAAAGTAATCCAAGTATTTTTTTTTTCATGTAAATACAGCATAAATTTTAGCTATACAATTTTGGAAGGTAGTTAGTCACTACAAATCTACATTTACAAATTTTATTTCTTGAACTTTATCATTATTTTCACTTATGTTAGGTTAGCAGTATCGTTGCAAGGTTATTCATAAAAATAAAAACATTCGTGCAATTTGTTAATTTTTAAAGCGTTAAGTAATTTTAAAATATTTGTTTTTCTTTGATTTTTTCATATTGTTTTTTGTTTTTATTTCAGAAGGGGCGCATGGGAGAATTTTTTTCCCTCGTTTCAGGATCTTTTGACGGCAAAACGAACCACAGTACGTTGTCTTGATTCCCACATCTCGCTTCGTAATTTCTAGTACTGCCTCTGAAATTAAGAAACCTTGATTGATTTTCAGACGACTATGCGCAAAATTTTTACAATCTAAAATATTCCACTGCTTCTTATACTCGAAATGATTTCCAACCTTAGAGAAATGTTCAAATATTCATAAGAGAGTAAAACTGTATCCACTTTCTTTAAACTAGTCTCCACTCGTCCGAATGTTCTATCTGCTGGTAAGTAGGAGTGACCACGCACTGGTAAATAGTATGTGAAGGTGAGGGCTTTTTGAGCAGCAACTGCTAAAAGCATTCCTAACATGGTATAATGTTTATTTGTGTGGTAATTCCTGATTTTGCATCAGGTCAAAACATATTGCAGTTTCATCTTCTCCTATAAGCTTTTCCCCTAAAAGTGAATAAAAGTTTTTGCTCCGGTGTTTATGAATCAAAAGTTCGGTTAACAGGGTCTTTTCTTTTTTCTGTACATTTTTCTGAATTCATTTGTATTTTTTTCCTAATACAGAAGGAACAAATGGGGGAAAAAAAAATAACCTATCTCAATGTGACAATCTACAACAACATTCTTTTCCTTTCTTTTGACTTTTCACCCAATTCCAGACAAACCACGTGATCTCAAGGCACGCTACAATTGGTTAAACTTGACTTAATCCCTTTTGGCACAAAACTTACTTGTGACTTAATTCTTTTTGGAAAAAAACATGGATTTCACTTTATGTTTTCATTATGACTAAACTCCGTTTGGAACTTCTGCTTATTGAAAATATATTGTTAGACATGTGCTGCGACCTTTTACATCGAAAAGTCAATTTTTAAAATATTTTGACTTAACGCCTTTTGGAAACAAGCTCTTCATATGTAAAGAAACAAAAATCCGGAAAGCTTAAAATGAGCCAGTAGTGGACCCTTTTTTGTTCTAGTGGTGGATCCCTTTGATTTTTTGCTTTAAAATTAAGGTGACCAAACATCCCCGTGTCTTGGGGACAGGCTGTTTCATCAATTTGTCCCAACGGACACGAATCCCGGGATAACATTTAGGATTGAAGTTTAAATGGGATTTACGTCGCACTAGTGCTACACGGTTAATTAGCGACGGTTTAAGTATCACTAATAAGGTTAGTCCGAAGACATGTCATCACAATTTCCTCCACGGAGGAGATGACTACTTTGCTTCGGCGACTTCCAGAGGTATAATTTGGGTGAGAATATGGAGGATATTGCGACTACGACGTATTTTACGTCTACCTGCCAGCATTAGTGTACAGGACGGTCTTCAATCGACTCGAGTTAGAACTGGCAATTTTCCAGTTACCGCTCTACCTACCACGACCAGGCTACCGCATCTAGGACCACCTTCAGAAAAATTTGCCCCAACTGTCCCATTTTTTCACACTTCTTTAAAACAATAGATTTTAATGACATTTTATAAATTTGTTTATAATTATTGACGAAATCTAGGTGTTTTTCATTTTAAATATCGTTCTTTACTCTGAACCATCTACTTAGTTGTTCTTATGCAAATTTAATATATTAATCCAGTACATACAGCTTACTTTTTACACATCAATGTTTTAAATCATTCATAATTTGTGCTAAAAAGATACACATGTATATCATATTCTTTAAGTTTACTTGAAATATTTTTATATAAATTATTTTAGCATTCATAAACTGAAGCATTTAAATAACTGAAAAATATTGTATACTTTCATGTGATATTTCTTTTATGACAAAATTTTGGCCCACTTTTTTTTCTGGAATTGAGAACGTCACACAATTTGTCTCCACTTTTCTCTTTTAAAAATTTGGTCTCCTTAATATTTGCACATTTATGATTTATTCATCGTGAAGGGATCGTAATTGCTGAATCTATGGGTGAAAATACAGTCTGTAGCAAAATTATTGAAGCACACATCCACATTTTTCATATATATATATATATATATATATATATATATAAATTTGATTGCTAATTTTTATCATCAACTTACTTTTGTATAAACAGCATAAATACCAGTGTTGTGCAAGTTCACAAAAAAAAACGAACTAGTTCAAACTCAAGTTCATCGTGTAAAAAACGAGTTAGTTCGCGCTCAAACTCATGTCTGAAAGAAATGAACGCGTTCAGTTCAAGTTCATTTTTAAAAACGAGCGAAGCTCACTAAAAGTTCATTTTTACGTACTTTTTTTTTTTTTTTTTAAATAGATCTTATCCTCTGTGAACACTTTCATAGGTTATTTCCTTTTTTTTTTTTCTAAAATTAGCAATTACTATGAAAATTATTTTTAATTTTACGCTTAATTAAACTTATTAACTTATAATTCTTAATTATAACTTATTAATTTAATTGTGGCAAAAATTTATTTAGCAAACACTTCTGAATAGTGTACCCACTGTTTTTGCATGGCTTTTTATTCTCAAATTTTCAATACGTTTGTTTATGGGCATGAGAACTTATTAATAGGAAACAAATTCTATCATTTAGAGGTTCCGTTGTTTTAAATCAGTGTTGCGCAGAACCGCGTTCATGAGTTTAATTAAAACTTTTTCACTTTTGAGCTGAATTTCGCTCGTTTTTACTTTCCGAACACTATAGTGAGGAAAGTATTGTAATCATGTCAAAAATCCGAATTCGAGATTTTGATGTTTCTATACGTTTCGAGGTCCAACGAGTCCGTTTTCACTATTTTTACGATGATGTATGTATGTGTGTGTGTATGTATGTGTGTATGTATGTGTGTATGTATGTGTGTATGTCTGTGAGTGAACACGCTAGCGTCTAAACGCTTTGTTCGAATAAGCTGAAAGTTGGTACGTATATTGTAAGTCACCATAGTACGAACCCTATAGATTTTGGTGAATCTAGCACTTATAGTTTTTTTACAGGGACACAAAGAAAAATTCTTTATCATTATGGCCAAGGGACCAAAATCTTAAAAGTGCGATAGCATCTAAACGCCTTATTCAACTGAGCAAAAACTTTATACACATATTATAGGTCACAGATACTCAATCTGTATAGATTTTGGAGAATCTAGCACTTATAGTTTTTTTACAGGGACACAAAGAAAAATTCAAAGAAAAATTAATCACATACAATTTGTGAAAAAATTACTGTAAGTGTCAGGCAAACTTTAAGGGGGGGGGGTAAAGAGGGGGGTGCAGAGGAAAATAAAATTATCTTTTATATCGCAGTTTTACCTACTTTAATGATATATTCTGTAACTATCACTAACTTTTTATGAAGATCACAGTGAGTGTTTTATATACCTGGGGGGGGTCAAGGGGGGTCAGTTAAAAAAAATATATATTCTTCTTTAAATTACTCTATTATTGATTAAAAATATTTTTGTACAATCACGTGTAATTTATTAAAAATTTACAGTAAGTGTCAGACATACTTAGTGGGGGGGGGGGGGGGTGAAAGAGGAAAAAAAGTGATTCTTTATATCACCATTTTAGCGATTTTAATGATATATTCTATGACTACCACTTAATTTTCATAAAGATTACAATGAGTGCATTATATACCTGGGGGGGAGGGAGGCAAGGGGTAACCGATGGAAATAAAATACATTCTTCTTTAAACTACACTATTATCAATTTAAACAAAAACTTTGTATAATAGAATACAATTTGTGAAAAAAATCACAGTAAGGTCAGACATACTTGAGGGGGGGGGGGTTAAAAAGAGAGGGGACAGAGGAAAATAAAATATTTTTTTATATCACCATTTTACCGATTTTAATGACATACTCTGTAACTATCACTTACTTTTATGAAGATCGAAATGAGGGTATTATACATTTGGGGGGGGGGCAAGGGGGACGCAGATAGAAGTAAAATATATTATTCTTTAAACTACCGCATTGTTGATTTAAAAAAACTTTGTATCTACGCAATTTTCTACATATGAAAAATTACAGGGAGTGTACAAATATCTGGTCGATTTGCTAAGAGGGGGGGCAGAGTGAAGAAAATGTTTATTTTTATATAACCATGCTACCTACTTATATGAAACTTTGTACCACTATCACTTTCATTTTATTAAAATTATAGTGAAAGTTAACTAAAGTTGATAAGGGGGGGGGGGGGGTAGGGGAGACAGATGGAAAATAAAATAATCTTTTTAAACAACGCTTATTATCATTCGTTTTATTTGCATTTTGTGTAAGTATCAATTACTATTAATGAAACATTATACTGAGGTATGCAAAAATTCAATGTATAATTTAAATCTGCAAAAAAATTATTCAAAAATGAATTTTCTTCTTTTAATCTGTCTCTTTTGTCCTTCCCCCGATGTAGATATAAAACACTTACACTCTCGTTGATGTTTAGCATCAGTTTTACAAAGAGAAATTTTAAAAAGTGCCCTTTTTTCCGGTGCCCTTTTTTCCGCAATCCAAAAATTCAATACATTGTTTATATCAGACATTAATTAAAAGTTAATATCAAACATTGGTAAAAGATTATTCTAAAACAGAATTTTTTCTTTGATCTGTCTCTCCCCCTCCCCTCGTAGAAACAAAAATTTTTTGCTATCGTCCATGTTTAACAAGTATTTTACAAGTAACAATTAAGAAAAGTGCCCTTTTTTCCGGTGCCCTTTTCTTTCCGGGGCACTTTTCTTAATTTCTCCTTGTAAAACTCATGCTAATCATCAACGAAAGCGTAAGTTTTTTATTTTTACGTGAGCGGCGGGGGGTGGGGGGTGGGGGGTGGTGGACCAAAGAGACAGATTAAAAGAAGAAATTTCATTTTTGAGCAACTTTTTTACACATTTAAATCATACATTGAATTTTTGAGTACCTCCCTGTAATTTTTCATTAATGCTAACTGATATTTACACAAAATGCAAATAAAACACCATAACAAACGGTAATAAGTGTTTTTTAAAAAGATTATTTTATCTTTCATTTGCCCCCAGTACCCCCTCCCCCCCTTATCAATTATAGGTAACTTTCACTATAATTTTAATAAAATGAAAGATACTCGTACAAAGTTTAATATAAATATGTAGCATGGTGATATAAAAACAAATATTTTCTTCACTCTGCCCCCCCCCCCGTAGAGATTCGTCCAGATATGTGTAGACTCATTGTAATTTTCACAAGCAGGAAGTTGTATATATACAAAGTTTTTATTTTTAATCGAGTATACGGTAGTATAAAGAATAATATTTTTTACTTTTATCTGCGCCCCCCCCCCCCCAGATGTGTAATACACTCATTGTGATCTTCATAAAAAGTAAGTGATAATTATAGACAATATCATTAAATCAGTAAAACGATGCAAAAAAGATAATTTTATTTTCCTCTCCCCCCCCCCTCTTTAACCCCCCCCCCCCCCCAAATTTGCCTGCCACTTACTGTCATTTTTTTCACAAATTGTACGTGATTATACAAAGTTTCATTAAAATCGGTAAGAGTTTTTGTAAAAACAATTATTTTCAAACAATTATTTTCTTTCGATCTGCTCCTGTCCCCCTCCCCCCTCTTCCCCGAGATATATACTAAATGAATATTGTACCAAATCAATTGAAATTTCTAAAAATGTAGTTTGAAAGTCATTTTTTAAATTCATTAATTGATATTTATTATTTTGCGATTTGCGAATTGGAAAAGTGCCCTTTTTCCGGGTGCCCTTTTTTCCGGGATCCATACTTTCTAACCTTTTAATCGCAAGAGAGGACGCATTTCTCACAAGAGAGAAACGCATCGGGTCGGGTAATCGCTTATTACCTGCTTTGCTGGTCAGGTGCGAGTAAAATTTGTATTAATTTTTATTCACAAAATGTTTTCTCCGAAGATTGTTTTTTGCTTTACTTATGAATCTAAGCTTTTAAATGAAGAGATTGGATGACATTGTCTTCCTTCCTAGTAATTTAAAGACATGACTGATAACATGAATTTAATTACATTTACCTAAATATTAATACTTAACGTTTAAAGCTTTATATGGAAATTGCTTCCTTATTTTACTGTCAAAATACTTGGAACAGTGGATTTTTTAAATATATGTTTTAATATGCATTTATGCAATTCTAAATGCTTAGTACACTGCGGTTCAATATATATCGCATCTATCATAAAATAGAAAAAAAAAAAAAAAAAAAAATATTTGATTGTAAAAGCCGAAAATAGAGGGAAAATAAAAATTAATTTCAATTATTATTATTATTATTATTATTATATAACATCATAAAACTTTTAGCATTTCAATAAAATTTATTAATTAAAACCCGAATAAACTACTACGTCAGAAACGCAAGGAAAAATATTGGAAATGCAAAATTGGCGTTTCTGACGTAGTAGTTTATTCGAGTTTTAATATTCCAACGCTAAGTCTCCTGTTATTAAAATGTATTAATTGCCTCATGGACTTATTCATAATTTTTCTAGTACTTCATGTGACGCTTATTTTATCTAATGCAATGTTTGAAAAGGTTTTCAATATATATATATATATATATATATATATATATATATATGGCTTTATTTCTACTATCTTACAGATTTATTTCTATTAAATCATTAAATTAAGAACTTAATATTAAAAATACACATTTAAGCAAAGAAGTAATTTATTTTTATCTTATACAAGACCTACCACGTTGCAAAGCAAACGACTTCCGTGTGATTTTTTTATTCCCGTACGATAACGCTCATGTTAACCATTAACTATTCTTCTTATCAATGAAAAAAGGAAAGGGCTTTAGGCAATTGCTTTTGTGTACCAGAATTGCCCACACAACAAATCTCCCCCACAGACAAATTGGCGAATACCAGTCACAATTCTCAATACATTGGATTCGGCTTAATAGTTCCAAGAAAACCACATGTTGTCGAAAACATTTTGACCAAGAAGAACGAATGTAGATTCTAGATTCCTTCAAATTTTAGTTGGGACATACGAAGCTCAAAAACGGGGGAAAATGCTGTATTAATAATGCGCATCATAATATTTATATGGTTTCAAATTTTACTTATTTATTTATTTGTTTTATTAAACAAATAATTATTACTTATTTCTTTATTTGTTTTAAGAAATAACTATTTAAATATATGAAAGCGGGAAATTTTTACTACCATTTTCATCTTAGATAGCTCCTAAAACTAAAATTAGAATTTTACAAAAATGATGATTATTCCATTAAACGCTGCCTTAAATATTTCTAAAAGTTGTTTATATTATATAGTTATCGTTTCTCGTAACTGAAAATATACTGAATCTATATAAAATATTTTCAAAATCGTAAATCTTTATTAATAAATAAATAAATAAATAAAATAAAAAAAATTGCATCCCATAAAATACAGACAATTTATAAATATTTCGTAAAATACGCAACGAAATTTTGCCATTCTTTGATAACATAATTTCCACAAAATTTTAAATGTAATTAAATATCACTATAATATTACACTCGAAATGCCAATTAATATATGTGCAAATGCCTTCAGAGCTGCTAGACAGGAAGTGCTGGGTTCAATCCCAGGTCGATGATATAAAAAAAATTTCCTCTCCCCCTTATCTTCAGCCCCCGAAGTATGTGTGACACTGTATTATTTTCATAAACAGCAAGTGACTATTAGACAAAGTTTAATTAAAATAAATAAGAAAGTGATATAAAAACAATTATTCTCTTTCTGTCTGCTCCTAGACACCCCCTTTCCCCAGGTATATACTAAGTAAAAATGGTATCAATTTAATTGATTCAAATTTCTAAAAATGTATTATGAAAAATCACGCTTTAAATTCGTTTATTTGATGTTTATTGTTTTTGTGAAATGCAGATTGCAAAAGTGTCCTTTTTTCCGGGTGTTTTTTTATGGTACCTTTTTTTCCCAAATGCCTTTTTTTTTTTTTTTTTCAGGAATCCATTTTGCACAGTTATTTTCTTTTCTGTCCTTTTCTTCTTCTACTTTACTTTTCATATTTCAGCCAGAAATATTTAATATGAGTTTGAGTTTGAATTGCTTTTTCACGCTCAAGTTCGTGTAAAAAACGAACTACGCTCAACTCAAGTTCATTATTTAAAAAACGAGCGAAGTTCAACTCAAAAATCAAAATTTTTGAGCTAAGCTCATGAACGCGTTCAAATGAACGCGTTCGTGCACAACACTGATAAATACTAAGATCATGACTCGACAAATATTTACTTAACGAAACAGTATTAGATATACACCTTTTAAACACGAATTATTGCTAGTGCTTCGATAATTTTGCTGCCGACTGTATCTTAGAGTGCCCATAATTTAAGATGACCAAAGGTCCCCATTTTCTGTCTTTATTTTGAAGGCGTTCTTCGAACTTTTGAAAAACTATAGAAAGTAAATTATTTATATTGATATTGTATATTTAACCTTTATTTATTCAAAATGAAAAAAATGTGAATGCATAACAGCCTTATTCACCAAATTTTTAACACTGATGTTAACCCGGGAATATGCTAGGTTATCTCAAATCGGTATTCACCACACAAAATCAGCGATTTAACACTCGAGTTAACCCTCTTTTTTTAATCCTCCTAAATTGGTGGGTTAACTCTGGTGTTAAATGAACATGTTACAGTTACAGCGAAACCCCTCTTGTTTACTTTTTTAATGCATTGCGTTTTTAATGACCAATCAGCGAGACTCTTACAGATAACACTGGGGTCAATTAATCCACGGATGGTGAATAAGAAAACTTTCTAACCCAGGGTTAAGGGAGTGTTAACTCTAACACAAGTGTTACGTGAACCATGGGTTAACACTGATTTGGTGAATAAGGCCGTAATTGTAGCAATTTTTAAAGCTTCTTTGTTATAAATGTACTCCGATCTGGTCACTATACCATTATTCCAATTTCAGCAATATAGAGAGGTTGAGATTGAGGTTGAGTGTGTTTGAGCTGCACTAAAGGTATGTAGTTGGCTATGGGAGTCATTCCTAAGTCATTCCTAAGACAAACCGTCACATTTTGAGTTTATACGGAAGGATTGGCTCCCCTTTTTGCACCCCGACGAATTTAACGCGAAATTGATAACTTGATGGAGCATAGCTAATTAACGAGAACACAGCCATAACAATCTCTCGAACCCTACGTAAAACAAGCGTGAGAGCTTTAACACTCTAAATACCAATGCTCTCCATGTTCCCATCCAAATTAAACCGGGCCGCAGTAGCCCGGTCGGTAGAGCACCGAACTCGTAATTGGAAGATTGCGTGTTCGACACTCGAGCTTGCCAAAGACCGTCGTATACACCAATGGTGGCTGGTGCACATAAAATCTGTCGTGGTTACAATGTCCTCCATGTTTCCAAATTATACCTCTAGGGGGCATCACCGAAGCGGAGAAGCCATCCCCTCCGTGGACGATCAAAATTGGGATGGCATGTCTTCGGACCATCCTTAGGGGTGCATCCCAAACCTTCGCCAATTACACATTGCCTAGTACTAGTGTGACGTTATACCCAACCAACCAACCAACCAAATTAAACCTCTGGCAGTCACCAAATATCTTCGGACTATCCTCAGGTGTGAGTTCCAGATCGTCGCCAATTGCCCTTAGTATAGCATTATCGCAATATAAAATCCACTCATCCTCAGTTCCATGAATACCATCGACGAGAATTAGATAACACCCCGGACTAGCAACCTTTTTGCTTCCCTACATCACATCCCCATCATTCAACCAATTCATTCGCCAAACCGATATTCCACTACCACCAAGCCAAGTTTCCACCTCCTTTGTTATCGCTGTTTTATATATCGATTGGGTGTAAATTAAACATAAACAACAACCTACACTAGCAGAAATGGGAAGCAAGATTTGGTGGTCAGAGGAACAAACCATTTAAAATATGGAAAATCCCAAGAACCAGTTGCCAAGAAAGCGATTATCGCCAAAAGAAGGCGCAAAAACCACAGTGATGTTCAGGAAATTTTTCTTCACAGCCAGTATAGGGAATCCGTACTCCACTAGCATAGCTGCTCGATGATAAATACTGACCGCAGTTGTGCTATTTCAATGTCGGTGTGTCAGTGGGAACCGAACTTAACCAACTATAGTCCAATATGAAACCCAGAAAAAAATTCGTGAATAAAAAATCCTAAAATTTCTTGAGATTATCTCATCATTCAAATGAATTCCCATTTTGTTCCGCCTTCAAAATTTGGGATGGATAGATGAGTTTTACGTTGCACTAGTGCTGCACAATGGGCAATTGGCGACGGTCTGTGACTCACCCCTACAGGTGGTCGGAGACATGCCATAACAATTTTGATCCTCCACGGAAGGGATAGCTCAGGACATTGCGGCCACGACAGATTTTACGTGCACCAGCTACAGTCGGCAGCAAAAATATCCGAGCACTAGCAATAATCCCTGTCTAAAAAAGTACACTTAATACTGCTTTTTTAAATAAATCTTTGTCGAGTCATGTTCTCAGTCAGTCTAAGAACATGATTCGACAAAGATTTATTTAACAAAACAGTATTAAGTGTACTTTTTTTATATCGGAATTATTGGCTAGTGCTCGGATAATTTTGCTGCCGACTGTACCATTAGTGTACACGACGGTCTTCGTCCGGCTCGAGTATTAAAAATTTGGGAAACCATGGGATTCAATTTCTCCACAAAAGATCAAAATTGTGATTGCATGTCTCCTTACGAGTGAATCCCAGACCGTATCTTTAGTGCGACATTAAAAAAACTCAACTCAACTTTAAATTTGGGAGATTACAGAGCTGTGTCCACGATTAAATCTGACCTCAAAAGTTAAATGAGCCAGTAGTGGACAGGGCTGTCCACTACTGGTCACGATGGCATTTTTTTGTACCAGTAGTGGGCACCCATAAAAATACTATATGTTATTACAAGATTTAAAAAACAGCGCAATAAATGAATTCTGCATACTTATTTTATTCTTATGAAAGCAAAAGTCAGAAGAAATCAGTTAAAAATAAGCAGAAGCAAAGAAAAAAAAAATTATTTTATTATTCAAAACGATAAGAAAAAAACGGCAAAATCACAAAATACGCATATTTTTTTAGTCAAATTAACGTTATTTTAAAACTGATGGCCGGAATTATTTGTAGTTTTAGACATTAATAGTAGAAGTCTATAACTTCCTTCCTGAAAACAGCTCGAACCTTCAGAGGGATTAAAAAGCTTATTTTCCGAGTTTAAATTTAAAACTGTCCACTACTGGTACAGGGTCCACTACTGGTGCTTTTACCTTACATATAGAATTTTCTTCCAAACAGATAACTTTTATATGTAAATATCTGAGATTCAATTCGTAAATGGATACTACTACTATCACACCACTCTGACAATTCGGAACCTAATCTAATTAAAAACCTCACAAATCTTTAAAGGATGAGTTGAACAAGTTGCTACCATTTTTAGTGCGCAAAGTGGTTGTACCTAAATTATGATTGCATTTTGTGTACCTTAAAAAATCCAACTAATAATTTAGAATAAAAATTTGTTTATAAAAAGGAGGAGCATCTGCAATAAATAATAATTTAAAAGAAAAAAAAAATCTGTTTTTATGATTTTCTTTCTTTTCTTTTCTTTTCTCTCTCTCTCTCTCTCTCTCTCTCTTTTTTTTTTCATGACATTTTAAAGAAATTCTTTAAATCCTATTCAAAAATTAACTCATAATATTTTCAGTGGTTGTAGTCTTTTTGGAATCGCTTGTGAAATACGAGGGGCAGTACTTAAGTTTTTAGAAAGTAACACAAGAAATAATTTCTTACCAAAAGTATATGTTTTATTGCTTCTCAAAGTATTCTGCTGCAGCATCGATACATTTTAGCATTCAAATAAAACAATTTTCAAAACATTTATGCCACTCTGAATCTGGCACAGCAGAAACATGGCATTTGTAAGCTTCAATTGCCTCTTCCGGGTTGTTAAAATGTTGACCATGCATTATTATTTTTTACTAATGGTTTCATTTTTTATTAATGGTTTACACATGTTTTGAGGCACTTTAGTTGAATTTTTTAGATTTTCCTGGCACCATTTCACACAGGCATCCTTTTGAGCTTGAGATAAATTGTGGGGGATCCATTGGGAACACACCTTTTTTACCTTTAAATGATTGTGTAAAATTGAATGTACGTGGGTCCTTGAAATGTTCAAAGATGTTTCTATTTCATCATATGTCACATGATGATCAGAAGCAATTAGTTTTCGGGAGTCTTAGCACTTCTTAGTCAACTCTCTCGAACATCGTCACTGAGATCCTTACGACTGTGGGAGAATTCTTTAAACCAGTTGCAAATCGTTGCCTTTGATAGTGCTTCACTACCAAACGTTGATTTCATTCTATCGATACACTGTTTCTGTGTCAAACCTTGTCGAAAGTCATAAAAAATCATGGCTTTGAAATCCTTTCGACATAACTCCATAATTACTTAGCACTTATGATTTTTGAAAAATCTCAGTAATTAGAATTTCACAGCTTTTGATGTTCTATAAATGCAGACGATCACGTAAATGTTTGAATTTTGATAAAAATCGTCTGCACTGGAAGTAGCTGCGTTTTTGTTGCCTGATTCTAAAAACTTAAGTACTGCCCCTCGTATATGAAATGCCAAAGAGATAATTTTAAAATTTTAAAATTACAGCCTATTCGCTATGCTAGAAAACTTCGAAAGTCTTCAAGACATTCATCATTTAATAGAGAAATGCACTGATGGCAGTAGTCATAATGGAATATTATGTAGAATGGAGGGAACATACCGTAATTTTTGTTTAATGACCTGTTGGTTTTATTTATTATTTATTAATCTCTTACAAAAATTTTACGTTGGAGTGCATGCTAAAAATAGATTTAATTAAAAAAATATTTAAAAAAAAATTAAATAAAAGTTTCTTTAACGCTTTCGTTTCAGCATCGTACCTCAATCTTGGGGTAAGATAGCCGTTTATTTAGGAATAAGATGGCTTCTGAGATTCCATGTAAAATTCACATTTTTGTGAAACACTATACATTTATTTTAAACATATGCTTGGCATACACAAAACTAAAACAAGTTATTATCTGTTATCTTATTTAATATTTTGCTAAAATTTAGGCCGAGGAGTAACTTAAAACTACAAAGAAAACAACCAGCCGTCTTTCCTCAATCTAAAATGACTGGCATCTTTTCCAAAATAAATTTCGTCATCTTACCCTAAAACGTTGAACAAGATTTAAGTTAGCTTATAACTTTGCAAAAGGGAAAACTGGGTAGAGATGGGCGTTATTTCACGTAACATAATAACTATTATTATTATTGCATTGTAGCCTATTAGCATTGTAATATATTACAAAAAATATCCTATTAAAAAAATAATTTTTTCAACTTTATCTCTGCACGCAAAATAGGCAAAAAATTTCTGGCGATAAAACTGATATAATACACCATTATACAAGTAAAAAAGCTTGAATTATTTCTTTTATATAATTATTTTTTTATTTTATTTCATTTTATTTACAAAATACAAAAACAATATTTTGAACGCCGGCTAAAGACTCGCATCAGATTTTCCGCGCAGCTGTTCGAAACGATTCGTTACTTCACGTCTGAAAAAAATAGGTATGAAATCTCAGTAAGGAATACAGACGATTTCATGCAATCTGTTACTCAGTGATATTCTGAATCAATAATATCTTTCCATTTCCAAGTTCATAAAATTATCGTTAAAAAAATAATACAGCTGCAGATGTATTATTTTTTAACGATAATTTTGTAATGATAATATTTTCTAGAATGTATTACGGAATATTTATTCCTTGTGAAATATATTAATCAAAATAATTTTAATAAGCAAGATAATTTTAACGTTTAGGACAAATAACATCGTGCTCATATTAATTTAGAAATGATTTTATTTGGTGTTGATTATTTTTCATAGGATAATAAAATCGTTTGAATAAAAAACTTTGATACCACGGTTTAACGAAATAGTGTTAGTAATAGTGTAGGTAAACGGGGTGATTATTAGATGCTGATTACTATTTCGTCATGAAGGTGAGGAATGGCATTACACTTGCTAGGTTTTGGATTCGCTTGCGTATTGGAAACAGATGTTTCGGCGGGAGTTTGATAATTGAAAGGAAGAAGTGTTTGTTTATATTTTAATTGCTTATAGCAGATGGAATTGAAAATGCGTAATGGCATACAGCATTTATTGTGGTTTTATTAAGAATAATTTGAGAAGAAAATTGAATATTTATTTATTTATTTATTTTTACAGTTTAGCCTTTTTTCACTTTTTTTTTTTTTTTTTTTTTTTTTTTTTAATCTGATTTTTTCTTGAGACTATTTTTTTAGATTTAAAATGAGTAAATGTGTTAAGAACAGTTAATTATGCTCTTATGTTAAAATTAAGTGTCTGAGAAAATACATCATTTTATGCAATTTTGTAAGCAAAATCTATATTTTTTAACATGTGCTTCTAATTTTAGAAAACATATTTAAAGTGACTGTTTGCTATGTATGAGTGAAAAACACTAATTTTTTGTCAATCTGGAAAGTTCAAGTTCTTCGGAAAATTTAAAGAAACAGTGACTCGGTAGTTTAAAATTTGGGATGCCTTAAAGATGTTTCTTAAAAATTTGCTATTATTATTTAATTGTTTTTTAATTACATATATGGCTTATAATATGAGAATTCTTTTTTTTTTTTTTCAGAAAACGGCTCCCGTGTATGTGTTTCTTGATATTATTTGAAATATTCTGTTTTCGTGTTTAAAGGAATTGGTTTAATGAACCTTAAGCTGACTCGATTGGGACAAACGTTTGTGTAAAATTTTGACTCTACCACTATTTCATATCAGCGTTTTTTTTTTTTTTTTTTTTTTTTTTTTTATTGAAGAAATAATTCTAGTGTTAAATAAAGTGAAGATTACTATTCGAAAGCATTGGGACTTAAAAACATGAACCGCCTCCACTATGTAGGACACATGTATATATTGTATATCATCCAGAAAGGATTAGAAAGACATTAGCCATATATAAATTAAAATGTAATTGGTTATAAAAATAATATGTTGCAAAAACCTATTACCAAAGGAAGTATGGAACAAAGTAACCTATTACTGAAAAGTAACTATTTATCCCATCTCTAGAACTGGGCCCTTTTATAGGTTTAGCGGGAAGGCCAGAAACTGTATTTTTTAAAATTATCCGCATTATTTTTTCTTCTTAAAACTACGATTTACATAATTAACTAAACAAGGGATAAATAAATACTCTTTTAACGCTTAACAGATGAAAATAAATGGATTACTTATCTAAACTAACCTAAAAAATTCAAAAAATTCGCAAAAAAAGTAACATCCGCTTAATTACAAATGTAACGCTCCTATGAGTGGTCGGCGTCCCCCTTACAGATCCTCAGTATAAGAGAACTGCGTAGCACAGCATATTACCCCAACTTACCATATTACATGAGTGAAAAACCGTTTCAAACAGAAACATTTTCTGATATAGACAAATTTTGTACCTTTATTAACCGACTTCAAAAAAGGAAGAGGTTCTCAATTCAGACAGTATGTTTTTTTTTTTTTTTTTTATTGTTATGTTATGATTCCTGAACGGATGCTCCGATTTTGATACTTTTTGTTTTGTTGTAAAGGTCTTGGTCTGAAATAGGTCCAATTGTAATATCTTTACGATCAAAAGAAAATACAGGGTGCCCAAAAATGTGAGTCCCAACTCTTTTAACTGCTGAACAGCTCATAGTCATAAAAGTTGTATGTTGGTATAGCAAAGTAGTCATGCGCAACGTGATTCAACCGCCTACAGCGCCATCTGGTGGAAAACAGTGGTGTTAGCGTTCCTATCACGAAAACGGTTCAAGACAGGGAAAAAAAGTGAATTACAAAGTGTTACAGGATATCATCGATTTAGTACGAAAAGACAGTTTGTAGACATTAAGGCTGAAAATAGAACGATTAAAACGATCATTTGCTTGTCCTCAAATTCCTATTTTCTTCACACTTCAACGACATTGCATACGCTGTAGCGTAGTGGGTGACATTTATGCTATATAAAATTCAAAGTATGGTTATTGTAAGCGGTTACATCGATTAGCGTATAGACGTTTTAAACCGATTTCATAAAGGAGGAGGTTTTCAATTGAATCCATGTTTTTTCTTGTTGTAGTTAAGGTTTGTTAGTTTATAACTACGTAAAAAATGCTTTAATTTTAATACTTTTTTTTTTTTGTCTCAAAGATCTTGACCTGAAATAGGTCTCATTATGATTTCATTAATATCTAAACAAATTACAGGGTGTTCGCAAGAGTCCGTTCTCACTCTAACTGCTGAACGGCTGCCTCTACACTCGTAAAAGTAATATGTAAGTATTGTATAAGTAGCCATGCGCTACAAGATGTGACCGCTTACAGCGCCACCTGGTGGGAAGATATCGGAGTTAGCGTTTCTATCTCCACTAAAACATTATAAGGTATGAGAGAAAAGGTAAATTACAAAGTTGTACTGCATCATTGATATAGTCACAAAAAGACACCTTGTAGACATAAATGTTTAAAACAGTATGTTTAAATGTGCATGTTTGTTCGCAGTTTTCTACACTGTAAACAAATCAAAAAGCCTTTATTTCGATGTTGAAACTTCTGTCCGTCAGTTGCAATGCATATTTTGATCTTTGTTTGAACTTTACGCTGCACGCATTCCAGCATAGCGGGTGACACATATTCACTGTAAAGTTCAATACATGCCTATCCGAATTTTCGGTTACGAATACAGCGTATCCATTCTTTACATTTTTTAAAGCCTTTTTAATTTAATGCGTGGTCATTCAGTAAATAGTTGTTTCTCATATCCGATAAAGGCAAGAAAAGTGGCACAACTTAAAAATGCAGTATTTGAGAAAAATCAGCTTAAAGATAAGGCAATGACTAGAATAAAACTGGCACAACTGTCTCTCGAGTGGATAATTTTTTAGACGAAGATGGATGTAACGTTTTTTGTTCATATTGGGGAAACTTCATATATTTTTCAGTGACATGAACTCGAAATTACCATTTTTTGAGTTGTGTCACTTTTCTTATGGGTTGTGATTTGTCAAACCGACGTTGAACGTCTTCTGATGTTCTGCTACTTGAATAAATTTTCACTGAAAAGAAAAAAATAAAATATTTTTGAAAAAAGAAATAGAACCGACTACAAAATGCAACTATTATTCAACCAACTAAAAATGAAAGAAAACTGGTAAAAAGGGAACTGTAAATTGCGCCTAAAAGTATAAAATAATTTCCTTCGCCAAACAACCTAAATACTACAATTGAACATAACTTTTGAAGTCGGCGCAAAATTAAATAAAAATTGATACCTTTATTCATTACAAAAATCAAATTCTATTCAAAATATACATCTCACTTCAGCATCTGGAAAACACAGCTGAAAACTACTTTGATTCAATAAACTGAAAGAGATTTCATAAACTGAAAAAGTTGGCGGAGCTGCTGGTATCTGGCATCCTTGGTGAAAAAAAAAATCGCCAAATTACATCGGTAAACAGATTTAATTACCTTGAGAAATCATGCTTATTTAAATAAGGTATATTAAGATAACAATCAAGAAAATGAAACAATACTTTGTACAATATATATTATAAAAATATACATCTCGCGTGTATATTTTTGCATTACGTTTTGATCGCCAAATCCAAACACCGTCAAGGAAGACAGTTATCAAAGTTATACCAAGTTTACACAGAACACTTTAGTAACTTCATAGAAACATAAATACCGAATTGCAAAAATGTTCACTTTTATATGTAGATGTTACTAATGGACCAGTTGTACACAGTGAAAAAATAGTAAAAGAAATATAAAAATGGATCATTCGAGACAATAGCATTTGTATCTATCGGTCTAAAAACAACTCTTTAAAAACGAATTAAATTCGATTTTATTTTGAGCCGACTTCAAAAATTATGTTTATTTGTAGCATTTAGGTTGTTTGACGAAGGAAATTATTTTATACTTTTAGGCGCAATTTACCGTTCCATTTTTACCAATTTTCTTTCATTTTTAGTTGATTGAATAATAATTGCTTTTTGGAGTCGGTTCTATTTATTTTTTACAAAAATATTTTATTGACTGTTAGTTTATAAAAAGTTTCATTCCCTCATTCACTTTTTTATTTTCTTGTTCAGAGTATATCTCTACGCACAGTAGACGAAATTCGATTAAAAAAATTGGGGCTTAGGACTTTCGTGTTGTCAGTCACATTGACCCTAAACACAAAAACCATACACGCACCTTAGAAAATTGGTTGAAATTATACCAGGGAGATCTACATAATTATAAACTTATTTATAGCTATATAAATGTCCTAAAATGCAAAAAAACATATGGTTTATAACATTTAGTGCATATTTTTTTCAAGCTAATATAATTCATTAAAATTACATTTAATAATACCACAGAGTAACTGTGAAACAAGGCGTGAATTTTAAAAGCTTAAACTTAAAAAAAGTAAACTGTGATCATCTACTTTGGATGGTTGGTTGGTTGGGTTTTACGTCACACTAGTGCTTCGCAGATGGGCAATTGGCGACGGTCTGGGACTCACCTCTAGAGGTGGTCCGGCGACACGCCATCGCAATTTTGATCCTCCACGGAAGGGATAGCTCTCCCGCTTCGGTGACCCCAGAGGTATAATTTTTGATGGGAACATGCAGGACAATGCGGCCACGACTGATTTTACGTGCACTAGCCACCATTAGTGTACACGACGGTCTTTGGCCGGCTCGAGTACCGAGCCCGCAATCTTCCAATTACGAGGCCGGCGCATCTACTTTGGAATCCCGAATTAATAGATTAGCCAAAATGTCTCTTGATCATGATGTTAGGAAAGCGTTAGTAATGTGGACTAATTTGAAGTCAAGAAAAGTATATATTGACTATTTTGTTAAGAAACATTGGCTGAAAAATTCATGCAAATATCCAAAAAGTAGTATATTTCCATATAAGGAAATTTTTTTAGTTCCCCATCATACTATAGGTATGGGGAACTTAGGTAATCGTGAAAATTTTCGACCTCGGTTTTTTTACTTTTCTACACGTTTTCAGGTGTGAGGAATCCGAAAATGACAAAATTTCTATGGTGTCTGTCTGTAGGGTGTCTGTTAGTCTGTTAGTGGGTTAGTGTGTTAGTGTGTTAGTCCGTTAGTTTGTTAGTATGTGTACACGATATCTCAAGAACAAATTGCGCAGAGAGATCAGATCAGTTTTAAAATATTACTTTCGACACTGGCAAGAACCCTATTCATTTGCAACATTCGAATTTAAAAACTTCGTAAGTTATTAGAAATTTACGATTTTCTTAACATGGGAGAATAGGACAAAAATTCACTTAAACGTGCATTAAATGGAAACGTTTTACTGTAAAAATGTCAGACCAGTTTTAAAATATCAGTTTTGATGCCGGAATGAACATCAGTAATTATAAATATGCTACTTTGAAAATTTCGCAAGTTATTGGAAATTTTCGAATTTCTTAATAGGGCAGTATAGGGCAAAATTTCACATAAACGTCAATTTTTAGCGATATTTTCATCGTAAAGATGTCAGACTACTTTTGAAATATTATTTAGGACACTGGCATGAATATTAATGACTATGAATTTTCCAATATAAAGATTTCGTAAGTTATTGGAAATTTACGAATTTCTTAACATGGCTGAATAGAGCAAAATTTCACATAAACGTCCATCTTGAGGGATATTTTCATCATAAAGATGTCAAACCACTTTCGAAATATTATTTAGGATACTGGCATGAATATCATAGACTATGATTTTTTCCAATTTAAAAAATTCGTAAGTCATTTGGAATTTACGATTTACTTAACATGTCAGAATAAGCCAAAATTGAGCATAAACTTCCATTTTGAGGATCCTAAATACATTAGGCAACTTCAAAATTACGTTTATGATATTTGTTTGAACATGATTGAATACAAATATTCTACTAGGAAAATTTCGTAAATTATTCGTAATTTACTATTTTATTAACATAACGAAATTGTAAAATTTTCATATAAATATGAATTTTGAGGATTATTGCATTGGAAATAGTAGCATGAAAACTAAACAACGGAATTGGCCCTGATAAAATAAATTAATAGATTAGAATAAGATAAATATATCGAAGTGAACGGTGGATAGCCTATTAGGCGGGGATTTCATTCTGTCACTGTATCAAGCTTTGGTCAAATTCATTTCTTTTAACATGATTATAATATGTCTCGCACTAGAAATTTCTGAGAACAAAAATAGGATGGGGAACTGAGCAGAGTCCACCTATGCCAACTAGTTTATTTTCTGTTTATGTTACTAATAAATTTTTTAAAGATAAGCTTTATGTGTTATTACCAAATTTATATGAATATTATGCAAGAAGCATATGAATGTCATAAAGAAATTTGGAGTATTTTTTACAATTTAAAAAATATTTTCTAATATTATTATTATTTATAAAAGCATAGGTTAATATTATACCATATTCAAAGATTTGTGTGTATTTTATTTATTTATTTATTTATTTATTTATTTTATTTTATTTACTTATTTATTTTATTTTATTTATTTATTTATTTTATTTTATTTACTTTTTTATTTTATTTTATTTATTTATTTATTTTATTTTTATTTTTTATTTTTTATTTTATTTTTATTTTTTTTTTTTTGGGGGGGGGGGGGAAACTAGAGCGATTTCGATCTTTTTAATAGTTTCAGTCCCTATAAAGTCTTAATTAGGTTCTGTTGCTAAGATATGTTGTTTCAGTTTAGGAAATGTAAAAGAGTGTTTGAATCAAAAAACCCCATCAGATTGATTAATATATATCTAAAATAAAATATGGAAGAAAACGGAAATATAATATTTTTTGATGAAGCATGTTCATTCAGAAGAAATAAATTTTATCCACGAAATACAAGTTTTTACCTTCACGATGATTTGTACATTCTGAAATTAATATTGTTGAAAGAATCCTCCATACAAAAGAGAATAATTAAAAGGAACAGAAAGTCTATTCCCATAGATGAAAGTTGAGGAATTGGATGTTTACTTCTTACGCAGTATATATTTTCAGATCCAACGTATCATCAGCGGTCACCCCTTCTCAGAGTAGAATCGTCCTGGTTGGTGAAAACACGCATCCGTAAACGAGTAATATAATTTTTTTGCAGAAAATAAAAGAAGGTTCGTTTTGAATTTTTTAACTAGATTTTAGAATATTCCTTGCATAGACGCATTTACAATAAGTAACGTCCAAATAAAAATTTGGCTAAATAATCTATTGTTTAGTTTATTCTCCAGAAAAAATGTACTATTAGCTAATTAATACACACTTTCTAAGATTAAAATCTTCTTTCTCTAAATAGTTGATTACCTACGTAAAATATAACGTTTTATTTAAAATACTTCGTAATATTTAAAAAGGAAAATATTAAAGTTTACGATTGAATACATGCATTTAAACAAATTACATTTTATCCAAACCAAACAAATATTTGATGAATAAATATAAGAGCTCATAAAATGTTCATTTTTCGCTTGTTATCTTTCAAAATGCTTAAAAAGAGCGCCCATTTTTTTTTTTTTTTTTTTTTTTTTTTTTTAAGATTGCTAAACCCAAGAAATAAAATATTTACTACGGAAATCCTATTCTTTCAGTTTATTTTATATTAATATTTACCTTTTAGGTAAATTATTTGGTAAGAAGATTATGTGGGACTTAATGTGTACTCACTGTCGGATGAACAAGATGTTCTTCCAGAAAGGTTAAAAAAGTCTTTTCCGTCACAAAAGAAATAATCATATTCTCTTATCTTAACATTCTTTTCTAAAAGCATTCTTCAAAACTATTACTTAATAATAATTTTGATGGAAAAATATTTAATCTGAAAATATGTTTTAAAGTTTAGAAATGATTTACAACACTTATAGCACTAATGTTTTTATTTGAGATTATATACATTAAAATGTTTCTAATATGTTAAGTACTAAATATTTGCACAAACAATTGTTAGTATAAAATGCCATTTATCTAAAGTATTTATTCACTTGGTGCATTTTCTTTGAAATTGATTCAAACTGTGAACATTGCTTGTTTGTAGTTAAATGCTTAATTAACAAGTAAGTAATAAACCATTCAAGAAAAAACGTACTATTGTATTCCACAAAAGCTTCAAAAGTTTTAATTTTTTTCAAAAATGTACTACAACCAGTATAATTTGTCGCGATATGTCCTTATTAACTGAATATTTACCGCATTCTGAGATGAGGAAATATGCGTTTAAAATCTTGTTCGCTCTAAAAAAAATCTGAAGTATTACTAGAAAATTCCTAGCAAAATTTTGTTCCATAAATATTTTTAGTGACCAATAGATGACCAATAAAACTTCTTCTTTATAATACCGTTACAGCATTAAACTTATTAAACAATGCACAGATTTCCTTAGTAAACATTAAAAAAAAGGTTCTGTTTAATCGATATATGGTAATTTTTTGTACAATAACGCTAATTAGAAGAAAAAATGTGATCGTGAGAAGAAAGGGTTAGACATAAGCCTATAGGAGAAATAAGAAAATAGATTGTGGCGAAAATATTGTTTTGCCCAACTGAATATTTATAAATTTTGTAGATTCAATAAACAAAATTGTAACTTACTTAAAATCTTTAAATCTGCATAAAGAATAGTAAAAACAGATTTTTTAAAAAACTGAATTTCAGCTTTACCCATGCTCGATGAGAATGGGAAAACGAAGTATCACTATGAAGATCCGCTTCTAAGCGTTGCAGCAATTTTCTTAGTATTAATACTAGCAGTGAGTGATAACAGGTGATTTTCTAATAACTGGTATGATATCTGTAATGGTACTAAGTTAGTAAATTCGCATACGACTTGTTTTAATCTAGTTACTTAAGGAAACATTTTTTAAGGATAAATGCAATAAAATAATGCTTGACACTTCATCATAGTAATTGATGAGTATTTATGAGGCTTTGCTTTAAATATAAATGCCCAATAGTACAGAGATGTCTAAACAAGATCAGTGCGTTAAAACATGAAAAAGTTTTTTTTTTTTTTCATCTTTATGCACTCATGTTTGTGAACATTGCAACTCCATGAATGAATTGTCAGAAATTAATGAAATTTAATTCTCAAACGACTGGTATCACACGCTGCAATAAGAGCTGCTATACGACGTGGACCAGAGTCAAATTTTGAAGGTCTGCCTGTGGAAGAGGTGTTAATAAATATAATGTTTTATGCGTACCCAAAGTTCATCTTTAGAAGTTGTAGGATGAGGATCGCGAGAGATTCGCAGACCAACGGAATTCCACACATCTTCACTAAAGACATATTCGGCAAATACGTAGGCCAAGAAAGAAGCTGTATGTTTTTGCTGAAAAGAAGTCTTGCACATTCCTTGCAACATGTGGGCGGGCATTATATGTTGAAAGATATCTCCAGAAATGCCTTGAAGGAAAGAGACGACTTCAGGCTCCAGCACTTCACTTATGTATCTGTTGCTGTTAAGATTACCCACAATTCGTGACATCTAATATCGTCCACGATAGGCTATCGCATCGCAGACCATAACACATGGTGTTCGTCCACTATAACGTTCCATAATGCACTCCGGAAGGAAGCGATCACTGGCATGCCGTCTAACACGAATACGGCCACCATGATACCATAAATTAAAGTGGGATTTGACAGAAAGAACCAATTGTTGCCAATCTTCACGCAAGTTTCTATGTCCATGAGCCCATTGCAGCGGCAGGCTTCGATGATTTTGCGTGAGGGAGATCCTGTATAAAGGAATCCTTGCAACGCAGTCCACGGTGAAGCAGACGTCGAAAAATTGATGAAGCAGACATAATACACCTGTAGCAGTGGACCAAAGTGCTGTGAACTGTTCGTGCTGTAGATGAAGCTGTACGGTCTGTCAGAGTCATGTGAACTAGGTGTCTATCATCGCGTTTTGATATCATCTTTCAGGGACCACATCCAGATTTCCGAGTTGTCTGATTCTCGTCGGCCCACTGCTTTCGTATTCGCATCATTATGCTGCTGTTACGCTGCACACGAACTGCTGTTCCACGATAGGAAAATCCTCCTCCACGAAAGTCAATGATTCTCCAACGTTCAAACTCCGTAAGTGGTTGATATGTCACCTTCTTTCGTCGAAGAGGCATTGTTACGTCTCACTTAACGTTTACTACTTCCAGATAACCATACACTATTTTCAACGTCCTACTACAGTTTTCTATTTGTACGGTTTCAGCCGCAATTCAGAGGGAATTGCTCAGCGTACGCATGCGTGGTGACTCTGAAGTGTTAAACATTTTCTTAACACAATATAATTTTGCATATGCTGGAAATTTCAGCTCAATCGCATCATTCTTTAATGGTGTTGCAATCTTCACAAAAATGAATGTATTTTTGCTAAGATTCGTTGTAATTTCTTGAGACAATATATAAATTAATTATTACACAAGTAAGATCGTGAAAAAGGTAATCAAAAACAGCGACAACACTATAAAATCTTTCCTTTAGGAAAGTGGCTTCATGTACATTGTAATAATAATAATAAAATAATAAAATAATTTTTATATGTTTACTGTGAAAAAAACTAGCAATTTGGCTGCCAGCACTTTTCGCTGAAATTTATAATATTTTTATATATAGTTCGTGCTGTAGATCTATGATACTGCTGTAAATTTCTGCGACTCAAAAATGAAAAAAGAAAGAAGGAAAAAAGAAAGCAAAAGAAAGAAATTGCAATGTGCCTGTTTCGGGGATCGAGCATTCTACATAGGTGAGAGCTTTGTGCATTCACAATCGCGCCATGGTCTCACCTCGAGTTTGTAGTTAATTGAGTATCAGGGTGTATCGAAAAAAACTTTTTTTTTATATCAAATTTCCAATAGTGCGGAAAAGTTGCCTTATGCTATTATTAGTATGTGTGCAAAATTTTGTTGATCTGAGTTAATATCTTCAGTTGCCTCTGGGGTCTTTTATATAAAAATTCGTTAATTTTATCTCTTTTTCAATATTTTTTTTTAAATAAGAAATTGGAATCCTTAGTTCCCATAGGGCCTAAAAATTTCCATATGGTATCCTTAGAGCGTCTGCAATTTTTTATTGATGTGGGTCAATGGCTTCAGTTGCCTCTACGGGTTACTTCTCTGGCCAAATTCGCTCATTTTAGTGATTTTCCTTCAACGCTTCTACGACTGTAATTCTTTTAATTATGATTATTTCTATTCACTTTTTTTTTCTGTATAAACAAATTATGCATTTGTGCAAGTGTGCAATGCATATACTCTTAAAAAAAAAAAAAAAAAAAAAAAAAAAAAAATGTAAATTTATGGGCCTTCGCCCGTTTAATTTTTACAGTCACGACCGCTTTTTACCTACAAGACGTGCATTTTCTGATATGACTTGATACTTTCCGCAGTGCCACAAGGTTCTTAGCAGTCTTTTACCACCTTTTTTTTTTATTATAAACTTCATTAATCGTTTGTAGCACATATTTTCAAAGGAATAATACAAAAATTGATTTATATAGAAAGTGGTATTCAAAATGATAAACTACAGGCAAAACATAGACTGCTAAGAACCTTGTGGTATAGCGGAAAATATCAAGTCATATCAGAAAATACGGGTGTGCCCGTCTTGTAGGTAAAAAACTGTCTTGTAAAAATTAAACGGGCAAAAACCCGTAAATTTACGTGAGTTTTTTTTTTTTTTTTTTTTTTTTTTTTACATTGTACGCATTGCACACTTGCACAAATGCATAATTTGTTCATACAAAAAAAAAAGTGGATAGAAATAATCATAATTAAAACAGTTACAGTCGTAGAAGTGTTGAAGGAAAATTATTAAAATGAGCGACTTTGGCCAGATAAGTGACCCGTAGAGGCAACTGAAGCCATTGACCCACATCAATAAAAAATTGCACATGCTCTAAGGATACCATATGGCAATTTTTCTAGAATTCAATTAGAACTAAAGATTCCAATTTCTTATTAATATATATATATATATATATATATATTGAAAAAACGATAAAATTAACGAATTTTTATATGAACCCCAGAGGCAACTGAAGATATTAACTCAGATCAACAAAATTTTGTATACTTACTAACAATAGCATAAGGCAACTTTTCCGCACTATTGGAAATTGATATTAAAAAAAAAAAAATTCGATTCACCCTATTAAGTATACTCTGAATGTTACAAGTTTTAAATTATTTTCGAACGAGATAAATCTTATTATTTACGGGGTTTTGCTTAAATTTTCCACATTCTTTCTTTAACAAAAGTTAAGACAACTTGATTATGGAATGCTCACCAATATACATTTTTATACATTATTTTTATAAAATTTTTAGCTCTTGCTAATTTAATTTTTAATAAAAGAGAACTTATGTTTTGAAAACCGAGAGTTAAAATAGAATATATATATATATATATATATATATATATATAAAAGAAAAAAAAAAAAAGAAAGAAAGAAAGAAATGAAAAGGATACGGATAACCCAGAAATTCGGTACAAACACTTTTATATAATTAATGAAACATAAAAGAAAATTATTAGAGAATTTTTTTTTATTGAATAAATTTCAAAGATCTGCCATATATCTGTAAATAATAATAATAATAATACAATAAAATAAATCAAATAAATCAAATAAAAAATAAAATATTATTATTATTTTTACGTACTTTTTTTTGTAATTTTCAAATTTGATTTATGCACCCATAGCCAAAATGAGCCTTTTAAAACAAAAATTAATAAATATTTATTTTTACCTAAGACTCTATGGTGCGTAAATAAATACTGTCAGGCTAGCTTTGTTTCTTTTTGTATTGTGAAGACTTCTGTATTTTAAAGCAAGAATCCGGCAATTTTGTTAACTCTTGAATAAATATAATGTTATATTCAGTATTTCTAACATGGAAAATTTTATGAACGAGTAAATCAGCCTATATTCGTCGCAAACATATTCTCTACGAAGTAAAGAGTAAGATGTTACGAAGAAAAATATAGAAAATAAAATGATAGATTAATTCTCATTGAGTATTTTTTTTTTTTTTTTTTTTTTTCAGTGAGAAAGAGAGAAATATTTTCAACAGGTTGCAATTTTAAGAGAGGAAAAATGTAAGATGTAAAGTGGTGTATTGTCAATGGTTTTGGCAGGATGCCAAGAAATAAAAATAACAATGGGTCTTAGAAGAATCAATACATTTTAGAGCTGAAGTACCCTATCTGAAAAACAGTTGAAGGTTCACTGAATTAAAATGATTTAATTTTTTTTGTAATAGAAATGAAACTTTTTGAACACAGTCAAGTGTAAGATAATATATAGGATAAATTTGTGTAATAATAATAATTCTTTTAAAATGAAATGTAGTATTGAAAAATTCTGGTGCTATTTCTAAGATAAATAATTTTTTAAAGTGTAAAAATATGTAAAAGTATTATAGATATTTTAGATATATTTATTAAATGTAATAAACATAATAGCAATACTTTTTTCATCTTTCAAAAATTTCTTTGTTTCGAACTACTTGATCAGTTTGATGAAAATTTATCAAAATTTACAAAAAAAAAAAAAAAAAAAAAAAAGACATTGTTTTACATTAGTATCTAATCGATATCGACAGCATTGATTTACAGAAGAATATGCAGCTAAAAATCATCAGTCGTTTTGACTTTTCTTCACGCCACTAAATAGAATTAAACACAACTTTTATTAAAATAGTTCTTGGGTCCATTTTATAAACTACGCTAAAATGTAAAAATACATATTGAATGATTTCATTACGTTAGAAATTTCATAGCAGACAGTAAGGTAAGAGCACCAGTAGTGGATACTTTAAGAACATTTTCTAGCTATTTTTTTTTATGTAATTTTCTAAATTTTAGAGATTCGAAAAATAATTAATATTTCACACCTTTACTAACTCTTTCTCAACATGTCTGTATTACGAAATTTGCTATTTGTAGCATTTATATATGTAAAAAATCAAAAATCCGGAGAGCTTAAAATGTGTCAGTTGTGGACACGCTAAAACCCAGTAGCGGACCCTTTTTTGTCCCAGTAGTGAACCACCTACCCACCCAACCAACCAACCCAGTAGTGAACCCCTTTGAATTTTTGCTTTTAAATTAAGGTGATCAAAAGTTGCCATGTCTTAGTCTTGGGAACAGACCCGTTTTAGCACTTTGTCCTCACATACATGAATCCCCGTTGGGGACCACATTTAGGGTTGAAATTTGAGTGGGTTTTACGTCGCACTAGTGCTACATTATGGGTAACTGGCGATGGTCTGGGAATCACCAATAAGGCTAGTCAGGAGACATGCCATCATAATTTTCTCTACGGAGGGGATAGCTCTCCTGCTTCGGCGAATTCCAGAGGTATAATTTGGGTGGGAATATGGAAGATACTGCAACTACGATGTATTTTACGTGCGCCAGCCAGCATTAGTGTACAGAACGATCTTTGTTCGGCTCGAGTATAAAACTCGTAATCTTCCAATTACGAGCTCTAAATAGCGCTATACCTATCATGACCAGGGTACCGCAACTCAAAATACATTAAAAAAATTTGTCCCCAACTGTCCCCATTTTTTCACACTTCTTTAAAGAAGTTAAAATTATAAATTTGTTTTAAATTATAGACGAAATCTACACTGTAAAAAAATTTTGTGTAACTCTATACCAAAAATGGTGACAACTACTTCATACCAAAAATGGTGTAATGCAAATTCTGGTGTAATGAAACCCCTTTAGTTTCGGTGTAGGAAAACACTAAAAATTACTGGTGATTTATTACACCAAAAATGTTTCATCACTCCATTTTAGGTGTAAAGTAGTTGCCACCATTTTTGGTGTACATCTACACAAAATATTTTTCACAGCGATATTAAATTTTAATTACATCAAAAATCGAGACAATGTACATTAAAATGCACAATCTAAAATATTAAAATACTCATAACATAAATTTAAACATTTCGAGCATTATTAGGCTCCTCATCAGTAAAAAACATCAAAAGTAAACGCTCAAAAATTATTCCTATAATTTTGTAAGTTACCATAACTTTTTTTTTTTTTTTAACTTAAAGTTAAATTCCACATAGAATATTGTAGAATTTCTTCTTTACTAGACCTGAAAATAGTCCTAATCTCAATCCGCTCGCAAATGTTTAGTCTATAAAAGAGAGCGGGTATTCGAAATTTGAAGCCTACAACTTTGCAAGAACTAGTAAAAATGATGTATGATATTTGGCACAGTAAAATTTATGAGTTTCATGTTAAAAAACTGTAAAATATTATGCCATTCTCTCTTTTTTTTTTCTGTGTGTGTGTGTGTGGGGGGGGGGGGTCATAATTAATTTTTTCATTCTGCTTGCCCTATAAATTTGTATTTATATATTTATTATATTGATGCATTATTATTTACTAATGTACTTTATTTATAAATTTGATTCTTTATATTAGTGTTTTGTATTAGTTCATTTTTAATCTTGAATTCGATGACTTTATATATTTTTGCTTTCATTTTAGAAAAGTCGGGGGCTGGGAACGTATTTTTTGGCTTAAAGCACACGTTCCCTCAGAAACTTCTCATTTTCCATTCATTACATGAGGGGCTCTCCTGAAGAAGGCTTCCATGTGTTTTGGGATTGATTTTCATTTATTATCAGTTAATTAATTTATACATACATATATATATATATATATCAAAAAATTGTGTTCCCATTGAAACAAATGAAGTTGGTGTAAGTTATAATATGTAGACGACCCCATAAGCAAAATCTAATAATATCATTATAAACTAGGCGTTATTGCTATTACTAATCGATTGATAGCAACGGTGTATTTATACGACGATTTGTGGAGAAATTAGTCAGGGTGGCGTTTTTTTTTTTTTTTTTTTTTTTTTTTCATGACTATACATTCTATACCTATTGTATATACAATATAGTAGAAAGCACTAAAATTTAATAAGTAAAAAATTGGCTTAGTATAACTGAAAACGCATTTTTAAACTTTTCTACTGGTTGTCTGTAATGTACAGGAATTCATATGTAACCCTGCACAGAAAATATTAATGCTGATCCTGTCATTTTTTGAAGAAAACATGTTTTGCACATCTGAAAAACCTGTGTTAATTTCATTAAGTTTCGTAGTGATGGTAATATTCACTTTTGAAAATTCCGTCCATTGACAATAATGTATTAGAATCCTTTTATGTGTCACTGTACATGAACCATTAATTCTATAGATAGCATTTTCAATATAAAATAAGAAATAATTCCCACCCAAGTCCTTAGAAATTCGATTTAAAATAACCAATTTTCAGATCTGGGAGATCTTTTGAGCCTCAGTTAGAGCTTTCTTTGCTTGGATGAACCATTTAACCTGTTTCGTTTCATAAATAAGCGTGATGCTAAAGCGCGTAAAATTATTTAAAGGTTCAGATGAATTCGTTGAAAGAATGATCTTTAGAGCGCCTAAGAAAGTTTTCACTTCTGTGATTATTACAATTGTGTTGCGCTTTTAGACAAATTCTTTAAGTAGTGAAATAATTATAATTGTGACTACATTCCTATTAATAACACAGGTCTACATCTAAAACTTTGATTTGAAAATTTTGACTGGTCTTTATGCCTTTGGTATGCCGGAACTGAAACAGAAGCCAGTTTTTCTTTCTCACGTATAAATTTTTAGTCAATACAGGGTGTCTACCGACACAATTTCTTCCACCAATCTAGTTATATGGTAACTTTTATAGTATGTTTCCCTGATTAATTATAATAGAACGTACTAGAAACTACCAAAATGACAAAATTTTGTCGGTATACACCTTTTAGTGATAAAACTTTATACTTGATAGAGAAAAACTGGCTTCATTTATTGTTTTAGCACACCAAAAAAAAAAAAAAAAACATGTGCATCAGCTAAAATTATCAAATCTAATTTTGTCAACATTATTTTTGTAGACCTGTGTAATTAAATAAAATCTTTAGTGTGTAATTAAATAAAATCGAGGTTGTAATATAAATAATTAAACTGCTCACACTATATAAGAATTATATTTAAAAAATAAATAAATAAATAAATGTCTTTAATTTACCAAATGTTTAGTGTGCAAGTTAAATTTATGATGAAATTTTATTTCAATTTTATTAATTACTTACATGTAAATAAATATAATTCTTTTTATGACCTCCCCTCCCCCCCCCCCCCCCCCACAAAAAATAAAAGCCCGAATCCAATATTTTTTTCATAAATAAGTGTGACGTTCAATTTATTTTAGAAAAGGTTTAATTTAACTCACTCTGAATTAAGAAATATTTTTGGGCACTTAAAGAAGTTTACACTTCCAAAAAGTTGAACATAGCAATTGATATCACTAATAACAATTGAGCGTCATTACTTATGATTAGAAAGTTAAGATTGTTATCGCTTAAAAACTATCCATAAATTATTCATGTTGTTCTCAGAAAGTTCGAAAATAAAAATCAGACTTATTTCGACCGCGAATGTAATTATATTAGTGAAAGTAATTTGTGAGGTTACGTTTCCTTGACTAACCACCTGAATTGACATCTTGCTGCTGTAAATGTGAAAGACAGACTAGTAAAGACGCAGATTTAAAAATTACACATGTTTGTATAATATTTTAAAGAGGGGAGAGAGAGGATACCCGCTAATCGTAGTGCTTGAAGTTGAATAAATGGAATTCAAACTGTGCGATTCACTTTAGTCGGACTATTGAAATCTATTCAAAGTCAACTTATATTGTGTTGAACGGAAAGTTTGTGACGATTTTGAAGGAAAATTGAAAGGCAACACATTTAATGCTCGTAGACAGAGGTTTTTGATATTTTTAACATTTCTGCTAATTCATGTGTCGTATAGTGTGGGTTATTTTCTACCAGTGTTTTAATCTGATCTTCATCTGTGGTGGAGGGCCTATCCGGGCGTTTTTTATCTTGAAGGTTGAAATCACCAGCTTTGAACTTAACAAACCACTTCCGCACAGTTCTTTCAGCTACAGCACCTTCGCCATAAACAGCGCATATTTTGTTTGCCGCTTGTGTGGCATTTTTAACTTTCCGGTAAAAGAAAAGCATTAAATGCCTATAATGCACTTTGTTTGCTTCCATATTCAAAGACGTATAAAACTGACAACAATTAACGTATCGTAACCAAATTTTTTTCTAAATATGCCTGAAGTACCGACTTTTAGAATATGTACGCATGTCATTTGTTTTCAATCGTTCTGATATATTCAGACCAGTCCTTCTAACGAAAATCGGCACGAAATTTCCAGACGACCCAATACAAACGCTCTTCTTAAGGGGATTCTGCACCTAATTTGACCGGCAGTCTAACCTCGTGTTATTCTATGGAGAAATTTGTTTTAAAATTTTCTCATTGCCTAATGTGTATTTTTTTTTTTTTTTTTTTTTTTTTTTTTTAGTTCCGTTTTCATAAATTTGAAAATTCCCAACAGTTTAAATGTTTCCCGTTTTCCAATTTTTCTTTTTTTTCTTTCAATTTTTAATATTTTATTTTCAAGCTATAAAGTTAAAAAGTGCTCTTAATTAATTTTTCACGTCTAACAGTTTTAAAACGAAATATTAAAAATTAAGAACATAATTTTTTGGCGAGCGAGAAACATTTTAAGTGTTGTGATTTTTCTAAATATGAAAAAGGAATTTAAAAAATTACATTAGGTAATGAGCAATTTATAAAGCAAATTTCTCCATAGGGGTTAGACTGACGGTCAAATTAGGTGAAGTACCTCCTTAAACAGCGATGGCTTCTAAACCGAAAATTCTCTCACTTGGAATGTCTCTTTACATTAATAGATTACACTGAAAAATCACTTTGCGCAAATACCTTCATTGAACTTCAACAGAAACCAAAAACGTTAAAAGCAATTTAAAAAGTTTCGTGACAAAAACATGGTAGAATTCAAGAAACATCGCTTTAGAGAAAATATTCCTCAGCCACTATAAAATATCTACTGGAAACGTTCAATCTCCTAACTTCTTACTTATGTCAAAATAATGAAATTTCATTTCGTCGGTAAAATCTCATACACGAAATAATAATTTTAAAAAATGACAGATCAAGCTTATTGCCACATTTGGTATCATAATTTCCATCCTTCGGAAAAAAAAAAAAAAAAAAAAAAAAATAGAATAATGTTGATTTGTGTAATGCAATTTAAAATTCAACTAAAAACGTTTGTTTTATATTGCATTGATTAAAAGTGTGGTTTTGAAACCAAGCTTAAGGTTGAGTTTCGAGAAAAGTTTAATTTTATACATGGAGATAATGAGTCGGTAACAAAAGTGTCCGAACATTAGCAAAAATTCCTATGTAAAAAAAGTGCACTTAATGCTCTTTTGTTAAATAAATCCTTGTCGAATCCATTTCTTAGTCAGTCTAACAACAGGATTCGACAAGGATTTATTTAGTAAAACTGTATTAAGCGTACTTTTTTTATATAGGAATTTTTGCTAGTGTTCGGACACTTTTGTTACCGACTGTAATATTCATTAGTCAAAAATTATTCCATCTTCTGATTTTATTGCGTTTAAGTCTGAGCATTTTTATCTCTCTCTCTCTCTCTTTCTTTTCTTTAGTTCAGATTTGTTTTTTCAAATCAAGCATAAGGTTTAATTTGTGTATAAGAAAGATGCTGTGAAATAAAAAAATGCGAATTTATTTCCTTCTAATCGCGTTTAGTTTACTCATTTTTATTTCAAAAACTGCTTAAATATCATGTTTCAATGCGTTGTGTAAATCAAAAGAACCAATTTACTATATTTTGTTGATTATAACTTCATTTATAAAAGAGATGTTGTTATCGTAACAGTCTGTTTATTGGCGTTTTCTTTTGGTTAATGTCTAATTTATTTATTTAATTTTTTATTTTTATACAGAAAACTTTCAGGGGTAATATAATCATGTACTTGAACGAATAATTAAGTTTTAATGTTATAAGTTTTTTTTATTTTTATTTTTATTTTATTTTTTAACATTTGGATATTATTTCAGTTACAAGAATTTTAAATGGTATCACATATTTTTCCAAAAGAATTTATTATAAATATAATGTATGTTTCACATAACATTATCTCTTAAAATGTATGAGCGAATTTCCTTACTCGAAAACGGACGAATACTTTTAGCGATAATTTGATTGAAATTTCTCGAAATAGATTAATTTTGAGGAGAATCAGTCTTTTTCGTTTTTAGTCAAAATGAATTTTCTACACTTAATTCAACTCTGAACGAATTTCCATTCTTTTCATTTGCTGCAATTAAAAATGCGTAATTTAAAAGCCATCTTTTATCGATATTTTGAACGACACATGAAATAACACATGAAAAATACAATTCATAATTTATGTATTATTTTAAAATATATGTATATTGAGGATAGGGGATATTTTGGCACTTAAATAACAGCACTGCAGTGATGAAATTTGTCTAGCAACTTCATGCCTAACTGACAATTAAGCCGTTTTATTCTAGAATATTAGTTTGTGGTAGCCAAAATTTAATATTTTTAGTTAAAAAATTCAAGAATTATGATCTGGTAGATGTTATTCAGCACAATAGAGAGCTAAGGTAATCTGTTATTATATTTAATCTAATTAGAAAAAAAAAATAGATTTGTTATTTTTTTTAAATATTTGTTGTCAGAGTCCATGGTCCATTTTACCCCAATTCTCTGTCATATATGCTTTTTTAGTAGAACATTATAGTCAGAATTAAGAATTAATAAACCGATTATTAAAATCTACACTTTTGAAGTGTTATCTGTAAATTATATTTACAAATTTCGGAGTTAACCTTAATTAGATGTATTATATCTTCAAAAATAATTAAGCAAGCTATTTACTTTGCGTTTTTTTTTTTTTTTTTTTTTTTTTGAATAATTATATTTTAAAAAAACAATTATATTTTCATTTTTTAATACTACTAAAATAAAAGTATGTAGTTAATTTTCGTCAAAAATTTGACGAAAAAGACGGTTCTACATTTCGTTGGCTTAATCACATAAATAAATGATATAGAATCTGTTTCTGTAAGATTCACGCAACAAAAAAAAACCTAATCAAGCTATCCACATCTTTCCTGAAAGTGTTGACGAATCTTTTATACATCTTCAAGATATTGTAAGGATGAGTCTTCTGGACCCTACAACTTAACAAGAAAACAACAGACTTTCAGTGAAACAAAAGTCTTTTAGTTTATCATTTTCTAATTTTAATGTTAGATTATTTGTTTGAATCTAACACATAAATAAACAAATGTAATGTATTCTACATTTTGTACTATTAAAAAACACACTACATTAACATCCTTTTTAAATTTTACCTGTGGTCCATATTACCCCGAGCCATGGACCATTTTACCTCGGGCTTGGGGTAAAATGGTCCACTTTGTCAGTTTCTATTAAAAAATATATACATTAAAAAAAGTAAGCATAATTATTATTTTTGACTTAACCTGTTAACGCCCGAATTAATTTTGCAAAATATTATTAGCTGATTATTTCATTTCTAAATTAATATAGACAACTGACAGTAAAATATATTAACTTACACAATTCTTCTGATAGTTTTAAATTTAAAGCCTATCCTCATTTATTGACGTTTAGTGTTCTAGCGAGAAAACTTCGAGATAGAAAAACTTTGAGATATCAGATTAATTTCTTATTATACGTTGACAAAGATCTCGAAAGTAAAATATTTATTAAAATATATATTATTCAACTTGATTTAAGTTAGTATACCTGCGCAAAAAGCAAATGTATGTGCGACGAATGAAAAATCATAAAATGACTATCCAAATTATGAAATACTAATTAATAGTAGGCACATAAACCTTTCAGGGATCATTTAGAGTGAAGCTATAAACTGTCACTAAAAAGCAGAAATCATTCCAAGAAACCACAACAAATATACGTGCCATTTTATTAGCTGTCCTCAAATGAGGACACTGGGCGCTAACGGATTAATGCAATATGAATCCCAATATATTGGTAATATGCACACATATTTTCAATAGCCAAAAATCATTACTTTGTGAGTAAGCACTTAAAATTTACAAAAGTTGTCCATTTTACCCTGGTCTCCTCTATTTGTTAATTAGAAAATTAAATATCAAAATTTAATATTATTTTGATAAATATAACAAGCAATTTATATATAACTGACAAAAAAGCACAGTTTTTAAAACACACGCGTTAGTAACGAAAAACGAAATATAAGTAGTAAAAATAATGAAATTGTTTTTAAAAATAATTTTTTAAAGAAATGTATAAAATACACTCATAAAAAACAATGCATTTATTTAACATAATAAGAGTATATAAGTCTAAAGTTATCTTATATTTTTATTATATTCACTAAAAACAAGTTATTGAAACAAATGTAAAAGTTTTAAGTAGTTAGTTATGACGTTTTAATTATTATTGAAATCATCATCAAACTAATTGCATTCTGATTTTTAACTCATAGTTATTAAAGAAATACTGCATTTCTGCGTAAAAGAATTTATTTTTCAAAACGTGTTAACTTGTATGCAATTCATTTACAAGCGACTATAATCTCTGTTTGTCACAGAGAATCTCTTTAAAAGAATTTCTCCTAAATTTAAATCTATACTAATATTTTAAGAAGTTTTATTCGCTCACATAATTTTATTTTCTATATAAAAGAAATAAAAATTAATAATTCATGTTTTTTTTTTTTTTTTTTTTTTTTTTTTTTTGAGAATGATTCAGAATGACTTTTTAATCATTTTAAGCAAGAAATCGTTTCCTATTGGTAACGTACGTGTCTTCCACGGAGAAGACCTCAGTTCAATTCCGGTGAAGTGAAAACGCGTTTTTTGACCATTAAACAGTTTCACTCAAGCCTAGTTTAATTTTAGTCAAAAATATATTGTTTTAAATAACTAAAATCACAGCTGCTCAAGAGCTTGATGGAATTATACTCAGTATGTGACGTTGTATGTCAGTACGATGAATAAGTGAGAAATGGCTCAAATTGATCACATTTTCCTTTTCTGTTTTAAAAAGGTGTCATTTCATCTGAAAGTTGAGATTTTCATTAAATAAGGTCCAAAAAACAAAATAAATAAATATAAAAATCTTCGAAAATTTTACATCTCTAATTCCATAATTTATTTCAAAGATTATAGCATGAAACCTTGCACTACTGTAAGTCAATTTTTAAGTATCGCATATTTTGGACTTCGTTAACTAATATGCCAATTACGGAAGTTATAAGGATAAATATTTATAATTGAAATTAGAATAATAACTATTAATTGTTTAGAGTAAATCGTTTTCATCCAACTGTTCAGATTTAAAGCTGGTAATGCATAATTTTTCTGTTTGAATAAATAAGTTGAATTCGAACAATTCATATAATGAATGCTAAATTTTATAATGCAGTTTACAAGCCATAGAAGAGAAAATAGACTTATTTTAAAATTTTTCCTTACCAAAAATTTCCACGCCCTTACATTAATACATCTAAAGCAAAACAATAAAGTATACTATCCATGCCATTTTTTAAAACAATCAATTTTATACATTAATCTTGTGTATATTTTGTGTTCAAACTTCTTAAAATTATTTTGACATAGTCAAACAAGCTGTTACTCATATAAATAAAAAGGTAATAATTTATAGTCGTACTATCATTTACAGCTTCTTCTTCTATTAGAGTGGACCAGAGTGGAAAATTATTTTCATTGTAGTTTATTTACTATTTCCAGATAATGAGGCATTCTGTCCTGTCGAATAGTTTCATACAAATTTTCTTCAATCCAAAATTCATCCTTAGGGGTGCGTCCCAGACCTTCGCCAATTGCTTATCACGCAGTATTAGTGCAATGTTAAACAAAACCAACCAAACCAAAATTCCAATGAATCTCTCAAAACCTTCGGTCATCATTATATTTTTGCTTTCATTTTTTGTAATTAGCCGCTATCAGCAACAAGTTGATGCGCGACTCGTGATAGAAACTACCTCCCACTCAGTGGCGTCTGCTGCGCCGTTTGTGTTATTCTGACTTATTTTTATCGTGACTAAAAACTCTCAGGACGTATGTGCCCTGTGAAAATCCTGCGATTGTGGGTGCTTGGGGCACCCTCTACAATTGGCAAACCAACCAGTCTGTTCAAGTCCCATGAAAAATCCAACAATGGAAACTCCTACTTGCAAGCGCCTTCTACGCGATGTTATTAAACGCTCTGGGTTCATTTTTACCTTACATACTATCAATAAAATTATTTACAAATTATAATGTTTAAATTTTGTATATCGATTAAAAAAAAATAAATAAATAAACCATAAAAAATGTATGTTCTTTATTTTTATTATTATTACTATTATTATTATTATTATTATTATTATTTTCCAAAAATGACACTAATTTCACAAAAGATTTTTTCACATTCATTTGTTGTATGTAAATATAGGTTTCCTCTAAACCATGACGTCACTTTTCACCAATCTGATTAAATTCTGAAATCAAATAGGAATTTAATTTCAAAAACTATTTTCTTACGTATATTTTTTACATATGATGATACACAGCCTTTTAATCACACGTCATTATCCACAAATTTGGGAAAATATAAAATAACTCAGAAAAAAAAAAAAAAAAAAAAAAAAAAGGAAGTAAAAAAAAGAAAAGAAAAGAAAATTGAAAATCAAGCTCAGTATGCTATCAGATTTTGTGAAGATACACCCGTGTAGAAATTTTGATTGACCTACGTCACTCCTTTCTATGCTAAAACGTTAGGACAAGCATACGCACACGCTATCTTATTATTATTAAAGATAAATAATGCTATATAAATTAAGGGTTTTTAACTATTATATTTGTTCTTGTATTCTATATTGTTAACTATTCTATATTATAACTATTACTACTAAATTACTCTTATCTATTAAATAAACAGATACAGTAAAATATATAACGAAAATATGACGATTATTCACAAACGTCAAATCCTAAATCTATAGTATTTCACAAACTTGCTAATAAAATTAAAAAATCACTGTAAAAACATAATACATTCTTTATCAACCAAAACATAATATTATCTCTAAAAGAATTTTCAGTATTCTTCGCATAAAAATGCTTCTTTTAAAGGAGTTCCATTAATGTTAGTACACTTATTTTAGAACTTCGTATAATTTACTCACCGCATTTTTATTCAATAACGTATTACATTTTAGTTATAATTAACATAATTAACACTTCAGTTGAGTCTGCTAACCCGTTTGCGTCCAAATGGATATACTTCAATTTATCTTTAGGAAGCCATTCTTTCTTACTCATTTTCTCGCCTCATAAGACACGTGAATGATGTTTCTGTCGCTTTAACGGTTGGGTCGATAGCATTTTTTCTATTGCATTCTTTTGTGAAAAAGATTGTCCCTTAGTATTTTTTATGACTTACTTTCATTTATTTTGTTAATATTCTGATAATAATTAAGAGGGAGCGCAACATAATATAGTAACGGTTTTATGATCAAAGAAGTAGTTAAGTTTAAGAGAAAATTTCAGTAATTATTCCCATAACACTATAATAAAATGCAAAAAATATCACAAAGCGTGACCCTTTTATTAACTTTGAATAAATTAACGAGGTAAATCATATATATATATATATATATATATATATAGAAAGAGATAGACCAAAATAAAGATAGATTATATATATTTATACAGTTGCGTGCAAAAGTTTCGGGCCAAACCAATTTTCACCAATAGCTTTTGAATAAATACAGTTAAAAATAAATTGAATATTGTTCCGTAAACTTTATTAAATATACGTTCGAAATATATAACTAGCAAATTTTTACAATGAAGGGATTTAATTATATATAATGGAATACATATAAATCTATTCATCAAAAGTTTCGGGCCAAGCAATTAAAAGTTCACAGTGACGTTATTGCCCCGAAGTGATTGGTCCATTAAAGACGAATAGAAGGAGCTCGATCTTATTTACACTTGTGTGTCAGTACTGAGTACCGGGAAGTCAAAATGCCGAAGCGCCTCATTTAAAGATCCGTGAAGCTGTTATTAAATTACACCAGGATTAACAAAATTTTTTGTGATATTGCTTCAACATTATCTATTGGAAAAACAACTATTTGTAATATTATTAAAAAATATGAAAAAAAAACACTTTGGCTGACAAATTAATACCTGAAAGACTCAGAAAAATGACGAAGTCAGTTAATAAAGTTATTAAAAGAAAGGTAGTTGTAATCTTAAGAAAAATACTATAATTATAGCGTGTGATTTACTGAAGGAAAACTTGGTTGATGTTAGTCGTAGTACTGTTTGGCGTAGATTAAACCAAGTTGGACGTTTTAGTTGCGTCGGAGCAAAGAAACCGTTGATTAATACAAAGAATAAGACACAATTAGAATGTGTTAAAGCACAGCAATATGGGATAGTCGATGACAGGGAAAAAAAGGCAGACGAAAAAAAGATTAATCTTTTTGAAAATGACGGAAAGAAATATGTTGGACGAGACCAAATAATGCCAGGTATGATTCTAAATATCAAATGTTGACTGTAAAACACGGAAGAAGAAACATCATGGCGTGGGGAAATTTTTCGTATAAAGGCGTTGGTCCTTTAATGCCAATAGAAGGCATTATGGACAATGTTATATATAAAAATATCTTAACGGACTAAATGCTTCCCTATTATGTGCTCCGAAATATGCCTCGAGGGGGGATTCTGCAACAAGATAATGACCCCAAGTTTTGATCTGGACTCGTTCAAGACTTTTTAACGGCAAAAATTTCGTATCCTTAAATGGCCAAGTCAATCTCCTGACTTAAATCCCATTGAACATTTAGGAAAAGAGCTAAAAGTAAAATTAGGAGCTATTAATTCTTCAAATAAAAACGATTTATTCGAAAAAGTTCAAGAGAAATGGCAAAAAATTGACTGTACAAGGATTAAGACTTTAATGAGTAGATGCTTCATCGATGTTCAGCTGTGATAGCTTCAAAGGGCATGTCAACAAGATATTAATATTATTTGACCTTCTGATGTGTTAGAAATAATATTTTTTGCTATTTTGCTAGTTTGTTTTTCCCAAGTTGGTTTAGCTTAAAATTTTTGATCACATAAATTTTATATGTTTTTTTACAATTTAATATTTTTTTGTTAATAAAATTTGAAAGTCGTTTAGTTCGGCAATATAATTGATTTACTTTACATAATAATACTACGATATTTTAAAATCTTTATTCATACAACAATTATTAACGAAAAAATGTTTCGCCCGAAACTTTTGCATGCAACTGTACCTATATATATTTTAAGAACTAAGAGCAAAATTAAATAACTTTAAATGCAATTGTAGAGAATTCCTCAATTAGGAAATTTCATATGAGACAGACAGATCACTATTTTCTTGGAAAAAAATTATTGTACGTTTGGTATTTTCCGGGTGTCCCAAAAATAACTGATGAGTTTTGAATACCAAAAAAATAAAGAAAATAGAATACGGTAGAAACGTATCGTATGAGACCTTATGCTTGGGAAATTAGGGAATTTTATTCGACCAATTTACACATTTAGTTAACTTTTCCGCTAAAAGATGACGCTGCAAGAATGCGAGAGCTGAATAGAAATTGAGTACGCGACATCCTCATTCAATATTGTTGGGATGAATTTAGCTATTTTAACTTAAAACAAAGTGAAGCAGAAATTCAGCCCCACCAGATATCATTGCGTTGTTAAAATTTGCATAATTATGCTAAATAGCCCGTGATAAAATGACAAAAAGCCCAGATTCATGATATTTTTTTAACACCCTTTCTGAACTTTCAATAACAACCCAAATCCTAACAAAATTTTGTAGCAGTGCTGTTTATCAAGTATTAAAGTTTTATTACTATCATTTAGATACTATTGCAAATACGTCTATTATTCTACTTTTAAACAGACCTATTTTCTCCCAGAATATATAGTAATTTAATCTTGTTTTCATAAATATCTAAAATCATTATTACATAAAATAAATCACTGGAAGAGCAAAATAAAACAGATACTTTAAACAGCAAAAATATTTATTAAGATTTGATACTTTGCTGTAACAAGACAGACAATTACTAGTTTGAATATTGAATTATTGAGCATGGATATATGTTACATAACATAAGTATAATACTAAAATAGCTTTTGATAACAATAATAGTAGCGATGTAATACCATTTTTTACGACATAGTCCCTACGTATGTCTTCTTGACATCTTAAAAGTCTTTATTATTATTTAATTTTGTAGTCCTGCTCTAGAGAAAAAATAAGAAAATTATATTACTTGCAAAGGGGGGGAGAGAAGTATGGAGAATATCTCCATTCCAATTGTTCTGCCAGCGCTGATAGTCGGCCGGAGATCTCGGAGAAGACGCAGCTAGGTTTCCATCATTTTTTTCTCCATCGAAGAGATCTGCTTCTTCAGGTTCGGTGTCAGGCTCCAGGGAGAGAGTCAGGGAAGCAAAAGCCCCAGTCCTTATCATCGTGGCACCTTCTTCATTTTTTGTATTAGCATATGCTAATTCTTTGTTACTGGGAGTGTTCAAAGACACCTTTTCTATTGGCAGTTGGTTCCCCCTCAATTTGTTATACACTTATTTCTCATTGGTCGTTCTGGTCCATTATTCCTTTTCATAGAATCCTTGCTTTTTATTTTTGTTTCTTTATTTATTTTCCATTTGTGTTTGTTTTGTTATACATTTATTTTGAATGTGATTAATTTTTGTGTAATTCATCACAACAAATATTTTGCTACACAATCTGTTAGTGTGTGCTTGTGAAAAAGTATTACAGCGCCGCCACCTTTTGGGAAAATTGTTAACTAAATTTTCAAATTGGTGGAATAAAATTCCCTAGTTTCCCTAGCATAAGGACACAAACGATATATTGCTATCGCATTTAAAAAAAAAAAAAAAAAAAAAGTTAGTCATTTTTGGGACAACCGGTTGTATCAAGTTATGAAATGAATTTAAGAATACGAGCAATACAGAAGAATGAAAAAAAGAAAGGAAGAAAAAGATTAGCAATACTCTATACTTTTTTATTTTCAAATGGTCATATTCAAGGCTAATCTGAAATTATGTCTCTTCATGTTGAATGTTTTAAATGTTGCTATTAATAATACAAAAGATAATTAGGATTGCGCACCGATTAACTTTCTATGTCGTCGACAAAAAGGCTTATAACGGTGACTAATATACTATAATATATCGACACAACTATTTGGACACTTTCGAATGTAGATGTTTTGTAGAATAAATATCTGATAAAAAAATTGACGTATTCTCTTGGAGATTTAGGGATATAAAGGAAATGTTATATCTCATGTATTCCAGGAGAGCTTCTTTCCTGAAGGCAAAAGAAGGGGTACCAGTAAAAAATTAACAAAAAAAAAGTTTGAAAATCATCCTCTCAAAAATAGTACTTGAAATACCATGTAGTTGTATAGCATATGAATATCATGCTTCTTTTATTTACATTTATTTTAATTTGTATGAGAATAGCAACTTTTTTTTTTTTTTTTTTTTTTTTTTTCTGACAAACTACAATAGAGACAAAACACTCATATTAGAATATAAAAATATTAAATATATGACAAAATATAAGCATCTTTACTTATTTTATATTTCAGCTATTTCAATCAGTTGTTCTCTGAATGTCAAATTTAATTTAAATCATGTATTTTCTATAGATATCTTTTAATCAGTTCAAAAGATAACGCTGCTTTGTCATCTTGTCTCATTGAAAAGGAAAAGCTATTTTGGGTTAATCGTTTCTTTTGGAGTCTTAATTTCCTTAACGTGAAATATGTCAGAAAACTTGCATGTAAGAGAAAAAAAAGTAAAATTTATAATAAGCACAGAATTTTACAAACAAATAAAACCTGGTTTGAAATAAAATTGTTTTATTGGGATTTAATATGTAGTTTAACAATTATATCAATCGTTTAGATCAATAAATAAGTTGTGCAAAATATAATAAAATTTTAAACTATTATTAATATTACTTTATTGGAATTTAAAATAAAACATTTTGAGTAATTGATTCAAAGCATATTAACAAGCATTGTTATTAATCATTCTTTTTAATGTCGAATACTAATCATGAAGAAAGCCGTAATTAAAGCCACTGGAGAATTCAACGAGTGAATTATGAGCATATTAATTCAGAATATGAACTGAAGCAGAGAATGAGATTTTCTTTCAAAATATCGATATTATTATTATTAACTATACGAGACTATTCAATAAATTGGTTTTCATAATTGTAAAGGTAACAGATGTTTTATACTTTAAGTAAAAACTTAAAATTATTATTGAAATAAATATTTTTTTAATAACTGAAATTCTATTTATAGACAATTTTTACAAAATTTTAACATTTTTTCTTAAAAAAAAGAAAATCTTTAGTTGATAATTATGAGTACAATTCGATTATTCACTTTTCTTTTTTTATACTATTATATAAATTAATAGTTTCTTTGAGTTCTTTTCATAGTGAGACAACCAGTCATTCCGTATGGCATAGTTCAACTAGTTTGTTTAAATATTAAGGAAAAAAAAAAGAAACATCCCAGCTGCATAGATGTTATCTAAAGCGTTTTAAATAAACTATACGGCCTTCCACTTGTATGCACTTTTCCCATACAACACCATCAAAATTTTTCTTTAATTTTAGGTCTCCGGAATTTGGTAGCTATGTTTAACATGCTGAAGCTTTTTTCTCCAAACCATTTTTAATTTTCTATCATACTATAGGTATGGAGAACTTAGGTAATCAGGAAAATTTTCGACCTGTTTTTTTTTTTTTTTTTTTTTAACTTTTTTACACGTTTTCAGGTGTGAGGAATCCGAAAATAAAAAAAATAGATGTGATGTCCGTCTCTAAGGTGTCTGTTAATGTGTGTACACGATAACTCAAGAACAAATGACACGTAAAGAGGCCGGATCAGTTTTAAAATATCGTTTATAACACTGACAAGAACTCAATTGATTTTCAACATTCTACTTTAAAAACTTTGTAAGTTATTCGAAATTTACGAATTTTTTTAACACGGTTGAATAAAGAAAATTTTCACTTAAACGCTCATTAAAAGAAATATTTTTTATCGTAAAGATATCAGATTGGCTTTTAAATATCAGTTTTGATGCTGGGACGAACATCATGAACTACGAACATCATGAACTATGAATTATTAACAATTTTCGTAACTTATTCGAAATTTATGAATTTTTAAACATGGCTGAATAAGGTAAAATTTCACTTAAACGTCCATTTTGTGGGATATTTCATGACAGAGATGTCAGACAACGTTTAAAATATCATTTATGATACTGGTTTGAACATCATTGCGTACGAATATTCTAATTTAAAAATTTCGTAAGCTATTCAAAATTTAAGATTTTCTTATGGGGATCATAGCATCCAAAAAAATATGGAATAGCATGAAAACTAAAATACGATACTGACCCCAATAAAATTAATAATAAATTATGATGAAGGAAATGTATCGAAGTGAAATGTTGGTAGCCTATTAGGTGGGCCTTTTCAGTCTGCCCTCGTGTCGATCGATGTGTCAAATTTATTTCTCTTAATACGAATATAGTATGTTCTGTAGTAGAAATTTCTGATAACAAATATGATGGGGAACTGAGCGGAATCCACCTACGCCAACTAGTTGACTATTCTAGAAATAAGGCAAAAAGGGCATCGTGTAGTAGAGCCTAGAAGTCAAGTAGAAGCAAGGCAGATTTTGTAGTCTAAAATGGAGCATCTTGTTGAAAAAAATATTACTACAGGCCCTAAATAAACACTGTAAAAAAATATCTGTTAAAAGTACAGGAAAAATCTGGCAGCTAGGGTGCCAGTATTTCTCCGTCAAATATACAGAACAAAACTCTACTTTTAACAAAAAACCTGTTTGATTTATAGGATTTCTGTGTAAAATATATGTCAGTGATACAATTTTGCGGTTTTAAACTGTATATTTGATGGAGAAATACTGGCACCCTAGCTGCCAGGTTTTTCCTGTACTTTTACAGGTTTATTTTTTGCAGTGAACAATATCCTAAGATTTGCTAGATAAGATTTATAAATTCTATATATATAATCATAGTAGTAGGCACGACAACTAAATTCATTTTGTTGTTAATTGAAACTGTTCCCCAGAACATCCATCATATGCTTTTAAAACGCCTACCCTGTCTAATGCCTGCTATCATGAAATCAGTCGTAATAAAACGTTTCTCATGTGAAAGTGTGACATTTTACTAATCTATGCTGTCATTAATCCACTTTAGCACAGATTTTCTACACACCATTTTAAATTTATTGGTTGTTGATGTTTATTATTTATTATTTATTATTATTAATATTATTATTATATATTTTGCTAAACACTAATTATTTAAAACAACTTTTCAGGAAAAATCGAGAAATTTCAGCGGCAGACATTTTTAGTAGAGCAGTAAGATGGATAGTCGTCTGTGATCTCTGTGAGACAACAGAGCTGCCATTTTTTTTTTTTTTTTTTTTTAGGTCACTGGAAAATTTTTATAAATTTCTGTAATTGTTTTTAGGAATAAAATAAAAATTTCTATTAAATTTTTCCTGTAGCTAAAAAGTGTAAAATTTAGAAAGTATGAGACAACGCTAATATCCATCAAATCTCTTTTCTATCGAAACATCAGTTCTATGCCTGATCACACTTTGCTTGCAGTTTCAGATCGCAAAATTTCATTAGCTATACGGTAAACTGACATTCTCCTTCTAATTAAAAAATAACACATTTCACATTTTAAAACATAAATTTTTATTCGATGAAGCATTTTAACTAACATCTGTTTAAGGAACTAATATAACATGATCGGATTAGGTAATCTATATTTTAACTAATATCCGTTAATCCAGGAGAATTTTAAACTTTATATATAAATCAAGTTAAACCAATAATTAACAGATTTACATATCAATCTATTATGTAGTTACTCGCATTAAAACAGCAAAATCTTTGTCTTTATAATCGAGAAAGTCTAAAAAAAACTTGGAGAAAAACTATTCTTAATAATTTCTTAATGATTTTTCTTATATATTGAAATAAATAATACATTAAGTTTTTAGAATAGATAAGATAACTTTGTCTATTATAATCCGTTTACAATTATTTTTACATTAGTTATTTCAAAAACATCAAGTGTACTTCTTTATACATGTAAGAAATGTACGTGATGTTTAATTAGCATTAGTTAAATGGTTTCGCTTTTCAACAGCTTTCGTTTACTAGAGTTTTTTTTTTTTTTTTTTTTTTTTTTTTCTTTTTAATGAGAATACAAAATAATGAAAGTCATAAAACATGAAATTTTCTCCAACTTTTTTAAGATAGTTTTCTGAAAACACAAAAGAAAAGTTCATAATTAAACAAGTTCGCGATTGTAAATCATAAGCTTTTAATATGTTTTTTAAAGATAAACCTGTCGTTTAAACTTAAACTAATTCAAATGCACGTAGACACTAAAAGACACTAATTTTTTTCAGTTAGAAAATATTCAATGTAATTAAAAATAGATAAGCTAAAAATAATTAATAAAAAGTTAATTTTAAATTTAGCTTTTTTTTTTTTTCCTTTTTGATCGCCTTAAGGCTGTTCTCAAATGAGAAGCTGAACTTTAGGCATACTTTTCGCCGTAAGATAAAAACAGTTTTTACTTTCACATACGTAAAAAAAAAAAAAAAAAAAAATAGACCTACTAGTGTAGATTCCTGAAAATTTTATGACATTTTTCTTTTTTCCTTTAACGTAAATACTGTTGTCAAAAATTTTTTTCAAAAATTGACTCTTTCCATATTTGTAGTGTGAAGTAGAGGTCTGCACGGGCCGAAATTTTGAGGCCCGGGCCCGGCCAGACCCGTACGGAGGCTTTGCTTACCTGTCCCGGCCTGGTGTGAGATAAAAAAATTCGGCCCGGATCCGGCCTGACCCGTTTATTGTTTACCAGTGTATGGCCCGGCCCGGACAAAAAACGATAAAATCAGACCCGACTCGGCCCGGCTCGATTCAAAAGTATGTAAAAAAAAAAATTCATGCCTTTCTATGAAAAAGATTTTTAGTATGTGTTTTGCAGAGGTTTTATATAGCCAAGCATTCTAATGTTCTTTAACAAAACTGCTGAACATTTACAAGATAATTATATATAAACAGAAATTCATTATTACAGACAAGGCACAAAAAACAGGCAGAAAGCCAAATCGAAAATATTAGCATTCATCAAACAATATAGGAAGGTATTTAAAATGATTAATACTACTAAAAATGTACTTTCAACCATTTCCTCTTATATACTGTAATGTATCCAAATCTTTCATGTGATCCGGTAAACAAAACTTTAATGCTAATCCAACCATATACAATAGAAAAGATTTTTACACATGCTAAAAATGCTGCTACTTTCACCCATTGCATTGAAGAAAAGAAAAAGGAGCTTTAGAGAAAAAGTTACAGCGGAAGGATTTTTTTAGCCTTCATACCACCTAAACTCTACAGACCATGGGAAACAAAGCCTTATACTTTATACACAGTAACGTATCTAATTTCATTTGTTTGTACATGCGCGCAAACTGGTAGTGACATGCACAATATTTTGAATAAGAAACCATCTAATATTACTTTAAATAAAATATATTAATTTCGGGACATGCTAAAAATATTTGCGGAAAATCAGATCACGAACAGACAAACTGATAGACAATTAAGTTACAGACATTTTTTAACAAAATAAATTTTATGTGACACACCAGCCTGTGAAAATATGTAAAATAAATGATTGAAGAAATATTTATCATTTTCCTTATTCGTTGATTAACGAGGAAACTAGAAAAAGCTTCGTGTCGACAAGGCACGGAAAATATTTTATTCAGGCCCGGCCACGAGTATACACAAAAAAACTGAGCCCGATATATATATATCTATATATATAAAAGAGCAGAGCCTGTCTATGTGTGTGTGTGTGTGTCTGTCCGCTATAGAATCCTAGGCCGTTTCACCGAGCGGGACCAAATTCGGCACGGTTAATGTTTACGACCCAAGAAACTCAACGCCGCAAAAATGAAAGTTGTAACTTAATTAGTTTTGGAGATATTAATTAAAATGTCCACTCATGTCTAATCTAAAAGCGATCTCAATGACTGAGAATTCACCCCAATTGCATAAAAAAGATATTTTAACGGAGTTAAAAGCAGAAAAAGTGGAAAATAAATTAGAAATATTTGTCCGATCGTTACGATTTCGATACCAAATGAAAGGGGCATTTTTTTCTGAATCTAAGTGTGCAAGCGGATTATCGATACAACAATTAGATTTTTTTTAAATTAACTAAAGTAGGAATTTTTTGTGGCAACATCATTTCAAATGCCAGACGACCGTCTGCTATGAAAAAGGAAATGATTGTAACCGATCAAGTTGTCACGTGTTTTGTAGTGGGGGGGAAAAATTACAATTTTCAATTTTTTTCAAATTTTCATTCACGTTACATTTGAATTAATATTCGGCGTAGACAGCATATTATAAAGCTACTGTTCAATTTTCATGAAAATATGTGGTTAAACAAAAAAATTAGATTAAATTTTGTTTTATATTTTGCACTATTTTAAATTGAGATATGCCGTTGAAATTTCGTAATATTTGGTTTTAACGCCCGATAATTCGATTCTGAATATTTTTGAAAATGTAGAATTATTAGGAAGGGCTTGAGAGGGAGGGGCGGCGAAGGGACAAAAAAAAAAAAAAAGAGTTTCAGCGTTTGAAATTGGCATTATTAGGTTTTAAGGAAAGATAAATCGATTGCGGATATTTTCAAGTGTAAAATTATTAGATGGGATGGAAGGGGGGGGGGGAAGGGGGTAAGAACCAAGAAAAGGAACGGTTGTTTCGGAGAAAACAACGGAAAACCCAGAACGCCTTTATTATTTTATACTTTGCAGAGTTTCGAATTCTGATACTCCTTTCACATTTCATACTATGGATTTTTAACAGTATTTAGCCTGGAATTACGCAAGTTTCGGAGAAAACCACCAAAAAGTCAGACATAAATCGTTTTATAATAGTGGTTATATCATTTTTGTATCTCAGCTTCTAAACAGCATAATTTCAAAAGTAATATGTCCTTCAATATGTATATTGAAACTTATTTGAATTGAATTTCAAGAGTAGACGCCACAAATTTCTATCACCTTCCATTAACCGACTACCGTAAGTAATGGAATTCGAGATTTCACGTGATTTACACGTTTTAAAGTGTCCTGATTAGGTTTTTCTTTTGTATCTCAGCTACTAATTAAAATAATTTTATAAGTAATACATTATTTGAAAGCTTTGTTGATTTGGAATTGAACAGTAGATTACAGAATTTTCTACCACCAGATGGCGCTGTAATATTTTTAAATTTCAATATTTCGAATTCTGAATATGATTAAATTATTTTTAATACATCATTCGAAAGATATTTTGAAGTACTTTTATATTATCGAAAGTGGAATTCGAGATTTCACCAGATTTACACGTTTCAAGGTGTCCTGATTAGGTTTTCTTTTGTATCTCAGCTACTAATTAAAATCATTTCATAAGTAATACATCATTTTAAAGCTTTTTTGATTTGGAATGGAATAGTAGATTACAGAAATTTCTACCACCAGATGGCGCTGCAATATTTTAAAATCTCAATATTTCGAATTCTAAATATGATTAAATTATTTTTAATACATCATTCGAAAGATAATTTAAAGTTCTTTTATATTATCGAATAACCTACATCAAATTTATCCAATAGAGGGCGCTAATCGCAATTATTCGAGATTTCAAACGATTTATATGTTTTAAGGTGTCCTAAAGTGGGGCAAAAAATTAGAAATTCAGTTAGACCGTTCAAAATTGTTATATATAGGTTTTGGGTGCCTACGAGTCGAATGAGGATATTTTCGAAAGTGTAAAATTAAGGAGGGACAGTAAGGGTGGTGAAAGAATACGCGCGCGCAACTAGCGTATATATGAATTCGTGAGATGAAGGCAGAGGGGACCCGGTGTGAGTCTTTACCCGATCAGAAATGATTTTTTTTTTTTTTTTAATTCCTTTTCTTAAGAATAAAACTTTATGACTTATAACATGGAATTTTGAGAAATCATAAGTGTGGTGAAGGAATACGCGCGCGCAGCGCTCATATATATGCATTCGCGCGTGCGCATCGCCCACGGGTCTACGGGTCTACGAGACCCGGTGCGACATTTTTCCCGATCAGAGTTTTTTTTTTTCTTTTCTTTTTTCACGTGATAAAAATTAATGCAATTTTGAGAATTCATTAATTATAATGATTCATTTAAAAATAGTGACCAGCGAAGCGGACGTAGCCTGCTAGTATATATATATATATATATATATATATATATATATATATATCACATTTCAATACCTTTAGACTGTACTAAACAAAAATAAATAAATAAATAAACAACCATAGATTTTTTTTTAAAGCACAAAAACGTGTTTTATATAGAAGGAATATGGTACGAAAAGCTTCGTGATTCGTTTAACAGGGCTATACCAAGTAATTTTTAGCGGCTATACTGTAAATCCCCTTGAAATATGTTAAAGTAGTGCTATGTTTTTCTCTTACAATTTACAGATACTGTACAGATACACCCAAAGTTAAGTGACTACATCCTTTTCTATTAAATATAGTTGAAGAAAGTCCTTCAGAAAATCATACCTTCTCATAGAAAATTGCTTATAAGTCATAGTTGCTTTCTCTTTCTTATTTGATAGTCTAGATCAGACTTGTCCAACCCGAAACACATGGCAGGCCGCATTTTTAATCTATTTTATTCAAGCACTGTATGTACGTATGAATGTATTTGTTGGTTTATATATGTTAGTGAGTGTATGAATCATGCATGTATATATTCTTTCCGGAAGAGGAGAGGATGAAGATAGAGCAAAATAATTAATATTAAAATATTTTCATTCATAAAGGTATTTTCATTCTCTACTATCCCGCTAAAGAATACTTTCGTTGCCCCAATCTGTAGGTTTGATGAGGTCCATGAGGTGCTAATAATAATAATAAAAATAATAATGATAACCCACTCAGTGTTTTATTATTTGCCAAATGACACTATTGTATTAGTGAATACTAAAAGCATATTTAATATTAACAACAAATTTTCGCCCTCTAGCGAGTCACTATTTTTAAATGAAACACTATAATTAATGAATTCTCCAAATTCCATTAATTTTTACCATGTGATAAAAAGGTGAAAAAAAATTCTCATCGGTAAAAATTTTACGCGTTCGAAAACATTCTTATCCGACTTTTAGTCTCCAAAAGCGTCTATGAACCAATTTCAACTGTATTTCTATATTTTTGCCTCTCAGTCCCCCCTTACCGCCCTCCTGGGACGAATTTCTAAAGTTTCTAATTGATTTTTAGGTATTTGTGTTAGCTATATTTTAGAGCAAAAATGTCACATATATCTCATTTTTTATTTGAGATATGAAGTATTATTTTAAATCATGTTTTTCCCCCTTCCCCCTCTTTGGGTCCGAATTTCTAAAATTCCAAAAATTGGTTTTTAGGCATTTTTGTTAGCTATATTTTAGAATAAAAATTTCAGGCATATACGTTTTTTTGTTTCAGATATATAGGAATGTGGGAAATCACGTTTTGTGCTTTCCCCCCTCCCCCACTTGGGTGCCGAATTTCTAAAATTCCAATAGTTAGTTTTTAGATATTTGTGTTTGCTATATATTTTAAAGCAAAAATTTTACGGATATCTTTTTTTCTGCTTGAGATATAAAAGTTTTTGTGAAATCACGATTTGGCCTTCTCCACCCCTTGGGGGGGGGGGGCGAATTTTGTAAGATTGCTTCTTAGTGGGTGTCTACGCATTAGAAGGACCATTGTCACAAAATTTCATGCCTCTAGCTTCAGGGATTTGGGCTGAGCGATGATGAATCACTCACTCACGCAGGAAAAACAATTTATATATCTATATGTTTTAATGATAGAAACAGTCGAAATTAAAAAAAAAAAAAGATTGTTTGAATTTCTCTTCAAACGTTTAAAAAATATTTAGCATAAATATCGACATTTAAAATCTGGTAGTACAAAATATCCTTCTTCGCTTTACGTAAAATGTATTGGCAAAATTTTACAAAATATTACATGAGAGTTAATGTGTACTTATGTAAATTTACATACATAATATAGAAGAGAATTTATTAGTAGTAACTTTACTTGTTGATAGATAAAATGATTTCACGGTAAATTTAAAGCAAAAATATTACAACTGAGGGAAAATGGAATACATAGATTATATTCGTTAAAAAAAATGTATTCTTATTTAAAATAAATATAGATTAAAAAAATTTTTTTACTGTCAAAAGATATGTAAGATAAATGAAAAGACAGTTTCTAAAGTTATTAACCGCTACTCTCACGGCACACAGCATTTATGAAGCATTTTTTAAACAATTCAGAAAAACGGCGGAATAATACACTACCTTGCATCCACTTTCCTACAAGCCTAGGACTCTAGCTTTGTTAATCTTCCATAAACCAACACCAAAACCATCCCACCCCTTCTCCACATAGCTGGTGAATTGCTTGCGACTGTGATGGAATGTACTTTTTTTTTTTTTTTTTTTTTTTAACAAATTTTGAAAATTTAGTATAACATTCCAGGAGATGTATATATTGTCTATGTATCAGAAATGTAATGTTGTTTATAGTGACAGCGAGAATCCTGAAAGGTGGGAGGGGGGGGAGTTTCTTTCGATATGAATAATATAAAGTTAAAAATTAAAAACGTAATCTTTTTCCACTTTAACTTTTATTAATTTTTGTAAATATTGATAACTTTTGAAAAAGCAACCAGCTTCTCACACCACACCTAAATATTTTACTACTATATCCCAATAATGAATTTGTAGAATAAAAGAGCTCCTCGAATACAGGCTGGCTTATCCGGCATTTTGTGTCCCACTCAGCGATTATTGGCCCCGCGGTCCGAATTTCAAGTGCTATCAAATTACATAAAATGGGGGGTTGTGCAGCCGCAAATTGCTCAAATCACTCTTGAACTGGTTTTAGAATGCTTAGATTTCCAACAGATGAAGAAAAGCGAAAGAAATAAGAAGAGAAAATTAGGCGCCTAGCTTTCACTCAGAAATATACAGCATAAATCTGACATGTTTTCTTTCATTTTTTTGTATAAATTATTTGTTTTTATTGCTGTTTTATTATTTAAATGTTTTATTTTACAACACACACTAAACGCGCATAAATATTTCAGATTAATCAATTTAACAGTAGCAATATTGTTTACATTTTACCAGGGCTACTAAGAAAATTTATCCAAACATTACCGCCAAATTTATCAAATGTAAACAATATTTCTATCCCCTACCACAGCCTTCTAAACTAGATGCCTGTCGCGTGGCTCAGAAACTTGGCAACAGTTGAAACGGTAGACAGCGTCACCTGCTACAGATTGTACGACTTTTTTATTCAACTGTCACCAATAATTTTAAGAAGTGATATATGATTATAATCGACGTTTCTTCGATTCTATTCGCCTTTTATAAAAATCATATCCCACTTTTAAAAATTTTTGGTGGCTGTTGAATAAAAAAGTCGCGCAATCTGAACCAGGTGGTGCTGTCTACCGCTTCAACAGTTGCCAAGTTTCTGAGCAACGCAACAGGCATCTAGTTTAGGAGGCTATGCCCCTATTTAGGAATACTCGCTATTTCAGGCGATAAAGACGCCGAGTAATGCGTCTGAAACTAAACGTCGCCAAGCTATATTTCCGCTGGGCAACAATATGGTTTCCTGTGAGTCAGCTCGTACACTGGTTTTCATAATTATAAAGACACCCGTCTTTCTATATTAACTAAACACTGAACACTATTATTTAAACAAATATATTTTTTATTAATTTGAATTTCATTAATAGACTATATTTAAAAAGGTTTATCGTTTTTCTATCTTAAAAAACTTTAAATACAGTCAAAAAGATGATTTTTCAGGTGTTCACAATTACAAGGACAGCTCGAATCTTAGTAATTTTTTTTTCAGTTATTCTTTAAATTAATATTTTATGGGGGCTCTTTTTAGGGTGAAACAGTATATATATATATACTGGTATATACTCTGGTATATATATATATACATTTTATTTTTAATATTCAGTTTCAATACCATTTCATACTAATTGGCATTGCCCATAATCACGGGATCAAAGGAAACGCACTTATATGGATTGCAGACTTCTTGAGACATAGGAATTTAAGGGTTCGTTTTAACGGAGCTCTTTCGAAAAGCAGGAAAAGCTGGGCAGGAGTTCCCCAGGGCTCAGTTCTTAGCCCATTACTCTTTCTATTGTATGTTAACGATATCCACCAACACCTACATGATGAAACAAAAATTGCCTGCTTTGCAGACGACATAGCTATATGGCATACCTGCAATGATATTGATAAATCTGCCCTCGCTCTTAACCAATCACTGAAGAATGTCCTAACCTGGTCTCAGAATCTAAAACTGAAATTTAATCCTCAAAAGTCGTTATTCACGGTGTTTTCAACGGATCGAAAACACAGAAACTAATTCAGACCTACCATCATGCTGAATGCCGTTCCCCTTACACAAACAGATAATCCAAAATACCTAGGAGTACAACTTGATCCCGAATTGCGATTTGGTGAACACATCAAGAATTGTGGAAACAAAGCTCTAAAGAGGCTAAAAATTCTAAAGAGCTTATGTGGCACTAACTGGGGAGCAAACCCTAAAACCCTTCGGGCAACCTATACTGCCCTGGCAAGACCACATCTTGAGTATGCCACCCCCATTTGGGCCCATACTTCAGCCACAACACTCCACTACTTGGACAGCATCCAGGCTAAAGCAGCCAGAATCATCTGCGGTGCAGTTTCCTCTACAAACAATGAAAAAGTGATACGAGAATGTGGCTTAGCATCACTCAATAACAGAAGGAAGTACCAAACCATAAACTTTACTAGCAAAATACGAAGTCGTGACTCAGACCACATCTCACGAAGAAACTTTGAAAATTGGTCCAAGAAAACCAGACTTAAAAGATCGTCCACTCTACAATTTGATTCTGATATAAGACGAGAGATCGGTCTCGAGCACAGCACCCTTGATTTCCTGGAAGAGCCTGCATTCTCTAAGTGCTTACCCAAGAATACCACTATCAACACCAATCTCGTTGTTCCATGCTCCAAAAAGGAATTAACATCAGTTATCTTTGAAAAGGGTATACAAACAATCAATGCAATGTCGGAAAATAACCCTGTCCACGCATATACTGATGGCTCAGCTGACGAAACTTTTCAAAAAGGCGGTGCGGGCGTACACTTTGTACTACCCAACGGCAGAACTACGAACCATTCACTGGGCACTGGTTCCATTGCCTCAAATTTCACCAGTGAACTTAAAGCAATATACAATGCATTGCATGAATACATCTTACTCAACAACACTGACAAAGCTAACGGGCTAGTCATCTTTTGTGACTCCAAAGCTGCTTTAGAAGCATTAAATAAAGATCAATCAAGGCTAACCCACAATATCCAACACCAATTGGAAGAAATTGACAAACTACACAAGATATGTATTCTACAGTGGATCCCCGCGCATGTCGGCATCCCTGGAAACGAAGTGGCAGATCAACTTGCCAAGAACGGGTGAAATCTCAATAATGAAAATATCGCCAAGGTCACTCTTGATGATGTTAATGCGATGGCAAGGTTCCGTTTGAGAGAAAACACCATTAAAAAAGACTCGCTGATCTGTGAAATAAACGCTAACAGAGACATTACCAAAACTATCATCCTCCTTAGAACTGGTCATTATCGAGGTATGAAGATCCTGAGAGATGGCAATAGAACTTACCGTCTCTGCAGCAACTGTGATGATGTTCCACTAACACCAAAACATATTTTAGACTGCCCAGCCATTTTAAGATCCCTGGCTCAGCTTGGGGAATTCTCCCCCTTTGACATCGAGAGTATGTACTCCGATAACATCAAGGAGTTGGCCGGCTGTGTTTTGCGCACTCATGGTTCTCTATAGTTCTCCCCATGGACACGACACCAACCAACCAATACCATTTCATACAGCATAGATGATATTCTGAATACATTTAAACTATTTAAAATTGCTTTCCACTTGCATGCACTTTTCCAGTATGATAAGTTAAGGTTTTTTTCAACTTTTAGGCCACGGGAAAGGCAATAATACAGAAGTTTCTTTCTTCAAACTATTTCCTATTGCTGTAGAAGTAAAGCTAAAATGTAAGTCTTGTTGAAAAACAATACTATTACCCCCCAAAATCTAAGAAAAATCTGAGAATTCCACGTTTAAAATTTTCGGATATTCTCTTGATGTTCATAATAATAGAAACATTTACTAAATTCATTCTGCCTTCAGTAGAAACAGCTCCCCAGAGAACCATATATCCACCTTTAAAATGCCGGATTCATATCTGCCTTTAAAAAATCTGTTCTCTCTTTCACTATCTTCAGATCGTGCCAGTAACTGTTAAAACCATTTGGTTAATAAAGAATAAAATGTTTTGCATCCGAAAATGCTACATTTTACCATTTAATATTATTTTTATTTAGCTTTAACACAGACTTTCTTTCCCCCATTAAATTCTTATTGATTATTACAGGTTTTTTGTTCATTTTAACAAATTATTAATTATTTTAAACATGCATAAATGTGGATCCCAACCTTTCGTTAAAAATTACGAGCAAATTCAGCAGCAGTCATTTCGAGTAGAAGAGTAAAAGGAATTATGAGTTTTCGATTTCTGTAAAACAACTCTGATTTTGCATCAAATCCTCTCTCCTATCGAACCAGCAGTTCAACGTTTGATCACATTTCCTTCAGCAATTTTAGATCTTCGAATTTCATTAGAAATTCGGCGGATTTAAATTATCCTTCCACTTAAAAAACACATTTATCATACTTCACTACATGACCGTTCTTTTTTTACGAGGAATTATCAGCAATGTTCGTCCAAGAAAAATTGAAGGCTTACATATGAATTAATCTAGCCCAGTAGTTAAATTCGCATGTCAACTGTAATTTATCCGCTAGTAAGTTAAATAAAATGAAAAAATCTTCATTCTCTCTTTAATTATAAATATCTAAAAACGTGGAGAAAAAAATATTTTGCATTATTTTTCGTTAATTTTGTTTCATATTAAAAAAATTATAGCAGTTTTGGTTTTTAGAATACTAATATATTAAGTGCACTTTGTATAATCTTGTTCTTAATTACTTTTACATTAGTTATTTCAAAACATAAAAGGTCCTTATAAATATGAAAAGGAGTGTATTACAGGAACCTTGCAATAAACTTTTTCGAATTATCGCAAAGCATCTATTGGCTTTCAGATAGGTTCAAAGTGACGTATTTCAGAAGAGGTGGGAATTAAATTTTGTTATTTTTCTTTTATAAGACCTATAGCAGCGCCATCTTGAGGTAAACAAATTGCTAGCTATTCATCTATTCACTTAAGAACGCTCTTAAACGATAATTAGAAATGTTTTATGTTGTTGTTTTGTCGGATTACAAAAGAAAAAAAATGAAAAAGAAAAGAAAAACAGGATATAAATGCGACATTTTTTTGCACATATATGACAAAGAATCTATTTCTTTGAGGTGGTAGTTTCAAAAATGAATTTTCTCTGTGCCTATTATCAGCATAACTCAATGATAAATGTTAGAAGGATATTTAAATTTCTGTATTCTGTATCTAAACTATATGGTGATATTACTTCAAACTTTTTACTGAGATTAGACAAATAGTCCTTGTTCAGGAGCATACAAAAAATTCTGGTCTATCAGCAAATCAAAGCTTGTTTTCTGTTTTCTGAAATAAGAACGAAATAAAACAGGATCCGCTAAAAGTCCCACACTACCCTCTTACCTCGGAAATCTCCTCTCCTATCTCGTGAGAATTTTGAAAATTCGCGAAACACGTGTCAATGAATTCAAGGAGAACCTCTTTTAGTGAAACAATTTTGGGTTCCGAGGGGAGGGGGGAAGCAGAGCGGCAACTAGAGAAGGCAACTTTAAAATTTCAATTAAGAAGGTATGTTTTGTGTTCATCCTTGGAATTTGTGATACACCCTTGGAAACGTCCTTTCATGGCAATGAATTTTATATAAATAGTTTTGTCTTGCGATGATTACAAAAGGAGATACATAAGTGTGAAATCCACTTTTCAAAACTTTAATACCCATGTATCTCCTTTAATAATTCTCGCAGGACAAAACTATTTATATCAAATTCATTAGCTTGAAAAGACCAGAGATGTATCACGACATATCTTGCTGTTTGAAATTTTAAAGTTGCCCCAGCGTCCCTCCTAGCCCCCCTGAGCCCAAAATATTTTCAGCAAAAGAGGTCCCCCTCTAAATCATTGAACACGCGTTTTGCCATTTTTCGAAATTCCGACGCATTTCCAAGACAGGAGGAAGGAAAGTGAGTCATTTGGCAAATTCTGTATATGGTTGTTAATAAACAATTTTCCGTTAAAATGCTGGATAAAGAAAATAGCGTGAATTCCAAATCAGATTATTCTCTTGTTATTTATTAGTTTCAGACATTGATAATTAACCCTTTGCACTCGAGAGGTGACTCTCGGTCACCACTTGATTTGATGTGGTAATGTTTAATATGTTTAACAAATGCCCTTCTTTGAAGTATAAAATTACATAAAATAAAATTGGTTTAATAAAAAGTTTTAAGAATTAAATTGTGTGTGAAATCATTCATGTTAATGGTAAGTAATTCAACATATAAGAGAAAAATCGCTTCTTGCTGCTGGTTTGCTGAAGCGAAAAAGGCCTCCAGTGCAAAGGGTTAATTTTTTTTAACATCAGAAAGGATTAGAAGGAAGGTGTTGGAACAATAGAAGGAACATTAGAGGAAGGATAGACGATAATATATTCTTATTTGGACGGAGAACTAATAAGAAAAACCGTTTACGTTTGAATGCAGACTAAATGTAAACGGCTTTAATTTTTTATCCATTGACATAGACAACATATAAAGAATTACAGAAATGGAAACTCACGCAAATACTATTTATCTAAATTAAATTTTGTTTCAAACAGAATTTTCATTATCATACTTTTAATGTGCAATTTATTTTTCTATATTTTTAATTTATCTTTTGTTTAAAACGTTCAATACTAGTTATTAAAAAAAAATGTAAAATCTTTGAAAAAGTTAAGATATATGACGGCATAGGTGACAGAATACACGACGTCACATATGCCACGAGGGAAAATAAATTGTTATCCATTGTTAAAAAAAAGAGAAAATATTCCGAGCATCAAATATTTTTATAAAAAAAATTTATAATAAAAACTCAGGATTAAAAATAAATCAATTTGTAGACTTCAATATAATGTCATTGCGTAGAAAAATAGACCTTTCGCTTAAAATTAAATTCTGTTTAGTAGATAATTTCTATTTATGTATTACGTGAGAAATATAAATTTTAACTGATTTCGTTCATGGATAGCATTATCTTTAATTTTTGTACGTTTGCATATAAAATACATGAACATTTCTAATTGGTAAAAAAGGTGTGGTTAAAAACGAGAATTTTTTAAAAAAGATGATAAAAACCTTTTATATGATTACACTACTGTTGATTTCACGAGTCAATAAAAATATACAGGCTAAACAAATTCAATATAGTAATACAATGCAGCGGCGGCTCGTGGACTAAAAATAAGTGAAGAACTGAAAAATAACATATAGTTTGAATGCATAATTTATATTGGGTATAATTTTAACTAAAAATTAAATAAAAATACTTATTTTATTTAAATATAAATTTATACTCTACAAATGAATACAGTGTAAAATATTAGGTGAAATGCCTCTTCACCTATTTTCGTTCACATATAAATTTGATACGAGAATACGATTAAAGAGATTGGTATGAGAATACGATTCGCGTAATCTCGTATTTTTTGTGTAGGTAAAAATTTTATTCTTTGCTATGTCTTTGATAATGGATTACATCTAATAAATAAATTCTCCATTTAAGTACACGTCATAGAATATATGTGTTGAGTACAACTACAACGTTTTCATTCAATATGAAATGTGCTAGATTACAACATAAAATTAAAACAATCATGTTCTTTTATTTTTAAGACAAAAAAATACCTTAAATAGGAAAAATTAAGGTTTTGGGGGCACAAAAATACATAATAATTAAAATCAGTGGAAAGCATTCAATTATTTTTCGTTATTGTATCCTAAATGTACATGATAAAACAAAGTGTTTCGGAAAAAAAAAATTAATACCTTTACTACTGCTACCTTTACCCTCTAAAGGAACCCATTCAGACAATTATGCATTTCATAACCCTGCTTTATGTATATTAGGAGAGTTAACTCATGATTTAAACGTCTATTAAGTGTGGCTTTGAAATTATTCTTTTCTTAAATGTAGAGGAATCACATGAAAACCCTTATGAAAGTACTTTTATAATTATGAGTAATTTGACTTTAGAATAAAATGTAAAGCTCTATTTTATATCATGTCTACTATTTTGAATTGCGTCTTTAATTTTTTTTAAAGAAATATAATAAAATATGCAAATATTCATTAGCTATTCAAATAATCAGCTACTTGAAGAGACCTTCAAAGCAATTAACCACTAACAAGGTATTAAACACATGATTACAATACAATGGCATAGAGAAACATCATCCATACAGTTCAATATTGCTTATTTGTATTCATAAGCTTTAATCTATTTATAGAAAACTTGACAAAGCTTTCAGTTTTTTACTCCAATTATGTAATTTGCTCCGATTTCTTTGGGAAATACAGAAAACAAAATTTAACTGTTTTGAGAGGGAAACTACCATATTAATTACGCATTTAGATTTTTGGCATATCGATTTAGCAAATTTAAAGTTTATGTAACTGATTCAAAACGTAAACAGTCTGCAGAAGACATTAAAAACATCAGTTTTATTCACATTGTATATACCAAATTATAATATATTTTATTTCTTATCTCATAGATATGGTTTCAGTTACCTAATGATTGTAAATTCGTACGAAAGTGAATCCCTTTTTAACTGTTATGTTTTATGAAATTTTTCAAAGACTAAATTAAAAATCTTATTCAGTAATCTAATTGTTAAACTTTCATTTATTTATTTATTTTCTGGGGTGATCATAATAGTTTCATCTCCAAATTTTGAAATTCTGAGTTTATTTTTATAGTATTTAAATTTTTCTATTTCCTATAAATTAAAAATACGAAACCCCAGTTTCTGTTTATTAGATAAGTGAAATAACTATGCTTTATTAATATTTTATGTAATTAATATTTTTTCATTAATTTCATTAATTTCAGTATAGAATATGACATTGTAATATTATTCAAACAACGGCGTTATCTTATATATGCTTATCCTAATATTTAAATATCTAATTTATATTTATTTCGAAGTTAATTATTAACAATATATAGTATGGGTATTTAAAAATAATTTTAAATACGGTGAAAGTTGGTGCTTTTTTTCCCCTTCAAATGCACCAAATTCTTCTTCTTTCTATCAATTTTATTCCCTTATACTGAGCTAGTTATTTAAGTCTTTTTGTATTTTGTAGTATTTGATGTAATTTAATCTAAAATAAGTAAAAATTTTAAAACAACTTCAACAAAAAAAGAAAATCACGTGATTTTTTTAAGAAATTGTATTTTAGAAAATTTTAATAAGAATTATATTTATTATGCGATTCAAGACACTATAGAAATTTAATATCATGTGTGAAACTCTTCTCTTAATTAGCAATTTTCTGCTGATTGCCATTTTGATATTCATTTGCATGTAAGTGGAAAATATAAATATTTTAATGCATTAAAAAGTACAGTAGAACCTCGATTATCTGAACCTCGATTAACCGAAACTCACCTCGATTAACCGAAACTCTCCGTTAACCGAAGTCGGTTTCTTCTTCACTTTTTTTTTCACTTTCTACTATCATCCAAAATTTTCTCTTAACAAACATGTATTTTTAAAGTTTTTTTTCTCTTTTTTTTCCACATTCCTTTTGTATGCAAGCCATCCTTTCCAAACTACGAGTGCTGATAAATATTTTAGATGATTATTGATGAATTCTCGATTATCCGAAAATTTCGATTATCCGAAGTAAGTTCGCTCCCAATTACTTCGGATAATCGAGGTTCTACTGTAATAAGAAATATTGAAATTCTGAATTTATCAAATAGTTAAATAATAATAATAATAATAAATTGGGGAGTTTTAAATGTTCTGAAGGTAACTCACGAAATGTCACATCTCGAGTCACGAGTCAATGTGAAATTCTGTAATATAATTTGTGGTTAAAAAAAAACTGCGCTATATTAATTATACTGTTTTGAGTTGTATAAATTTTGAACTGTGGAAAATAATAAAAAATTTTATAATATTTAGCATAAGCATTATATCTTTATCAAAAAATTGCTTGATTTTTTCAAAGGTTTTATTTTAGTAAAAAATATATTTCTGTGATTAAGATAATAATTTTGAGGAAAATATTTAATTTGTTTAAACTGGTATAATTTTTCTATAGTCCATTGTTGATTTTCACGTTTTTACGTTCTTCTGTAGGTATTCATTACAAGAAAGTACTTGTAAAAATTTTTAACTTGTGGCTTTCAATGGATTTACACGTTTTCAGAAGTCTAGAAAACGTTTTGAGCATTTTTAGAAACTATCTGTCTGTGTGTGAAAAAAATCTAACAACTTTAGCGCGAGAAATAATGCACAGAATTCCATAAAAAGTTTTACATACTTGCACCTATATAAATTAGCGCTTATTCACATTTTATACAAATCGCTTGTGAGGTCGTGACGGTAAGTTACCATAGTTTGTTTAAAATTAAGCTGGAACCAGCAAAGTATTCAGTTGGGATGGATAAATTGCTTCGGCGCCAGTGACTCGGCAAATTTAGGTCGGATTAGTTTTGTGTCGACATGGGGCTGCAACGAAGGAATTAAGTTGCCAGAGGTAGATTAATTGGAAGCGATTTTGAAAGTTTGGTTGAAATGAAGAGAAGGGAAGTTGGTGGAAAGTGGTATAAGATGGAGATGATTTTCGTAAAAGGGATGGTGTAGTGGAGTCTTGTCCGACGTCTAAAGCTTAGAGTCTGGAGAAAGTTATATTTCGGTAGCTGAGATTATGTTGTACTTAAGTTAAGTAGCTTGATGAGTGTTGTTGTGCTTCAGTGCGAGTATTCGTGAATGGAAAATAGATTCAGCCGGGATTCCGCGGATCTGCTGAAAGTCAAGGTATCTAAGTAAAGGAGTGCATCCGTCTCTATAACTTCTACTATTCTGGGGTGAGATATTTCAAATTATCTAAATTAGTTATTATACATTTATTTGCTAAAGTATTTAAATCCGCTGACTGAGCTACAAAATCCAGATCATCCTCCCATTATTCTAGTTGAATAAACTCTTAGTTTTATTTTTATATATCTGAGTCTCTGTGCTAATTTCATATTTAATACTTAAGTAATTAAGTTAATAATTGGGGAATGGAGTCCACTTATTCCTCACAGTGGCGCTTATTTTCGCTCGACCCCCCCCCCCCCGCTCGAGTATATTTCACCGGCTCTAATAATGTACTGGAATTTTTTGATGATCTTGAACAGTACTTTGATATTTCTAAAATTGATATTGATGATAGAGTTACTTGGCTCAAATACTCCTTATGAGCTTATTGCGTCTCATTCTCTTGGCCAAAGCCCGACTTATGAGGATTTAAAAGTAAAAATTATAAGCACATTTTTCTCAAGTGCCGATAAAGTAAAATTACGGCAAGAGCTTTATACGACTAAAATGTCGATTTTTGATAAGCCCACTACTTTTTTTCTCCGTAAACTTGATTTAATTAAACAATTAGAATTAAATTTATCATTCTTTGAAGTGTTGGTTATTATAAACCCGCTGTTCACAATCAGAATTCAAGATTACCTAGATTTGTAGCATGCAGCATCTATTGGTAGTCTTTTTCAAATCTTAGATAAATATCAGAGCTGACACGCTCTTAAAACTGAAAATAACTTTAATCGCCAGCAAGAAAATGCAAATGTTCAAAATCAACAGCGAGAAAATTTCGCCCCCCCTCCCCCCTCCAACTGATAATTTCAATCGTCCGCAAAATGCTACTCATTTTCAACAGCCAAGCAACAGTCATTTAAATAAGCCAAGCTCTCATAATACTCAAGTTAAATCTATATTGCTAAATTCAATTTCTAATTGTTCAGTTAACATACCGCATTTAAATGTTCTTCTACATGATGTTGTTCTGCCGGCATATTGCGACACTGGCGCTGAAAAATCATTTTCCTCCTATGATACGTATGTGAAATATTTCTCCTTTAAATCATTAAATCTTACTCATTATAATGCTATTACGGCTCAGGGCGAGTCCTGTGTAAGTCGGGGAGGACTTAATTTAAAAGTAAACTTAAACCAGTTTGAAGTGCTATGGCCGTTTTATGTCATTGAAAATTTACAGTATCCTTGCATTATAGGCCTAGATGTTATGAAAGAACAAAAGATCCAAATTAATTTTGCTAAAAACCTTGTATATATTGCGGGTACTCGTGTGTCAGTTCAACTAAGTGAACGTTCTAGTCTTTTTGAAAAAAATAGCACTCATTTAAATTCTTCTTCGCAATGCTTTTCTCTTTTAAAATCTCAGCTATCTTACAATTTAAAGGAGAGTGAAATTTCATTAAATGTTACGGCTAAACCTTTCACAAATAAATTTGTATTCTACATCTGTTAAACCAACAGACTGCTTTGTTAGTTTACATGCACAAGATGCTAATTTAAATTTATCTTCTAAAACTGTCAAGTCGACAGATTCATTTAGTTCTACAGAAACTGTTGTAAAAGAAAGTGAAAGGTTAAAAAGCGGTGCGTCTAAAAATTTCTTAGCCAACTTACATGGCAATGTTATGATTTCCACTAATGCACTGAACTATTTTCAAGCTTGTAAGCCGCCCACTCCCTCAAAAAGTATTGAGTAGAGAGCAAGCTGATACCGTTCCTGAAACCATGGACTGTGACAAGGTGCAGGGTTCGAGCCCACCCCAGCAAAGGGCCTCTTCTACGCCTGACCTCATTCTACAGGCTACCAGCCCTGTGATTTCCTCGACAAGTGCACAGACCAGCCTGACCAAGGTGTTTGATCTTACTAATGTTACAGCTGCAACCTTAAATCAGGTGATATCGTTCTGTATTTCGTTTTTTTTTGTTATAAAGTGTATTTCTATCAGAGCTGCACCAAAATGTGTGACATGCCTTGAAACATTTTGGACATTAGAACTTTTTATGAAAGCAATGAACTTTCTCAAGCTAAAAAATGCAAAATGCAAAATTTTACATGAACTTTCAGTGTGAAATTCATGTCCTGCTTCAATGTCATCATTTTTGTCCTCTCTTAATATATATTTTCTGTATGTCTGTTAATTTCTATTACTTTCTAGCCATCACCTGCAGAGTGGATAATATACAATTTCCTTAGCCCCTTTTATAAATTTCCCCCCTTCATATTAATGTATCTGTATGTATAACCTGGATATTTGTATTTGTCAAACTTTTGTATAAGTACCAAAAGTTTATCTGTATGTACTTTTAGAGTGGGGAAATGCTTTTTGGCTATATGCATGAATCGTGTTTAACTTTTAACTATAAAAAGACTAACAACTTAGTTTTTCGTTCTTGCTATAGCCCAGGAAGGGAATAGATTTCTGTATATATAAACTATGTTATATCTTTTAGAGACAAAAATGTCTCGATTGTATTTTCCTGACAGAGTATAACTTCCCTTTTGAATTTGTTACAGTAAGAAGTTTTTTGAATTTTAGAATGAGTCCTGATGAACTGTTTCTGACGCCCGGAGTCTCTTGATCTTAACCGGGATGGACTGCCAGGATAAGCTGATGTTCAAATAGCTGTCTGATGTTCAAATAGTTGTCTGCTGTAAACCAAAGACTGAAAGCCTAGATGTTTCTGAGGATCCACGTCGTACTCTACAAGGAAGTCCAGATTTTTTTTTTTTTTTTTTTTTTTTTTTTAATAAAGACTTTTTTCTTCAAGTTCCTATTAAATGTCTCAGTTGTCAAAAGCGACTTAAATCTGTTAATCCAAACTAGTAAAATTTCAATTCAAGCTTGCCTTCCTGGCCTAACAGGAAGCCGAATGTAATTTCCCTATTGTAATTCTGGTGTTAGCTCAATCAGCGTACCGGAATTTCCTACAATAAAAGGCCCCCATTTAAAACTTTTATATATATATATATATATTTTTTTTTTTTCTGGGGGGGGGGGGGGGGGTTGTAGGTTTTTAGCTTAGGGACATAACCAAGTTTTTTTTTTTTTTTTTTTTTTTTTAAGTTTCCCTCACCCAGCTAAAATTTTAAGTGACGGCTGCACTCACGCTTACGATGTCTGAGATTAGTTATACATAGATTTAATAATGTGTTTAAAATTACTCGGTAAAACCCATTGGGGATTTTCACGACTAATTTTTTTTTTTCTTGGAGGGGGACTGTGAGGTCGTGACGGTCAGTTACCACTGTTTGTTTAAAATTAAGCTGGATCCAGCAAAGAATTCAGTTGGGATGGTTAAATATCTTCGGCGCCAGTGACTCGGCAAAATTTTAAGTCTGATTAGTTTTGTGTCGACATAGGGCTGTAACGAAGGAATTAATTTGCCAGAGGTAGATGAATTGGAAGCGGATTTTGAAAGTTTGGTTGAAATGAAGAGATGGGAAGTTGGTGGAAAATGGTATAAGATGGAGATGATTTTCGTAAAAGGGATGGTGTAGTGAAGTCTTGTCCGACGTCTGTCTACGACAAAGTCTAAAGCTTAGAGTCTGGAGAAAGTTATATTTCGGTAGCTGAGATTAAGCTGTGCTTAAGTTAAGTAGCTTGAGGAGTGTTGTTGTGCTTCAGTGTGAGTATTCGTGAATGGAAAATAGATTCAACCGGGAATCCGCGGATCTGTTGAAAGTCTCGGTATCTAAGTAATGGAGTGCATATGTCTCTATAACTTCTAATATTCTGGGGTGAGATATTTCAAATTATCTAAATTAGTTATTATATATTTATTTGCTAAAGTATATAAATCCGCTGACTGAGCTAAAAAATCCAGATCATCCTCCCATTATTCTAGTTGAATAAACTCTTAGTTTCATTTTTATATATCTGAGTCTGTGCTAATTTCATATTTAAAACTTAAGTAATTAAGTTAATCATTGAGGAATGGAGTCCACGAATTCCTCACACGCTATACAAATGACTATTGTTCAGTTTTAAAACATACTGATTAATAAATACTTTCCAGTATATCATAAATCTTTGTATAAATGTACGAAATATACAGTAAAAATTTTTTTACTTACCATTGTGAAACGGAAAGCCAATTTTCTGTAATAGTAATACTCATGTACGAAATATACAGTAATATGTATACAGTACTGTACGAAATATACAGTATGAAATATACAGTACGAAATATACAAATGCACGAAATATACAGTACGAAATATACAAATGCACGAAATATACAGTAAGGATTTTTTTTACATACCATTGTGAAACGGAAAGCCAATTTTCTGTAATAGTAATACTCAACTAGGATAAAAAAAATTTAATGTTAAGTGTATATATTTAACCCCATGAACGTAAATTTTCAACACGAGTATACTTCAAAACATTTAAAACAAACAACTGATTGAAACCTGTATCTGTCATAAATGTAAAACAAAGTTATCCATTGTTTTTTTTTTTCCTTTCATGAGAAGAAAAAATAAATCTGAAAAAGTACATATTTATTTTCTAAATAAATATTTTATTATTTTGCTACTTCAAAAGAAGTCACTACTTCAAATAAATAAACCAGATTTGTAATATATAGAGTGTTATGTTGTACATACTTACTTAAAAATATGAATGACGGCAAAATAAAGTTCTCGCTTCTCCATTCATGCTGTATATTAAGCTAGTCCCACAAAATCGGTGTTCCTAACTCACATTTTGCCATGTTCCTACTAATAGCGCAAAGTGGCCCTATTTATTGTAAAAAATCGCGTAAAAAGTGTAAGAGTAACAAAAGTCACGCAAAATCCTATTAAAAAAATCTTACAAAAGTACCCCAGAAAATGTCCTAAAATTTCTAATCTATCCCTGGGCTGCTGCAGCCCGGTCGTAGACAGCCAAACTCGTAAATGTAAGATTACGGGCTCGATACTTGAGCTGGCCAAAGACCGTCGTGTTCACTAATGGTGGCTGGTGCACGTAAAGTCCGTCGTGCCGCCATGTCCTCCACATTCTCATTTAATAGCTCTGGAGCTAATCGAAGCGGGGGAAGCTATTACCTCTGTGAGGATTCAAAATTGTAATGGCATGTATCCGAACAATTCTCAGAAGTGCGACCTAGACTGTCACTAATTTGCCATACACTGTAAAAAAATTCAGTTCAAACTTGAACCACTAAAGTCGGCAGAAAAATTATTCGATCGCTAGCAATAATACCTATATAAAAAAGTAGACTTAATACTGTTTTGTTAAATAAGTCCTTGTCGAATTATGTTCTTAGACAGACTAAGAACATGACTCGACAAGAATTTATTTCGCAGAGCAGTATTAAGTGTACCTTTTTTACGCAGGAATTATTGCTAGCGCTTGAATAATTTTCTGCCGACTATATATGGAGTAAAGTTATAAGCAATACCCTAATGTGGTTCAACCTCATTTTTACGTTTTTTACTTCTTGCGATTGAATTTCAGTTGCACCAAAACTTGGAGCTACCATAATCCACTCACAAAGGAAGTATGAATCAGTAAAATTCTCACTGAAACCAAACCAAGATTAAATTAAAGAGCGTGGTCGAAAACATGGACTAAAGGGCAAATTTTATGCAACAACTCCCCCATAGTCCAAGATAATTAAAGAAGAAATAAGAAAATCTAGTAATACTCTAGAAAATTTAATATCTTTCATCAAAATGAACGAAACTTAATTAGTGAGTAAGAAAGCGTGGCACAGTGCCAGGGGGTTTGACTTAAGAAAAGAAGGTCTTTAGTTCAATCCCCACCTCGGTCGAATTTTGATTTTTTTTTTTTTTTTTTTTAAATATAACACCAATATTTGGTTAACCTAAAATTACCGAATCATCGTAGAAGATTAAACCATCAGGTGGTTGCAGCTACTTCAGTACCAAGTTTTGGTTCAAACTAACACCAAATTTTTAACATTGTAGCGCAGTACTACTGCGACGATAATCCCAACCAACTAACGATAATCTCTGTACATCCTGAAGAATACTGCTAAAAGTCCTTACGTGTAGGGATTAATCCCTACAGTTGGTAACGCTGCATTAAATCGATATAGCCTTATATCGGTATTTTAGATGAACGCTATATCGATTTAAGAAATGTCAACATCGCCCAGTGCTAGTGACGAGTAATTTGGATACCAAATTTCTTCATAGAATGACATGTGATCTGGCTGCTGTCGACGATAAGTGGAAAGTTCCCTTAAGAGTTCATTATAAAACAACGTGCTTTTCAAAAATACTGGAAGATTTAATGTCTCACACGACACATTTTTAACTTGAATTTTGTTGCTAATGGCAAACATACTTACAACAAAAGTTTGACTCTTATAAAGCAAAAATATACCTTATCGAGAACTTATTAAAAATGACAGTTATACTCCTTTAAGAAATATTTTAATCTAAATAAAAAAATTAAAATAAATAAATAAACCAACATTTACTATTTATCATCTGTAATCTCGATTTTATTAAAAATCAAATATAAGAGTTTTTTTCTAAATAGGCATTTGATTAAAATTTACTGATCCAGAAAAATATCTTTCTTTCAGATAAAATTCAAAAATACTATTAGGTAATCATTTCAGCTCACGTCTGAATATAAAATAGTATGAGTGCTTACGAAGGTGCATTACCAGAATCCGCTTACTTCTTTTTCTTATACAAACTAGATTATATAATCAGAATAAATAAAGAAACAGCAAGGAGGTATTCGCTTTTCAACATTAAATATAATTTCCGCTAATAAGCGTAATTTATATATATACAGTGGTTGTTCAAATTATTATTATTATTAATTATTATTATTTTGGAAATTTTTTCGATTATCTAAAAAAATACTATACAAAATGGCCTGAAACGTCATACATGCAAAGAACATATAAGAATTCATATTTTCCACTATCGATTTAGTCCACAGTGTAATTAGGGGACCAACCACAAATTGAAGAAGAGCGAAAATATTTTGGATTACACTGTATCACAAAAAGCTACAAACGGCTTATAACTTTAATACATTGTTGCACACACTATGTACAATATTTGTATGTTTTGATACGGGAATTGCGCAAATATTTAGACAGATATAATTTTTTTTTTCAAAAATTAGTAATTTTTTGAGACGTCTTTTGCTTATAACAAGAATGGATTTCCATAAAATTTTAGAAAACTTAATGAAAGAATGACAAAACATTAGCGAAACTATTCTGAAACATTCGTTGAGATATCAGAATTTTTAGCAAATATCATTTTACTGCGCATGCGCGAAAGATAGAAAAAATTTTATTGCATAGGTTGAAAGCTAAATATACTGATTGTAAAAGTTCATTTGAATAGAATAAAAATTAAGCAAATTGTCGGCAAAAGAACGGCCTAGATTTTAGGTATTTTCCAGAGTTGAAATTTCATAAGGGGTTTTACACATGCCACGTATTTAATTTGAGGATCCAATTATTTCAATCACGTTCCAAAAGTTTTTTTTTTCCCTATAAATATTTTTAAAAAGTTACTGTCACTGGCGTCAATTTTTTTTGTCTGCGACAGCATCTTCTAACGGAGGGCAGGGTCCTTCGCATCATGAGAGGTATCAATGTGTTCCGAGGACAGCAAGGAAGACGTTTCAGCCACTTAGAAATTTCTATCATTTTAATTAAAGCAGTTATTAACTAAAAACCACAAGTTTATGAATGTATTCTATTTGCCATTTTGAAGAAAGTTTCTCCTAGTGACGTTATTCTTCTGTCATGAAGTCATTTTATACGGGAAAATTAAAATATGATCCATGGTTGTACGTAGTTAGGTAGGTTGGTTGGATTTAACGTTGCACCAATACTGCGCTATGGGTAATTGGCGACGGTCTAGGACGCACCCCTAGAGATGTTCCGGAGACATGTCATCACAATTTTGAACCTTCACGAAGGGGATCCCCCTCCGCTTTGGTAATCCCCACAGGTATAGTGGGATGGGAACATGGATGACTTTGCGACCACGACAGATTTTATGAGCACCAGCCACCATGAGTGTACACGACGGTCTTTGGCCGGCTAAAGTATCTAATCGGCAATCTTCCAATTACGTGCTCAGCGCTTTACCGACTAGGATAACGTGGCCCGAAACCATAGATGTAAAAAACAAAGAATATAAATATCAACTTTTTTCCTCTACTTTTAGAAAATTAATTTTCTTACACGGGAAAATTAAAATATGATCCATGGTTGTACGTAGGTAGATAATTAGGTAGGTTGTGATTGACGTCGCACTATTACTGCGGTATGGATAATGGGGAAGTTGCACACGGAAGGAAAAACAATTTCTTTTAATTGTAATCGATAAAATCAATCTTGGGAATCCAAAAAATCCAATTAAAATCGTAAAATTATTTCAAATTAACTTTTAATTAACGTTTTAAAATCGCTAAAAACCAAAACAAAACCACGTGATCCGAAAACGCTCCGTGAGGGGATTGACGTCACAGTACACGAAGTGTGAATGTTTACACTCTTTTACCGCTTGCTTTTCTTTCTGTTCGCTCTATTCTAATCTGTATTTTATAGTTTATTCTTAATTTTTTTACCTTTTGTAAGAAATAACTTAAACCTTCCATAACTATACTATATCTTATATATATATATTTTTTATTTTTATTTGTATAATGTCGATTTTGGATTTGTAAAAGAGCAATCGGATAATGTTCCGAAAATAGATGCTCTTTCCATATTTTCATTTTTGAGAAGAAACCTCGATTTTATTAGCGCATAAATATAAGAGTAGCTAAAGCTAAACGATCTAGATTTGTTCTGTATTAATATTTTGAAAATTATAAACGTCTTCATAATAGAATTTTAGCATTGCTTTGATATATTATTAGTAGTATTTTTTTACATTTCTCTAATTTTTTAGATGGTTGTATGTGAGAATATTTCTTTTTTCATAATGTATGCTTAAAGATTTAATTACAATTAAAATATTCATTAAAATTTCATAGTACATAAAAATATGTTTTACTGATTATTTATTTTATTATTATTATTTTTTTTAACCAGAATTTTTTAATTATGTTATTTTATAAATTATATATGATTATTTTATAGAGCAGTCATTAATTATGTATTTAATATTTAGTTCCTGTTTTTGCAACGAAAAAAAAAAAAATGTTATTTTAAAATTGCATTATTTATTTATTATTTTTATTTTATTTTATTAAAAAAAATTTACTTTTTATAATTTTTTAAGTAATTTATATATATATATATATATATATATATATATTTCAATTTTGTCCATTTATTTTTCCATTTATTTTTCTTAAATTTATTTGAATTATATTGTTCTACGTTGTTTACATTAGCAACGGCTGTTACACAACTATTTATTTATTTAATTAATTCATTTCAAAAGGAAAATATAATTAAATGTTTTTATCGGGAAAATGTTAATATCGCATAAAGTCTTATTGAAATTAAAATTTAATAAAAATTTATTTATTATTTATTTAATGCCTTTGAAAGGAAAATCTTTTGTTATTTATTTATTTATTGTACTAATCGAAATGAAATGGTAATATTGCAGAAAAAGTGATTGCAATAAAGTACACGGTGCCAAAATTAAAGTATATTTAATAGATGCTGAGATACAGCTATCCTTAAAATCTTAGTTTTTGAATAATAGCAGCTTTCGCCTCCTGATATGTACACAAATTGAAGTGCCCACGAAAGACATTGCTGCGGGCAATAAGAACCCAGATCCAAAAAAGCAGGGTACACTGGAGGGAAAGAAGTTGCCGCAGGCTGCGAATAACCAAAACGATGTTAAGAGCGATTTCAGTGAATTTATTTTTTAATTATCTATTTATTTATTTTTTGTTTATAGAATGATATAAAAGAAATAAAAGTTTTTTTTTTTTTTTTTTTTTTCATTATTATTAAATTTAGCGACCAGCGAAGCAGGCGAAGACCGTCAGTTATAGTATATGCAAGGGTTGTTCCAGGTTTACTTTTGGTGCTCATTTTTGTGAAAAACAATTTTTTTTTTTTTTTTTTTTTTTTTTGTGAAAAACAAAATAATTTTGTGAAAATTTATTTCTTTTTGTGATAAAAAGAATTATCACACGAAACCTTTCACTTAAGAAGTTACTGTATCTAATGTTCATTATCAAGTTAACAGCATATTTACTGAGCCAAGTATACACACTCATTAAAAATAATATCGCTAACGTGGAAAACTTTTACAAAATCATCATCTTTTAAAAATAAATCTTGAGAAAGGCCTGTGGTTATGAATCTGAATTTTGTGTAGAGACCCATTTTATGGATTTGTATTTTCTAAAGGGGCCCATTTTAGATATTTGGATTTTGTGAAGTGGAAGCAAATGGGTCTCAGATTTACCTGGATCGACGCCTGATATATTCTAAACATATTTGGATTTTACATTAAGGCTTCATTGATAAATGAATTTAATATATATATACACTGGTGGACAATTGCTAAGGACGGATGACAATAGCTTAGTTATTGTCATCCATCCTTAGCAATTGTCCACCAGTGTATATATTGCATTTGACTGCTGAAATTTACTGCAAATTTTTAATTAATTATTTAATACCATTCATATTTATAACTAGATCATGTATAACTTATAAGGTATTATTACATTTAGCATATATTTCATGTGTTTATTTTATTTTAAAGTACTTTATATCTTTCCTATTGCTAAATGTTGTTATTATTATTACTTTCTGTTTCTATTAATCTTTTCTTTCTATTTTTAAATTTTTCCAAATAAAAAAGTAATTACATTATAAAAATAACTAAACGCGTTTCTATATATATATATACATATATAAATAATATTAATATTTTTGTACGGAGAGCTTCTTTTAATTTTATTTATTTATTTAGAATGATAAGCGCATGTAATTTTCCTTAAATACTTTTCAATTTCTCAAACTGCATCACTATAATGTTTTTAATTATTCACAATCTTTAGCTGCTATTTTAATAGAAATATTGTTAAGTTATAATATTGAAATGTATTAAAAAATATATCTAATGTATTAAAAAATATATATCTGTATATATATATACAGATATACTGGCATCTCATAATTATAAAAGTAATCTAATTTAGATTAATTTAGCATAAACTATTCTAGATTATTTAAGCAATGAAAATATGCATATTATTCAGTTAAATATTATTACTCAATCCCAATATTTTATTTCTGTACTCAGTCTATAATAATAATAAAATAATAATAAATCTATAAAACATAATAAAATGAAACAAAACAAGTATTTAAAAGATACATCTTTGGCATAGCATACTAAAAACATTCTTTAAGAAAATTCTATTGATCAACTATTATTTCGATTATAGTTTAATTTGGATTAATAACAGTAGGCGAGTACAAAAAAATATCATTGAAACTTGGTGTCATTTATAGAATGAAGTGATGTTTACTGAGTTCAAATAGTTTTAATATTTTTTTCTTTAAGAAAGAATACAAAATTTCGCTGAATGCACGATTTCTCTTTACAATACAAGAGGGAGAAATTCAGCCGGCAGTTCATTTCATGGATAGTGACGTCATGATAGGTTTTATCACGTGACGCAGCGTTTTCCCGCCAACATGAGAACTACGTCTTTTAAAGTTAATTTATTAAAGCATCCGGTTTTCAAATATGCATAAAAATGGTATCAAAATGTTTGTATTTTCATGCTCTATCATTTACAAGTCAAAATGAAAAATGTGCAATTTCCCCATTGGCGACGGTCTGGAACGCACCCCTATGGATGTTCCGGAGACATGCCACCACAGTTTTGGTCCTACACGAAGGGGATAGCTCCCCAGCTTCGGTGGCCCCCAGAGGTATAATTTTGATTTGAACGCGGAGGATATTGTGATCACGATATATTTTACGTGCACCAGCCTGCATTAGAATGTACATGACAATCTTTGTTCGGCTCGAGAACCAAACCCATAATCTTCCAATTACCAGCTCGGCGCTCTACCGACTGGGGTACAGTGGTCCGGATTTAGGGTTGTAAAAAAGAAATAAAAAGGGTCATATATTAAAGCTGTAATGTAAAATGGTCTAGAAATTATGATTTTCTTTCTATTAGTATATATATAAATATTGTATTTTTCAATTTGACATTGAATATGAGGATTTCCATAATAATTTTCTGCTTTTGTCTTATAATATGACCTATTAATATTCCTTTTCAGTGAAAGAAAGTAGCGAATAGGCGGGCAGAGTTCTGAATGTGTCAATAAGTAAAGGGAGTCGGGGAGGAGGCGAAGCCTCCTTCGGAGGTTGGTAAGCGGAGCGAGCAGGGGGCAGAGCCCCCTAGTTTTGTAAAGAAAAACTTATGAACTCACAAATCTTAGTAAATAAATAAAAATATGTTAAAATTACAAGTCTATAAGGGATTTTTCATAGGACCGAATCACTGAATTCGCCGGAAAGAGAGACACTGCATTGCTCAGCTAGCTCAGTAGAGCACTAAATGCAAACATAAGACATTATTCTTTGCTTTTCCATAAAAACAATTTAATTTTAGGCGTCGAATAAAAGTTGAAGACACAGATGAAGACTCTGCAACCATTTTCGCACATGACAAAGTTTAATGAAGACACAAACATAATATATACACTATACAAAAATTCATAATTTTACTTTAGAACATTTCAAAAAGAATAAAACTAACAGACGACAACTCTGCTAACCTTTCGGTAGAAAGAAAAGACAGTTACTGATTACAGTTACGTTTTCCCCTAAATTTCGTTGGGTGTGAGGTCACGTGGATGACGCAACAATCTCACAGGTATTATATCCTGTGTTTCCGAGGTACGTTCGGTACGCGTATTTACAGAACATACATTGTTTTGAAACCACCTTGGCGTTATTTTCTTTTGGCATGGATTGTATTTGGTTGTATTATATCCTGTGTTTCCGAGGTACGTTCGGTACGCGTATTTACAGAACATACATTGTTTTGAAACCACCTTGGCGTTATTTTCTTTTGGCATGGATAAAATTCCGCCATGGTGTCTCGTAAATGGCAACACAGTTGAACCTCAAAGCATAGAAGATGGGCGTGTTGAATTAAAAGACGTTGATTCGCCAGACAGATGCATTATTGTTAAAACAGATGATTCTTCAGAAATTGAAAGAAATTAAAAAAGAAAAATGTTTTTTATTTATACATATAGACAAAATGACTACTTATTGTTTAATAAATGGATTTATTACTACATCTTCTATAAAAATGGATTTATTACTGCATATATAAGAAGAAAGTAGAAGATTCGGAAAAACTTTTGATTTCCGGTTTTCGATAAATTTACACGTTTTGAGATTTCTTTGCATTTCAGTAACTGAAATTGTCTACTTATTTTTATAAAAGTGGATTTATTACTAGATTCTGAATATATAAGAAAAGTGTAGAAGATATGGGAAAAAATTCAATTTCTGGTTTTCGGCTGAATTTACACGTTTTGAGATTTCTTTGCATTTCAATTAACAGCAATTGACGACTATGGATTTATTATTCTATCTTCTCTCTACATGAGAAGAAAGTATAAGATTAAAAAAAAAAAAGATTTCTGGTTTTCGGTGAAGTTACACGTTTTGAGATTTTCTGAACTCAATTTGACCAGTTTTAGAAAATGTCCGTCTTTTTGAGTTCGGACACTGTACTTCATGAACCAATGGATTTAATTTAACCGAACTTGGTATTTGGTTGGACTTTGGTTTGAATTGGTTCCGATTAGCTTTCGGGCTATATCACCGAACAGAGGGCGCTTCCACGTTGCGATTTCCTCTCATTTCTGGAAAGATTCAATATCTACAGTGTACCAAACTTAGAGGTATATATTAAATACAATTTTGCTGATTCGGTTTGAGTGCATATCGGCCAACAAGTGGTGCTGTTAAATTGCAATTTAATACCATTTAAGGGAAGACTATTAGCTTCTATAGTGTATAAATGTGCGAAACTTGCTGTAAGAAATGGTTATTAGGTAAAACGATGCTGATTCACTTTGGATGCATATCAGACGATAGGTGGCGCTGCTATTTAGCAATATTTTCCGTTTACGGGAAAATTATATCTCAGCTTCTGTCCTATATAAATGCACCAAACTGAATACGTGAGTATATGTTATCAAGAATTATTTTTATTATTAATATTTATGCGGTTTTTCATTGCTATATCTCAGCATCTGTTGATGAAAATTGCACTGAATTTTACGAGAAATTATATTAAATTTTTTCATGTTAATAGGCAGGTGATGTTGTTATATAAAATGATATAGAAGAAAGTATTGGATTTGTGATTTTTTTTTTCCGGTTTTCAATGAATTTACATGTTTTAAAATGTCCTAAACATGACTCACACATTTTTAGAAAATAATTATTTGTCTGTATGTGTATGAGGTGTTGGGGAAATTTTGCAGTATCTCATGAATCAATAGGCGGAATTTAAGTACGATTTATAATCGGTTAGACATTAGTTTAAATTGGTTTAAATTGGTGCTGATTAGTGCTGTTGGTGCTGTTGGAATATATCACCGAATAGATAGTGTGCTATGTTGTGATTCATTCATTTAAGTTAAGGCTATATCTCAAAATTCTGTAGTGTATAAACGTATCAAACATGGTATATGATATGGATATTATGTAAAACTATTCTGTTTTAATTTCGGTGCATATCGGCCGACAAATGGTACTGGCGTGTTGCAATTTAATTCCGTTTATGAGAAGGTAATTACTTTGCTTTGAAAACAAGTGGTCGAGTTTCGAACACTAGGCGATATTAGTTCTGCCTAAACGGCAATTAATATTAACATATTTTTTAAAAATATCATTACATGATGTAGAAAATAACAAGAAACATAGTTATTGATGACATAGTATGTTATCAGTACCAGTTTAGTTCAACTAAATACCAAGTTTAGTTTAAATCTGTTCGTTCGTTCGTGAGATACTATTTCTGTAAAATGATTGATAAATACACACAAACACATATACGGACATGATCAAATTGTTTTCAGTATATCTCAAAACGTGTGAATCCATTAAGTTTGAAAATTTTCAGGAATTCAATTCTTTCTTCTTGTTTATACATTAGTCATGAATGCATGTAATACATTAGTCATGTACTACATTAGTCATGAATGCATGTATAGAAATAAATATTTTCTGCACTCTTTCAGGTGAAATCCAGAAATACTTTAGAGTTTAGAGATAATTTCTCCTCTTAAAAATAAAAAGTAAAACAATGTTTTGAAAAATAGCAGTTAATAACCTATCCGAATGTTTCAAAATTGTTTTTAAAAACTATTGATCTGTCTTATTCTGTTTAAATAGAATTTAATATTCACTTTTTTTTTCTTTTTTTTTTTTTTTTTTTTTTTTTTTGTCAATTTATGACGTATGGTTTAAAAAAAAAAATCTTATTTAAAAACGTATTAATAATAAATCTTTGAAAAGAAACAAATCCTATCTGCTCACTTGCAGAAATAATTGTTGTAAATTTAAGCTATGGTATTGTTAAAAACCAATCTATGATGCAACTAATTTCTTCTTTTAAATAATTTTTTAATACAAACAATAAATATATTGCGAAATGTTTGTTATTTTCGTGTCCTATTTTAATACGATGAAAAAAGAATTACTTGTGATCGTTTATGGATTGATCAATATCAAATCTTTCTTCGCCAAATAAAAGAAGCGCCAAAGTGGTTTCGAAACAATATATGTTCTGTAAATACGCGTCCCGTACTGGAAACAGCAGTACTTTTCTTAGATCTTCCTATTTTTCTTAGAGGAGCAACTGGAGAGGTCTCAACTTCTGTGAAAGGTTTTAAAGCACAAACATGATAGGTCCCAACTGGTGTGTCAGGTTTGTTCAATATTGCAACTTCATATGATACTGGAAATCTTTGAGTTAAAATTGCATAAAGTCCATCACGTTTTGGCATGAATTTCGATGTTTTCTTTTTATGGGCTTTGCTGATAGGGTGTAACATAACCCAAACTTTTTGACCAGGAGTAAAGTACAATTTCCTACTGTTCTTGCCATAATATATTTTTCTCTGATCTTATTTCATTTCCACACGTTCATTTACAGTTTTTGAGATAATGGAATCGTTTTAAATACAGCGTGATCTCTGGAACGAAGTTGTCACTGTCCAGCACCGCCTTTAGTTCAAATACGACACCATCAATTGTTTGTAATTCACGTCCAAATGTCAGGAATGCCGCAGCATGTCCTGTGGTATCTGATTTGGATGAAGGCAAAACAAATACTAGGTAATTTTTCTGGCTAAGAGTCGTGATCATCACTTACTAGTATAGCGAGACGAGGTTTATGGTCTATATTTTTCCTTTCAACTGGATTCGCTTGTGGATGGTAAACTGGAGTCTATATTTGCTCTATGTCAAGAGTACAACAGACTTGTTGAAGTACTGCACTGATAAACTGTGGTCCATTATCGCTAATCAACTTTCTTGGAATTCCGTATCTCAGAAATATTTCTTCAATTAACTTTGTTGCACACTCTCGTGCGGTGGCTGAAACTAAAGGGAACAATTCCACCCACTTAATGGCATAATCTTCCACAATGAAGATCCATTTATGTCCTTCTTTACTTTCTGGTAGAGGACCAAACAAACCTATGCTCAGAATATCGAAGCGCTGGGCGTATGCCGGAGTCCATAAGAGTCCAGCAGGATTCTGATTTGTTGCTTTGAAACGGCAACATTCAGGACATTTCTTTACATAGTTTTTTCAATGTAAGATTTCATGCCTGTCCAATAGTAACGCTGTGAGATACGTTGATAAGTTCCTTTTTCACCATAATGGCCTGCAGTTGGAGAATCATGATGAAAACTTACAAAATTACAGACTTCTTTATTATTTAATTCAGCATTAGAGATTGGACGAGACAGCATATCTGTTACAAGATTTGACTTCCCACAAATGTAATCAATCTTTAGATTGTATGACGGAATTTTCAAAAACCGTCCGGCTAATCTTCCAGACGGTGACTTAAGATTCGTCAACCACTTCAACGGTTGATGGTCAGTAGCTACTATGATTTCTTGACCTTCTACATAGCCACGAAGCTTTTCAAGGACCCATAAGACAGCTAGCGTTTCTCTTTCTGTGGCTGAATAATTTTGTTCACTCGGTGTGAGAAGTCGACTGGCGTATTCAATGGAGTGTTCGATTATCCTGTCTTCTCGTTACAAAAGCACTGCACCCAAGGCGTAGTTGCTTCCATCAGTTCTTAAAATAAAAGGTTTCGTGCAGTCAGCTTGTTTCAATACAGGAGGTGTTACAAGACCTCCTGTAGACCTTCTATAGACTTCCTTCAGAGTTTCAAAAGAAGATTGTTCTGTGTCTCCCCAACTCCAGATTGTTTTCTTTTTTGTAAGGTTTCTGAGTGGCCGAGAAATGTCTGCAAATTTTGGGATGAAACGCCGATACCAAGAGCAAGTTTGTAAAAATGACTGCACTTGCTTAACATTTTTGGGTTATAGCTTCCACTTTAGCAGGATCAACTTCTAATCCTTTCAGCGTTATCCAATGTCCTAAGTATTTTACTTTCTCACAGGCAAAATGACATTTCTCCCGTTTCGCATTCAGCTTAAATTCTAGGAGTCTTTCAAATACTGATCTAAGGTCTGCAATGTGAATCTCAAATGTATTTGACAAAATTATTATGTCGTCCAAATATGACAAAGCTAGGATATTCTTTAATTCTCTTCTAAAACGGTCAATCAGTCTTTAAAAAGTGGCCGGGACATTCCTGAGACCGAAGGGCATCTTCAAATAATGAAATGTCCCAAATGGACATACAAAAGCAGTTTTAATTTGGTCAAGTGTAAGCACTCCAATTTCATGGTAACCAGATCTAAGGACTAAACTTGATATGTAAGGAGTATGCTTAGCTTCATGTAACAATTTATCCATTAAGGGAATGAGTACATATCTGGTACAGTAATAGCATTGAGCTTCCTATAGTCAATTCATAATCTCATGTTACCATCAGATTTAGGCACCAAGACCACGGGAGGGGCGTATGGTGATTCACATTCTTGTATGACTCCTTGAGCCAGTAGATTGTCCAATTCCTTCTTAAGAACTTCCTTTTTTGCAGGCGTCATCCTGTAGGATGGTGAGACAACTGGAGGGTGATTCCCTGTATCTGTGCGATGTTCCGCATATGGTGTAACCTCTCCCCCTGGATTGAAGCACTTCTCATACTTTCGAAGTAAAATATTCAGTTGTTTTCTGTGGTCAGCTGTCAAGGCTTTACCCTCATCTTCGCGTGAATCATATGGATTTACTTCAACCTTTGCTATTGGGAGGTGATCAGTTACTTCACCATCCTCTACAAGGAAGTATTTCTTCTTAGGTTGATTACCAAAATACCAAGACTTGGTAGAAGAGGCTAAAACTGTATTAGTTTGCTTCAAAAAATCCATACCCATTAACATTCTGTTGCCTTTAGCTTCTGGCAGTACTATGAATTCAGTGTCAAAGGTTATACCCTCGATGGTTACGGACAGAACAGTCAACAAAGTTTCAACAGAGTGGGTTACTCCATCAGACAATGTAACATTATGTGTATGAGGTTTCAAAGATACCTTATTTTCTTTAAACAACTGAAACATGCGCTCACCGGCGATACAAGTATTTGCGCCAGTATCTGCACAAACGTACACTTCTTTATTACAAATAATAATAGGGATATTTGGAGCAGATATTTTCGAAGTGTTACAAATATAAAGCAGGATTTCTTGAGCTTCTATATACATATTATTTTTTTTTTAACCAGAGGAGAACAGTTAGGGCATTTCTTCTTTATAAAACCAGGCCTACCGCAGCCATAGCAAAAAATCTTCGATTCTTTACTCGAGGAATGCTCAAGTTTTCTTTGTACATAAGGAAGCTTAGTTGGCTTCTTATAATTTTCCTGTGAAGGGGGATTCCATTTTACCGACCCTGACGACAGTATTCCTTTTTACGTATATAGACCTAATGTTGTCATAAGCGTCCAGCTTTTCAGCTAAAGTGTCTGGCGAATTCAGTTGTTCCCATTCATCTAACAGATGTTCCTTGCAGTCAGTAGAAACACCCCCTCTTCATTCGGTCAGCAATGGTCATATCCTGAAGATCTTCGAATGTGGTGGCATCTAATTCCTTTAACCATTTTTCAAAATATGCCCACAACTCGAAATAGTAGTCACGCCAGGTACCTTTCTTCTGCTTGCGATGAGCAAAAGATAACTGTCTAAACTTCTCGGCACTGAGCTTGAAACTTTTTAACAATAAATTCTTTACGAATGCAAAATTTGAAGCATTTTCTTCAGTTTCACGGGCTATCAGGGTGGATATCGAACTCGATACCACGCTAAGCAGGTGGGAGATCCAAAGATGCTCTGTTACCTTCGATAACTTGAGCTGCCTTTCTAGTAGTACAAGAAATAGGGTTATATCATAAGATTCTGCTTTGAATGTGGGCAATAACTTTTGAACATCGACTCTCGGCAGTTTGTTCTCGGCAGATGACGCTGTTTGCTCCACTACATTTCTTGCTTCATTAGGTTCCGAAGCCTGCAATTTGAGTTTTTCTAACTCAAAATCTATTTCTAATTTTCGTTTTTCTAGCTCGAACTTTTCTACCCTATGTTTTTCTTCTAACTCTTCTTGTTTACGCTTTCCTTCCAAAGCTTCCTGCCGACGTTTTCCTTCTAACTCGGCTTCTGCCTTAAGCTTAAGTTGTTCCTCCTCTCGTAATTCAATGACATTTTTTACGAGAGAGTTAATAAAAACCTCTTCGGTAAACATAGGGGAGGATTTAATAATCTCGCGTAACTTAGCAATTCACATTGTTGGTTGCATATCCAATTCCAATTCAAGTGCAACCTGATATAAAATATCCTTACGCGTTTTATCTATTTCTGACATTGTTTTTTAAAAATTTATTAAAACCCCAAACGAACAAATCAAAATAGACTAGCGGGAATATTTTATGAAAAAGAAGACGCTCACACCCATGAAACTTATTTACATAATTTTCAAGGCAAAGAAAATGTATAAATACCCCACATTTTCAAACACTACTAAATATTAAAATATTACATATTATTATTATTATATTTTCAAAAAGAAAATATCAGCATATCACTAAACGCTTTTTCCACATAGCAATTAATCCACATAGAATTTACCCTTAAACAATAAAATTATTCAAATTTATCAGCGATAAAAACAAAAACATTTACCTTCATAGTAATACTGAAAAATATTTATCAACATAAAATTATTTCAAAAAGTCAAGCAAAATGAATTTTATTTAGAAATATTCTTTTGTATTTTTACTATAAATCAAATAAAACATCAAAGGTCAAGGTACTTTGTTCTCACATTTTCAAAAAGAAAAATTCTATTATGTAGAAATATTAATATTCATAACATTTAAATATCTAATCATCAAAATTATATATCAATTTAAAATCGTGAGAACAACATAATTCAACTATAACCATTATAATAGAATATGCCTTTATGTTCTCAAAAAGAACACCAATACTTTTATTTATTAAAAACAAAAAATAAGATTTCAAAATATCTTTATTTATTTATTTTGTTAATATTATTATTTATTTAATTATTTCGTTCATCACTTTCAATTTAAATATTTCAAAACAGAACAAATTTTCGAGCCGTACTTGTTCTTATTACAATTTCAAAATATTATTTAAATAATAAATATTTAATTGCTTCATTTGACACATTTACTATTATTCAGCAGAAGATTACTAAAATTTATTTGTCAACAGAAAGTCAACGAAAACACTTTTTTAAAACACTTCTTTTTCTAGATGTGCCGGGTAGAATCAACTTCAACCACAGAAGATTGCTAAAACCAACGAGATATATAAAGTAGAGTGATAAATGGTAACCCTTGAGAAGGTCCAAGATGAGTCATGTGACATGCTCTCCTCGCACCTGCGTATTCGGTGGTTCCCTTGGTAACAGATTATTTTCAGTAAATTTCTATGGCAACGGTTTGGAAATTGTTCTTTGCATAAGACATAAGCGCCAATGTTTTTGTTTACTTACGTAGTTTAATATTCTTTTGTTCTAAATCATTTTGATTTTGATTTTTCTTCTTTTTTATTTCGTGTAGTTGAACTTTAACAGACAAAAAGCTTAAAAACAGTTGAAAAATTATTATTTGTTGTTAAATGTAGCTCTTTAAAAGTTTAATTTTCTTTTATAAACACTTTCAAACTTTGTTGGGAAACGATGAAAAAAAGGTATTTTATTATTTATTAAAATGTGAAATATGTGTAAAATTATTTTAAAAACAATTTATTTCAGTCATAGACTGCCATGTTACCTAATAGTAATGATAATTTGTCGAACTGATATTTTAGATGTCAAAATAGCGATAAAGGGCCAAACACAGCAACCTATTGGAGCATGTCACGTGATTCATCTTGAACCACGGAAAGCTAATCCTTCATCCATTGAATCAGCACACTCTAATTTACAGTCGGCTGCAAAATTATTCGAGCACTAGCCAATAATTCCTATATTTAAAAAGTATACTTAAGACTGTTTTGCTAAGTAAATCCTTGTCGAATCATGTTCTTAGACTGATTAGGAACATGACTCGACAAGGATTTATTTAACAAAGCTGTATTAAGTGTACTTTTTTTTGGCAAGGATTATTGCTAGTGCTCGAATAATTTTGCAGCCGACTGTGTATATCTCGTTGGCTAAAACACGGTTTTTTCTCCTTATAATATGATATGATATGCCGGATAAAATTTACTTATCAACAGAAGATTAACTAAACACCTTTTAAAAACACTTTTTGTTTCTAGATGTGCTTGCTGGCATAAAATATTTTCAAAATAAATTTGCAAGTATTATTAATTCTAGAAGTTTACGAATCAAGCTTTAAAACGGAACATAGAATATCGGAGATGACATTTTTCACGTGTGAAAACACTTTCCTGGAAGGAAAACACATTTCTTTAATATTATGGAACACTGGATGAAAAATCTAGCACACTGAACACCACAGCTTACGTATATATAATGAACACTTGCTTGGATAAATAGAAGAACATCACTATGGAAATACATTGACGAAATGGCACAAACTTTTCTTGAAAAGATGAGACACATAATAAATTTATAAATTTTCTTGAAAAATTTATTGAGCACAACAGATGAGATTATCCATCGATGATATGACACATAACTGTCCTTTTACTGAAAAAGATTATATCAGGCCCCACGTTGGGCGCCAATTTCGTATTGCTCGGCTAGCTCAGTAGAGCACTAAATGCAGACATAAGACATTATTCTTTGCTTTTCCATAAAAACAATTTAATTTTAGGCGTCGAATAAAAGATGAAGACTCAGATGAAGACTCAACCATTTTAGCACGACAAAGTTTAATGCAGACACAATCATAATATATACACTATACAAAAATTTAGAATTTTACTTTAGAACATTTCAAAAATAATTAAACAAACAGACGACAACTCTGCGAACCTTTCGGTAGAAAGAAAAGACAGTTACTGATTACAGTTACGTTTTTCTCTAAATTTCATTGGGTGCGAGGTCACGTGGTTTGATGACGCAACAGTCGCACAGGTATTACAACACTGTATTTTTAAGAAGCATCCTTTTTTCTTTTTTTTTTTCTTGTTCAAAATACGTTTCACATAACTAACTAAATAAGGGACAAGTCAATTTTTTTAGCTTACCAGATGAAGAATAATGGATAATTGATCCAAACTAAGAAATTCCTAAAAATTCGCATCAACAAAAAGTACGATATGTTTTGTTACTGGTGTACCTCTCCTATAAGTGACTGGCACCCTTTACGGTTCTTATGTATAAGAGAAGCGCACGGCACGGCATCTTATCTAACGCGGTGTCTTACCTCAAATTACCCTGTATATTCTTAACCGTTGATTGCATAATATTAATTATAAATGAACTCATTTTATATATAATTTAATATGAATACCATTTAGTTTATAAATTCCTGGATTATAAATCTATTAAAACAGTTTTCCTATTTACGATTTTGTTCCGGAATTTAAATATTGTTCACTTTATTTTTAGAAACTTTAGTGGCTTTATATAATAATATATTTAATTCAGTCCAATGAATCTTATTCCTGAAAAGATATGATTTAAAAATTTTCAGTTGTGTTTATTCTAATATTCTCAAATTTTGATACCTAATAATTGATCCAATATTTAAGAAAAAGGCCCAAATTATATGTTTTCCCAAGCTGTTTTAAAATAAAAATTAAACCCTTCTAATTAAAACTGAGGTTAGATATCACTTGAATGTACTTTTACTGAATCGCAAATTTTTACAAATTTGTTTAGTGTATGATACTCAAGATTCAGAAAAAAATAATGTTGTTTATTTTTTTATTTTCTTTACGACAACATCGACAACAACACAAAAGAAATGATATTTACTACCCTTTTCCTCGCAGAACATCTGCCTGGTAGTACCTATATGCCTAATACGACTATCAGAAAAATCTCATAAATAAAATCCCTGGAAATTTTAATTTTTCTTTTATTATTATTATTTAAATAATTTATTTTTGCATTATTGAATCTTAGAAAATAGTTTTTTTTTCCAGCTAAGTTAAAAGTTTTTAGAATTAAATTAAATTATTATTATATTAAAAATAAAATATTTCATAAAATTTCACGTAATTCAATTACCATATTATCATACATAAAAAAAATTCATAGTTAATAAATGTATCTACAAAATAAATAAATAAATAAATAAATAATAATGTTCATTCTATTAAAATTGAAGGAAAAATCTAAATATATATAGCAGATAATTTTGGCTTTCAAAAATTTGTATCGTAATAAGATGGTTTCGATTTCGATCAATAAATGGCACCACCACCGCCCTGCCGAAGAACCAACCATCCTCCCCACTTTAGGCAAACTATTAGAAAAATTAATTGTAACAAGATTAAACTTTTACCTCGAAACAAACAATCTACTACATCCTAACCAATTTGGGTTCAGAGAGGGCAGATCTTGCGACCAAGCACTACAAGCCATAAAAAGTTCCTGCGCCGTCAGCTGTAATGCATCAAACTACACCACTATCATCTCTCTAGACATTCAAGGAGCCTTCGACAATGTGGAGTGGCCACACATTCTACGCGCCCTACAAGACCTTAACTGCCCGAGTAATCTGGCCGGAATCATCCGCTCTTACCTCTCCCATAGGAAAATTATTGTCAACTGGGGTGACGGGAATACCGAACATCCCCAAACTAAAGGCTGCCCACAGGGTTCGTGCCTAGGTCCTATCCTGTGGAATCTGATAGCAGACATAATACTCAAAAGCATGAACTCTGCGGGCTTCACAACATTTGCTTATGCGGATGATTTCTCCCTGATTGTCTCGGGTCGAACAAGAAAAATCCTGGAGGACCAGGCCCAGGAAGCCCTTTCCCACTTTAGTAAACTTTTGAAAGAATTCGACTTAAAATTATCCCCATCTAAAACCAAAGCATTAACTCTCGCCTTCCCTAAAGCCCTTAAAAGAACTAGGAATCCCAAGATGCGGATAGACGGCATCAGTGTCAATCATGTCGAAAACATGAAACTCCTTGGCATCACTTTTGACAGGCACCTCAACTGGCTGGCTCACGTAAAAGAAATTAAACTAAAGACTCAAAGTATATACCACAGCTCAGCAAAAATGGTGGGAAAGAGGTGGGGTATCTCCACCTCTCTCCTAAAAACCTGGTATAAAACAATCATCGAGAAAATAATAACCTACGGAGCCGCCATTTGGGGCGGTCATCTGAGAACTGATGCCATTACCTCTCTTAACTCAGCCCAAAGACCCTTCCTCTTGCAAATTGCAAGAGGATATAAAACAATATCCACTGATGCCCTCGCCGTAATCACTGGGATTCCTCATGCCCACCTGCAGGTCTCGCAGACATATATAAAAACTCAAATCCTACAGCTTAAAGATCCCGAATTAACAAACATCATCTTCCCACAAACCCCCATACAAACTTTGACCTGCAGCTGGGATATTCACCCAGGCAAGGATGTTGCCCCATTCATCACCAATTGCACTAAAAATAGTTTCTCTCCCTCTGCTCCAGTGGCGATCTACACTGATGGTTCCAAAACGGACGCCGGGGTTGCAGCAGCGTTTTGCGTGCTGGACCGTGGCACCGTGGCCCATCGGTGGGCCTGCAGGCTCGAGGACTATAATACAGTCTTCCAAGCGGAAATCTATGCAATAGAAAAAGCAATACGCTGGATTGGCGACTCGAACGCGAATGATATCTTTAACATCTTCAGCGATAGTCTCTCGGGCCTTCAGGCAATAGCTCGGCATCGGAGCAGACACCCACAAATTCAACAGATCAAAAAACTCTTAACGAATCCTAACTTAACTTGCTCCCTGGCACACGTTTCTGCCCACAGGGGCGTGATCGGCAATGAACTCGCTGACTCCCTTGCAAAAGAAGCAACTGATTTCCCCACCAAGTGTTCCACAATCCCTGCCCCACCCTCCTATGTCAAAAATAGAATCATAGAAATTATTAATCTCAAATGGCAAAACCTGTGGGATAGTTCAGAGAAGGGTAGGCACACCTTTTCGCTGATCCCACAGGCTCGTATTAATTCCTGGACCCTAACTCCCCCTATCACGGCATTTTTAACAGGTCATGGCCCCTTCCCATCTTACCTTTACAAATTTCATTGCCGACGCTCTCCCCTGTGTTCCTGCGGCGAGGAGGGAACTCCGCAACACTATTATTTCCACTGCCTCTTAACAGCACTATATCATATTAGAAATCCCTCTCCCAGACCAATCAATTGGCTGGACAACATTTTAACAAGGAAACCCTTAATTAATAAATTAAATAAAATTTTCTCATTCCTAATGGATTTATATAATCTAACTAACTAACCTAAAATCACAACTAAAGAAAAATTCTTTCTCCTAAACACATTAATCTTCTATCTCCCTGTTATCTTCCCGTGTGCCCGTGATGCTGCAGTAGCCCTCATAAATGCAAGGGTCTAAACTGGTAGCGTGCCGCTTGTCGCGGAAGGCCACACAGCCTCGCACCCTCTCTCCTATAATCAAGCGGCGCCCCGTGTCGCGGGTAGACTTGTGTCTGGCGCCGCCCTTGTAAATACCCATGCCCATTTGCATCGCCCCTTGTCGCGGGCTGGCTAAGCCAGGCGATGCATGATGTAATTTTTTTTTTTTTTTGATTTCTCAATAAATGTCGGAGCAGCTCACGTGGATTTTCCTGGAAGCGCTCAACACCGCTCTTCGAGCGGTGAGCGGGGGCTGCTCCCTGTTCAATCTGAGACTTAACTGGCTTTAAACTCCTCAATGTATACTTCTAAATATGAAGTTTCCAGCATATGTTTCAACACAAAAAAATTGATAATTTTTCAATTTCTTTAAGAAAATGCGCATTTCAATTTTATTAGATTAAATCATTGTAGTCGAAATCTCTGGAATGATCAAAGCATAAATTAGGCTGTTAATCTGGTTGACCAATCGGATAGCATCTTACGCCACTGTCGTATTTTTCTACAAAATTTAATCGTAACTGGCACACGTTAGAAAAACATTATATAAATTTTCAGTAATATTCAATGAAACAGGAATTTTAGTATTGTTAGACTTTAAAAAATGTTGTTACCATTTTCTAAAAAATTGTAATATATATTTTTTTATGTACTATTAATATTTAAAAAACACTTTTGAAAGAAAAAAAAAAGTTGTATGTGAAAAAGAAATGGTTATTTGGAATTTCATTAATACTTGTTGTTTTTCATTTTTTTTTTTTTTTTTGTAGGAAAGTTCACCACAATTTTTTCTTTAAAAAATATATTTAAATTTTACGAACATTAACGATACATTGTTATAAACAATTTCATTTTATATAACTAGCTAATGCATATTATTTTGTTTTAAAATGCAAATATGAAGGTGTCGAATAACAGAGTTAATTCTCTCTCTCTTTTTTTTTTCCGATCACTGTTGTGTTCAGATCTAAAAAATAAAATTAATAAGAAAGGAGTAAAATTTTATAAATCCCATGTAGATAGACAAAAAGTAATCTACGTTTGGAATGTACATTTTTGTTTTCTTTGCTTAAAAAGAATTTAAAAATAAAAACAATGCGTAATTAAAAGTATAATTTATACTTTACAAACTTCTTTTAAACAGTAACACTTTTCAAAAGGATGAATATTCCTTTTCGGAAATAAAGTATATTCAGTCGATGAAAAAAAAAAAAAAAAAAAAAAAAGTCAATGGGAACGAAAGGAAATCGAAGAGAAAGGGTTATGCTTGGGGTAGAACAGTCAATGTAAAATCAGTAAAAATGCATGAATCAAGCACAAAAGAATTGAAATAAATATGTGTAAAATAGGAATGAATCATTACTAGAGATGTGCCTAACATTTTCCACAGAAAACATGCTTTTAAACATTCTAATAACATATATTTATTTCATTAAATTTAATAGAGTGTAACTATGGTAAAATACACTTATAAAAAATAACATCTATTTACCGTAATGGTACAAAATATTTCTGTATCTCCCTGTACACGAGCCACAGTAATTATATAAACGTATTAAAAGTATACGACTAATTCATTGTAACTCATTTATGCATGAACCAAATCTCACAACATCTGGATGAATACAGATTGTCATCGGAAACCTTTCGTGTGATCTTGTAAATAAATTAATTAGTCTATACATACTTCTTTTCTAGAGAAAAAATGCTTTTAGCATCTTTATAAAGTATGTTAATTCTGTTATGTTGAATTCAGTATACACAAGTTAAAATTTGCTTAAATAAAAACCTGTACATAGGCTCTAATGACATGAAATTTCTCTGTGTGTCCCTATAAACACCACATAAACATTATATACACAGTAAAAACTGTAAAACTGATTCTATGTAGCTCATGGATAGTTGTTCGAAATTATACATAATTTGGATGATTACGTGGCATTGCTGGAACACCTTTGTAAGGCTCTGTACATTAAATATTTCGCCAGCACACATTTTTTCTGAAGAAAACATGATTTTCAGCATCTTTATAACGAAATTCTGCCCATAGCCAGTAAAGATAATAAACATTTCAGTGTGGCCTTGTACACGAAATGTAAACGATATACGAGCCAAAAACTAAAGAGCTATTTTTGTACGGAGCGTAAACATTAGGATTTCCCTTAAATAAGATTAAATTTTGTTTTTCTTTTGTTTTTCATTTTTCCTGTTTTTAACACTTTCCAACAAGGTTGAAAACTGTTGATGACTTCTGTGTGTCTGTCTGTCTCTTCGCGCTCTAACTCCCATAAATTTCCATGGAATTTATTGAAACAGATATATGTTATTCAACTTCACCGTCGGATGTTGCCTATTGAAAATGGAGTGAATACCTCTACTGGTGTGTGTACAAGGACTAGAGTCCTGCACGGGTCGGGTTTTACCCGGCCCAAACCCGACAGACGAGTTTTAAATCAACCCGAAACCCGACCCGAACCCGCTTTCATTATAGCCGAATCCAACTCGAAACCCGAAAACTGAATGAACATTACTAATTCATCTAAAAATCAGGTAAATCTTTTTAAAAATATAAAATAAGGTAAATTTTTCACTGTCACACGGTGGTAAATTATTTTAAAAAGAATTTAAAATGTTATTACTAATTGCATATTAAGTTAAAAATTTAAAATTCTGAAAAACGGTTAAATAGTAATTTTTAACCATTTATGTGAGTTGTGAATTTCAAGAGTTCAAAATTATGCTTCAAGATAAATGCATCTGTCATAGAAAGAAAGAAAAACAAAATATATATCTTCATTTATTGCTTTCGTTCGATCTGAATATTTAATTTACTACAATAATTTGGGTAGCAGTAGCATGGATATGCTTTCCTAAGATCATTTTCAATTCACACGATCAGCAAATTAGCTTCTTCCAGTTGCAATTTCGGTGCATTGTTTATTTGTTCTAAAGAAGATGATAAAGAATGTTATTTGCCTTTCTGGAATCGTTTCCAAAATGGGCTTATTTTGCATTTCTTTCATTCTTTTCTTTTCTTTTTTCTTTTTCTTTTCTTTTCTTTTCTTTTTTCTTATCTTATATATTAAAAAAATTTATGAAAACTAAAGTCAGTCCGTCTGGCCGTTCTATCCGGCCGATTTCCTTCATTTTCTTTTTTAATGAAAGGTATTTAGACACAGATATGTCATCAATCATTGAAATTTACTCAACTTCCACCTTACTCAAGTTATACTCAATTCGATTCTTCCGTACTCGATTTCCGTACTCGATCTTTCGTACTCGATTCTTCCCTGTACATTTCTTATGGGACACATTGACTCAAGCAATTCGAATGCTCATAGCTCCTCTTCTAATGAATGGATCTTGATCGTTTCACTCTCAGAACACTCAGTGGATCAAGCTCTTTCTTTTGAGCTATTAACTGCTTAAATTCGTCGAGTTTGAGGAAAGTTATGCGTGCAGAATCAACTTTACATTCAATTTTTTCAAGAATTTTTCAAGATTTTCCTGCACTCAAACCACTATAACTAGAGTTCTAATTAACGTAGGCTGTTGACACAAGTCTAAGAACACTCAGTGGATCAAGCTCTTTCTTTTGAGCTATTAACTGCTTAAATTCGTTGAGTTTGAGGAAAGTTATGCGTGCAGAATGAACTTTACATTCAATTTTTTCAAGATTTTCCTTCACTCAAACCTCTATAACTAGGTGTAAAAATTTGGTTGAGGTGTCTAATAAAGGTCTCGGTCTGTTGATATGTTATGAAAAGATAAAAATAAAAAAAAGTCGAACGGTTCTACCCCCCTGGGGGGGCAGGGGTTAAAAACATGTTTACGAGCTTAACTCAGCTCCAAATTACTTCACAGTGAAGAAATTGTACATATAGGGACTAGAGTCAAATACTAAAAAATCACTTTCTGCGAATTTGGAATTTTCGATTTTGAAGGTGGGAAAAGGGGGAAAAATTGATTTAGAGGTTGGGGAGAAAGGGGGAAATTAGTTTGAGAGGAAAACCCGTTCCAGACCCACACATGTAGCCCCTTATTTTAAAGGTCTTGAAATTTCATGTCGATTGGGGGTGTTTGTATACAATATAGTGCGCCCCCTGGTGGGGAAAAATGGAACTAGGTGATTTTGTTGTTTAGCCTATCATGTTACACCTTATTTTAAAGGTATTGGTATTTCCTGACCGTTGGTGATTTTATTCAGAACACGCTGCACCCCTGGCGGTGGAAAGTGCAACTAAATGATTTTGCAGTTGACACCACCGCGTGACACCTTATTTGAAAGGTTTTGGAAATTCAAGGCGATTGTTGATAAAGGTCTTGAAATTTCATGTTGATTGGGGATGTTTGTATACAATATAGTGCTCCCCCTGGTGGTTAAAAATGGAACTAGGTGATTTTTGCAGTAGACCCTATCATGTTACAACTTATTTTAAAGGTCTTGATATTTCCTGACCGTTGGTGTTGTTCGTATAGAACACGCTGTGCCCCCTGGTGGTGGAAAGTGTAATTAAAGGATTTTGCAGTTGACACCACCATGTGACACCTTATTTGAAAGGCCTTGGAGATTCAAAGAGATTGGTGATATTCGTATACAACATACTGCGCTCCATGATGGAGGAAAGTGGATTTTGCAGTGCGTGCGTAGCATGCCTGCTATACGGTGCTGCAGCCACAGGCAGCGGTAACACGAGTCAGAGGTTCGTTCGGTTCAAGGTTAATTTTTGAGAATTTTTTCATATTATTAGCGGCCTGCATATACGTGCCGCAGGAACTGGGTCACAAATCCGAGTTCCGTTCGATCTGAAATTTTTTTGTTTGTTACAAATGATTTTTTTTTTTTTTTTTTTTTTTTTTTTTTTTGTGATGTTTTCATTTAAAAATAGAAATTCAAACAAAATCGAGTTAAAATAACAAAACCATACAAATTTAAGGTGCATTTAATGCTATTATCATGGGCCCGGGCAATGCTGGGCGGGTTCGTTTCGTTCCAGGTTAATTTTTTGGAATTTTTTCATGGTATTAGCGGCTCGCGTATGCGATGCCAGGGCACCGGCATCACAAGGCAGAACTTCGTTCGGTTCGAGGTAATTTTTTTTTTGCTACAGCTGATTATTTTTTTTCGCAATGCTTTTATTCAAAAATAGAAATTCAAACAAAATCGAGTTAAAGATATAAAATCATACAAATTTAAGGTTCATTTAAGGTTATTATCACGGGCCCGTGCATTGCCGGGTGGGTTCGTTCGGTTCCAGGTTATTCTTTGGGAATTTTTTATGTTGTTAGCGGCCCGTGTATGCGCTGCGCAAGCACCGGGGTCACAAGGCAGAGTTTCGTTCGGTTCAAGGTAATTGTTTTGTTACAGATGATTATTTCTTTCGTGATGCTTTCATTTAAAAACAGAAATTCAAACAAAATCCAGTTAAAGGTATAAAATAATACAAATTTAAGGTTTATTTAAGGTATCATGGGCTAGGGAAACGCCGGACGGGTCAGCTAACATATAGTCTTAGTATTAAACGAAATAGAAAATGAAAGATAGCATCTGTTTATTTGGAGTACTTTGTAGAAAGTGATGTCATATATAGCATTTCTATTTATAAGCATTTTTCAGATTTTCTTTTAAGCGAAATGTAGTAAATTATATTAGATGTTTTAACTTGAAGTACATTTAAATAATGATGCGATGATTTTTGAAACATTGCGGGCAATAAAGTGTCCGTCGAATTCGACGGGTTCCAGCTAGTATATAATTAAACCACAACAAATATTTCTCTATATTTGCTGTATTTACAAGTATAAATGGAGGAAAAATCATAATTTCGTTCACATAAAAGCGAGGATTGAAGTTCATTAAAAATAAAATTATCTAAAAAAAAAAAAAAAAAAAAAAAATGGAAATTGAGGAATCTTTTCAATTTCCAGCACGTAAAAGCGAAGTTATACTGCACTTCTTGTATTTATGTATTAACAATAGTCAAAAAAGATTTACAATACTTACAAATTTTCATACAATTTCTACAAAAGGTACGTATTAGATTCTTTGAAGAAACGAAAACAAGTACGGATATTGTTTTCTTTCTTATACGGATCCACATACGAACACGGATCATTTTTTTCTGGTCAATATCATGCGGATGAAGCTCCTACACTTATTTAGTATATACAGTATGTTTAAATCAGTTATTAATGATGACTATAAATTTATGCTTATAATTGTAAAAAAAAAATTTTGAATGATGTTCTCAAGCCGACCCGACTCGTTGAAAATAAACCCGATCCGAACTCGAAACCGACCAGAAGGAAAAAGTGTTTGTCAACCCGACCCGAACCTGACCCGCGAGTCGGGTCGGGTTCAGGTGTAATCGGGTTACCCCCGACCCGATGCAGGACTCTAACAGGGACACCCGAAAGTATTCCAGAGCATTGTGCTCTATGAGAGATACTTCTTTAAACCATATTTTATTACCTTTAGTTTACACAAATCTTAATTAAATTGAAATATGTTATTGAAGACTGCTATAAGACGTTGCAAATTGAAAACAGAGTAAATATCAGCACAGGTTTATTTGCAGGGGTACGCAAATTATTCCAAAGCATTGTGTTCTATGAGAGGTATTTCTATAAACCTAATTTTAATAACTTTACTTTGAAGAAATCTTAATGAAATTGAAATATGTTATTTATATGCACAAAAAAAAAAAAAAATGCTTTCTACATAATGTAGAACGATTAGCATTAGATTTACAGGGCCACACAAAAATATTCAGTTGCATTTACAGCTACTATTGAAAATTTGCAATAATTTCATTTTCATTTATATTAAACAACTTTAACACCTTCTAATAAGTTTTAACTGTGAATATGATTCCAATTTGTGTATCTCTCTGTCCGACTGTCTTTCTTATCTGTCCGTCTGTCCCTACCCCCCGACCGTTCTTAAATATTTTTAGAATATTTAAAATTTGATATGTATTATTCAAGTTCTAATATGGAATGGTTCCTATTTAAAATGGCATTAATATATCCTGTACAACTAGTTTGTGTATAAGGACACCCCAAAGAATTCCAATTCATTGGGTTTTAGGACAGACATTTTTATAAATCAAATTTAAAGAACTTTCTACTGGGAAAATGATAATGAAATTGACATTTATTGTTAATATGCTAAAATAATGTTTTGTATAGAATATGATATAGTTAACCTTCAGATTTACACTGCTACACTAAAATATTCAGATACATAAAGGACTGCAATTAGAATTTCACGATCGAATTTTCTTTTCCGTTAACCATTTTTAACACTTTCCAACAATGTTTAAAAATGATTATAAACATAATTAGTCTATTTTTATATCTTTCAGTCCTTTTGTCTGTCGGTTGCGTGATAACGTAGGCAAAGAACATTGAAAGTTATAACGATACAACATGTACATACAGTTGGAAAGCGTTAATAATCAACGCGCACCGCATGATTTTTCGATCTTGTTATATTTTGAAATCTAATACGCATACCCTCTAATTTTTTTTTATGTAATTCTAAACACTTTTTATCAAAATATCAGCTCTCTAGGATAATGTTAACACGTGCCGAATTGACAGAAAAATCCTAATATCTGTAATAGGATTTTCCTGTTCAAATTCCCGATTTCATCTTTTTTTTTTTTTAATACCTTATAAGTAAGTACACTATGCTTTTGTCCGACCGCCTTGACCTCAGGAATTCCAATATGGAGTCAAAAAATGGGTGTTACTTCTCGAAAAAATGAAGTTAATGCAAAATTTAATATGTAGACCACCTCGTAAGCAAAATTAAACTATTTTATTAAAATTTGAATGTTATTACCAATCGATTGGCACCAGCTGCATGTGCATACGCTAATTCATGACGAAATTGGCTGGGGTGGGGGGGGGGCATATTTTTTATGACTGCAAATAAATAAAATAAAAATATATATATTATTTATAATCAAAGTATTTGTATCCATTGTACTACATTAATTGTAGAAAGATGAATTTTGTTTATATTCTTAACCACATTAACTAAATAATACGAATTAACCGAATTTAGCGAAAATATCCGGCCACTGAGCTGTTGGGTGATTCCACGGAAGAATGTAACATCAGCCACAAAAAAGAATAATATTTTCTCTCTCTTTCTCTCTCTCTTTTTTTTTTTTTTTTTTTTTTTTTTTTTTATCACCAGTATTCGCATGCAGAAATTTTAAAGGCATATTTACTGCGACTTTTATGATTCAATAGGATAGTGATTATTGTTAGGAGATACTGTTGGAAGCAGAATTATCTCAATTTGTAACTGACGTTATATTTCTCATGGAATTGCTCTGTTCCTTTTCCTTATACACTTAGAATTTAAAATTATATAATTATGAAACTAAGCTCCTTTTTAAAGTTTGAAATTTTTAAATAATATTCATAAGGATTATAATCATGTGCACAGTTACAAATTTAATCTCAAGCCGTAATAAGCATTGTACATTGAAACAACTGTGGAGTGAAAAAGAAAAAAAAATCAATCTTCTTCTTTTCACAGGCAGTCAGAGGGTTAAGAAATATTGTAGCACACCGATTGCAAAAGTAACGTCGTAGGTAGAGTTACAGATTTCGAAATTTCGCAGATTCTATTCTCTGCACCTGAAGTATTAATGTTGTTTAAGCTATAAACTGTACAGATAAAAAACGCTTAACATTTTTTAAAGAATATTTAATGTAATAAAAGTGAGATTTAAATGGAACTTGATTAAATAGATTCGATTTCATCAGTTTCATCTCTTTCAAACCAGGGGGAAGTGGTAGCGTACGCAATGCATTCACTGTAACCACTGTTGTGTTTTCTTTCAATTTTAACTTCTTTTATGTGAGCGCGTTAAAGCAACACTTTTATCTTTATGTATATTTTACATCATAATGCACTTCATAATATATTTTAATAAGAAAGTGTTGCTCATTTGCGCTCACGTAAAAAAAAGTAGGTCAAGTCTCTCAAAATGGGGTAATTTTGGCCAAAAATGCAAAATTGTGAATCTTTGGGCCCTGGGAACAAACAAATACTGGAATAACATAAAAAATATTTATTGAAACTTAAAACATGCATGTTCTAAAATAATTAAATGCATAAATTTCACATGTGTGATCAATCTGATTTTTTCCCTCAATTTTAGGGCCAAAAAAACCCCTTATGGACCCTCATCCTTTCTGAGATTAAGGCGGTTCGGAAAAGGTTCTATTTATATACTTTGAATTAATTCTTGATAGAGTTATAGGCGAAAATGTATTAGGGCTCCGTCTATATATTTAGAAAAAATATGATCCACCATAAAAAGGACATTATTCATTTAGATTTATACAAAAAAAGTAAACAATTTTACCAATTTTACTTATGAAAAAAAAAAAAAAAAAAAAGGTTAATCTGCAAAAGGTAATGAGTTTTGCACCTAAACTTATCTGAATATCTACAGTTGACCCCGTATAATGCGCTACCACAAGAAACGACAAAACAATTGCGACTAGTACTCATTTTGAGCGGTAAACAGTATATCGCGTAAGATAAAATTAACATTTTTACACAGTTAATCAAATTTTTGATTCCTCTAAGGCGCAAGTGACTTATATTTTTTCTTCTTAAATACAGTTTATGAATTTAAAAAATATTAATAGTTTATTTTAATTCATTCATTTTAAATTCATTCATTTTAAATTCATTCATTTCATTCTTAATAAAAATGAAATAGGTTATTATATCACTTTATGCGTTAAAATTTAGATACCTTGAGGCATATGAACCCTACAATATTCAATTACAAAAATGTAGATAGCAAGATAAAATAATAATAGTAATAACGATAATAACAACAATAACACAGGCCTGCGAAATCGTAATTTTTTTTCACTGCGTTAGGTGTTTCTAATGTGTTTTGATGCGCTTCCATTTTTTGTCAAAACTGTACGTGATGGAGATTTTTGAATAGTTCTTCCTTAATTGGCCTCCAAAAATACATCAGAAATACGTATCACCTCGAAAAAAATTTTTTTTTAATCGTCGACCTGTGTAACAGTGGTAAAAAATAAGAACAATGTATAATATTTACGAAAAAAGAATTTATCTATTTCTGTCGGGTATATTTTTATTTTGTTCAGTAAGCTCCGCATGTAAGTGTTTCTATAAAATGTTACATTTAATTTGTGGCGTACAAACCTATAATATACAATATTTAAAAATATAGATAACAAGATTAAAACAAAAAATTAATGGAAAAAATCTGGGTGGTGGTGTGGTGTTTGGCAGTAAAGCCGATTGACTGCACTGGGGACCTAGGCCTGTGGGGGAATGCCTTCCGTGGAGGCCTTTCTAAGGTTCCTAGCCCGTATTAAAGCGAATTTCCGGTAAAAATCTGCGAAAGGATATTTAATATTCAAGAAAAAAAAGATATCTCTCAATATATCTTTTTCCCCTTGTGCGGCGAACACTTGTAGCACGTTCAATAAATTGCTGCACACTTGACTCATCCGAAAATAAGACCCTACTCCACTGCTGTACTGTACAATTTTGATATTGTCTGGCGAAAGTCAGTCGTTTCTTTGTCATACATATAGTAAGTCGAGGTTTCCTTGCAGGTTTATCGCATGATAAACCAAAATCTTTGGCCAAACGTCTAGAAATAGTACTCAAACTGACGTTGGTGCCTTTTGCAGCCAGAGAATGTCTAATCGTATTGCAGCAGGTTCTTGGATTTCCTACAACAATTCTTCTTAGTACATGATCATCACATGGACTCGTTTTTCTAGGGCGACCGCTTCTCTTAAAGTCCACAACTTTTCCCGAAACATTAAATTTACTAATAGCTTGATGCACAGCTGTCTTGCTCGCATTTACCTCGAACTTATTTGGCGTTCGGAAAATCCAATTTCATGCAAGGTCATTATTTCTGACCTTTTCGTAACAGTAAGTCAAGGTTTTTTACCCATTACAATAATTGCACAACAGTCTACGGCAAAATCCAATAAACAACTGGCGATAAACGTGCTGATCACCTTTATTTATAGCGGTTGAATGCGTCTGATGCAATCAGCATATGAGATGACGCAATAATCTACGCAAATGATGCAATGTGTTAAAATACTGAAAATCGACTACTAGTCTTAAACATTTGCAAATGGTTCTATATTTCTTGAAATATACCGGGTGATCCAAAAGTCAGGACTCAGGACAAACTTTAAAAATGAATAATTCGAAAACGAATCAAGATACAAAGATACGGTTTTCACCAAACGGATGAAAAAGAAACCGGGTTTTGTGTGGCAACGAAAAAAAAATTAGTTCTGTTGGCGATCAACAGATGACGCTATAGAGTTTTATTTCACCAAAAGATGATTTACAAATGAAAAAGGTGTTGATAACATACAAGTCAGCTTAATTACAGTTAATTAGTACTACTACAATAATTGCTCAATGTGCTGTCCATAATTCAGAAGTACAGCTGTGAGACGAATCACCACACCGTTCGCAGGATTTAGTAGCATTTCTTGCGTTATGGCAGACACATTTTGGCGGATGTCCTCTTTCAGTGCTGCTAGTGATTCCGGTTGGTCGCGGTACACTTTTGACTTCAAGAATCCCCACAGCCAAAAGTCACAGGGTGTCAGATCGGGAGATCTTGGATGCCATGCGTGATTGAAGTAGCGACTGAGAATGGGATATTTCGATGCATGTAAGCTTCGACAACCATTACCTGCCGCAGTAGCTCCTTTTTATATCGTTTGTTGCTTTGCATAATCCTACATCAGAAATCCGACAGCGCCATCTGTTGGTCGCCAACAGAACTATTTTTTTTTTCGTTGCCACACAAAACCCGGCTTCTTTTCCATCCGTTTGGTGCAAACCGTATCTTTGTATCTTGATTCGTTCTCAGATTATTCATTTTTAAAGTTTGTCCTGACTTTTGGATCACCCGGTATTTTACAAAATTGGACATAAATTTTATAGGAATGCAAAAGACGCCTAAAATTCATTTTAAGTACATTAATAACTTATATATATAATGATAAATGTGGTGATACTTATTCAAGGATGACAATATTTATTCATATTTTATTATGCTAAACTTCTGAAACTAAAATGGCCTTGGCTGATATTACCAGTATATCTCATATCCAGTGGCATATTTCAGAATAAGAATTTGAGAGTTAAAACTTCTCATCAAAACTTTGGAAGAAAATTTTATCAACATTAAATAGGCAATCGATTATTTATATCCTCTATTTCAAAATATACTTATAGCAGAATTAAATCTTTTCTAGAATTCGAATCAAGATTTAGCAGTTACTATTTAGCTTGATATAAAGAATTAATAAAATATATTCAGTGGAGCATGAATTAACTAAAATAATGTAGATTAGTTCTTCTCTGATTAAACTACTTAGGATTTAGATGTTTTCAGCTTTCCACGTATTTGAATTTAGAATAATTTGACTAATTCCATGCAACAGAAAAAAAAAAAAAAAGAAAGAAAGAAAGAAAAATAATATATACTATGGGGATTGCATTATTCATGCTACAGACTTTATATAGACTTTCTTCATTTGCAATTTCTAGAAAACATGTATTTCTAAGTTAATTTGAATAATTTGATGATGTATATTTTAAATTACATGTAATTAAGTTTTTGTCTGTCTGTATTAAAGTATAGAAAAGGCTCAGAAATAGTTTTGTAACTAATAAGAATAAATTTATTAAGGATTAGTGTAGAATATTTCTAACTGTTGTTTAGGATTGATTGTATTAAAATATCTAAAATTGTTTTTGAGAAAATGTGAAAGAAATAAATCTTATAAAAAAACTCTACACTGCAAAAAATCTATAAATTTACTTATATGCTTATTCAAAGTCTCAGTAGATAGACAATAGTTTTCAAATAAAATTCGTAATCGACATTTCCAATATTTATCTTATATTTTTATTTTATTTTATTTTAAAATTAAAATTAAAAAATAAATATTTCTACTTAAAAAAAAATAATAATAAAACAAAGAAACCTCTCATATACTTCCATGAATAAGCAATTAAAATAATATTAGTTATTAAAGTGTGTATATAATGTAAATTTTTAACATCTCCGTTAATTTATCGCTCTAATTTTACGCAAGTCTTAAGCTAAATAACTTCCAGTGGTTTTTCTGTTGAAATTTATACAATGTACGACGGAATTTAGCGGGTATTGTTAATAGCAGTGGGTTTTTATTATTATTATTATTATTACTAAATTATTGCAATTCTTCATTGTAATTACACTGTTGACAACTTTTCAGTAAACCCGATTACAGATGATTTCTCTGTAATGTGTATTCATTAAGTGAATATTCGGGATATATATCCCTGCCAAACTGCTTTTATACCCGTAAACATACTTAAATCAGAAATTCTCTAAGGGTATTGAAGTTAGAAACTTAAAATTTCACAGGGACATTATTCTCAGTATCTAAACTCTCTTTATAAACTGTTTTTGTTTAAATCGATATTTAAAAGGGTGAAATGGTAGGGTGATACTCTAAAATCGCAATGTTGAGGCAATTTCTGGAGAACTTTTAATGTTAGGATCTCCGCTAGGAATTCCGGAATGATGTTTGCTTTAAAATGTACAGCAGAATTAAATATTTATTCTTTTATAGTATTTCACTTAAAGATTAACCGATTGTATCTGTAGCAAAACCCAAAGATTGTGAAAGCAAGTTAAAATTCCAAGTGATATTCTATGAGAAAAAGGGAACTCGGGGGTTTTTAAATGCATTTAAAAATATTACTTTATCAAATGCATTTTAGTTTTAAGTTTAGTTTGTGTTAAGTTTAGTTTGTGTTAAGTTTAGTTTGATTTTAGGTTTAGTTTGTGAAATTAGGTGATTTTTCAATTTATGACTAAATTCAAATTGATTTTCTCATTATTGAAAAACTAGCAATAAATTTGAATGACCAGAATAGAAAATACTTTGTATATTTAGGAGTCTAATTATGTATAGAAGTTAATTATATTATAGGAGTTTAATTTATTTATTATAGAGGAGTTTAATAGGAATATTTTTTTTTTCATTTTTAAGTATGTGTGAAAAAGAAATGTGGAAACACGCAAAAATCAAACTGACAATTTTTAAGACACACAAAACTAGTTTAAACGACCCAACGGCAAGAAAAATGATTGAAATACACTAAATATGTTCTGAAAAAAAAATATATTTTGATTATTTCTATTGTTAGAAATAGGAATTCTTAAAAGGCTTCTTTCTTTTTTATAAATTTTTAAAGAAGAGTATGCTAGCAAAATGTAAAAGTATTCTTCAATAAATAGAGAAAACATTAAATAAAAATATAGTTTAACAACGACATTAGATGTCTTCCCTTTCAAACTGATAGTATTCATCAACATTTTTATTTTTACATGAAGCATATGAAGCGTACGTTTAAACAGAAATTTAGTTAAAAACATACATATTTCTATACAATTTTTAATATCAAAATTTACAAATTTTGTATTAGTAGACAATTGTGTTTGTGATTATTGAAAGATGCAATTACTTTAGATCGTTTTATTTTTTAAATTACTTTCATTAAATATTGTTAACGTTACCCAAAAATCCACGGCCCTCTGGACAACGATTTTTTAGTACCTCACAAATGATAGCATTCACTGAGGATTTGCTGATTTTAAGATAGTTTTTTATTTTATATTATTTAAAATATTTATACACACATATGTATATATATATATACACATACATTCATACATATGATTAACTCGTTACATAACAAGATTCACTGAGAAAAAAAATATATACCACTTTCATCTACAACAAATAGGTGGTCCTTTTCTAAATCCCTAAACTAGAAATATAGATTTACGAACTATGAGTATAAGGCGCGCCAATACACTGAGGAAAAATTCTATAACTGACATCTAGAATATAAATTGTGGCTCTAGAAAAAACAGTTCCATGTCATAATTATAAATTTCTTATAAAAGTTTTTGTAGTCCCCTTCGAAAGCGAATTCTAGAGATCTCTATTAGAATTCTTGAGCGTTTGCCTATACTATCGAGGACAAACTTATTTGAAAATATCTCCAAATAAATGTGAATACAAGAGGCAGCTTTTAGCAGCTATAATCTTGGTTTATGACACAATTCTAGAAAATCAAGCGAGAATTTCTCGTAATAAAAAAGATTCAGAATATTCAGAATATTGTTTCACCATCTAGAAATGTGTAGATTAGAAATTCTCGACCATTTAGTCTATTCAGTTTATTGGCGTGCCTTATGCGCATAGCTTGGAAATCTATATTTCTAGTTTAAGGATTTAGAAAATGACCATTTATTCATTCTAGATGAAGGCGGTATACTTTTTTACTAAGGGTTATACATTTCTCAATCCTCCGTTATATCTGTCTCTTAAAATTTTCTATATGTAATGTTTATATATATATTTCCTTGTAACTCATAGCCTTGTGTTCATCTTCCTTGTAACTCAAAAATACTTGTACCAAATTTGATGACAAATGAGTGCATAACTTAAAAGTTATTATTTTCTGTAGTCCTCTAAAGTGTAAATTAATTGCCAATACTGTGTCTAACAATTTCCACAGAGAGCATGCTTTTAAATATTCTATTGTAGTAACATATGTTTATTTCATAATGTATAAGGGAGTGTAACCATGTTAAAATGCACTTAAGAAATACCGTCTAAAGATCATAATGAAACGAAATTCCTTTGGGTGTCCCTGTATATGAGCCACAGTAATTATATACACTAATTAAAAAAATACTACTTATTCATTGTAGATCATTAATATTTGAACAAAATTTGACATACTTTGAATGATTAAAGAATGTGAGGGAAATTCTTTTGTGAGGTTCTGTAAATAAATTATTTAATCTTTACTTACCTTTATTCTAAAGAAAACATTATTTTAAGCATCTTAATAATACATGTCAATTCTATTATGTTGAAAGCGGCAGCATAAACGCGTTAAAATGCGCTTAAATAAAAATCTGTCCATAGACTATAATGTTACGAAATTCTTTGTGTGTTCCTCTAAACGAGTTGTAACACACCCGGAAAAACTATACATCTCATATTATTCAATCTTATATTATTCCAGGAATTCTTTCCATAGGTTGTAATGATAAGAAGCAATTTGGTGTGGCCCTGTACATAAACAATAAACATTATACACGCCAAAGACCATACAGCTATTTCTGTATGGCGCCTGAACATGTGTACCAAGTTGCATGTCATTCTAGTGGTTTTTGAGGCTGCTATCTCAATAGGCCGTAATGGTAAGAAAAATCTTTGGTGCATCCCTGTATACGGACCACAAAGAGTCAAAAGGGTGCAGCTTATTCCGTGTTGCTCATGAATATGAGTCTCAACTTGCAAATCAATACGGTGAATTTGTGATCGCTATCGCGAAACATACAGACATACAAACACACAAACAAAAACAAAAATCTTTGAGTTTCCACATGGAGGCCTCCACTAATGTTTCGGCTCGACGAGCCGCCCCAGCTTTTTTGCCGAAACGTCAGTGGAGACTTCCATGTGGAGACTGAAAAAGGTTTTTAGGTTTTGTCTGTGTGTCTGTATGTCTCATGATAGCGGCCGCAAAAATAACTCTATTGATTTCCAAATTCGTACACATCTTGGTGAACCACACAGAAATAGCTGTATAGTTTTGTGTGTGCATTATATTTGTTACTTTCTTCTATATGTAATATAGAGATAGTGTTGGATTCGAGAAATTTTCGACCTCTGTTTTTTGATGGATTTAGACGTTTTGGGATGCCCTGAACACGAATTAATAGTTTTTAGAAAATGTCTAGCTGTCTGTGTGTATCACGATTTTTGTTGACACTGTATCACACGAACCAATGAATGAAATTTAACCAAACTTGGTATTTAGTTGGACCCTGACATAAACTGGTGCTAATTAGATTTGTTGATTAATCGCTCAACAGGTGGCGCTGTGATCGCATTTTTTCTAAACTTCTAACATGGCAGTATAGGAGAAAATTTCGAATAAATGTGCATAATGAGAGTTATTTTAAACTTGTGATTGTAAAATTAATATGAATTATTGATAATAGTAGTAGTTAACGAAGAAAAAAATTGTGCATGTAGGGGCATCGGTTCCCCCCCCCTGGGGGGAAGTACCCCCGGTGGGGTAACTTCCAAAGTGGGTATCTTTCGAAAGGTCTCGTCAATACCTTTAAAACGAATGGTTGAACTATACATCTGTGATAATTTAAAACAAAGTTATCGATATTTTTTTGCTTTTAACGAAAAAAAAACAATTTTTTTTTAATCGAAATTTAACCAAATTTGGTATTTAGTTGGCCCTTGACATAAACATGTGCTGATTAGATTTGGGGATCAATCGCTCAACAGGTGGCGCTGTAATCGCATTTTTTTTTTCTAAATTTTTAACATGGCAGTAGAGGACAAAATTTCGTATAAATGTACATAATGAGAGTTATTTTAAACTTGTGATTGTAAAATTAATATAAATTATTGATAATAGTAGTAGTTAACTAGGGAAAAAATTGTAAATGTGGGGTATCGGATCCCCCCCCCGGGGGTCGGGTAAATTTTCAAGATGGGTATCTTTCGAGAGGTCTCGTCAATACCTTTAAAACGAATGGTTGAGCTATAAATCTGTGATTATTTAAAACAAAGTTATCGTTTTTTTTTTTTTTTTACTTTTAACGAAAAAAACCGGGAAAAAAATCTTTTTTTTTTTTTATTGAAAATAAAATTGACTTTTTTTGGATATTTAGTATTATACTACTTCTCTAATATTTAAATCGTCTGAATTATCATGGAAGATATTTTTTTTAAATAATAATTTGAATAAATTATTTTTACTGAGTGAATTTGTATAGGAAAATATAGAAGAAAGTCATGTGGTGACCACAACATACTAGTTGTTCGTGTAAAGCGACACATCAAAATTTTTTTATCATTACGCTCTGTGGACAGAATTTTTATGTACCGCAATAGTTTATGTAAAAATTCTCCGATTGACTTGCGAATTGGTACACATGTTCAAGCGCTATACAGAAATAGCTGTAAAATTTTTGGCGTCTATATTTTTTATGGTTCATGTACCGAGACACACCAAAGTTTTTCTTATCATTACGGCCTATGGGAAGAATTTCGCTTAAACGTATTTTAATATATGTTTGCACTGCATTAAACAAAATGAAATTAACGTACATTATTAAGAGGCTTAAAAGCGTAATGGAAAATGTGTGCTTAGATAAATTATGCAATGTACAGGACCTTACAAAATTGTCCCAAAAATGTCACGTAATCATTGAAACTGTGCCAAATTTCTATTTTACAAAAAATGCTTGACGAATTCTTTAGGCCTAGTTAAATGTAAAAAAAAAAATAAATAAAAAGAGTCAGAAAAAACTTCGATCTTAGATTTTTCTCCTTATTAGTATTTTATATAAAAGTAATATTTTATACGCAGAAAAAAAAAAAAAAAAAAAAAAAAAAAAAAAAAAAAAAACGCAATTATTTTTCAAACTAAAACAAATTTCTTTTACTTAATCAAAAATTTATATTAAAAAATATTAAACTTTATTTTACATGAATATTTTTATGCATTTTTAAGTTACAATACTAAACGTTTGTATTCGATGTTCCTGTTTATGGGACATCAAACTCTTGATTTGAGGATTAGGGTAAACTGATATATTACAACATAGATTAATTGTTATTGCTACTCATTACAAACGTCTTAGACAAGGGTTTGGGGTTGGATTGTCGCTCTATAATCTTTTTTCCTCCCCCAAATTCTTATGTACTTACTGTCATTCACTACGGTATGTTTGTGAATCTCAAGCTAATAAAAAATGTGCCTCCATTTTAAGGTAAATATAAGATTTTTCACTTGTCTCTCCGTGGCTCAGGTGGTTAGAGCGCCATGTTAGTAACGCAGTGGTCGAAGTTCGATACCCCGGAATGTTAATTTTTGCAGATAATTAGTAGAAAATATGCCAATTGATAAAAGAAAAATTTTCATTGACTACACAGTATCCTAAGAATTTTTGAAGAGTTTTTTTAAGAAGCCATTTTTTTATGTTCTAATGCTGAAATTTAAGGCAAAAATTTAGTATTCAAACATAAAAATGTTTTACAAAAATTAACTCATCGATAAATTCACAAAGTAGTACACAAACATTTTTAAAATATTTTTTAAAACACAAAATTAAAAATTTGTTTGCAGGGAGCAACGTTGTATGCATATTTTTATAATTCTAAAACAATTATGCAGTTATTTACAAAAAAAAAAAAAAAAAAAAAAAAAAAATGTTATGTATATTTACGTTTGTAATGACTGATAGATGGCACAACCAGATGAATAACTAATGGCCAATCATAGCAATGCATCGGTCAATGGATCAAATGCCTCAGAAAATTTTTGCCAAGAGAATTTGGGTTTTAAAAGTTCTTTTAAATATATTATTTTGTACATTAAGGCTCATTAGACTAGTACCAACGTCGTAAATAGTTTCTGTCGTATAGGTGAAAAAGTATTGGTATATAGAGCTACTGATCTACCTCGTATCTCTTCTGTGTTTAATCTGGTTTGAGTGTCTAGTTGTCTGGCAAGCTATTAAAAATTGCGAAACCATTTAAAACCAATGCTGGTGTTCTGTCGTTTTAGTGCTTAATTAAATGGAAGCTGAGCCTTTTTGCCTCAGTCTTTCAATACTTATATGACTAGTCTATTGTCCTGAGAACGTTAGTTAAAGTAGCAAGAACATAATTATCTATTTACTTTGCCCGGAGGTAAATTACTATAATTTCAAACTACAATAATTCAATATACAGAACTACAATAATTCAATATACAGATTACATCTTTAAGTGGTTAGATACTATTAGAGAAACATTGATTTCGATTTAAGAACTTTTTCTCTTAGTTATTTTTATTTTTTATTTATTTATTTATTGTTTCTCCTCTGATATATTTATAGTGTCAGAGAAAAGTGATTTTTAAAATAGATAGCAAAAAGTTACTTTTTAAATGTTATAAAATAAATAAAAACTTTGTTTATAAAAAATATATAATTCAAATTTCTCCAATATTTCTACCAGAACTATATGCAAATACTAATAATGTTTTTTAAATGTGAATATTTCAAATTATTTTTTATAAGAATTAACTTCTTTTGTTACTTAGAATTTTAAAAGTCTCTTTTTGTCCGAGTTATACTCGTGTTCGTTTAATAAATAAAAACTAAATTTATGCTTTTTAAATTAAAAAATCTGGAGTGACTCCACTCGACTTTCCGAACATTGAGTTGTAGATAAAATAAAGAAAGAGGAGTTGCTAAACAAACAAAAAAGAGAAAACCATAACAGAGTGTTTGAGTAGTTTTCTCCATATATCACACGAGGTTTTATTTAACGCTACTGAACTTTGAGCCCTTAGATCATAAGGATAAAGAATTTTTCGTTGTGTCCCTGTAAAAATCTTTAAATGGTAGATTCACCAAAATGCTTATAATTAGTGCAACAGTGATTTATAATATTCATACAAATTTTCAGCTCAATTGAATAAGGCGTTTAGATGCTATCGCTGGTCTCATAGGCCATAAAGATAAAGAATATTTCTTTGTGTCCCTGTAAAAAAACTGTAAGTGCTAGATTCACCAAAATCTATACAGTTGGTTCAAATGTGACCTATAACATGTGTACAAATTCGTTGCTGTGATTAATAAGGCGTTTAGACGCTATCACACTTTTAAAAATTTGGAAAATAATTTTTCTTTGTGTCCCTGTAAAAAACTATAAGTGCTAGATTCTCCAAAATCTATACAGATTGAGTATCTGTGACCTATAATATGTGTATAAAGTTTTTGCTCAATTGAATAAGGCGTTTAGATGCTATCGCACTTTTAAGATTTTGGTCCCTTGGCCATAATGATAAAGAATTTTTCTTTGTGTCCCTGTAAAAAAACTATAAGTGCTAGATTCACCAAAATCTATAGGGTTCGTACTATGGTGCCTTACAATATACGTACCAACTTTCAGCTTATTCGAACAAAGCGTTTAGACGCTAGCGTGTTCACTCACAGACATACACACATACATACACACATACATACACACACACATACATACATCATCGTAAAAATAGTGAAAACGGACTCGTTGGACCTCGAAACGTATAGAAACATCAAAATCTCGAATTCGGATTTTTGACATGATTACAATACTTTCCTCACTATAGTGTTCGGAAAGTAAAAATAATGAAGTTTGATTACACGGAGACGGTTACTTTATTTAGCTCAAATATATATATATATATATATATATATATATATATATATATATATATACACATATTATTTTACTGTTCGTAAATACTGGTATAAAACTTATTTTTAGGTTGTAGCATCTTGGTACCTCCTCATATAGAAATTTATTTTCACATCTTTTGCATTTTTAACCTCAATTATACGTCAAACACAAGGACTTCGCACAAATAGTCTGTCTACCAAAAAGAGGAGCCCTCCATCCTGTATAGGAGGAAAATGTGATGGCATATCCGTAAACCACCCTTAGGGATTACTCCCAAACGTCGCAATTAAACCATTGCGTAACTCTAATGCGACAATTCACTCAACTGCAATCCTCAGTTATATCATGAACTAAGTAATTTAAACCCATAATCGCGATATCTAGACTTGACAAGTCGAAATTATTCTCCAAGTACTCAGTGCAGAACTAACTGTCCATAAAAAGAGGTACGACCAGATACTTTGAGATATACGGTTTTATGCTTTATTTTTTACACTCCGCTTTTCATTTTCCCTCACATTTTTCAAAGTAAAAATTTGAAATTTCGCATCATGGGTGTCGGGGTTAAAGCTGATTCCTAGGTATGTTTTTACAGCCATAAGATGTATTAAAATACCAAAAAGGACAGTCAAATTAAAACTTACACAAACATTTTTTTTTTTTTTTTTTACTCTCATAATACCTGACTATTTGATAGCTAAAATAGCTAAATATAATTGTAGTTATACAAAATTAATAAAATAAAATAAAATAGATTTATAACTAATAGAGAATTATATAAGAAAATCTTACAATAATTTTCCACTTAATCAGTTGGAATAATTCTAAATTCGTTTAATAATTCAACAAAGGAAATGAAAAAAACTAAATCAGTAAGGTACCATTTACAGAAGTCAGATATTAAATTATGAGGAAAATTTAGCTTTTTATATAATTTTAACAGAAAATTTAAAAAGGATTTATTTATCCCCTTCTTCTTTACTGGTTCATTTCAGACGTTATGGGACTCACAAGGGAAGTATGAATCAGTAAAATTACCTATTGAAACCATATCTAGCTTAAATTAAAGAGGTTGAAAACATAGGGTACAGTACAAATTTGCTGCAACAACCCCCATGGGGGCGAGATATGACCCCCTAATAGTTTTAGTTATTTCTATAAAAACCAACAAAACACGCATTGTAGTAAGAACAGATGGTGCAGTGGTAGCATGCATGTCTTCTGATACAGTGGTCCTGAGATAGAGTCCCCGCAAGGGCGTTTTGTAATTTGTTTATTTTTTTTTCCCTTTATGTTCTTAATTAAATTGAACTATTAATTTAAGAGAAAATATTTATTACATTAAGATTTTTTTTTTTTTTTTTTTTGAGTATTCCAATTAATAATGTATTGACCATTGACCATGTATTTAAGAAATATATATTTTTGCTTTTTTATTTATAAAAAAGAAAATCATGTTTAAAGCTACGAATATAGTTTCTAATTTATAACAATTATGATTAAAAGTAGAAAAATCATAAATCCATAAGAATTTTTCACAATTAGAACAAGAAATATAAAAAGATTGATCACAATTATTTGAATTACAATTTTTTTCACCGTCAATTATTGTTCATCACGAACATTTTGTTAAATATTTGGTTTTTCGTCGATATTACTAGATTTGAAAATTCATATTTACCCAGATTTTGAATTTTTTGAGATGTAAACTAATTATAAATTAGTAAAATCATTTTGAGAAAATTTGTCATTGTGTTCAGTACTATTATCAGTTCTTCCGACACCATCAAATTTGACAGTTGTTTAATGAAATATTTGAAATAAAAGTTAAATGCGACGTCGAATAGTTAAGCAACAGCTGTTGTTCATTCAGGATTTTTCATGCAAAAAATTGCATGAATAAATAATACAATTGAGAGCAGACGATAAACTTTTGCTATTAATGTCGTCGTTAAAAAATAGTAATTTAAAATTTACATAAAAGATAATCCTTAACAAAATTTTATCTGAATGTAATCATTAACAAAATCTTATCTCAATGTAATATAAAAGTATTTCCCGTTAAATTATTAGTTTCTTTAAATTTAAGAAATAAATAAATAAATTGGTTAAAAATTAAAAAATAATATTAAATTGTCCACTCTAAAAATAAAAAAAAATAAAAAAAATAAAAAAAAATGTGTTAATATAATTAATATTTTCTCGTAAAATAATGATTTAATTTAATTAAAAATGTAAAAACTGAATATTCATTTGGAAAAAAAAATGCCCTTGCGGGGACTCGATCTCAGGACTTCCGTATCAGAAGTCAAGCACGCTACCACTGCACATCCGTCCGCACTACGATGTGTGTTTTGTTGGCTTTTATAGAAATAACTAAAACTATTAAGGGGTCATACCTTGCCCCCATGGGGGTTGTTGCAGCAAATTTGTACTGTACCCAATGTTTTCGACCCTACTCTTTAATTTAAGCTTGGTTTGGTTTCAATAGCAATTTTACTGATTCATTCTTCCCTTGTCAGAAGAACGATCACAACCTAATTAACATTCATTGAAATTGCAGTTGTTAACCAAATACTAAAAGAAGAGCTTTTAATAATAATAAAATATCTGGTTAGTAACAACCATACGACTTCCATTACCCGCTATTACACATATTAGAAACTCATTTTGGATATAAGTCATGCCAACTGACCATACTAACACAAATCAACCACCTAATAATTTTCTTGTAAGAACAAGCTAGTACATAAATCAGTATACATAGTGAGTTTTACAGAGTCGCACAGAATCTGTTCATTGGAAACCGACAATTATACAGGAAAAGATATCTGAAAGGAAGTACATATTGCGAGTCAGAAGAAAATCCGAAAAGCTCTTTTTCTTTTATGTCGCTTGCGTGATCTAAAACTGACCTATCTAAACGGGACGCCTATCAGTTTCCTAAAGTAGTCAACTAATACATACGAAAGGATATCTGAAAGGAAGTTTATATAGCAGTTTGGAAAAAAATGACACAGCAACTTTTGAAATACGCACGTACGGTCCAGTTTACGATTTTCCAGTTACCACCAAAAGTTGGCAATCCAAAGTTGGTGTCTTAATTTTGAAGTTTCGTCATTCTATTTTTATTCATTTTAAAGATATGATAGTCAAACGATTCCACACACACACACACTGGCGAATTGACAAAAACTAATATTTTGGGCTCAGGAAACCTTAAAACATGTAAATCAGGTGAAAACTTGATATCGAAATTTTTGACTGAAAACAATATTACCCATCGTCAGTCGGGTAATTGAAATAAAAAGTGGATATAATACTGAGTAAAATACGTAAATTAAGAAATTTTAAATACCAATATTTCTACGGCTTAGCTAAAAAAATTACTTTTATCTTGTTTAAATTTGAATACATTATCATTTTCAGCTTTAGGTTTTACATTGTACAAAAATGAACATAATTTTTGTTTAACTAACGTTATTTGTAAGGATTAAAAGTTTTTAAACATGTATTTCTGAATAACACATTCATTCCATTTATTCAAAGGTTAAAATTCTATAACTCCTTTCTTCAACGCAAATAAATATCTTGTTCAGAAAGGTTTTATGAATTGTTTCCAAACTTTAATTTATTAATGGGATGTTTGCAACCCGGAATACCTTTTGAAGCTACTTAAACTATGAAAAGATGTCTCCTAAAGAACAGTAAAATTTTTCTATTGTAATATTGAGTTTGTTGCTCATTTTAAGAGAAAATGAAGGAAACATGAATGTTTCAGTCTTTCGTTTGTTCATATTTTACTTTCTACAAAGTTAGGCAGTTAATTATATTTAATAATTGAACATGATTTAAATATTCTTAATTTTTCTGAGTAGTATTTTGAAAAGTAGTGTTTAAATCTCCAATTACATGTATTTTTAAAAGAGAAAGTATAATGTTGTTAAAAAATTTAAATAGTGTACGGAAGGAAGTAGATATTTTTTGAGTTGTTTTGAAATAATACATATATATATATTATTATTAAAAATTATATTTAACATTTTTTATATTCATTTGTTTCAAAAAAAAAAAAAAAAAAAAACTTGCTAAATTATTTTTGTTTACGATATATTATAGTGATTAAAATTTCTATTTGAAAAATCTTTATAAATATAATCAGTTATTAGAATGACATAATATTTAACCTGCATATACGTAAGGTAATAAAAATTTATTTGACAATAAATATATATACATATATATATACTGAAAAATTTTTACTAACAACTAATAATTTGTGGTAATACGCATCAGAAATTCACAGTGCAGGAAGAGAAATGTTTTATATACAGATTGATTGCATGTATAGACTTCTGAAAGGACAGATTACTCAAAGACGATTTGAAATTATAGTCGGTAACAAAAGTGTCCGAACACTAGCAAAAATTCCTATGTAAAAAAAGTAAACTTCATACGGTTTTGTTAAATAAATCCTTATCGAATCATGTTCTTACACTGACTAACAATAGGATTCGACAAGGATTTATTTAACAAAACCGTATGAAGTGTACTTTTTTTTTTACACAGGAATGTTTGCTAGTGTTCGGACACTTTTGTTACCGACTTTACATAACACTACAAAATCGGAGGTTCCTTCTACACACGAGTAGGGTAAAAAAGAAGCGAAGAAAACTAAAACAAAAAAAAGCAGCATCTTAGTGTAACAAAAGCATTTTAATGACGAGCTGTACACTGCAAAAAACACGCGTACGACAGAATGTGCTCGACATATTATACCAAAAACCCTCACACAGGTTACTTCTCATCGGCACCGAATGAATCCTTCACATTCTGAAAGTTTCGGTGATTTAGCAGACAAATCGGACCACCACAACTGATTTCGTGATGCCTAAATGTAACATTTAAATGTTACCGAACTTTCTTGGTACAATGATGTGGGAGATCCTCGTTGACCTAGAACCTAGCTGAGTGGCGCAACGATTGTTTTCAGAAGAAATGCCTTTTACAACAAACCATTTCCACCCTTACATTGTTGAGTAATTTCAAATTGTCTCTGAATAACCCACTCCTTCCAGAAGTTTTTACACGTTAAAGCAAATCACCCTGTATATACATATATGTTGCCAAATAAAGGAATGTTGTTAACTGGTAGTTACCTAAGGGATACTCAACAAGGAAAAGATTACAAAAAGTATATACATAAATCATAATTGTGAGAATGCTGACAGAAATATTTAGGGAAACAAATTGTAGTTAAATAAATTTAAGAAACAGATTTATATGACTAATGCAAATAATTTTCCGTATTATAGTATCATACTTCTTTTACGAGATAGAAGCGCAAAGCAGCATTCTTTTAACAAATTTCAATACATCAAAAGTAACTTGTAGTACATAATCTGTATCTTCGAGGCAATCGAAGTCTCAATCTTAGCACTGTATATCGTTTCTAAGAAATCTCTTTATCTAGAATTCGTAAGTTACAGAAGTGAAAAATTAAGTTACATTCTTTTACAGAAATAGTAGCAAAATCTATAACAAAATATGTTAATGTGTAGTTCTTTTTCAAGAGTAGCATAACTGTAGAGAAGTAAAAGGAAAAATACTATTATACATTTCAGTGTAAAACGTAATAAATTATAATTACTTGTTCAAATTAAGCTTCATAAAGCAATTCATAAATAATTAGAATCAGTTTAAAAACCTACTTGTGACATCGCATCGATAGCAGTGGTTAAAATTCTGCTCTAAATGACACCATCTAAACTTAGAATGTAGAGTCATTTAATTAATTTGGAACGTTGTAATTTCGTTCAAAAGAATATAAATAACTTTTAAAATTTACCTTCACGATGGGGCATCAGGCATACATTTGTAAATGTTGTCAGCTAATTTCCGAGATCAATTGAAAAAAACTAATAAAATACACCAAAAAATATTTATACACTTTATCATAGATGTTTAAAGATATATATATATATATATATATATATATATATATTTATTTATTTATTTATTTATTTATTTATTTATTTTTTTTTTTCAAATATATTTGAACTCCGATTTCCGACAGTTGGAAGCGCACATTTCAGTAAATACTATTTAAAGTAATTAAGTTTAATGCTATAGATTTGTATTACTTATATATATATATATTAATTATTTAATAAAATTAACATATCTTAAATATTAATATCTAAATGCTTATTTTACATTTGAAAATATAAATTAACGCTTTCATTTTAAAATATACATGGTAATAAATTCCTATCTAAAGAGAAAATATAACATACCTTCTAAAATGTAATCCAGAGCTTCTTTTCAGTTACAATTAAACGTTTATTTCTGACCTTTTAAAATAAAATACTTATAAAATAATAACATTAAACTAAATAATTCATATTTTATATAAAAATATACATTGCCTGAAAAATTTAACGATCAAAGAATTGTTTGCTTAAAACAAACCTTCAAGACTCATAAACATGATTTTTGTTTCCTGTTTTCTGCATTTATTTTCTTAGAAGAAAAAATATTTTGGCTATTAATGAAACAAATTTTATGTTTGTATTAAAAGCAATATATATATATATATATGTGTGTGTAGAATTTAACTTATCAGATCCTGTATAATACAATATTTTGAGGATTCTGAAAACTTAGGAAACGTTCCTTTTCGTAATATAATAAATAATATTTTGTTTAAAAAAATTAGCATTAAAAGTGGAGGAGTATTTTTCTAGATTGTACCTACAGAATTCTGAAACTTGCTTGCCTGTAATAATGTGTAAAGAAAAAATTACAAAAAATTTAATTAAACAAAATTAAGAGGAAAAAATGCGGATTTAACTGAAGTAGATTTGACTTTTAATAGCTAACTAACTTAGACTATATGAGTAAAATTCCTGCCTGTAAACCTAATAACAAGTACAATCTATAATTAATAAGATCGTTTAAATAGTATCGTGTATTGTAGTATTATTTGCGAGGCATTTTTAATGCTATAAACAGATAATGATTCCAAAAATAATTTAAAAAAATCAATCCGTCTGTGAATCTATGCATGAACAACCCAGTAAAAGGTTCAGGCATGTGCAACTGCGTTACAAGAATATATCAGTAATTTATGTTATATTTTAAAAGTTTAATACAAGATAGAACAAACTTGTATTAAACTGCAAGATAGTTTAATCATGTAGATTCTTTTAACTAGTGGATCTGCAGATCAGGAGCCTTAACGTCCTATTTGCATCACGCATTATTCAACAGGTCATTTTTATTTATTTCTTATAATATAATATATATATACATATTGATTCGCTTGACTTCCTACATAAACAGAAATGTTTCTGAGGGAGGCTGCTGCCCCCTCAGCCCCCAGCTGTACCTCACTTTCAACAACTATTTGTATATATGTATTCCTAATAACTAATAATCTTGTATTAATTCCCTGTAATTCATAAACACTTGTACCAAATTTCATGCAAAATGATTACATAACAAGACGGAATTATTTTGTGTAACCTTGTAAATTAATTACCAATTCTATGCCCACACTTTTCGACAGAAAAACATACGTTTAAAATTCTAATAAAATTTCATTATATTTAATGGAGTTAAAACATGTTAAAATACACTTTTAAGAAATACCGACTATAGACCGTAATAGTACGAAATTCTTTTATGTATCCAGGAAAAGGAACCACAGTAATTATATTAACTAAAAAATAATATACCTATTTAATTAATTATAACTCATTAACATTTCAACCAAATTTGACATCATTTGGATGATTACACACGTCATCGGAATTCTTCTGTGTGGTCCCGTAAATAAATTATTTAGTCCATACATATATATACATATATATATACATATATATATATATTTTTTTTTTTTTTTGAGTAAACATACTTTTAAGCATCTTTATAAGGTATATTAACTCCATTTTGTTCAATGCAGCATAAAAGCATTAAACTGCGTTTAAATAAAAATTTGTCCATAGGCTCTAATGTCACAAAATCTTTTGTGTGTCTCTGTAAGCGAACCATAAACATTATATATAGCAGTAAAAACTATTCAGCTTATTCTATTTTTATGAATAATTCTTCGAAAATTGACTTAATTTGGATGACTACGTGACATTATAAGAACACTTTTGTAAGCTCCTGTACATTAATTAGTGAGCCTAAGAGCACATATTTTCTGCAGAAAATATAAGTTTAATCATCTCAGTAATGTACGCTAATTTCATTTTGTTGATTGCAAAGTAATGATGCTAAAATGCGTTTGAACGAAATTCACCCCATATGCCGTAATGGTAAGAATTTTGGCGTGTCCTGTACACAATTCATAAACAATACAGACATAAAAAATTATACAGCTATTTTTATAAAGAGCCTGAACGTATGTGCCAATTTGCAAGTCAATTGGAGGATTTTTGCGGTTGCCATTGCGGTACATACAAATTCTGCCCATAGGCCGTATTGATAAGAAAATTTTTGGTGTGTCCCTGTACACGAACTATAAATTGAATACACAGCCAAAACTATACAGCTGATTCCGTGTGGCTCATAAACATGTGTACTAAATTGCAAGTCAAAATAGCGTGAATTTTGTGGCCGCTATCGTGGTACATACAAATTTTTCCCATAGGCCGTAATAATAAGAAACATTTTGGCGTGTCCCTGTACAAGAACTTCAAATGGAATACACACCCAAAACTGTACGGCTAATTCCGTGGGTCTCATGAACATGTTCACCCATTTCCAAATTGCATGTCAATAGCGTGATTTTTTCGGCCTGTATCGCGAGACAGAGAAACAAACAGATAAACAGACACACAGACGGAAACCAAAATCTTTTTGAGTCTTCACAGGGAGACCTCCACTGATGTTTTAGCAGAAATACACAGAGTGATTCAAAATTTTTGTTAAACTCTTATGGAGAGAAAAACAAACGCGATAATAATAAATATTTTTATTTTGTGTATTTCAAAGTTATAAATTACTTAATAAATCGGAATAATGTTTCCCATAAAGACGAACTAATATTTTTGAGAAAAATTTTAGCAGGAAATAAAATTCTAAACATAATTTCAAAATTTAATGAAATATGATAATATTGTAAGTATTGAAATTGAAAAATTATCTGGTCAGTGACAGTGCACTGCACTTACTATCATTCCGAAGCGCAATAAATCTATGTGGGTAGTCGAGACGCTAATGTTTGGCACTTCAAGTAGTTTTCCGGTTGTCATCGCTTATCTGAACAAGCAAGATAATTGGTTAAAATAAAAATTGAAGTTGTTTTTTTTCTTATAGAACATTAGGACAAATTTCTTGGCTGTGCTTGAAGTGAAGCCACCTGCATGTCTAGCTATGCGTGTATCTTCCACTTTAGTATTACACAATTTTATTTATAATGTTTTCTATTACTTCAACCTTTTATTTATTACATTATGAAATAAATATTAAAAAGTATTGTTTAGTTAATTAAAAGTTATTTCTCAAGATATAGGCAATAAAAATTATGTATATTAATTACATCAATATAGTAATTAATAAGGATTTAATGGTACAATGGTACATAAAAGTCGAAAAAGTTCTGAAACATGAAATAATGTAAAATAAAAAATATATATTTATTATTATCTTCTTATCATATGATCTTTACTTATTTTTCTAAGATTACTGGTAGATTCTTGGGGAAGCATGCAGGATGGGCCAAAAGGCCCTCATACATTTTAAACTTTAATATAAAATCAAATAAGTAGCGTACGAGAATATAGCGTGTACTACATTAGTTCCAAATTTCCTCCTGAGATTGTGCTACCTGTACTTATGCTTCGTTCGTACAACGTTTCTTTTAGTCTTGCTTGTCCATTTCCATCCCCAGATTTAAGATTTAACGCCCGTTCTTGGGAGCTGTGTAAAACCCAAGGTGTTCACTTTCCCTATGACTAACACTGAAGTATTGCAGACGCGAATACTGTATGTAATCCAGTAGCTTCCATGACTAATACCTACGAATACATAGACTGAATTCGATTACCCTTTAGATGTGGTTCAAGCTATAATGGGCAAGAATATTTAAATATTGTAGTGAATTTCACAAAATAAATGCTCTTTAATTACTTGCCTTCCTTTTTTGATGGTGTTTCTCGCTGTTTTTATGGTACAGCATCATCTATCGGCCAAATTTGGAACTAACTTCTTTATTTTCTTTAATAGAATGGATAGAACCATTTTAATGCAAACTACCCTCTCGTTCGTTAATTTCTCGAATTTATATTGAAGTTTTAAAGTGTAAAAATCTTTTGGCCCACACTGTATATTTTTTTACATTCGCTATTTTTTCTTTCAGTGAGTAATTACTATGATTATAATAAAAGTTGTTTGGTTTTTCCACAATATTTTTATTTATGTGACATGTTGTTATCTTTTGGCTTTCATTTTGATGTGAGAATTTGTTTTATTAACATTTTTAAAATGAACACAATGTAAGAACAACAATTTAAAATGAGTCAAGGATGTTTCATCCAACCAGTGTAAATTAATTTTGAAGCAGTTGATGATCATGGTAAATGGCAATCAAAAACAGTGACTGCACGCTAATGCTTTCTTGGACAAAAACAGCTTCACGCAGCGTCTAGTGATATAGATTGAGATTAAAGTGAAATATTGTATGTTCGATTCTTATAAATGCCTTTGTTGTCCCTTCCGTATGTATTTTATGGGCTTTATACTCAAATTGTATTTTGAAGTATCATCGGTAGGTAAAATGTTGAATTTTGAACAAATTTCATATTTTGTCGAGGATAGATGTGGTTAAGGATAGATATTGTTAATAGATTCGATTAAATACATTACAAAATAAAATGATTTCATGAAAAAGATTTATGGATATAATCCTTATTTTCACTCATTCATAAATTATAAAAGTACAATATCATTTATATAGTATTATTAAATATTATTTATAAAGTAATATGGTTTGATTTAATAAATAATCAGGTGTGTCACTCACACAACTTTCTCTTACCCTGAAATTTAACACTATAAATACAGGTTGCAGATTAAAAGGTAAGATAACGAGTACTGTTATGTAAACCTGTGTTAAACAATTCATATTAGGCTTCTGAAGAATTTTATATGGTAATTAGTTCTGTGTGAGGGGGGCTACCGCCCCCCTCAACCCCCCGTTTCATTAATGCACCTACATTTACATAGAATTTAATTCGGTTATTAAAAAATAATTCTGTTTTTAAAAAATAATTTATTAAAGTTATTATTTAAAATAAATATCTCTTATGATAATGCAGACGATTTCCATATTAGAGAAGTGGTATAACACCAAATATCCAAATAAAAGTCCATTTTATTCTCATCATTAAAAAGAAGGAAAAAAAAAAAAAAAAAAAAAAAAAAACGATTTTTTTTTTTTTTTTTTTTCGTTAAAAGTAAAAAAAATCGATAACTTTGTTTTAAATTATCGCAGATCGATGGTTCAACCATTCGTTTTAAAGGTATTGGCGAGCTCTTTTGAAAGATACCCATCATGAAAATTAACTCCCCTCGAGGGGGGACTTCCCCCCAGGGGGGAGGCGAGGTTCCTACATACACAAAATTTTTTTGCCAGTTAACTATCTCTATTACAAAAAATATATATTCGTTTCATTTGGTTTAGTTCAGTCTATAGACGTTAAACTCTACTTTCCTGCAATTTCCCCCACAGACGTAATGTATTAGAATTCTCTTGATTGTCCCTGTACACGAACCATTTGCTTGATCTTAACGAAAAGCTTACTGTAGCATCCCTATATGATACACATTTAGAATACCAAGTTTGAACTTTCTGCCATAATTTGTTTTTGAGATATGCTGATAACAGATAGACACACAGACAGACACACAGACAGACACACAGACACACAGACAGACACACACACAGACACACAGACAGACAGACACACAGACATACACACAGACCATTTGCTAAAAACATGATTTTCGTATTCAGGGGACCTCAAAACGTGTAAATATAACAAAATCTCGCGTTCGAAAATTTGACCCAAAAACAATACTTTCTCTACCTTATGGGTAAGAGAAAGTAAAAATATAGTGAGTAAGATTGCTTCTTAAAATAAAAAATATATATTTTTATTCCAAAATATTTTTCATGAAAATGAACATTGCCTCAAGTAACTTTGTATGAAATCGTTTCCATAGTAATAATTCATTATTTCACTTTTCAATAATATCTTTAATCCCCTATGACGAAAATTGTGATAGCATGTCTCCGTACCACCTTCAGGGGTGAGTCCCCGACCGTTGCCAATTGGCCATAGCGTAGAACTAGTGCGATGTAAAACCCACTCAACTATAGCTATGATAGTTTTAAATTACTCATATATTAAAGTGAATTTAAATAATGAATGTAAGATGTTATATAAAATAAAGTGAAATAATTGAAAAAAGGTAAAAAATATATTCTGATTTCTCTGTTCTCTAGTTAAAAAATGTATAATCTTTATTAAACTGTGAGAAATATTATAGCCCGAAATAAAAAACAATTATGGTAACAATAAAAGTATCTCAGTTGTTAAAATTTTTATGCGCTGTAATTATTTAAGAATATTAGCTAAAAATAATGAGCTTTTCATTTTAAGAACTGTTAATAAATTTTTCGGTCATTTTAATTACTTATTAGAAAAATTAGCCATCAGTAAATCAGTCCAGACAGGAACAATGAATCCATACGACATATTTATCTTAGAATCACACACCGTGTCCCAAAATTTAGAGAATCAATAAAATTTTCATTAACATAAAACTTAATAAGGTACAATTAAAATTCGTGAGATAGGTGATAAATAAAAACAGTTTTGCTGATATACGCATACAAATTATGATCAAAGGTTTGAAATTATAATATGTACATTCAATTACATAAAAATGTGCTGTCCTAAAAGTATAGGCACCTGTAATTGTTTTTGGTTTTACAGTTATAAAAGTAACTAAAAACTTACTTTTAATATTGAATTGTATTGCCATGACACTGTATAACATCAAATACACGTTGTTCCATAGAATTAACTAAGAATTGCATTACTGAAGGAGATATTTCATACCACGCTTTGTCAATTGCAGTTTTTAAGTCTTTTACACATGTATATTGCTTTCCATTTTCATATATTTAACGAGATAAGATCCCCTATTGTTCTTCATGGGATTCAAATCCGGACTAAGTGCTGGCCAGTCTAATAGTGTGATATAGATTTGCATAAGACACCTTTTCGTTGATCTGGAGGTATGGATGGATGTCCCATCTTTTTTTAAAACACAGTCCGGTTCTGCTAGCAAATCCATAATTGGCAGTAAATTGGTACGTAAAATATCCTGATAATCCTCTGATTTCATTCAGTCCGTAAATCCTAGAAATGTTTGCCTGTTGAAACAAAACCCTCCCCAGGTCATTACGGATCCTTCGCCTTGTTGCCTGCTGAAACAGTTCTTCGGTTCTTTTCTTAGGTCATACCAGTAAAATTTATAACCGTCAGGACCATCCAAATTCCATTTCTTTTCGTCACTGAAGATGACAGAAAGTCACTTTTCACAGTATGGCATATGCTTTCTAACCCACTTTAGGCGTGCGTCTTTATGTCTCAGCTTTAAACAAGGTTTTGCTTTCATTTTCCTGTAAACAATGTTTTTTGAAGCTTTAATTCTTCTGTGTACAGTACCTTTTGAAATTCTGGAAGTTGATGCAATTGCACGCACAGATAAATTATCAACTGAAGCCTTTTTAATAACATTCTATCATCACTTAACGTTCTTTTCTTTGGTCTTCCGACTCGCTTTCATGTATTCCATATTCCACCTGATCTCAAAACTCTATAAATACTGCTCAAGGATCTCCTTATTCTTCTCGATATTTGTACAGGATTTTGTCCTTGCGGTTTTAACTGTAAAATCTTAATAATTTCATCTTTAGAAATTTCTTTAGAACGTGGCATTTTTATCAGAATACGCAGGAAACGTCTTTCTCAAATCACAAACAAAACAATACATTGAACTCATTAAATTATTATGTTAAAAATATAGCAGACGGTTTTCAATTAAAGGAAAAAATTATTATGCATTTATAGAAGCAGACGACAGTAAAAATATTTTATTCTGGGAACAAAAATGTAAAAGAAAACATGTAATGATGTATTGTGTCTATACTTATGGGACAGCACATTTTTATATAATTTAATGTACATTTTATAATTTCAAACCAATATTTTCAATTTCATAATTTATATGTGTGTATCAGCAAAACTGTTTTTATTTGGTACCTATCTCACAAATTTTAATTCTACCGTATTACTTTTTATGTTAATGCAAATTTTATTGATTGGCTAAACTTTTGGGACACGGTGTATATGTCATATTACAAGGCATACGATATTATATGCATATATAATATGTGTGTGTATGTATACAAGGGTACATTCTAAAATCTTCATTAGGTACAATAAAACATACCTTAAATATATTTACTGTGCATACACATTTACATATAATATATAGATTAGTCCTTTAGACATGCAATAAATAGCAAACGATGTTACAATTTTTACTTACAACATTTTTAGCAAATGAAATTGTCAATTAGTCTTTCATTAATAATTAAATATTACCATAAAAGAAACAAATCTGTGCTAATTACATGTTAAAATATTTTTAGGAATGTCAAAATGAATCTATGTTAAACATACTTTAAAAATAAAGAGTATTTTGTAAAGCTTAAATAGGCTTTAAAATAATTTTAAATACTCAAGAGATTTTAAAGCATTAGTTACCTTCATAAACTGAAGATTCTTTTCAGCACTAAGAATGAAACTTTAAGCTCCTTACGTATAAGATTAATTTTCAGAACTAAGACAATTGTAGAATCTTAAAATAGTTAAAATATTCTCCAATTGCGAGCCGTAAATTCCGTAGAATATTAGTAATTATAATGTAATATGTGGAAATTATGTCTTAAATTTGATAATTTCAGAAAATATTTAAATTTAAGATCTCGAATGTAGATTTTCATTTAAATGGAAAACACTTCAAAAGCTTATACTCATACCCAATAATTGTCATTTTAAATTAACGCCATCCACTAGCTAACCAGTGTTACCAGATCTGGCGGTTTATTTTATTCAATAATCACCAATAATATTGAGAAGTGATATTTGATATACATAATAGATTATCGCACTTCGAAGTGATTAGGCAAACGTTACAATTGAAAATTATTGGTGGTATTTAATAAAGAATCCGCCAGATCTGGCAACGCTGTAGCTATATATTTTACCTATTATGATTTGGTATATGATTTTGTTGGTGTCAGTTTATTTTTAAGTTTCTCACTTCTGACTGTGCACTTTTTTCATCTATTTTATGCGATTGTTGAGGTGAATGTTTTACTAACAAAGCCAAAATCAATCCCTTTCATGTGTCGCATAACTGATTATAAGCTTAGCTGGAGTCGTTTTTTATTATCACTCAGAAACCAAAACGAAAATTTGAATCCCATTTTATCAAACGACTTCAAGTAATACTCTCAAATTCCAAGTCAGGAAAATGCAGGAGTATTAATTAATCTTATCAGACTACAAATACAGAATGATAGACGGATAACTAGTAGATCTACAGATTAGGGATCTCAATAAATGGAATGACCGATATAAATGTCCGTCCTATTTATATCGGCCATTACTCAGCAGAAAATTTTTATTTATTTCATATTATTCAAAATAATTATATAAAAATATAATATGCACATACATATATATGACTAACTCGCTATATAACCAGATACGTTTCTGAGGGGAGCTACTGACCCCTCAAACCTCCGTTGTATCTGTCTGTTTATACCTATCTGTATATCAGTAGCGGATCCTCTGGTATGCTAGACATGCACTGCATACCTGCGAAAAGTTATTTAAACTTCAAAAATATATTGGTTAAATAAATGTAATCAGTCGCTATCGTGTTTCCATTATCCATCATTCGGATTTCGAAAACTACATTGAATAAAAAAGTCCGTTCTACTGCTACATGAGATAATTTCTGAAAAAAATCAGAAAGACTTTCATCGACACTTATAATTTTGTTTAGCAAGCGTTTGTTGACCGTTTTTTTGCTTACCGATACTTCGTAGGTCATGCTACTTTTCGAAAGAATACCCTGAGTGTGTGTGTGTGGGGGGGGGATTTAAGGCAATATTGCCACAAGGAACATTCCCTTAAATTTTCCCTCCTTTAAAGATAGGGCGGTTTCCGTTATTTAAAGGATCCAAGTCATGCTATCCCCAATTATTATTATATAAAACTATGATTCGCCGGGTCATCAATTTCTGGTACATGATTTGCGGATCAATTGCGAAAACTCAGTTAAAAAAATTTCAGTTATTCCAAAATAAGCTTTTACGTAGGTTTGTTCAAGCTACTCGTTACGTCCGCAGTGATGCTATTCACCGGGATCTTCGAATGAAACCCATCTATGCTGAAATTCGAAAACTTACGATGAAGTTTCACAGATCCGTACCCAATATTGGAAATCCTCTGTTAGACTCCATTCACCGCTACGATCCTAGAGTCGGCCTGGGAAAAAAGCGACCTTTAGATATTTTATATAGAGAAAATGACTTTCTTTCCGTCTCTAAGAAATGTAGCACTATTACGTCTGGAGTTACATGGCAGTGAATTTCCTCCCTAAATTATACTTCTCCCTAGAGTGAACGAAATGCTTCTCTAGCGTTGGCTAACCCTAGCATCAGGCTTATCTACTGTTTTCATTTTTACAGTCACGATTTCCACGTTCCTACTTGTGAATTTCTCAAAACTTTTAAAGTTTTCTGCTCACAATTTCGTTCTGCGGGATTTATTTTAAATTATTTGGCTATTTTTATTAAGTTTTATCCATTTTTTATATTTTGCAAGTTCAGCACCCTGCTTTCTGACGGGATGTCTGAACTCGATCTCTGATTGGTCGGTGCCTCGTGCTCTGATTGGTCGAGTTGATTAGAACATTATGTCCTAATCGACATTATGTCCTAATCGATCCGTCGTTTTTAGCTCCAACTTTTTTAGAGAGGATTGAGAGTATCATGCAAGTTTCTGATTGGTCCATGGACTCACCTCAGAACTAGATTCTGGATGAAAACCGATATTCGGTCTTAAACTCTGTATTTCATTTCTCTTTTATTTTCTCCTGAAATTTTATCATTTTCTATGAATTGAAAAAAAAGAAAGAAAAAAATGTATGGCCCCTTTTTCTTGCTAATTGTGGGACTCTGAATGGCTTCCTGTGTTTCTAGGGAAGCCCTGCTCTGACCTTCATTCCTCTTCGCCGTCCAGACCGTCTCGTCAACGCACGCAACAGATTGTTCTGTTGCACTTAGAATTTTACAAGGAGAATTTATTTATTTATTTATTTTTCTCCTGGTGAAAATTTTCTGAAACAAAATTCAAAATACTTTTTTTTTTTTTTCTGAAAAACTATCTTTATGTTTTTGGCATTTTCGATGGAGGTAAGCATTGGTTGCAACCAAACGCAGATACTCCGAAGCCCGCCGTTGACAGTTGACACACAGCATGTCTTTGAGTTTTGGGGATTGTTATGGATTGTTAGGGAAGCATTAAGGATTTTTTCAACTTCAGTAGAATTTTTTTTTTACATGCATAGCAGTCTTGCCAGATTGCGCGACTTTTTTATTCAGCAGTCACCAATAATTTTGAGAAGTGATATTTAATGTACATAATCGACGATTAATCATGTGTAATGTATATCAAACATCACTTCTCAAAATTATTAGTGACTATTAAATAAAAAAAGTCGCGCAATCTGGCAACACTAATGCGTAATGAGAAGAAAGGTTTCTGACTTTTTGATTTTGTTACATTTACTACATTTACTTGATAGGTTTCTTCGTTTAAATAACAATAGAAGAGAATAAGGGAAAAAAATATTTCCTTTAAAAACTAGTATGTTGTGGCCACCACAAGACTTTCTTCTATATTTACCTATACATATTCAATCAGTAACAATATTAAAAAAAAAAAAAAAAAAAAAAAAAAAAAGTACGATTTTTTTTTTTTTTTTTTTTTTTTTGTTAAAAGTAAAAAAAAATCGATAACTTTGTTTTAAATTATCACAGATTTATAGTTCAACCATTCGTTTTAAAGGTATTGACGAGACCTTTCGAAAGATACCCATCTTGAAAATTTATCCCCCCGGGGGGGTACTTCCCCCCCCCCCAGGGGGGAAGCGATGCCCCCCCATGCAGAAAATTTTTTTCCTAGTTACATACTACTATTATCAATAATTCATATTAATTTTACAATCACAAGTTTAAAACAACTCTAATTATGCACATTTATACGAATTTTTGTCCTATGCTGCCATGTTAAAAATTTAGATAAAATGCTATCACAGCGCCACCTGTTGAGCTATTGATCCCCAAACATAATCAGCACCAGTTTATGTCGGGGACCAACTAAATACCAAGTTTGGTTAAATTTCGTTAAAAAAAAAAAAAAAAAAAAAAAAAAAAAAAAAAAAAAAAAATTGCGATTTTTTTTCTAAGTTTTATTTTGTTAAAAGTAAAAAAAAATCGATAACTTTGGTTTAAATTATCACAGATTTATGGTTCAACCATTCGTTTCAAAGGTATTGACGAGACCTTTCGAAAGATACCCATCTTGAAACTTTGCCCCCCCGGGTGGGAACTTCCCCCCCCCGGTGGGGGGGAACCGATGCCCCCACATGCACAAAAATTTTTTCCTAGTTAACTACTACTATTATCAACCTGATCTTTCGAAAGATACCCATTGTGAAACTTTACCCCCCCTGGGGGGGGGGGGGTATTTCCCCCCTAGGGGGGGGGAAGCGATGCCCCCCCATGCAGAAAAATTTTTTCCTAGTTACATACTACTATTATCAATAATTCATATTAATTTTACAATCACAAGTTTAAAACAACTCATATTATGCACATTTATACGAATTTTTGTCCTATGCTGCCATGTTAAAAATTTAGATAAAATGCTATCACAGCGCCACCTGTTGAGCTATTGATCCCTAAACATAATCAGCTCCAGTTTATGTCGGGGACCAACTAAATACCAAGTTTGGTTAAATTTCGTTAAAAGAAAAAAAAGTAAAAAAAATCGATAACTTTGGTTTAAATTATCACAGATTTATGGTTCAACCATTCGTTTTAAAGGTATTGACGAGACCTTTCGAAAGATACCCATCTTGAAACTTTGCCCCCCCCCGGTGGGGGGGGAACCGATGCCCCCACATGCACAAAAATTTTTTCCCAGTTAACTATTACTATTATCAACGAGACCTTTCGAAAGATACCCATCTTGAAAATTTACTTCCCCGGGGGGTACTTCCCCCCCAGGGGGGGAACCGATGCCCCCACATGCACAAAATTTTTTCCTAGCTAACTACTACTATTATCAATAATTCATATTAATTTCACAATCACAAGTGTAAAATAACTCTCTTTATGCCCATTTATACGGAATTTTGTCCTATGCTGCCATGTTAAAAATTTGAATAAAATGCGATCACAACGCCACCTATTAAGCGATTGATCCCAAAATCTAATCAGCACCAGTTTATGTCAGGGTGCAACTAAATACCAAGTTTGGTTAAATTTCATTTATTGGTTCGTGAGATACAGCGTCCACAAAAAAAAATGATACAGACAGACAGACAGACATTTTCTAAAAACTATTAATTCGTGTTCTCCACATCCCAAAACATGTAAATCCATCAAAAAGTGGACTTCGAAAATTTTCGCGAATCCAATACTTTCTCTATATTACATATAGAAGAAAGTAAAAATTATCGTTATTTTGTTTAGCAAAACATTAACTACCCAGCAAAACTTATACTGGTGGGATCGTTATGGCATACTGCTGGCATCCTGCACTTGCCATCAGTTGCCGGTTGCCCCATATAACTCCAGCAGCGGGCCGTTTGTGGCTGCCAGCAGTGATGGAAGCCTAAAGAAAAATAGTCGGTGGCCCAGAAGTGGCATAAACACAGTTGGCCTTATGCAGGCTATCACCACACTGCCAACATTATGTTTTTCATGTTGTGGCCACAAATTATTAGGCCATAACCAATTTGTATGCATAGAGGGCGCTGTGATTCTTTTTCTGTTGATTTGAAATTCCCTCGCTGTCCGCCATTTCATACGAAGTTCTTGTTCGTTGCTGTAGTCTGCGGCTGCAAGATTGAAAATCTCGTAAAAATAAGTAATTCAATTATTAATTTGTTTTTGTATTATTTTTTAAATACTATCATTTTTTAAATGTTTGACTCTAAAGCCATTGTTGTAACAAAAGGATTTCTAGAAATATATAACAAATATCCAGTTGATCCGTTTTAGTGAATTATGATAGTCGCTAACTTTCTAGTATTTTATTATTGTTATTATTATTTTAATTGATTTAATAAAATACAAATTATGGATCTTAATTTATATATTTATACTATATGGACGAGAGAAAGTTATTAGAACAATTATAAGTATTTATAGTGTATGTTTTATTTATTTTTTCTTCCTTCAGTGTAGTTAAGAAGAAAGCATTAGATTCGGGAAATTTTTCGACATCCAGATTTCGATAGATTTTACACGTTTTGAGTTTTTCTGATGAACATAATTTGAAAATTGTCTGTCTGTCTCTTTGTGTCTTAAAAATTTATAAAAGTGATAGTAGTCTAAAAAGTTTACTTCTTCCGCGTTTTTCTTCTTTTTTTATGTACAAGCATTGCTTCCTTCACCCCTGAGGGAGAAGTATACCCAGATAGAGTAAATTTCCATTATGGGTATTCTTGAAAAGAATTCGCCAGTATCTTTAAACGAACGATTATATTATACATCTGTGATATTTTAAAGCAAATTTATTGATTTTTTAATTTTTGACAAAAACTAGTATGATGTGGCACCACAAAACTTTCTTCTATATATTTTATTATGCAAATTCGCGTAGTGCAAATAATTTGTTAAAATCATTTTCCTGAATGCATGCAAACGATTTTCATTTTAGAACAGTGTCTCTCAATAATAATAATAATAATAATAATAATAAATCAATTTTGTGCCAACTTCTGAAAAAATGCTTTCTTCTTCTTCTTCTTGTTTTTTTTTTTTTTTTTTTAATAATTTATAACTTTGCTTTAATTTTCCACAAATTTAATTCAGTCATTTACTTGAAAGTTATTGATGAGTTTCTTTTTAAAAATACCAGCATTGAAAATTTATTCCCTCATGGGGAAGGGCGAGCGATTCTTCAACTTATACAAAAAAAAATTTCCTGGTTTGTTGTTAGTTATTTAAATATTTATTTTTTAATTCATAATAAAAATAAAAAAAATAATTATCATTTATTTGAAATCATTTATGTAAAATTTCTTCCTATACTGTGTCATATTGCAAATTACGAAGAAGTAGAAATATAGAGCCATGTGTTGAGTGAATGATCCACAAATGTAATCGGGAACGATTTTAATCAAGTTTGGTTAAATAACAAATTTGGTTAAATTTCGTCCATTGGTTCGTGAGGTACAGCGTCCACAATTCTTTTTATACAATTTTAGAGTGAAACTTTCTAAAAATGGTCAAATCGTGTTCTGGAATCTCAAAACCCTTCATCACAGAAAATAATTTTTATAAATAATAATTTTAATATGTAATTTCTATAAACTATTATAGGAAAAGAAAAGAAAAAAGTGGTAGCCATGACAAACTGTTTTATTTTATTTATTTATTAATTATTATTTTTTAAATGCAAGTGAGAAAAATAATTTCACTTTTACGAAACTGAAATACTTTCCCCCTCAATTTCCCGTAACGTATAAGAATATTTTTGAGCATCACTATTAAATGAACCACAAATATTTATTTTATCATTTTTGATCGGAACCATTTCTTATTGCATCTATAAAATTTATGTTGATCTGTATTTTAGCGTTGTATAAAGATTTTTACGTGCGCTGATAAGAAATGTCTCTTAGACTGTAATGTATCCAAATTATTTTATGAATTTTTATACTGAAACCATTTGTGTTACCTGTACAACTTTTTATGACAAGCGTCCTATAGTAAATCTCGAAAACCTGTATAACATATATGAGTTTTATGGAATTCTAAAAATATTTTTAAAATAGGTAATTGGCGGATAAATTTCTCAAATATTTACAACTACAAAGACAGATGCACTCTCCTTTTTCTCCCTAATTCCGTTATCTCTTTACTCAACCGAACGATATATATATATATTTTTTTTTTTTCAGCTGAAGTTGTATTCCCTTCTTCTTTTATCCTTTTTAAACATTTACAGAGTTTGCTTTCCAAACCTAATGAAAATAAATTGGCACAGGTCAAATGCTGAATATTGGATTAAAGTTCAAATAACGTCATCTGTATAAAACTGCAAAATCATCTTTCGGTATCGCACGTCGGAAAATTATTCACTCAAGGACATTGAAGAGAGTTGGGAAGAGAGTAAAGATCCCATTGGACTATCAACAACGCGAAAAACTTCTGGCGGCCTGGTTAAGTTTGACAGCTGTGATAATTAATTCTAAATAGCCGATTACATTTCTCAGTGATAATTTCTGTGGTTTCAAATGTGCGACTTTGAAGATAAACACAGAGAGAAAAAAAAGAAAGCTTGATCATCTGCCTGCTGTTTTAAAAAGAAGGAAAAAAATTATCAATTGGGATTTTCTGGATACTTGAGAGTTATAATAAAAAAGCACCACAGAATTGGTGTTTAAAAGTAATAAGAGTAAACACCATAAAATGTAAGAGCTCGCAACAATCGTTTCGGATGGAAAGAAAACATGATCTTTCATCAGGCAATCGAAGTAGGCACGAGTGCGGCAAACAAAGTGCAAGCGTTGCTGCCTGCGTTTTGTTTGCAAAATTTTATGGTGTTTATTCAAAGTATTGTACATGTTACTTGAGAGTATAGTCCAATTTCTTAAGAAATAGCACCCTCGGGCGGCGTAAGCTAGTTATTAACTAAAAGGGCGTTCGGAATGGAGATGTCCGTTTTTTTATTGCCGTAAATCAGAAAGTGACCTAAAATCAGGAAAAGTCCGAAATCCGGAAAGGCCACGGTCCGGACGATTCCGGATTTGAGATTTTGTACTGTAGTAATAAATAGAAAAATTTGTAAATAATAAACATAATCATTGCCCTCCCCCTCAAAAAAAAAAAAAAAAAAAAAAAAAAAAAAAAAAAAAAAAAAAAAACGCATCAGTTCTTTTAGGTTGAAATAATAACACATCCCTTCGTGAGTTTAACAAAAAGCACGATTGCAGCAAATTACTTTTGCTGCGCTCGTGCCCACTTTGTTTCGCCTGATGAAGGGTCTTCGTGCTATTTCAACCGGAAACAATTGCTGCAATTTTTTATTATTTGTTTATTTATTTTTTTTAGTTTATGGTGTTTTTTACAATGCTCTCTTTATAAAAATTTTTGTTTCAATATTCTATAATTTTCACATGTAAAGTTACATTTATTTATATGAAATAGCGTAACAAAGTTAAACATATTGAAATTTGAACACTTAAAAAAAAAAAAAAAAAAAAAAAAAACATAATCTTCTTTATTCCAAAAAATGCAATATAGAGAAATATTTGCACTGAAAACAAAAAGTTAAACTTTTATCATAAGGAAAATGGATCAACTGAATATTTCCTATATGCTGCACTAGAAATCCTGAATTTACAACCATAGTGTATGAATCAAATACTTGTAAATAGTATTTAAAAATGAATATGTACAAAATCAAATTAAATATTGGATGCATAGAAAAAACTGGCTGCTACTTCATCAGAAAAAAGAGAGAGGAAAAAAAAAAAAAAGAAAGAAAGAAAAAGAAAAAAGCACTAATAAAATTAACGGTATCACCAATAAAATAAATATATTAGCTATAACTAAATCACTGCTGGCCTATTAATGGCCCTCTTCACTTACCGTCTCCGGAAGTCCGAGGCAATGTTATTCTATGGGAAATTTTCTTTACAAATAACTTATTAACTAATACATATTTTTAAATTCTGCTTTCACATTCAGAAAATTCCCAACTGTTAAATTGACGGACCTTTTTTAAAAATGTATTTTTTTTAATTTTTAATATTTTATTTTGAATTTGCAAAATGAAAAATTTCACATATTGAAAATTCGTATTTTGCAGCTTCAAAATAAAATATAAAAAAATAAAAAAATATTTTTTAAAAAAAAGGTCCGTCAATTTAACAGTTGGGAATTTTCAGAATATGAAAACAGAATTTAAAAATATGTATTAGTTAATAAGTTATTTGTAAAGAAAGTTTCCCATAGAATAACATTGGCTTCGGCGTCCGGCGACGGTGAGTGAAGCGGGACTTTAATGGGAAAATATAAAGGACCAATGAAGACTGCCGGCAGTAATATAATTTTTTATGTTTTCCACAGCTGGCCCACTGCAGGCTGCCAGCAATAACATAGAAAAATTATGTTTGCCACCAGGTAGCCCAACACTGGCCCACTAACAATTTCCAACTTAATGTCGGTTACCAACAGTGGCCCATTACCTATTTTCATCATACTGCTAGCTGCCAGCAGCGATCCATTCACTGGCCCACTAACTTATTTTTAACTTACTGCAGGCTACCAACAGTGGATCGATTGAATATGGCCTACTGACGGCCGGCGTAACATATTCCCTGCGGCACCGTTAACTTTTGCCACCGACGGGTCAGCTGCAGCTACTGCTGGCAACCAGCACTTGGCCTCATGCTGGCCGTCATCTGAGGTTTTGCTGGGTAGGGCTTAGCACAGTCTGGTTTTTTTTTTTTTTTTTTTTTTTTTTTTTTGAGTACCACTTTTTTTTCCCCTAATAAAAAATAATTTTGTAATTGTTTGCAATTTTTTCGTCGATTGAATAACACGAAAATTGATTTATATATATATGTTTTTTTTTTTTTTTTTTTTTTTTTTTTTTTAAGTGACTCCGCGAAGTCTTTCTTTCAAAAAAAAAAAAAAAGAAAGAAAGAAAGAAAAAGTAGATCTTATCCAGCTATTTCTAAATTAGTTTGCAAGCATAAAGAAAAAGCACAAAACTATAATTGGCAAATTCATGCTTCTTCTTATAAAAAATACCATGTAGTTAACTAGCTCAAAACCATTGAATATGTTATTTTCTTGACCTTGCTTATTATTTTAATTTCTTTCTTCTCTTTTTTTATTATTATTTTTTAAACAAATAACATCTAGATACATATATACATTTATTTTAAGATACATGCGAAATATGTGCATACAAAATAATATTTATGATTTCAAACTATTGGAAACTTACATGCTTAAAAACGAAGCAATCACAGTTTGAGGAGTAATGTTTCTTTCATAGCCGACTTTAGAGCATGTCCAGATTCATTTATCACGCTACGCCACTGCTCTCTCTTTATAAGTATACAGTCGGGGAAAAAAAAAACGCAACACCCGCTGTAATTTCGTTATTAATTTACGCAGAAACATCTAATACACATCCTTCAACAGGAAATTCAAAGCACTTTCTGAATATGTCGTCAAAATTTGAATTAGGGGTCATCAACATATTGAAATGAGCGCTAACTTTGATTTTTTCAATAGCAACACACAATTTTGACGTCATTTTCGAATTTCTGAGAGTCTGGCAGTGCGGAAAAGTATATTATTTGTATACCTTAGCTTTAGTATTTATAGAGTTATAATGAAAAATGTGTTAGGGGGTTATCTATAAATGTAGAAAAATAAAATTAAGATCCTATAAGAAATAGAGAAAATTTTAATGTTTCACACCGGAAATCTTTCAGGAAAAAAAAAAATATTTATATTAATGAAACGTCTCGTTTTCAGTTCCTTAATTATCCTGAATTCAATTTTTTAGATTTATATATACTTCAGTACTTTTTTAGATAATTTTAGGACTATTTAAATACATTACACTTGCGATTACTCCATACAGTACTCTGTGGAAAAAGCGCAATATTTTTCAAGAAAAAGTGTCTATTATGGCTGTACTGATCACCAATAAAGATTAAATTTTCTTTCGTAGGTGTAACATAATATACGAAATGAAATAATATATATATATATATATATATACAACAACGCATAAACTAAATCTTTTCGGATAAATTATTGTAAGTGTTCATGAAGTAAATATTAAACAATTTTAATCGCACTTACCAGTTTTGGATCAGTTGAAATCTTTGGAACTGTACGATTCGTTTTATAATTTCTATGAAAATATAATTTCTTAATTAACCCTTTCGCGACCGCTTGCGTAGATTCACGCCATTTGAAAATCTGTAACTCTGTCAGTGGGCGTTTCTTTCGTAATTTGTGTGTTACATATTTCTTAAGTGTGTACTCAGTGTTCATATTTTTGCAATAAAATATACTATGGATAGAAATGTATTGATTAGAAAGAATATAATTATAATGTATATCCATTTGTAATATAATTGTGAATACAGAAAATTTGTTCTGAAATATTTTATTTTGAGAGTATATCGCCAGTAGGCGGGTCTTACTGTCAAAAAGACAAAATCTTGCAGTCGCAAAAAGTGTTAAAATATATTTAAAAAAGGTAAAGTATGTTTTTAAAAATGTATAAAGTTAAAATGTATTAATAAAATTTTAAAGAATAAAGTGTCCTTAAAATAATAATCGTCCCCCTTCAAAATAAATAAATAAGTAAATAAATAAAATAAAATAAAGCAATATACGAAGCAAATGATTAAGCCTTTTTTAACTATGACGGTAGTTAAGAAACGATTTTACAGGTCTGTCTTGCATTCCAATTCCATTCGTTTTTTATATTTGACAATTTCACATTAAACCTATTTTTCTATTGGGAGTACAAATTAATTCGGTCCGTTTTCAATAGATGGCTCTGGCTGATTTGTTTACTGAATAATGATAGATGTTTTTGGCATTGTTAGAAAGGTTTGACCTTTGTCAACCATATTCAGTCAACGAAGCTTCGAGTTTTATACAACAACATTGGTTTTTTGAGCATTCAATATGTCGAGTTTTGTGCTAAAGAAGCAACATTTGCGGGAAGTTTTGATTTTCTTTTTTAATTGGAAGAAAAGTGCCGCTGAAGCGCATCGATCGCTTGTGGAAGTTTATGGTGAATCTGCGCCATCTGATAAATCATGTAGAGAGTGGTTTCGACGCTTCAAAAATGGTGATTTTAGTGTCGAAGACAATGAGCGCCCAGGCCAGCCGAAAAAGTTCGAAGACGCCGAATTGGAGGAATTGCTCGATCAAGATCCGCTAAAACCTGGCGAAACAATTACTGGCGAACGCTACCGACTGCAATTAATGCGTTTGAGCCGAGCATTGCGTGAAAAACGGCCAGAAACCATCGAAAGGCACGACAAGGTAATTTTGCTACATGACAGTGCTCGGCCCCATGTGGCAATTGTCGTTAAAAATTACTTGGAAACGTTGAAATGGGAGGTCCTACCCCACCCGCCGTATTCGCCAGACCTTGCTCCTTCTGATTATTGGTTGTTCCGACGGATGCATCACGATTTGGCTGGACACCGCTTCACTTCTTTCGAAGAAATTCAAGAATGGCTCGATTCATGGTTTGCGTCCAGAGAGGACTCATTTTTCAGAGATGGAATCCGAAAATTGCCAGAAAGGTGGACAAAAGTTGTGGCTACCGATGGACAATACTTTGAATAACATGTTTTTTCATTTTCATAATAAATAAAATGTTTTTTTAACGAAAAAAAACGGACCGAATTAATTTGTACTCCCAATATTTAAAACAGTAAACCCCGCCTATTTAGTTAATTTTTTTCTTCTAGTGTTTGTTTAAAAGATTCAAAATTAATCACCAATTAATCGATGAAGTAAATACCACTTGTGCATATTTTTGTCAACATAAAATAAGGGGTTTAACACGAATACTCAGTGTCACATTTACTTTTCTTTAATGTATTGTTTTGTTTTGAAGAACGATGAAGGCGGGGCTTGTCTTATTTAGAAAACAGGAATTCTTGATGCTAACACTAATGTCTAAAAATCATCATTTTTGTTTCATTTCTTTGCGTTTGACGCTGCTGTTATATAATTTGACCCGTAAATAAAAAATAAAAGTATTTTGTTTAATTTTCTTTGTTATTTTTTAAGATTTGATTCGTTATCTCATGCAAAATTATATAAGAGACGGCCCCCTAAACCACTCCAAAAGAAAGATTTATTTATATCTCGAAAACTAATGACTGGAATGAGCTGCAAATTTGCACACCCATATTTTTCAGCATTAGGATTCATTTTATGTAAAAATTAATATAGGTCATAATTCATAATTTTTATGAATATGAATTTATTAATATTTTTCAAAATTAAAAATATTTTCCAGAATCAAAAGTAATGATGGATTATGTTTGGGTTTCTTCTCTGTATCTCGTAAAAAAAAAATTATATCGATCAAGTTATTTTTTATGAAGATATTAATAAAAGTTTGAAATATGAATTTAACATTAGCACCTTCAAACTTTGAACGCTTATAACTCTGTGAAAAAATGAGTAAAATATACAACCAATATACTTTTTCCCGTTTTCGCGATCCCAGGAATTCAAATATAAAATAAAAATTGGGGGTTACCATTGAAAAAATCAAAGTTGGAGAGCGTTTTAATATGTAGACGACCCCCAATTCAAAATTTCAGTTCATTTTCTGAAACTACTCGCAATTCCCCGTCGAATGATACCTATTACATTTTTCTACATTGATTAGCAACGAAGTTACGTTGAATGTTGCGTTTTTTTTTTTTCCCGACTGTACATATATATATTCTTGTAAATAATAGCCTTGTGTTAACACGTCGTAACTCATAAATACCTGTACCAAATTTAATGCGAAATGATTCCATAACATATCTGAATTACTTTGTGTAGCCCTGTAAACTAATTACCAATTCTATACCTACCATTTTCCACACAAAAATGCTTTTAAACTTCCCAATAACACATGTTTATTTCATTATATTTAATGAAGTGTAACTATTTTAAAATACGCTTATAAGAAATACTATCTATAGACTGTAATAGTATGAAATTATTTTGTGTGTCTCTGTACTAAAGCCACTGTAATTAGATACACCAATACAACTAAATACATCAATACAACTACACCAATACAACACACTATACAACTAAATTCTTGTAACTCATTAATATTTGGAACAAATTTGGCATAATTTCGATGAATACAGAATGACATCAGAATATTTTTGTGTGATCCTGTAAATGAAATTTTTTGTCTATACATACCTTTTTTCTGAAGAAACATGCTTTTATGTATCTTAATAATATATGTTAATTCCATTATGTCAAATGTAGCATAAAGGCGTTCAAAAGAGTTAAAATAAAAATCTGTCCCTAAGGAGCAATGCTACGAAATTCTTTTCAGTGCACATAGTTTGAATGATTATACGACATTTTAGGAAATCTTTTGTAAGTTCCTGTAAATTAAGTTTTAAGTCTAAGCACACTTTTTCTACGGAAAACATGCTTTTAAGCATCTCGATAATGTATGTTAATTTCATTTTGTTTAAAGCGGTGTAACCGTGTTAAAATGCCTTTAAACGAAATTCTGCCTGTAGGCTGTAAATATAAGAAAAACTTTGGTGTATCCTTGCTCATGAACCATAAACATAATATAAGCAATTATAAACCGTGTACATAAACCATGTGCATGAACCATAAGCCATGTACATAAAACTGAATAATATAGACGCGAAAAATTGTACAGCTACTTCTGTTTAGCGCCTGAACATGTGTACCAATTCGCAAGTCAATCGGAGAATTTTTGCAGCCGCTTTTGCGGTACGTACAAATTTTTTCAATGGCTGCAATAATAAGAAAAATTTTGGCGTGTCCCCATACACGAACTACAAATATAATATGCACACAAAACTATACAGTTAATACTGCATGGTTCATGAAGATGTGTACCAGTTTGCAAGTCAATAGAGTCATTTTTACAGCCGCTATCCTGAGACATAAGACAGAACCAAAAAACTTTTTCAATCTCCACTTGGTTGCCTATACTGACGTTTCGGAAAAAAAACAGGGGCGACTCGTGAATCTGTAGTACATGTATGTTAAATCATAATCTACTTTCGAAATACAGATAAGTTTAAAATGGACAGGGTGAGAAGCCTTCCGGCTCGATAACAACAAAATATCTTAAAATTAGTAAATCTTCAGTGAACACTAGCATTTATGGGGTACTGAAAAATTCTCATCCTGTGGGCTGTGGATATTACAGCTGCTTTTACGGATATGTTAACAAAATTTAATAAAAGTCTAAAAATAAAACGATCTAAAGTAATTGCATTTTTTAATAATAACAAACGCAAATTGCTTCAAATATAAAATTATAATTTTTTATATGAGAGATTAAACAGAAATATGGATGATATTAAGTAAACTTCTTTTAAAACGAACCCTTTATATGCTTCATAAAAATAAAAATGTTGATGAATTCTATCAATTTGAAAAGGAAGACATCTAATGCCGTTATGAAATTATATTTTTATTTAACGTTTTCTCCACTTATTGAAGGCTAGTTTTATTTACTACTTTCGCTATCATATTCTTCTTTTAAAAATATATATAAAAATCTGATGTGGGCACCACATGACTTCCTTATACACTTTTAGAAATATACATAATGTTAAAAAACATTGCCATTGGACCCTAAACAGTTGGCTAAAAATATTTTAAAAAATAAATTATCACCGTATGCCGTTCAGCTTTTCTGGAAGTTAGTTAAAAACCGATGCAAGATTTGTACTGGTAACGCTGACGAAGGCAGCAGGGACCCGAAAAAATTGGTTAAAAGTATTTAAAAAATGCATTTTCACCGTGTTCTGAACTATTCTGAAAGTTTCAAATGTCTAGCTAGTCGGGAAATTAGTTAAATAAATTTTCTGTTGAACCATATAAACGCTGTCGAAGGCAGCAGTCACCTGAAACAATTGGCTAAAAATATTTAAAAAATGCATTGTCACCGTGTTCTGAGTTTTTCCAGAATTTTTAAATGTCTAGCTAGTCGGAAAGTTAGTTAAAAATAGATTGCAAGATTTGTACTGGTAACGCTGCCGAAGACAGCAGGGACCCTAAACAGTTGGCTAGAAGTACTAAAAAAAGGCATTTTCACCGTGTTCTGATCTAGTTTGAAAGTTTCAAATGTCTAGCTAGTCGAGAAGTTAGTTAAATAAATTTTCTGTTGAATCACATAAACGCTGCTGAAGGCAGCAGGTATTAGAAACAGTTGGCAAAAATATTTTTAAAAATGCATTGCCAACGTGTTCTGAACTTTTCTGAAAGTTTCAAATATCTAGCTAGTCGGGAAGTCAGCTAAATTGCAAGATTTGTCCAAACCGTTTTTGAGTTATTACCGTTTTTTGATACATTTTGGCCATTATGAACCTAATTTTCCTAAATATCTCCAAAACGGAAAATCATACAAAGTCCTAAAAAGGGAGGTGCACAACTAGATGTTATAACAAACCTATGTACGAATTCGCAAATTTCTACGTCCAACCGTTTTTGAGTTATGCGACATACTCACACACACACAGACACACATACATACAGACGTCACGAAAAATCGTGTAAAGTCCCTTATATCTCTAAAACGAGAGCTCGTGTTAAGACGACACTTGCAGGTGTACAACTAGACATCATGACAGTCACACGTATAAATTGGCAACATTCAGCGATCATTCGTTTTCGAGCAATGTGAAATGCAAAATCCGTTTCGCAAATCGGGATTACTATACTTCCTTATATTTTGTATAAGGAAGTAAAAAAGAGGAAAGCCTTATAAGCATTCCTATTTCTAACATAAGAAATAATCGAAATATATATATTTTTTATATGTAAACAATTTTTCCATAATAATTTTCATATTTGCAGCTAGAATCTTCAGTTCGTTGTGTAAACTTGTTTTGTATATCTTAAAAATTGGCATTTTGACTTTTGCGTATATTCAGATTTTTTTTTTTTTTTACACATATATTTAAAAGCGAAAAAAGAATACGTTGAATTTAAAATATACATTATTAAACTCCTATATATACAAAATTTATCTATTCTGGTCGTTCCAATTTATTGTCAGTTTTTTTTTAATATTGAAAAAATCAATTTCAATATAATCACAAACTAAAAAATTACCTAATGTCATAAACCTAAAATATAAATGCATTTAAAAAAATTATTAATTAATAAATAAATCTTTAAAATGCATTTTTAAACCTCTGAGTTCCTTTTTTCTCATAGAATATCACTTCTAATATCAACTTATTTTCACAATCTCTGAGCTTTGCTACGAATACAGTGGGCTAATTTTAAAATGAAATATAATACTATAAAAGAAAAAAATTTTATTCCTGCTGTACAGTTTAAAACTAACCTCTTTTCAGAATTCTTAACGGAGATGCTAACGCTAAAAGTTTTCCAGAAAATGCCGTAACAATGCGATTTTAGAGTGTTGCCCTACCATATCACCCTATAAAATATCGATTTAAACAAAAACTGATATAAACAGAGTTTAGGTCGTAAGAACAATGTTTAAGTGAAATTTTAAGTTTCTGACTTCAATACTCTTAGAGTTATTTTGATCTAAGTATGTTTACGGGTATAAAAAGTAGCTTGACAGTGATAAATTTCTCGAGTTTTCGCTTAACGAGTACACGTTACAAACAAATCATCTGTAATCAGGTTCACTGAAAAGTTTTCAACAAGGTAATTACAAGGAAGAATTATTATTATTTAATCAAAAGTATATATATATATACAAACAATGTCTGCTAAATTATGTTGTACAATGTAAAGATTTCAACAGAAAAACTTCTGGAGTTATTTAACTTAAGTAAATTTACAAAAAAAAATAAAGAGGGGTGTTAAAAAATTACATTATATAAGTACACTCTAGGACCAAAAAAAAAAAAACGACGCACCAAGAAGTAAAGCAAATTAGACACAACTTGACAGGCATACAGGTTTCGATGGGAAATGCAAAATTTTTAAGTTTGTCTGCTATAAAATGTGAATGTGACGCTCCAGCGCATCTTAACTGCACAGCTGGCAGAATATTTAAGAGAAGAAAATTTTATACCAGGTCATAAATTCTTTGAGAATTTTATTCCATCTACTCAGGTACACAGTAACTATGCCTGGTATACAGGTGCGCAAACAATATACGAAGATGTCAACATTTAAGAAAGGAGTGTAGTTGGGCTCAAAGAAGCCGGTTCGTCTAATCTGCGAATTGTTGGAAATTTGGATAGGAGCGATTCCACTACTAGATGATGCTAGCAGGAATGGGTGAACCATGACCGAACATAGTGCTAAGAAGGAAGCGGTCGGTCTAGAGATAGGACAGAACATAAGAACCGAGCAATCGTCAGAGCGGTACTAAAAGCCCTAAATTCGTCGTTATCATCGATCCTACATGCAACTGGTACCTCAGTGACTTCAAATACCATTACAGGCGGCCAAGAGAAATGGGGTTGAGCTCACGGAGCCCTTTGCGTCGACTACTATTAAACTTTGTACACCGACAAACCAGTTTGCAGTGATATCAGGCGCATTCGGCCTGAAATGTTACTGAATTGAGTAGAATTGTCTTCAGTGATGTATCCAGTTCCAAATCGAGCTCCGATGACCAGCGAAGACGCGTCTGTAGATGCTTCGAAAAAAGGGGGATTCCAACTTGACTGTCGTCGACCATATGGTCCGACAACCAGGAGCGATGGTCTTGGGTGTCATTTTATTTCATAGCAGGAGCCCTTTGGTTGCCATTCGCAGCATCTTTAAGCAGAGCGGTATGTCAGCGGAATTCTACGTCCGGTTTTGTTGTTCTTCATATCACGGAATTTCGAGCTCATATTTAAACATCATAATGCCCGTCCGCACACGAAGATAGTTTTTACTTATCGTTTTCTTCCTTGTCCAACATTATTTTGGTCAGCAAAGTTGCCAGACCTCCCTACCACTGAGAACGTTTGGAGCATCATGAAAAGTGTTCTACAACCACCTCGGGATTTTGCCAATCTAACACACCAATTGGACAGAATTTAGCACTATATCTCGCAGGAGAACATCTGCCAACTCTGTCAATTAATGCCAAGACGAATAAATGCTTGCATAAGGGCCAGAAGTGGACGAAAGCTTTATTAACTTGTTTACTTTCTGAGGTCATTTCTCTTGATTAAATCATCCAATTTTTCTGAAACTATAATCATTTGTTTTTCTCCACATGTACATCGCATCTACTAATTTTCGTTTCATTCGGATAACTTCTTCTTGATGCGTCTTTTTTTTTGTCTTAGAGTGTATTTTAATGGCTAATATTATTTTAATTTATTATTGATGGAAGTACATCAGTGGTGTTTCGGTTTTTTCTGAAGTAGCAATATTTATTTTTTATTTTTACCTTAAAATAAAAACGACTAAAAAATAAAAATATAAGACAAAGATTGAGAAAATCGATTATGAATTTTAGTTAAAAACTATTGTCTATCTACTGAGATTTTGAATAAGCATTTAACCCTTTGAGTGCTGAATACTCGCGGCCTATGCGGTCCATACGGACGGCGCGCGGTTGGCGCTGACGAGTTGTCTCATTCTTATCGCGGACGCGCTTTATGCGAGTGTTGCATAGTACACTGTTCATTTTTGCCGGGTGCGTATTTGCGTCCATAGTCCATACTGATAACATCTGCTAAGCGCGTATTTGCATCCATAGTCTATATTAATGACTTTCGCTAGACGCATATGTGCGTCCATAGCACTCAAAGGGTTAAGTAAAATTATAGGATTTCTGCAGTGTAAAATTTTTTCATAAGACTTGTATTTCTTCCGAATTTTCTCAAAAACTACTTTAGATATTGTAATACAACCAACCGTAAACTACAATTAGAAATATTCTTTATTAATCCTTAATAAATTTATTCTTAGTTATAAAGCAATTTTTGAGCATTTCCCGGGCATCAATATAAACAGACAAAAATTTAATTACAAGTAATTTAAAATATGCATCCTCAAATTATCAAAATTAACTTAGAAATAAATGTTTTCTAGAAATTGCAAATCTCGAAAATCTATATCTAATCTGTAGTATAAAGAATACATTCCCCAAAGTACATATTAATTTTATTTCTGTTTTTCTATTGCATGGAATTAATCAAATTATTTTAAAATCGAATACGTGGAAGACTGAAAACGTCTAAATCCTAAATAGTTTAATCAGAGAAGAACTAATCTACATTATTTCATTTAATTCATGCTCCACTGATTACATTTTATTAATTCCTTATTTTAAGTTAAATAGTGACCGCTAAATCCTGATTTCCATTCTAGAAAAGATTTAATTCTGCTTATAAGTATATTTTGAAATACAGGATATAAATAATCGATTGCATATTTAACGTTGATAAAATTTTCTTCCAAAGTTTTGATGAGAAGTTTAACTCTCAAATTTTCAGTCTGAAATGTGCCACTGGATATGAGAAATACTGGTAATATCAGTCAAGCCCATTTAAGTTTCAGAAGTTCAGCATCATTTAGTATGAATAAATATTGCCAGCTATGAATACATATCACCACATTTATCACTATATAAATATATAAATATATGTTATTAATGCACTTAAAATGAATTTTAGGCGTCTTTTGGATTCTTATGAAATTTATTTCCAATTTTGCTGAATATATATTTCAAGAAGTACATATTTCTAGTTACCATTAAGGAAATTTCAAGAAAGATTCCTTAAATAAAATTTTATAAATTGCAGATCTGCAACCTGTTAAACTATGAATAACATCATCAATATTTTGGTGTTTCAAATAATTTCTAGCGCTTATAATATATGATGTAAAACAAAGATATATATTTAATAATTTAGTTTATTGAAATAGGACATTTCTGCTTTCAAGCTGTACCTGTGCCAATTTTTTTCATTTCATGAAGAGTTTATGTTTAAATATGTCGACCTGTAAAAACTGTTGTACTTTTTTGCATGTTAAGATGTTTGCTTACAAAGAAACTATTACTTAATGAAATAGTACTTAAAAATTCAGGCTGGTAATAAATAAACTGAAAAAGTATTTTATATGAGGCAAAGCTAGGAGAGATTGCGCGGTAGGAGAGAATGCGCACATAGGGGACCGACGGGAAAGAATAGAGTTTGCGAGTTACGACTTCAGGTGGTTGTACAGCACCAAAAATGAAGTGCCGATTTTAATGTGCATGTTGATTGCTTCAAGAGTCTAAGATAAAACGTGGTTGTTTTGTCTCGTTTTCAAAAATAAATACTTGAATTTTCATAACCCTTCCTAGGAATTTTGATAGAATGTTAGTAATACAAAATAGTATTTTTAATTTAAACACTTTCTAATAACCTACTAAGCTAGAATAACGGTACAATCATTGCGATTTTCTTTAAAGTCGAATACTTATTTAATGAAACACTGTGCAATCTCTCCAACCAAAATGGGAGAGTTTGTGCATTTGCTATTTAGGAGAGATTGTACATTTAAAATTTTATACTAATAGAGATTTCTCAGCTTATTTGTAATAACAGAACAATGAGGATGAATTTGTTCAATGTTTTGAACTGTACCAGGAAAAAAACTTCAACAAGTGACTGGGACTAGTTTACCCATTCGAGACGGCGCATTTTTTTTTCAATCTGTCTACAGAATCTGAAACTGAACATTATTCGAGAATGGCCCGACCTTCTAAAGCCACACCTCTGATGGGATTCAGCTTTTGAATGCTAATGTTAGCCTAAATAAAATTTATCGCAAAATATTTAAATGTTATAGTATATCTGTTTAGTTTTGTAATATTTTCAAGTATGATACTTAAGTTTTGTGCAGCTTAAATAGAAGCGATAAAACTGAATGCAACCAAAAAATATCAGCCTACTCAAAAAAAAATTTAAGACTGCAATCGTCTAAATTTCAATAAAATAAAATAAAATAAAGAAACATAAAGTATTTTAAAGTTGAAACAAGAAGATTTCAAACCAAGTGAAATTTATATTTTATATTTTAAACATTTTTGTGCGAAAGATTTTGAGGAAAAAAAATAATAATAAAATAAATATATAACGGTAGTTGGATTCTGGGCTTAAAAGTGTGCAGGATTAGACATACATCAATGCGTACACTGTGTGCTACTCGTCTTTTTTGACTCGGAAATGCATTTCACATACGATGTGCAATCTTTCTCAAACTGGTTAGCTTGTGGCAGACAGTTGCACGATAGCTTCAACATTTACAACAATAAATGCACCGATTATGCACAATGAGAGATTCGGTTATCAAACAAGAAACCGTTTAACCCCTTAACGCGCGCTTTCCTCGCTGCGAGGACGCAAAATTTAAGATCCAACTGCAAAAATTCACGTTTATAACATATCAGAAAGGGTCGGTTTTTTAAACCTTAAAACTTAAAATTTCTTTTAGTTTAATTTAGTTTATGAATTCCGGTAGCAGTATAATTTAAATGTTTCAAATTGTCTTGCGCCGCAAAGGGTTAAGCTCAGGGATGGAACACGGGCGCAGAATTCATACCGGTATTTGTTTAAGAAATTTCTCTGTGGTCCCCTATGGAGACAGGAAGTGAAAGTAAAATAGCATTTTGTATTTTGTACTTTCTTTTAAGTACTCAGTCTCAAGGTCCGCTATCTACCTATTTGTATAGGTATAGTACATTATCGTGATCAGTCAGTCTACATAGAGACAATAAATCAAAATGTTAGTCTTTGAAAGAAAGGAACAATTTAAACTGAGTTCCCATGACGAAAATCCTGTTCTAAAATTGAAATGAGATATTTTTTTTTTCTTTTAAGAAGTTGGGAATTTTGCGATAAAGTATATTGTATATTAAGTACTGTAAAATATACAATATACAGAAGAAAATGTATATTAGATACAAAATACAAATACTTTTGGAAATGTTGTGAAATATACAATATACAATATACAAATGTATATTGAATATACTCTATTATATACAAGTATATAATATATTGCCCACTTCTAAAAACGCGAAAAACTTAGTAAAATGAGGAACTAAAAATATAAAATGATCAAAATAATATAACTGAAAGCAGATTCTTTTTTTTAACTGTTACCTAATCAGAAGGAATGACAACACTGTATAATACTATACTCTATTGCATTTTACAAAGAGTAATTTCATTAGTATGGTGAAGGTTTCCTTCGAAGATAATTTCTAGTTTAAAAGTGTATTTTTAAATTATTTATGAATCCATAAATGCCTAAATATTTTTATTTAAATTTAATAACATATTGATTATAATCTTTAAGCAAAAAATTAACTAATTCGTTCTTAATGAGAAATGAAACAGACAATCAGATATACTTTTGTAATGAACACTTCTATCACTGTTGAAAAAAGAAAATAAGTATAAATAAAAATAAATAAAGTATATTTTGAAAGTATATTAAATATACTTTTTTAATCAAGAGTATATTGTATACTGTATATTTTCGAAATTCTAAAAAAATATTTGTATATTGTATATTTTGGAGAAAATCGATGATTATTTGTATATTGTATATTATATATATATATTTTTTTAAGTATATTGCCCACCTCTGCCTATAATATCGTTGATTTAAGAAGTAGAAAATTTTGTTACATTGATAAAGGTATGAGTTCTGCGCCCGTGTTCCATCCCTGTAAGTTGAAAAGGATATTTACTAATTTTAAGCATAGATGCCAGCATTTTAATTTATACTGGAGTATTTTTAACTTCTTTTTTATTTCATACCATTTACTTTTTAAGAGTAATTTGTTTTATTTTTTTATTGAAGTTATATTTTGGAAAAAAATTGTCTACATATTGTGATTCACAAAAATTTTGCGACATAAAGGCGGGACTAAAAATACTTCATAATAAATTAAAATTTTAGCTATGATTTTATGTTAAACGTGTTATCTAGTAACTTAATGTTACTTTCAATCTTTATCTGGTCTTGTTCTTCTTTGTTGTTGTTCTTGTTTCTTTAATATTTTTTCTTTAAATAAATTTTTGTAATCCTTGAAATTTTTTTTTCTGATTTTATAATTATTGAATTGAAATATCCACTCCCAGTACAAAAATATTTGCTTACAAATACCCTACAGCAATACCATTTAAGCGCAATTATTAACAACGTAATTGTAGTTATAATTAAGCGCAATCTCTATTACCCATGTACGCAGTCACTCCTACCAAATAAGGAGAAATTGCGGAACATAGCTCTCTTGGTTTTATTATAGCTGTTCTTTTAAATTATAGCAGAACAACAAAATAGTAATGGAAATGCATAGAAGAAGGATCAATTCAAAATTATGCACCAAGACATTAGCAAAATATAAATATTTGGATTTGTTTTATCGTTTTGTTGAATTGTGCGCAAACTCTCCTAGCTTTACCTTAAGACAAAGCATTTACGTACATGTAACAATGTTGTAAAATAACGTAAATGCATTACTGCAGCATCATTTTTACTTTATTTATTTGCTTATTTATTTCGACACGGTAAGAAATGATGCAGTAGAATTTTTTAAACAATAATATCATTATAAATCTATCTATTTACCTACCTATCTATTTGCCTATATCCTTCTTTCTGTATATGTATATGTATATATATATATATATATATATATATAGCAACGGAAGGAAAGGAAAACAAAAATGTATTTAACAAAAAGAATGCTAAAACGTAATAATAAAAAATCATATCAGATATCATTCATATTACAGAATGGGAGAAAATTTTCGATGCATCACAAAATAGCAATTCTTCTGCTTTGATATGAACTATTGATAATATTTTAATGTTATATAACAATGTAGGTATTAATTCATATTGTTTAAATGGCTTTTTCTTTGGATAAAAGTATGATATGAAGACTCAAAGGATAAAATTTTGCTCATAAGACGTGCGAGAATGTTTTGTAGTTAGTTAAAAAGATGTTTAAAGTTGTACAATCATTTTCGCAAATGTCAAATTTAGTTATGTTTTGGCATTTAAAGTAAGATTTACTCTTTGCTGCGCAAGGTAACTGGGAATCCTTTGCGGCGCACTGTCCTCGCTGCGAGGACGCGATTATTAAGTTCCAACTGCAAAAACTCATCCCGGAAATTTTTTACCAAACTTTACTTTTATAACATAGCAGAAAATGTCGTCAATTTCTTCTATTTGAATTTTTTCGTGAATTCCGGTGTCAGTGTAATTTAAATGATCCCAATTACCTTGCGCCGCAAAGGGTTAAGAACTTTTGTAAGAGGCTGTCTTGGCAAGCGTTTTCCTTAGCGATCCTTTCTCTCTTTTTGTAAAGCACGTCGAACAGTTCGAGAACTGCATTTTAAGTTTAATTTTCTTCGTAATTTTTTTTTCTTGGGAAATCACGCGTTATATAATATAAAGGCCTACTTGTACGAATTTGCTGCCCATATTTGCCGGCATTTTTAAGAAAATTATAAATTACCGTTCTCGATCTATTCAGCTTTGTTGAAATTTGACGTGCAGTAAGTCTTGAACTTTTTAAAGCAACCACTTTCCCTTTCTCAAACTCCGAAATTTTATAGTACCTAGCGGCATTACTGAAAAAAATGGAATACAATGCTCCCCATCACTTACTAAGCATTTATATAGTCTAGGAGTGCCGTGTGCAGAACAAAAAACATGCAAATTTTGCTTTTTAGAATACAAAACTACAATTGTCTTTATAATTTTGTCCATATCACAAAGCTGTTTTAATCCAAAATATATTTTATGAATAGCAATTTTCCATATATTCCTGTAAAAACTAATAAAATAAGGTTCATTTATGATTGATCCCAAGCCATAAAATTTGCATAATTTTCCGACGAACTGCAGCCAAGCTTTGGTGATTTTTCCTTTGTCCTTAAAATTTTGACCACCACTGTATGCCTCAAGCACTACTGCCAGTTTGAGGAAATGTTTTATTTAGTATTCGCCGCTAATTTTAATTGTAATGGTTGCCTAATCATTTCGAAAACATGTTACAAAGAAGTCTTCAAAGTGATTAGGCAACCGTTACAATTAAAATTTAGTGGTGGATATTGAATAAAAAATTCTCTCAATCTGGCAGAACTGATCCCAACGGCAGTTTATATTGGTAATGAAAGGGGTAAAACAATATATCTCAAATAAAATTTTATTATGTTGCTAAAATCCACCTCTGATTACACTGCTCGGAATGAAAATTGCCCCTGACACCATTTTTACATATTCTTATGTAAAATGACCTCCTGAATCTGAATATAACGCCCATTTTGCCCTATCGCCCACCGTTTTTAGGAATGGCCCCCTATTTTTATCATTTTTCGGTGATTTTATGGCTATAAACTTGATTTTTAGGAGAGGGGAGGATTATTTTAAACGTTAAATATCCTCTGAGGGGCTGCAGAGTTGGAAAATTCTATAACGTGGACATTTGCGACAAGGGAAAATTTTTGGGGGGAATTGCCACTGAAATTATGCATTACATTGCATAAAAAAAGTAGACGGACACTTCTTTACAATTTTTTAAAACCCCGTCTTAGTTTAATAGGAAATGTCAATTAAAATTCTTTAACATGTTTATACTTATCAATCTTCATATTTTTGACAGACAAATAAAAATATTCAATTATTTATAATTTTAATGTAGCAAAATGCAGAAAAGAGAAAAGATATACATTTGCACAAGAATTTTTTTTTAAAAAAGTAGACGGACACTGGTCAAAAACTGCAATTATCTAAGTGGGTGTTTTTTGCGGAATACCAGTTTTGCATGTACATGTACATTTGGCATTTTGCCAATTGCTAACGTGCTTGACAAGATGGTTTTACGTAGTTAAATTTCTTGGAGATGAATGCGCCATGCCACGAGGAATTCCTCTAACTGATTACCAGAAAGAACAGATTATAGCGCTGAAAAATGTAAATAAAGGAGTCAGAGAAATTAGTAGGCTACTTCTAATAAGAAAAAGTAGCATCAGTGATTTCTTACGTGCTCCTGAAACCCATGGCGTAAAGAAAAAGAGTGGCCGGCCAAAGAAGCTTTCGCTTAGAGACCAAAGAAAATTTTTTACTGAGCTAAAAATCACTGGAGCATCAATTCCCAGAGTTCGAATAAGCACAGGAATTACTAACGTAACTTCTCAGACAATTTATAACTACATTAAGCACTCAGAGCTCTTTCAATATAAGAAGAAAAAACATCATCCATGCTGGAAGGATCACCACGTGATAGAACGCCTACAGTAGGCTCAAAACCATATGTCTTGGGCTACAGAATGGATATCTGTAGTTTTTTCAGATGAGAAACAATTTAATTTAGACGGCCTAGATAGATATCAATATTATTGGCACAGTTTGGAGAAAGAAGACGAAGTGTACTCTACTCGGCAAGTTGGTGGTGGTGGCGTGATGGTGTGGCTAGCTGTTAGCTATGGTGGAAGGACAAATGTAGTGTTCCTAAGTAAGAAGCAGACTCACAAAGATTATATTGAAACACTAATCAGTGATCTTTTGCCATTTGCGTGTGATCTTGGAAGAGAAAACTGGATTTTCCAACAAGTTGGAACGCCAATACACACCGCTAACAACGTTAAAAAATGGTTTCATGAGAACAACTTCAAGGTTTTACCCTGGCCAGCCAAGAGTCCGGATATGAATCCTGTAGAAAACATTTGGGCTATACTTGTTCATAAAATTTATGAGGGTGGACGCCAGTATGAATCAATTCACCAGCTCAAAGAAACTCTTACAAACATTTGGAAAAATTTCTGTCAAAAAAAGATTTAGAATCTCATTGATTCGATGCCTAACAGAGTATACGAACTTATTAAAGCAAATGGGAGACGAACCCCTTACTAAAGACGTTTAATTTTAGAGATACAAGATGTGTCCGTCTACTTTTTTTTTAAAGAAAAATTACAGTGCAAATATGCCCCATTTTTGTTTTCAGAATTTTTCGACTACATAATTCAAAAGGATTAAATCTATATCCAAAAAATAATACTATATGATGTCTCAAGAATACAATTATATTACAGAAATGAACCTCATATCTCTAATTAAAGAAATAAACGTCTTTAAAGTATTACAAGTAAGTGTCCGTCTACTTTTTTTATGCAGTGTACATATCTTATATTTTTTTAATCTGTTATTAATGTTATTTTTTAAACTTTATATATATATATATATATATATATATATATATATATATTTAGGTGTTAAATTAATTCTTTTTCATTCTTCAAATCAAATTCATGGTCATAGTCATAGAATTATCGAACAGGGAAAGAAATTCAGGGAAGGGGTGGTGTATCTAGAAAACGGTGGGTGACTGGGCAACATGGGTGTCATATTGAGATTCAGGAGGTCATTTTACATAAGAATCAGCAAGAATGGTATCAGATCTCAAAAACATTTCTGTTTTTTTTTTTTTTTTTTTTTTTTTTTTTTTTTGCAGAGCAGTGTTATTTACTAATTGAAAAAAAAAAAGAAATAAAACTATTGTTTGATCAAATTATTTGCAGAATACTATAAAAAAAAAAAAAAAAAAAAAAAACATTTTATTTTGCTACCTACAAGCTGTTACGTAAACCTTATTATTTGTAGAAAGTTTTCGCTTTCAATGAAATCTGAACATGTTTTCCATATATACAGTAATCTATGGGTATTTCAATTAAATACAGTCCTTATAACATGAAACCATTTAATAAAATAATCAATTAATTTTTATGAGTTTATTTACCCAAATTTAAAAAAAAAAAATCTACGGAATTATTTTAAACGTTTCTGTTATTCACATCATAAAAAACACAGCGAGAAAATTTTCTAGAATAGTTGAAATGTAGTATATTTCTTAGTTTCGAGCATTAAACAGATTTTCCTATAAAATTGAGTATTTTTAACTAATAATGAATACTATATAAATAAAAAATCTTACTACAGAAATATTTTTTTCATTGTCTCAAAAACGATAAATGTGATTCAATTTCTATTTTATTCTCAATTCCTTTAAATTATAAAGAATTAAAAACTGAGAAAATGTTAGAAAGGATTTAAAGATTAAAACTATGAATTTTTTTTTTTTTTTTTTTTTTTTTTTGTGTTATTCGTTTTTGCTTGTAATCCTCTCCCTCAAAATCATTTTAACGTGTATTGTTATGAAACTACAATCAAATCTTTGTACTTTTCATGACAAAATCCTTGTTTATTACTTAAACTTATGTGAATAAAATCATTCACCTTAGAATAAGTAAATAATATATATATATATATATATATATATATATATATATATGTATGTATATATATATGTATATATAGATATTTTTTTCTTTCTTTCTTTCGTAAGAGTAAAAATATTACTTATGTTTCTTTAGTTGTTATTTAATTTTAAATCCACATTTTACTTTGTTTTATTTTATTCATTTTTTTTTTTTATTTATATTTTAGAAAACATTATCCTGATTTTGATATCTTTTGAAACAGACGGTTTATAGATTTCAGTTATAATAACGCTTTTACCGTTTGAGACGCAAGGTAACTGAGCTTATTTAAATTAGTCTGCAAGCAGAATATGCGAACAAAATTAAAATATAAGAAATGAATGACATTTCTGCGAAGTTGTATGAGTAAACTTTTGTTTAAAAATTTTTAGCGATTGATTTTTGCATTTGGGGCTTAATAATTGTGTCCTCGCTACCAGGACACTGCATCTCAGAGGGTTATTAAACAAAAAGAAAACAGTTTACCAATTACAGAATAGGTGGCATAAAAGATTAAGGTTTTTGCACAAACTTTAATCATTATTGATCATATTTGAATTTTATATTTTTTACCAATCAAGGCTAAAAATTATTCTTATACTTTACTTATTTTCTAACGAATAATATAAGATAAATAAAAGATTAACCTAAGAAGGAAATTTGGATAGGAATTAAAATTATTTAATGCGTTAAATAAACTGTATATGCAAAATAATTAATGTACATCAACTCAATTCTTATAACATAAAAGCATCGTTTATACTTTATTCTGAAAATTATATGATGAAACTACGCATTCTTTAAACCAAATATCTGAAACTAAGTAGTGATCAAGCATTTTATGACATTCGAAAATTATTTTCAAGAGAACAGTTTGCATAAATTTTCTAAATATCCTTGATTTACCAATTACTAGTGTCAAGCGCGTGTAAATTTCCAAGAATTGCGATTGGTAGACGTTAATTCTAACAATATTTCTTAAAAAACCTTTTCTTCATAATTAATTGCATCATTACACTTTTATATTTCCGTCTAAAAGAAAATTTCGTTAAAGTTTAAATTCTATAAGTATTGATAGATATTGTTTTATGTTAAATACGGAAATTCATGACATACCTTCCAAAACCTGTAAAGAAAGCTTTTTTTATTTATTTATTTATTTATTTATTTTTTAAGTGGTATTCCTAACTACTGATGAAGAAAATATTATAGCTTGCATTTAATTATCTTTTTCTTATGTTAACACATTTTATGAATTTTTCAACAATGTTTAATGTTAACATTGTTTTTTACATTTTTTATTGTTATGTTTAAACGTTACGCTAACACTTTTCATAAATTATCTTTAATTTAATTTAATTATCCTTTGTATAAGAATTTTGAGTTGCTTATGCGTCTATTTTAAACACATTTATATTCATTTTTAGATCAATTTTAAAATTGTACATAAATAAAAGAATATATATATATATGTGTGTGTGTGTGTGTGTGTGTAAAATATGTTGACAAAGATCACGCGCATATTATCACTGGTGATCTTAATATTATTAATGACTCTAAATTAAAGAAATTTATGGAATATGGTACTAAATATCGACTCCCTTCAAAAACTAATATTTCACAGATTATACAACAGTTTTCATATGATATTGATTTGTTTATTTATAAACTCTCCATCACTTATAATAAACCTATTGAATATTTCAATCAATGGAAATTTTTAGTGATTTCAAAACTTAAAGATGAATTAATTCAACAAAGATCAAATCTCACACATTACAATAAATCAAATCTCTTTAAATCTATCAAAGAATTGCAACAAAACTTTGTTATTACTTATGTAGATAAATCTCCTAATAATTATGCTATAATATGTAAACATTATTATCTTTCTTTACTCAGTTCATCTATATCTAATAGTACTAACTTTCATCCTACAAATCATGATCTTAAAATCAATAACCGCAAAATTCACTGCTTTTATAAATTGCTAAAGCTACCATATAATAATTTTAAATATCCTTATATTGTACTTATCCCTAAATTTCACAAAAATCCTATTAAATTTAGAACTGTCACTGTAGGGTGTAATACATACAACAATAACGCTAACAAAATTCTCCTTGATATTCTCAAACAAATCTGTGACTTAATCAGTATATCAAAAAATTTCTTTTGCCTTAAAAATAGTTATCAACTTAAAGCCAATGTCTTATCTATGAATAATGTTACTGATATCATGACTTATGATTTTGCTGACCTGTTTAATAATATTAATTTAACGGATCTTCATCATATCATCTTTAACCTTTTTGAAAAATTTAAAAGTCAAATCTCTTTACCAAAATGCTTTTCGGCAGCATCATTTAAGACACTTTTAAATTTTATTATTTATAACAATTACATTCTACACTGTAATAAGATCTATATTCAAAAGGTCGGTATTCCACAAGGAGGATGTAGCTCGAGTATGTTAGCTGACTTATACCTTTACCATTATGAACAGGGATTATGTATTAAAAATGTCTATTTTTACCGATACATTGATGACATTATAATTTTTTATGTCAATAATTTTTCCCCTAATTTATTTAAATTTGAATATCCTTCTCACCTTACCTTAACTCATAGTCTTCTCAACAATAACTGTATAAATTTCTTGGATTTAAAAATCAAACTTGATGGTAGTAAAATTTATACTGATCTGTATGACAAAAGACAAGATTTCAGTTTCAAAGTAAATTTATTTACTCACTTTACTTCATGTCTTCATATCTCTGTTTACAGAAATATCCTACTCAATCACCTCTTTCGTATACATAATCTTTGTTCAGTTAGGTTTAAAAACAAAAATATCTCTCACATAATTAATGTTGCTACAAAAATGGGTTATCCTAAAAAATTTATTTATTCACTTGTTTATCATAAAGGGTCTTTGTCTAACACCAAAAAAAAAAAAATACTAAGGTTTAATTAAAAAAAAAAAAAAAAAAAAAATGGTGGATGGGTGGGCAGATTTTTGATTAAGGAGGAAGGGTGGTGTTGTTTGGCTGGTTGGTTGGGAGGGTTTGATGCTGAATAAAATTAATTTAAAAAAAATAAAAAAAAAGGTGGGGGGGGATTACTCTAAGTTACATGCTTATATTTCTGGTTGATACTATGTATTTTGAAATCTTTTATCCTTAAATTTAATTTTGTGCATCTGGCTACTTGAGGCTTCACTTGTTAAGTTTGAACAATCCATCTAATTGCATAACAAAAATAAGATCTTATATTAATGAAAAAAAAAATCTTTTAAATTATAATTTTAATTATTAATGACTACCCTATAATGCTTATCCTTATATGTGTACTCTTTGGCATTATTGCTTGTAATTGAGTCTGCTTAAAACTTAACATTTAATACTATGATTTCAAGATTATTTAGTTTTTGGTTAATCACAAAAGTTCAATTCTTCTTATTACTTAATTGGCGCTAAAAATTATCTTAATCATAGAGTCAATACTTCTAATTACCTTAATCTTTCAGTCAATACATCTTAATTTCCCTTATTGCAATGGATTCTTCTCCTGAAATAATTTTATAGCTTACCGATAGATGGCGCTTGCACTCTGTGTTATGCATTTATTCTTCAGTCCTTAACTTAAATGATATATTATTAATGTATATGGTACGATTTAATTCAACTCTACTAGTTTTAAATTTAATTAAATATAAAATCTATTTTAACATTATCTTTTAATATTAACTCTGTGTAATTTATCTTTAATGAAAATGCTCTGAAGTATATTCGATTAATCGATATCTGTCGAGATTTTATTTTACTTCAATTTAAGTTTTGGCATCATTCTTTTCTCCAGTTGGTGTTAATTGTTATGCATGTGGTTGCTTTGCTTCATTCATGTGTTCACTTTGGTTTCCATTAAGTTTATATTTAACTTTTTTTTTAATCTTTGTTTTAATTTAATATTTCAATTATTTCAAATTCTTTATGGTTTTTGCTGCATTGATCGGGGTGTGAAACGATATTAATTGCTATTATTAGCAATATCGTTTTACGAAATCGTTGCAGCTCTTAAAGCTTTATGAAGCATGCACCCCTTGATAAGTATGTTTCTATGTTTAAGCATTTACATCCAATTATTTCTGTGATTTATTATTTATTATTCGTTTTTCACTCTCATAAGCTTAATGGTCATTTTTATTATCATTCAGGTCGGCGTAAGTATTTTAAGTTACTTCCTAACTCATTGGTTCTTAATCTACATTGCAACTTTTTGTGTAATTCTTTCCTCTATGTTAAATTCAGTTCTATATTTTAGTGTGCTGTTATTGTCTTAGTTCTATTAATAGCTAAAATTTATGATTAAATCTTATTACGATATCTATTATTTATATATATAAAGTAACCATTATTTATATATATATATAATGGTTACTTTTGTTATATATATATATACATATAACAAAAATAATATATTATTTATTTAAATTCTTAAATAAATAAAAAATTTAAATAAATGAAGTATTTAAATATATATATAATATGTATGTGTGTGTGTGTGTGCAAACTCATAAAAAATTACCGAAATAATAACAAATATAAAAGGATCAAAAACGATTAAATTAATTAGCTGATTGAAATAGATAAAAATTATACGAAATCAAATGAATGTACGCATTCTGAATTCCCAACGTCATCAGAAACATTATGAGAATTATGCATGCAAATTGTGGCTTTCAGTGAGTAAAGTCATACTGCTGAAATTTCTTTACCCTAATCGCCAAACCACAAGGGATAAAGTAAAAAATATGAAGGAGGCAATAAATTTAAAAAGCAATAGAGTACGTATATAAGAGCAAGATGCATAGATCATATGAATATAGTAGGAACTGATACGGATAACGGTTAAACATTGAAACCTAGTCATGCTAGATTATAAAATCATGGAGAAAATGAATAAAAGCAGGAATTTATTTTTGCTTATTTTTATCTAGATACAGTTTAATTGAATTATATAAACTAGCAGGCTTTGCCCGCTTCGCTGGCCACTAAATTTAAAGGGAACTCTTTTCTATATAGCTTTATAAAAATAAAATAAAATAAATTACTGAAATTGTTCAAAAGTTCGCTCCAGGTCCCTGCTGCATTCGGCAGCGATTTGGTCATCCACTGCAACTCGGTCGCTTGTCCCTATTACCTGCGACAATAGTTTACCAATGAGCTTCCATTTAGGTGCTTATTATATAACAGTTTCGAAATAGATAGTATCGAAAAAATTGGAGTTTCCCTTTTATATTTGAATCCCAGTTACATGTGAACAACACTATACGTGTTGTTCACAGGTAACTCGGACTGGACTCAAACGTAACTGGGTTTAGACAACATAATATTTGCTTTTACGTTATTCCATATGTTTATTTTGTTTATCCAATCAATCATTAAATGACAGCAATTTCACGCCAAATATTGCAATATGCTGTGACCGGCTACGTCTGTCGCATGAGACAATTAATTTTTTGTGTTTATGTATAATTCATGGGTTGTAAACCTGATAGTACAGCCTTAATATAGTTCTCTTTGGCGGCTTTTGAATTTTTGTCACCATTTTAGACTTAATCCATTGTAACAATAAGACTTAATACCTTGTAACAATATGCTATGAGCGCTATTTCTGCCATATTTTAGACAACTAATCTTTTTTTGGTTATATATATTTTCCATTAAACATATTTTTATTTATTTATTTAAATATTAATTTGAATTTTTCAAATATTTCTGTTTGACAGCGTGCAAGTGCAGTAACACACAGAGGCTCATTTATTTGTATGATAAATTAGCATAATGATTATTATATAAAAAAATAAATAAATAGGTAAACATTATCGTGTTGCACAACTTTATTATGTTGCTCCACTGGCGGCTTTTGAATTTTTGTCGCCATATTAGCGATGGATTTTTTTTTTTTTTTGTATGAAAAGGGGAGGACTATTTTGCTAATAATTTTACCAGACTCTTTTTTGTTTATACATAAGAATCCTTTATATTCTGCTTATATTTTTAATGGTTTTTAGGTTTAAAATAGTGCTTGTTGAAATAAATTTCCTATCTTTAAAACTGCATTTGTTCTGTAAATTTTGTGTAAAAATAAATCATTTATGTTTTTATATATTCGATGCGCTACTTAGATTAAAATGGCTGTTGCTATATTAAATTTCTTGTCGAAAAGCGTTCGGTGTACTTCAACACCAAAATTTAAAAAATCGCCCAGCAGGATCTGTTAATGAAACTGATAAAATAAAAATATGGTTCATAGAGTTTAAATAATCTATTTAAAAAAACTTTTAAAACCCAAATTATTAATGTATCGTATCACATACATAGATATAGTAATAATATATAGATTGATCATTGGGGAGAAAAAAGTGATTCCTTTTCACTCGGGAAAAGACGGCGATTCTACCAAAATATGGCAGTCTTTCCCCGAGTGAATACACACGGGAATACACACGAATGTTTTAGTAAATAAAATTCATGAATAATTTATTTACTAAAGGTGAATGAAAAGCTCCAGATATAGTTTCAAATTCATTCTTCTTTTTTTCCTTTTTTCCTTCAATACCACTTAATGGCTGATTCCAAAGCTTTTTTTTCGGCATCAAAAATCTTTGCACGATAATATGGGGATAATAGATCTATATATATTATTATATCTATGATCACATAATTCTTTTCGAGGATAGAATAAAACTTAATTTGAAAAAAAATAATAATAATAACTTTTGTTTATTAACCAAAATAATTGATGAAATTTGAAATGCAAGTTGGTCTTGTGGGGTACAGGCTGTATATTATATTTTTGTGTTCGTGAGAGAAAATTTAAAAGAATTTGAAAACTGCAATTTTTAATCCCACTTAAAAATCATGTGACTTAATGTGAAGCAGATTTTTCATTTTTTTCTCCTAACGGTTTCCATACAATCTTCTGCTGTTGCCACCTAAAATTCATACTTTAGTTAATTTTAAAAAATCTAATTGTCCGATTGATAAGCTGTTTAATGCATCGAATTTCCAAAAATTTTCCCTTTCATTTGCTATCTTATTTGTAACGATGCGACTGATATTTCTAATTTATTTTCTTATCTTTCTGATTTATTTTCCTCATTTTAAATAAATGTACGTTATTATTATTATTATTATTATTATTATTATTTATTATTATTATTTTGTCAGAAAAAAAATTGGCAACAATTAAATTATGGATAAAATTTTAAAATTTAAATGACTTATTATTTTCACATTTTAATTAATTAAGAAAAAACTAATCATCCGATGGATAAGCTGTTTAATGCATCGGATTTACAAAAATTTTCCCTTTCATTTGCTATCTTATTTGTAACGATGCGACTGATATTTCTAATTTATTTTCTAATCTTTCTTATTTATTTTCCTCATTTTAAATAAATGTACGTTTTTTATTTTTTTTTTAATTATTATTATTTTGTTGAAAAAAAAATTGGCAACAATTAAATTATGGATAAAATGTTAAAATTTAAATGGCTTTTTTATCAGAAATTAGAAGGTTATTATTTTTACATTTTAATTAATTAAGAAAAAACTAATCAAAAATTCAAAAATCTGACTTCGATGTGCACAATGACCCTTCGGGGGGCACCTTTGTGTTAAATCTCGTGACTGTCCGAGCTACCGTTTTCGAGATCAGTGAAATATACACATATTGCTCACTTAATAGTATAAGATATAGTAATTTTTTAATAATAAGTTATTAGTATAAAAGAATTATTTTCTCTAAAAAAGCATAATTTGAAGATCTAAGGCAGTGTAGGGGTTCTGCCATATTTGAATCATTTTATTAAATAACTATTAATTTTATAAAATAACTATAATTGTTAAAAATGAAAATAAAATGAAGAATTTAAATAAATAAAATGATTAACTGTAGATTGGATTAAAAAAATTAATATACAAACTAAGAAAATTTTTAGTTAAATATGCTATTTTAAAGTTATTAATAATTAACTTGAGAAAAAGTATCTTTTCCATTTGAAAAAGTTGAGTTTTTGTTACATGGTGCCTCTAGGGGCGCCACCTGTGATATAACCACCTACCTCATCTGATAGATTATCTGAATGATCTTTTAAAGTCACTCTCGTCAGTACAATTGCTTTCCTTTTAAGATGATTCGAGGTTTCTAGATTTTTATTAAAACATGACAATCGGGGTTCGAAACGACATACTTAAAAAAAAAAAAAAAAAAAAAAAAAAAAAAAAAAGAATTAAAGTACATGTTTTCATACAGGTTCTTTCCGCTTAAGACGATTCTGTGAAGAAAAAGTATGTGTTACATTTGAAAATATTGAGTTTGTGTTACATAGGGCCAAATGAGACGCAGGAGGTCCTCTTGTGACATCTCATCTGATAGGTTATTTGAATACACGAAACTTTTTTAATTAATGTCATCAGCGAAATTGCTTTCTTTTTAAGATAATTCGGAGCTTCTACACTTTTATTCGAACGTCTCCATTCGTGTACAGTCCCTCACACTATGCTTTAAAACTTTGAACTCGAATTTCTCCGTGAATATTAGTCGTATAATTATCAAACATTTTGTGTTTGAAATGTTTTTGTAAGTACACGATTTTCTTAAACATGAATGTAGGGACCTGGGGGCTAAATACAAATTTAGATTTTGAAATTTTTCCTTAATTTTTTTTTTTCGCTATAATTTTTTAATATCTTCGTTCTGCATTTTATTTCAATCTTTTTTTTTTTTTTTTTTTTTTTTTTTTTTTTTTTGTAAGTATGCATCTTGGACTAACGGTTGCGAAAATATGATCATTTAAGTTTACGTGTACACCCTGTATGTATACACATATTAATTAAATAAATGACATCGTTTTCAATAGCTTAATTCCCATTAATTTAATTAAGAATTATCGATTTAGATAAGTTGGTGTTAACTAATTTAAGAAATGTATCAGAGAGAGTACTTTACTTAACGTCATCGGAAGTCAAAGTTAATATTATTCTATAAGGATTTCCGCTTCATTATAACTCCTTAACTGATAAATATTTTTGAACTCCGTTTGCAGATTCAGAAAATTCACAACTATTAAATTGGTTATCACTTTTTAAAAATTATTATTTTTTAAATGCATTATTTTAAAGTTGTAAAATGTTAATTTTTGCATTTTACAAATTCAAAATAAGATATCAAAAAATAAAGAAAGAAAGAAAGAAAGAAAGAATAATAACCAATTTAATATTTATGAATTTTCTGAATGTAAAAATGCAATTGAAATATATAAATTAATTATTGAATTATCATGTGGCAAAATTCCCCATAGAATATCATTGGCTTTGGACTTCTGGTCGCGGTAAGTAAAGATTCCCAGGGGTTTAATTATATCTGTTTCTACTTTAAGTTTAATCTTTATCAACTGTTATTACTTTTTTTTATCTTTTTTTTTTTTAGAATTTACCTGTTTTTAGTCGCTATTATTATTTTATTTATTTATTTATTTTTCATTTTCCTGTAGAATTTATATATTGATTTGTAATATTTTACCAAATGAATGATGTTTTTGTTTATTATTGTGTAAAACTGAATTAACATTTATACCCTTTTCATACCCTATTCATGCCCTTTTCTTAAATTGTATGTTAATCTGTTCGCAAATAATTCTTTAAAGGATGGATGGATGGGTTTTACGTCGCACTACGCGCAGATGGGCAATTGGCGACGGTCTGGGGCACACCCCTAGAGGTGGTCCGGAGACATGCCATCACAATTTTATCCTCCACGGAAGGGATGGCTCTCCCGCTTCGGTGACCCCAGAGGTATAATTTTTTATGGGAACATGGAGGACATTACGGCCACGACAGACTTTACGTGCACCAGCCACCATTAGTGTACACGACGGTCTTTGGCCGGCTCGAGTACCGAACCCGCAATCTTCCAATTACGAGGCCGGCGCTCTACCGACTGGGCTACCGCGGCCAATAATTCTTAAATATAATATTTTAATAAACGTTATTATTTTTAATGTTTTCTGTGATAGGTGGCGACATAATGGCGAATGATCATATACTTCGTCATATCAAGGGTGCAAAATTGGCACAGAATTCATACCGGTATCTATGAAATAGAATTTTCTTCTTCTTAAACCAACGATTTTATAAATAGAGAAAAATTTCAAACAAATACCGGTATGTATTCTGCGCCAGTTTTCCACCTCTGTCATATACATGATTATATACTAATTTGAAGTTATGCATTGAAATTCAATTTATATCGAAATTTCATATCCTCATTAATTATATTTAATTACATTTTATATATTATGTTTATTTAATATTATTTTACATGTAATTATTCAATAATAGAAAAATTCTCCTATCTCCTTTTAGGGTGCGTAGGATCAACGCCAGGATTCATCTATTTGTAAAGGTTCTTAGGCCACATTTTTTAACAAGAAAGTTATTAAATTTATAGATTTTATTTAAGGAAGAATTTTCTTGTTTAAAAAAGTGCTAGAAGAGTCATTACAAAAAAAACGAGTTCTAGGCACCCTTTCCTTAATTTTATAACACATTTAAATTAATATATCTTCTACATACTTGCCAACATACTAATTAATATCCCGTAGTGTTGTTAGTCTCGCCTTCTTTTTCACACCAGTATCTTTTTAGAGTATTTTTCTTCTTACTTAATTGTAATTGCATTTGGAGAATATTACTCAAAAAATTTACTGGTGCGAAAAAAAAAAAAGGGATGGGACTAACAACATTACAGAATAGTAATTAGGATGTTGGCAAGTATGCTTCTAATGCCGCCCAGACGGTGTAGTAGTTAGTGTCGCTGACTCCTATACGGTTGGGCCTGGGTTCGAATCCCGGAGAAGGCATGGATGTGTTGCCCCTGTTAGGGGGAGCGGTGACCGCCCATTGAGTGCCCCTTTAGAAATGGTCATCAATTCGGCGACCCCCCGGCCAATACCGTAAAGTTGCAAGTGCCACACCATTTAAAAAAAAAAAAAAAAAAGGTTGCTTCTAATTTTAAAATAAAATATTATTTTTTCTTCTTAGAAATTATTTAATTATATGATTGTAAATTAACGTTTAAAGTTATAGTTAAAAATAATTAATTTATATTCAATTTTAAATTTTTATCACCCACGAAATTTTAAATTATCTTTTAACAAAATAATCATGACTTTAAAATATTACTCAACTCGACTCTTCCGTACTTCACATCAAATAGTTCCGCTTGCATCTGGCTGCTGCATGGTAATTTATTTGTAATTAGGTATTTTTCTAGCGTAAAATTTTCTCTATTTTTCGTTACTTAATTGTAATTATATTCATTGATGATAAATTTATCTGTGTGTTTTTATTATTATTATTATTATTATTATTATTATTATAGCTTTGTTAACTGTTTAAAATTAATTTTCTAATTCTCCTCTTATATTATTCATATTTCATAATGACCACACTCTTACACAATTCTTGTTTCGTGTAAATTAACTTGCAAATCGATATTAGGTGGTAATTTATTTAATATATGCTATTCTTAAAAAAAAAAAAGAGGTAGGAGGAGAGGGGGATATTTTTCACTTCTGATTAGCATTTTAATATATTGTTTATATTATAGAGTTTTTGTATATTGATAGTGATTTTATATGATTTCAATATTAATGCAGAGCACGAATTTTCCCCTTTTAGTTCAAGACACTTTTCTGGGTAAAAATTTTCCACCATCTATTTTTATACAACAGTCTATATTCCATTTAATTTCGAAACATTATTATGAAAATAAGATAAATATTTCTGTTTAGTGGTAGCATAAAAGGCGAAAATTTCGCACACCTGTAAGTGTCCTAAAAAATTTGTGAGGCAAACGTAGCGTCGGGTTAAGGAGATAAAGGTCGCCGAAGGAAATCAATATTGAAGGTGATAAGCATTGAGTTCGGATTAAAATTTGGTTGAGAATGGATAAGTCTCGTTAGATCCAGCGTAGTTTGGCGACGTTAAAGGTGAAGTTACTAGATTGAAGGTGTCGAGGAGAGGTGATTTTAGGTAAGCATGGAGTGTTTAAAAGGAAATTAGGATCTACGTATTTTGGGAAAGATGATTGAATATGGTTAGCTTTAAAGAAGTAGCCGGGTGAAATGAAGGGAAAGGTGATGTCTATTTTGAAGGAGTTTAAATAGTGTCAGTGTTGCCAGATTTGGGGACTTTTTTATTCAACATCCACCATTAAATTTTTATTGCAACAGTTGCCTAATCACATCGAAGATTATTCGTCTATTATGTATGTCAAATTTTACTTCTCAAAATTATTGGTGGTAGTTGAATAAAAAAGTCCCCAAGTCTGGCAACACTGAATAGTGTGTACACTACTAGTGGTGTAGCGGAGTAGTGGAGTAGTGGATATTAAGCGATAAGTTAGTGGAGAGCGCATTATACTTGTTAATACTGAAGAGCTAGATCGAATGTTGTTCAGCCGTGACGAGAGAAGTTTAGAAGGCTAGTTTTGAATGAAGTCGTAGCGTAAATCTACGATCTGGAAGTTGCCCGACGCTAACAGCACTCTTCGAAGGCCGAAAGTTCCCGATAAGCCATCGGACGTAATTTGTCAAAGCTTCAAACGGTGAGCACTATTTGTTTATAATAGTTTTAATTTATCTAAATTAAGAAATTCTATGAGTTCCTTTAATCCCCTCCACGTCCTTTTATTCTGCTAAAATAAACTTTGATGGTTTTATAACTAAAGTTTCCTTATTGTCTTTTAAGCTAAACATTTCTTACAATTTGTTCTAGTGAAGCCGGTGCACAAACCTTACAAATTGATGGAGACTTCAAGTTCTGTTAATGTCTTAGAAACAACTCAATATATTTTACCATGCTGCTATATATGCCCTTTGGAAAAATATAGCAGTTAGGGGGCGAAGTTTCAAAGTTACTTTTTCTTCCTTCATTAATTTTTTTCAATATTTTTTACTTTGTATAATGATTTATTTCCATTTGTAATATTTTATTGATACTATGCTAATTAAAGTTTCTCCTTCATTGTATTTGATTATCAAAATGTGGAATATTATATATACATATGTATACGAAAACCATATGAAATGTGTATTGGGAGATGCCAAATTCTTCTTTATAATAACACATTTATTAGTCTTTTTCCCAAAATATGTAGTTAATCTTTTAAACTGATAATCAGACAAAAAATATTCTTCAAACATTTGAAGTAAGTCCTTCTAGCTTGTGTTTTTTTTTCTTCTTATTTTGAAAAGGTTTTGAAAAAATAATTATTTAAAATATATTTTTCTAATTTTCAAATTAAAAATATTAAGGAAGCTGGAAAAGCACCAGGTGGTGTCGGATTTTAGAATTAAAGCTTTGGATATCAGTTTTCTTAACTGGGTACTATATAAAGGTTGAAAAAAATGGATACATTTTTAAAGAAAAGTTAATCTTTAGCATGCTTCTTTTTATTTTTAATTAATTAATTTATTTGATTTGATATTTTTAGAAACTTTCCTTTTATATAGTGACATTTTTTTAAATGTACATATATATAAATATTTACATACATGCATACATATATTATTCTCTGGTGTTATGTTGAGCCAGAGAAAATAGCATAAATCAAACTGAACACAGTTTTGTTTATTCCCCTTTCCATAAATTTTGTAAATATACCTCTAAGCTTGTATGAATTTCTGTTATATATTTTGAACAGAACTCAATATTTAATTAATGAACTAATTTAAAACTTTTTCATGAAAGAATAATTATTAAGAGTGAAAATCACCTAAGTTGATTAAAGCTCAATGATAAATTTCATTAAAAATATAATTTCCTGTTCCATAACTGCAATATATTTTATTACTTAAGCTGAAGATAAATTCTAATATATATATGTATGTATGTGTGTGTGTGTGGGGGGGGGGGGTAAAGTAAGTTTTATTACAATGCACGATCATAACGCTAAAGTCAGAAAAATTGAACAACTTTTATAATAAAAAGTGCTGAGTAAACGCAACTCTCAGTTTCTTGTGGTTAAGAAATACATATTAATTAATTCCGGAGATCCCGACCTAAGCTGGACTGTCAATCATTGAGTTAATAGCCAATGATTGAGCAGAGGAGGAGTAAATATTCCCGCCGAAATTGACGGTATTTAAGCTAGAACACACGAGAAATCGTGGCTTTTTCCAATAATCATTTGTCAAATAAACTCACGTTTAATTTATACTTCATCATGTAAAGAGCGTTGAAATAGACTCGCGGCCCTTCGGGGTCCTGTGGCTGGATAATCGCCGACCATCCTCATTGTGGTCCGGAAGGATCCGCTCAGGATGTCTCCCTACTCGGCCTAAGACTGTATCTCCACGACCGCATAGCTTTGGATTTAATAAAGGATCTTTCGGTAACTAAATGGACTCCTAATTCCTTTTCTAAGATGATCGTACACATCCGTAATCCAGACTCATTTTTATCATTACATATATATATATCGTCATCAATTTCAGCCTTTAACTATCCACTGCAGGATCAAGGCTTCTCCTAAGAGAGTCCAATCTGCCATGTTTTCTACAATTCTTCTCCATTCTGCTCTTAAAAACTTCACAATTTCATCTCTTCAACGACACATTGGTCTCTTCCTCGTTATTTTTTCTTATATCTCAGTATCCAGAATAAGAGTTCGATGGTACATCTGTCATCATTTCTTCTGGCAAGGTGTCCTGCCCATCTCCATTTTAACTGCTTAACTCTGGAAATGCCGTCAGTAACTTTGGTTTGCACCCTAATCCAAGTGTTCCAGTTTCTGTCTCTTCGGGTGAATCCTAAAATTTTCTCTCCATGCCTTCTCTAAGTTGTTTGAAGTTTTTGTATAGTTTTACACGTTAATGTTCAAGTTTTTGAAGCATAAGTTAAGACAAACAAAACGCACTGATCAGAAACTTTTCTTTTCAAACAAATTGGGAGGTCCCTTTTGAATATAACGCTATTTCTTTCAAATGCTCTCCAGGTAAGTTTAACTTGGTTGTTAATTTCTTCCATGATGTTCCCGTTCATCGTAAGGACTTGTCCCAGATAAATATAACTGCATACCGTTTCTAATTCATCCATATCAACAGTGATCTTCAGTAAAGGAGAAAAGCACTTGATATAATTTTTGTCTTACTGAGGTTCACTTTCAATTCAACGAGCTCGCTTTATTTGTTTAATTCAGTTCATAATTACTTAAAAATATTGACATTTCTAGAAAAATGTGTTAGTATAAAAAGTAAAATAAAATAATTACAAGATAAAAAGAACTTTTTATATACCATGTTTTTAAATTTTCTCTTGAATCAAATAAACGCTACCGAAGGCAGCGTGAACCCGGAACAATTGGCTAAAAGTATTAAAAAAATGTATTGCTATCATGTTTTGAGCTATTATAAAAGTTTCAAATGCATTGCTAGATAGCTGGAAAGTTTATTAAAAATCGATTGCAAGCTTTGTACTGGTAACGCTGCCGAAAGCAGCAAGGACCTGAAACAGTTGGTTAACATTATTTTAAAAATGCAGTTTCACCGTATTCTGAACTATTCTGAAAGTTTCAGATGTCTAGCTAGTCGGGAAGTTAGTTAAATAAATTTTCTGTTGAATAATATAAACACTGCCGAAGGTAGTAGAGACCTGAAACAATTGACTGAAAGTATTAAAAAAATATATTGTCACCGTGTTCTGAGATATTCTCAAAGTTTCAAATGTCTAGCTAGTCGGGAAGTTAGTTAAAAATCGATTGCAAACTTCGTACTGGTAACGCTGCCGAAGGCAGCAGGAACCCGAAACAGTTGGCTAAAAGTATTTTAAAAAATGCATTTTCACCGTGTTCTGAGCTATCCTGAAAGATTCAAATGTCGGGAAGTTAGTTAAAAGAAGTCGGGAAGTTAGGTCCTAGTCGGAAAGTTAATTAAAAATATCAATTGCAAAATTTGTACTGGACAAACAAACGAACAAACAAGAATCGGGGTTAATAAAAACATGGTACAGTCGGTAACAAAAGCATCCGAACACTAGCAAAAATTCCTATATAAAAAAGTAGAGTTAATACTGTTTTGTTAAATAAACCCTTGTCGAATCATGTTCTTAGACAGTCTAAGAACGTGATTCGACAAGGATTTATTAAACAAAACAGTATTAACTCTACTTTTTTACATAGGAATTTTTGCTAGTGTTCGGATACTTTTGTTACCGACTGTAATAAAATATGACACTTTGTGTAAGTTTAAAAGTATAGCTAATAAAAATGAATATGGGTATCATTGCCCAGATTGCAGTTTGTTAACATCCCCCATCTATCTATATCTATCTGTCTATCTATCTATCTATCTATGTATATATATATATATATTACAATTATGTTAATAGTTCTGAAGTTTTTAAGGTAAAATATTAGTAATAAAATCGTAAAGTAAAAACAATACTTTATGCATAGCGCATTTTATTAACTATATACTTTCTGTGTGTGGTTACGTTTATGTACACAGGTATGGTATGCTACACATATCTGTTTTGTAGCTTTTAAAAATCTAATAGGCAAAAACAGTTTTATAAAATTATATTGTAAAAATTTTATTAAGTTAATCTCAAAAGTGAAAATTCTCACATTAGGGTCTCGCAGGTGTCACATTGACAAAATGATTGGTGTCACATTATTGGTGTCACATTATTTTCCTGTAATTTTAATCGTCAGCTCTCACACATATGGACCAATTGCAAAGTATTTCAGAAATGAATTTTTTCAAAGTTGGGGAATAAAATTTCCAATTGCAAAGTAACTTTTGTTTGGAGAATAGTGCAGGCCTCATAGGTACAGTCCTTACCAATGTTTTTAAGATCCATCGATGTTTTTTTCTCATTTTAGAACATCGCACGTTTTGGAAATTAAAGACAAATTACTGCAAAGTATTACAACTCTTCATTGGTAGAGCTGAAAGCATAAGGCGTATAAAATATAGACCACACCATTAGCGGTTTCACACAACCATCCTTCCTCTACCAACAAGACGTTTTCACTGACAATTGCTGTCAATTTTCTCATTAAAAATCTTCGTTTTTATAAACACTATAAATTGTTCCGTATGTCCTCTTATTCTCAGCTGTCTTAAAAGACGCTAGCTAATTTTCAATTTAATATTTGACACTTTTCAACAAAGTATAAAATTGTGTATGGTTTCCGTTTGTCTGTCTGTTCGTCTGCCCGTCTTTCTGTCTATGTGTCTGTCTTCGCTCCGATTTACGTAATTTTTATAATTTAATCTTGAAACTATGATAAGTTATTCAAGTTCACTATACCATGTACCCTATTGAAAATGTTATAAACAGCACGACTGGTTTCAGTATAACAAACACCAGAAAGAAATTTAAAGCAATGCGTTCTATGAACGGTATTTGTATAAAGCATTTATACAGCATAAAACATAATAAAATAAGAAACTTTTTTCATATGCACAAAAGCATGTTTTCTGTAGAATACTTTATAATTAACCCTGTTGCTCAATTTTGGTCTATTTAACCCCCAATAAATTTTATTTGTTCATAAGAAAGATACAGCACGGATATATTTTCTTAAAAGTATATGACTGTTCGTAAATGATATAAATATGTATTCCTAGAATGATTTATGTTTATTTGCATTCACAAGAAATATTTTTCACCTTATTCTTAATGTATTGTTCTGGTCAATATGATGTTTTGTGTTCCAAAGTTGGCCATTCAATTAAGAAATTAACAAGTAAAGAGAAGAATAAGATTTACATAATCAGTAAATGTGTTTTTCGGAAGCTGACAAATTCACACCAGCTAGGTGTAATGGCACATGGCGTAGAGCACAAGACAATATATTTCAAATAGGGAAATGGTATGTGAAGATTTTCGCTCTTTGAAAGTAGTTCAAGAACTCAAGAAAATACTGCGTACTCTAATGTAATGTATCTGGAGGAAACTGACAAGCTCATTCAAGCACTATATCCCAAGTAAATTATCTATATAATGGTTTTTATGCTGGATTAAAACTTCATTAGGTCTACAGACGCAGAAGTGTATTCAAAATACTATGCTTAAAGCCATTAAAAATAAAAATAGAAATAAATATATATCTATCAAATTTTATCTTTTGTATGAACTTATTGGATATTTTTTTTTCTGATACAACCTGTTGAAACTCCAGTGAAAAAATTTTACGCTTGGCACTATGAGAAAAAATTAAGGTTATATATATATATATATATATATATATATATATATATATATATAATTACAAGTAAAGATAATCGCAATTCTATCTTTCATTTTGAAAGGAACAAGAAATATTAATTTTATGATCACAATACATTGTAGTAAATCAATTACTAACACACGAGAAAAAAACATGAAATGCTATTTCAGTACAATGGTATCAAAGAGCTGCGAATTATCTACAAGTAACAAGCAAGATGTTATTGCCCAAATAGCAAATAAAAAAGTAAAAATTTTAAATATGTATTATAATTGTATTTTTTTTTCTTTGCATAGATTAGCTTATACTTACATATTTATTGTATTTTTTAAAATGTATGAATCTATTCAGTTAAAATACTCCTTATTTATCTCTAAAAGTAATTTTGTTCGAATAGTTTAGATAGCATAATCTTTTTCAGTTAGTAATCAACGAGCGGATCATATTGAGCCGAACGTGTATAATAAATGCAAACAAAACAACAGGTTTAACATTAATGATTGGTTTACAGGACACCCAAATATATTCAGATATAAAATTAGAAATTACTGAAAGTTTATTTTATTTGTGTTATGCATTTTTAACATTTTTCAACAAAATTTAAAAGCGATTAGGATTTCGATCCATCTGCCTATCTGCCAGCGCTCTAAATTCCGTATATATGTTTAGAATGACTTGAAACTGATATAGGTTTATCAAGAACATTATTGCATGCTCTCTATTGAAATTGGTATAAATAAAACAGTTTCTTATGAATATGATTTCACAAAAGGTCTCAGGGTTGCCACAAGCGACTTTTTTTTTTTTTTATTACTTTCGTGCAATTATTTTTATAACATAAAATTTATAATAAATATATGTAGGTAAAGTACAGATTTACCTGCGAAAACATATCATTCATTTTAATTTTTTGAAATAGTGGTACGAAAATAATATTAAAAAAAGTCGCCTTTGACAGCCCTGGATTTATGTTGCATTACGAACTACTACTGACACTTTTTAAGCACAGTAGTACACAACAGTTTAGCAAGATTTACTAGAGAAAGGTTTCCTTTCATTAACCCGTTCAGGGGCTAGCTAATTACGCTCATTTAATGTGTAGAGCCATCCGAATTTAAGAACAAAGTTAAGCTAAAATAAATAAATAACCTTTATCCAGAAAACAAAAATTCTGGACAAATTCGTTCAACATCTGAAAAGGAATGATGCCGTTGTTATACGATGTTGGTAGAAATGGTTGAACAGTGGCTGAACAGAGTGTCAAGAAGGAAGAGTTTGGCTTAGAGAGACAGAGAGACGACAGAACATGAGGACCAATCAGTCGTCAGAGCTGAACTCAGAGCCCAATGTTTATCATTATTATCGATCCTACATGCAAATGGGGCTTTAGTGACCGCAAAAATCATTAATAGGCAGCTTAAAGAAAGGACAAACAAAGAAGGCTGAGCTCACGTTGCTTCTTGCATTGGCTACCAATTACTTTTGTGCACCAACAACCCCGTTGAATGAAACTGACCTAGAATGAACCTTGAATGAAACTGGCTAGAGTAAAATTTTCTTCAGTGGTGAGTCCCGCTCCGATTTGAGCCCCGATGACCAGTGAAGACGCGTCTGCAGACGCCCAGGTAAAGGGAAATCCCATCCTGACTGTCACCAGCCATACGGTCTGGCCACCAGGAGTGATCGTCTGGGGTGCCATTTATTTTCATAGCAGGACCCCTTTGTTTGTCATCCGAAGAACCTTTATAGCACAGCGATACGTCGACGGAAGTCTAAGCCCCGTTGTATTGCCCTTCGTATCACGTCATCTTGGGCGTATGTTTCAACATGATAATAGCCGCCCCCGCACGGAGATAGTCTCTACTGCTTGTTTTCTTGCTTGTCCAACATTACATTCGGCAGTAAAGTCTCTCTCCGGATCTCACTGAGGAGGTTTCAAGCATTATGGAAAGGGCCCTACAACTAGCACAGGATTTTGCCAATCTAACGTATCAACTGAAGAGAATTTGGCACAATATCTCGCTGGAGGACATCTGCCAACTCCATCAATCAATGCCAAGCCAAAACTGTTTTCATAAGGATCAATGCGTTTTTGAATTGCTCACATTGTAAATCTCCTTCAATTTTCGTTCCCATTGCAATAACTCCTTCTTGGTGCGTCTTTTTTTTTTTTTTTTTTATGTGTGTGTGTGTGTGTGTGTGTGTAATTCAACCTCCAAGGGGGAGGGGAGTAAAATTTGATTTCACATAACCATTCATATCTCAAACAAACAAAAAAAATGCTCATAAGATTTTGGCTTTAAGATAAAGCAAACATAAATATATAAAAACTAAATTTTGTAATTTTACAAATTCGGTTTCCAAAGGGAAGGGGAGGGGGGGGGCTAAACATGACTTCACTTAACCTTTCATCTATGCATTTTAAAAAAGGTGTAGATTCACCCATTAAGTCAACACTGCCGTGGAGTTTCTGTGTGGAACTGGGTCAAGAATTTTCCTGTGACGGTTGGTTATAGAGCCCTGAAATTGTTTTGAAAAATTTCGCCCTTTCCCCTCTTGGGGCAGGGGAGAGGGCGGCAAAATAAAGTGTTTTCGGGCCTAACTCGGCTCCAAATTACTCTGAGGAAAAAATTGCCCATGAGAGCCCACTCGAGTAAAAAAAAAAAAAAAAAATCGTCGATTTTCGAAATTTTGCTTTTGAGGGGGGAAGGGGACATTATTTTTTACAGAGAGGGGAGGAAATTTCGAAAAATCTGGATTTTTCAGTAGAACTCTACCAAAAATGGCACATTGACGTTGGAAACTGCTGTGCGTTTTCTGGAGTATATTTCCAAAATCCTACACTGTAAAAGAAATTTCTAAAATAGATAAAAATTTGTAAGATATTTGGGTAGAGCAATGTTCCAAATTGGAAAGTTCTGTTTATAACCCAAAATTTCAATACGAGACCAGTTTTGGGTGGAATTATTTTGAGGCTTATTTTTTGCAGTGTACATACGTATACACACGAAATGTTTACATTTTGTTTAGATCATTGACGCATGTTAGATTTTTTTTTTAATAAGATGTGAGTGATACAATATTTTCTACAGCGTCTTTATTTATTATAGACAGAAATATAAATTGAGATAGTGAACCAGACATAACAAGTTTTTAAACTCAAAATAATTTTCTGGCCCATTTTGGGTTATAAACAGAACTTTCCAATTTGGAACATTGTTTTACCCAAATATCTTACAAATTTTTACCTATTTTAGAATATATATATATATATATATATATATATTTATTTATTTATTTATTATTATTTTTTTTTTTTTTTTTTTTTTTTTTTTTACAGTGTATTTTGGGTGTTTTGCAATTTTTGTTTTGGGAGGGGGTGAACTTACGAGGGGACAATTTCGAAAGCCCTTTTTTTCGCAGGGGAATCTATGGGAGCTACATTTACGTATTTTGGTGTGTAGGTTGGTTATTTGCATCAAACACCAACTGCAACGGGATTCTGTGAAATAACCGCCTTCCTCAATTTGGGGCCACGGAGACAAAGAACACTTTGTAGCTCTATTCTAATTTATATCACGAACACGATTTTTCTGCATGTGGATTGTTTAGGTTTTTCTAACACACACTATTAAGGAATTTTGTAAAATGCCTCCCTTTCCCGTTTGACAGCGGAGGGGACGTCAAAAGCACATTTCCAAGCGAAACTCTGTTCTAAATTAATTCAGGAAAGTGATATTTGTGTGTGTGATGGTTATATGTAAAACACACTTTAAAAGGATTTTGCAAAATTTTCCCCCTTCCCCCTTTAAACAGGTGGGGAGGCAAAAGCACGTTTCAAAGCATAGCTCCGCTGGAAATTATCTCAGGATAGTGGTTTTTTGTGCGTGGGTTAGTTATATAAACATGCATCGCACTACGAAAGTATTTTTTGAAATTTGCCCCTTTCCAAATTTCAGGGTGGGGGAGCAAAAACCCAAGCGCAACTCTGCTTCAAAGTATATCAAGAAGGCGAATTTTTGTTGTGTAGATTGATTACGTGTACCAGACGCACACTATAAAGTGGTTTCGCAAAATTTTCATCCTTCTCCCTTTAAGAAGGGGGGGGGGGGCAAAATTGTAAATGTTCGATGGATATTATTTTAATATGGGTACAGACCTATACTTCAGCCAAGTGTCATTGAATTCCTCTAGCCGTCTTCACGTGATATCCGGACGAATCAAAAACGTTCTATGTTCTTCGATCCCTCCAATGCACACCGAGAAAATATTATTCTTAAATCATTTTTCAAGTTCCCTGATGTTTAAAACGTAAAGGTAACGCATCCCCCCCCCCTCCCATTCAAAGCGTTTTACTGATAAAAGCCTCATGGCACAAGTGCAGGCATTTATTACCCATATCTCTAAATCTAATAACAATTTTAAAATTTTCGATATATATAAAATTTTAAGATGTGTACAGACCTAAATTCCTCCCAAGTGTCGTTGAATTCTGTCCAGGCGTTCTCTCGTGATACCCGAATAAATATAGCGTAACAGACAAAACTACCCACACACACGCAGAAAATTTGCTGAAGTTGTTTTTAGTTTTCACGATGTGTGAAACGTGAGGATATAGCAAAAATTTTAATTCTGAGAAATTTTCAGGAAAAAGTCTGATTTTATTAACATAGATGACTATAACTCCAGCAATGCGACTTACATAGTATAAGTCGTATTGCTGGAGTTATAGTCATCAGATATTGCTTATTAGACCCCTTTTTTAAGCTAAATTTTCTTCTGATTGTCTCATCAGTAAAATATATTGCTGGATAATTATTGTGCTAAAGATCCTAAATTAGACAATATATATATATATAGATATAGATATAGATATATTTTTTTTAATTATATTTAATTATATTTTTTATTTTGTGGGACTTACAGTAACACTAAGTTGGGACTTTCGCTACACAACAATTATGATATACTTAAACAATAGAATCGTTTGAATCCATTACATACTTTTTAAAAAATTTAAGTTTTTAAACGTTAAACAAAATCTATAGTCAAAATTAGGTTTTGGCAATTTTTGTAAGTTCATGTAAATATCTGAACAATATCTGAAACATCATCCTTTCAAAATCAAATGAATCTATACCTTTTTCATTTTTTTTTCCCTCTCCAGAAACTTCCCTTTAACTGAAAGCTTCTCAAAGTCAATTACTTGACCTGAAATATTCTCACTTGCATTTTCCTGGAAAAGAAACTAATAACAACTTAGCAACATTTAATTCACATGTTTTCCGCACTGAGGGATCTTTCTTGTGTTTTAACGTCGCTTGCTCGCACATTTATTTTGGTAAATTGTTTTGGTTTTAAAGATACATTTGCTGCCTTCCATGTAAAATCTTCGACTGTTATGAAACAGTGAAATTTTTATATTTTCCAGTAATCTTTAATCTTTCACTTTATTTTTTTCTATCATCGGCTGTTTTCCCAAATGAAATTAGAAAGTAGAATTAATTATTTTTATTAATTTTACTAGTTTTTAATCAAAACAATTATAGTATAATAGGTCTGTTTTTAATATTATTATTTTTATTATTAATTCTATATTTATTATATGTACATTATTTATCGTGCGTAAATCTTGACTGACACTTCTAAATTCCCTCTAAATTCAATAAAATTAGTTACATGTTTATATATATTTTAATAACATACGTATCATAACTCCAAGTAATAAACAAAAAATGTTTTGTGACACAAAATTTATCAAAAAGAAAAAAAAAAAAAAAAAAAAAAAATCCCTTCGAATATGTGACTTATTTTACAAATATAATAATTTTTAACATCAAAATAAATATAGTTTCAAAAATTAAGCATGTTTTTAAAGTTATTTCATGTAAACATACTTATTATTGTAAAATAAAACCTAATTAGATTGAGGGAAATATGCATAGTTATCTTTCGAATTGTTTTTCAAATGTTAAACTTAATCATACTTTCAAGCTATCTAAAGAAGGAACCGTTTTGGAACCCTGGTGTTGTCAGAAAATGAATTCTGAATTATCGATAATATGAAAGCAATAAGGTTTCAAAATAATTAGAAAATCCTGAAAAAAATTATAAAATATCTTTTAGGGGAATATTTACATAGAATTAGCAACACACATATTTATATAGATTAAAAAAAAAAAAAAAAAAAACCGTCATGTGTATTGTAATAAAATTTATTTTACACATTACAATAAAACATTTTTGTAAGATTTCTTAAAGCAGTAATTTTTACATATATAATTTTCAGTTATTTTACTTAGTGTAACTATTCATTTTCTTATAACAAAAGTGGCTATTTGTGCATGTTTCCTTAATTTAATATCGATCTTATTCAATAACCGAAAAACGTTCTAGTTTATTTGACTATCTCTCTCAATTTTTCCTTCAAATTCTATATTCTACAAGACATTTAATATTTTTCTGTATCAATAAATTTTGTTAAAAACTCTTCATATTATAAGTTAAAAACATGATGTACTTAGAAAACATATATACCGCCTTCATCTAGAAGGAATAAGTAGACATTTTCTGAATCCCTAAACTAGAAATATGTTTATGTTATGCGTATAAAGTAAACAAATAAAATGAATACACGAAATGATCTAGAACTCGCTTGCAATGGGAAGTAGAATTTATAAGTATGACATGGAACTATTTTTAATAGAGTCACAATTTATTTCCTAGATATCAGCCGCAGACATTTGTTTCAGTGCATTTTTTATTCCTTTTTTTTTAAGTTCTCAAATAAATAATTACAACTTTTTTATTTGACATGCAGTTTTCCCACAAATGCATCAAAAAATTTTACACAATGGGGGGGAAAAAATTCCGTTATATTGTAAAAAGTTTCTGGCAACAATGGTGACAGAAAATGTCCTTATGCTCTAGGAAAAAGGCTGTGACAGAAATTTTTCTTTGAAAAAGCAATACAGGAAATACTCGTACACTGCATATTTTTTCGTAGGACGCACTGCAAAAAAAAAAAAAAAGGATAGAATAAAAATCTCCTTTCCAACCAGGGTTCATTGCATAGCAGGTGACGCTGTTGCCTCACAGCCACAGAAATATATTTCCGGTTGTCCTTGAGTACTTCCTAATCCTACTTTAATAACAAGTTTTTCGTATGCAAAAGAAATAAAAATTTGCATCCATCAGATAAAATGTGTATCAATAGTACAGATTTTATCTGGTTACAGAAAATAAATGTATCTTTTGTTTCTCCAGTTTTAGGAAATAAAAATTTTCTGTAGGAAAGTTACAGAACTATTTTGTTTTTAACACAGTTTCTTTACAGAGTATAATGTTTATTAACGTTTGTTGCAGTTCCAAACAATCTACACAGAACCACTTGAGAATGATTTAGCTCTTTAGACATCCAAAGTTTAATGCAGCATTGCATCAAGTGGGGCATATTTTTATTGAAAAAGCTCTACGTTTTTAAACATTGTTAAAGTTTTAAGCATTAATATATTTTAATGATTTTATGTTGTACAAATCATAACAAAATTAATGTAAATGCTTAAAGTACAAAAAAAAAAAAAAAAAAAAAGTATCCCTGTTGAATATGATATGATTGGCGTAATGATTTCTAAACAGAACCTCCAACAAAGTTGTTCGTTTACATTGTGGGATAGAAATGGAAAATGTTCAATGTAAATTTTCATTTAATATGAGTTTTTTTTTTTTTTTTTTTTTTTTTTTTTTTTTCGCAAATTTTAAGCGATAAAAAAAACACAAAAGAAATATTTTCGTTGCTTTTTCTTTAGAAAGAAAGCTATAAAGATTAGCGAAATGCCATGAAGCTTTCGTGATGTTTTATCCTCCATAGTTATAAACAAAATATGTTTCCATAACCTTCTTGTTTTAAAATTAATGGTTAAACATCATAACGGGTAAATAGAATTGGAAAATTTTTATAATCTATGTAAACTGCATGGTTTTTCTTTCTGGTTTGGCTTGGTGACACGAGCATACACACATACACACACATATATAAATATAGTATATGCATATATAAGGAAACCCGGGGCAGAACGGGGTATTGTGACGAATGAAGTTTTAAGTTTTTCGATGACAAGGAGGTCCTGGCAGTCAGCACCATCGCTTAAAAATACCAGACAAATATGGCTACCGTATTCGTGGTAGTATTTTTGTCTAGTTCCACTTACTGTCGATCGCTGTCGCTGTCAGCACACCCGTGCCACCAAAAAACATGGAACTTAATTCCGGCCTGTACTCTGTTGTTCCCCTATATATATATATAAATTTAATATAAGAAATAAATACATATATTTGATATAAGAACTGAAAACTATGTGAGAGAAGGGTAAAGTCCAAACAAGTGTGTGTGTATATGTATGTATATATATATACTAAACTATTGTTGGCATAGATTCTGCTCAGTTCCCCATCGTATATATGTTCTCATAAATTTCTAGTACAGAACATACTATATACAATGAGCAATCGGTCATATTCATTTTATTAAGAGAAAGGAATAAGACCAATTGCTCGACATGGTGACAGATTGAAATGCCCCTCCTAAAAGGCTACTCACCGTTCATTTCTATACATTTATCTTATCCTAATTTGTTAAATTATTTTATTAGGATTAATTTTATAATTTAATTTTCATGCAATTCCACACTATTTCCAACTTAATGATCCCAATAATGCAAACTTATCTGCAACCTGCTTAATTGAGAAAATCACAAATTTTGAATAATTTACGAAATTTTGAAATTAGAATATTTTTAGTCAATGATGTTCCAGTTAGTATTATAAATTACATTTTAAAAGTGGTCTGACATCTTTACAAAGAAATTATCCCTCAGAATGGACGTTTATGCGAAATTTTGCCTTATTCTGCCCTGTTAAGAAATTCGTAAATTTTAAAAAAGTACGAAATTTTCAAAGTTGAATTTTCATAGTTAATTATGCTCATGTTAGAATCATAACGGAAATTTTAAAGCTGGTCTGACATATTCACGGTAAGTTTTTCTTTTTAGCAAAAATTTGCCTTATTCTCCCATTTTAAGAAAATCGTAAATTTCAAATAACTTACGAAGTTTTTAAATTAGAATGTAGAAAACCAATAGAGTTCTTGTCAGTGTCAAAGGTAATATTTTCAAACTGGCCCGATCTCTCTGTTATATCGAAAATCACATATTCAAAATTAAATATTATCTCTTAAACTTAATTCAATTTCTATTTTTTTTTTTTTTTAAGAGGACGGGGACACGGGGAGTACCGATAAAAATGATGCGTCCTTACATCACCAAAGCTGAAGCAAAAGTGTTAAAAGTTTGGCTCAGTTACTTCTCATCAAAAAACACAATATGCACGCCAAACATCAGTCAGAAAGTAACCAAGAGCAACACCCAATTTTTTTAAGTTGCGCTTAAATCAGTGTATTGGCGACCCTAAATTTTAGCCTAAATTATCGTTGTTTTTTGTTATGTTGTTTGTTGATCTTCTTAATTAAAATATGTAGAAGAAGATAAAATTTTGGATTCATATGTTCAGTTTATTGATAAAGAGATATACTCCCGCGAATAATGAGAATCATTGAATATCCAATCACGAAAGTGGCCGTTGTTGCATTATTAAAACAATAATCCAGATTGCACTTGCTGACTATAAATCCTTTATTTACTTTCAGTTGTGAAGGATTATTCCAATATTATTATCGAAATACAGCTTGATAAAGGAATCCTATTTTACTAAATTTTCATGATAAAAAGTTTTTTTTTTTTTTTTTTTTTTTTTTAAGAGGACGGGGACACGGGCAGTACAGATAAAAATGATGCGTCTTTACATCACCAAAACTGAAGCAAAAGTGTTAAAAGTTTGGCTCAGTTACGTCTCATCAAAAAAACACAATATAAACGCCAAACCTCAATCAGAAAGTAATGAAGAGCAACACCGAATTTTTTCAGTTGCGCTTAAATCAATGTATTTTTTTAAAATATATTCGCGACCCTAAATTTTAGCCAAAATTATTGTTACAAGATCATGAGAAAGTTAAAGATGTACTTTATAAATTTAACCACAAGAATTTTATTCACTTTTACTTGTTATGGTTTCGCTCAACCTTGAGATGATACGAACTACATAATTTCTCTTCAAAAGCGCACCTTTTCTTTGCTTCAAAAGCGACACATAAACGAAACCTTATTCTGTTTTACTTTACTGAGATCAAAAGATTGAGTATTGACTATCCGAGCACATTGAAAGAGAATCGTTTCTTTTTTTTTTTTTTTTTTTTTTTTTTAATTGCAAGAAACAGAGAGAGATTAAATTAGATATATTCGCCAGCAAAGAAACCACAACTGACCTGATGTTTAAATGCAATAATGATTTTTAGAATCGCTCTTTATAAAAATGGAAATTGAAATAAATTTAAGAGATAATATTTAATTTTGAATATATGATTTTCGATATCACATATTTCTCCCCTTCGGCTGAAAAAAAAAGATGTTGTTCAGGGTTGTCATATAGAACATATATATTTTACATATAAAAAGGCAATAAATTTTACATAGAGATGCATAAAATATAAAAAATATGTATATGTAAACATTGTAAAAGTTGGAATAAAAATATATAGAGTAGCTTACATTATATATATATATATATATATATATATATATAAGAGGACGGGGACACGGGGAGTGCAGATAAAAATGATGCGTCTTTGCATCACCAAAGCTGAAGCAAAAGTGTTAAAAGTATGGCTCAGTTACTTCTCATCAGAACACAATATACACGCCAAACCTCAATCAAAGTAACCAAGAACAACACCCATTTTTTTAGTTGCGCTTAAATCAGTGTATTTTTTTAAATATACTGGTATCCCTAAATTATAGCCAAAATTATCGTTACAAGATCATGAGAAAGTTAAAGATGCACATCATAAATTTAACCACAAGAATTTTATTCACTTTTACTTGTCATGGTTTCGCTAACCCTTGAAGCGATACGAACTACATAATTTCTCTTGAAAAGCGCACCTGTGTTTTGCTTGAACAGTGACACATCAGCGAAAACTTATTCTTTTTTACTTCACTGAGGCGAAAAGATTGAGTATTGACTATCCGAGCACATTCAAAGAGAATTGCTTCTTCTCTCTCTCTTTTTTTTTTTTTTTTTTTTAATTATTGCAAGAAACAGTGAGAGATTAAATTAGATATATTCGCCAACAAAGAAACCACAACTGATCTGAAGTTTAAATGCAATATTGTTTTTTAGAATCGCTCTTTATAAAAATGGAAATTGAATAAAATTTAAGAGATAATATTTAATTTTGAGTATGTGATTTTTGATATCACACTCTCTGCGATCAACTGTTCTTGAGATATCGTGAACACAGACACACAAACTTACACACCAGCACACTAGCAAATTAACAAACTGACACCCTACAGACGGACACCATGTCAGTTTGTTATTTTCGGATTCGTCACATCTGAAAACGTGTAAAAAAGTTAAAAAAGCGAGGTCGAAAATTTTCCCGATTACCTAAGTTCTTTATACATATAGTATGATGAGGAACTAAAATGAGTACTAATTGAAAGGTTAAAAATTACGAAAAAACAATTTATCTGCAAACTTAATGCACCTGAAAATGTAGTAAAATCAAGCATAGATTTTATATGCAGAGATTAACACATTACTATAGGCTAAGTGTTATATTATTTTAACCATTAAAAAGAAAATAAATCATACTTTATTTATCAACAAAATGATATTACTAAAGTTCAACGAACCTTATTAAAATATGTTGCAATTATTTTAAAGCCATAAAAGATATTGGAAAGCAGATCCACTACAGTAAATAGAAATATCTTAAATTCAGACATAAATGTGTCTGAAATGCCATTTCAGACTCAAAGGTGTCGGAAACAGGTAACTATGCAAAAATTCAGACCGCGTACGCATCTGAATTTAAGACCCATAAGTGTCTTTCTATAAATGATCTGAGATAAGTGTCCGAATAAGGTTGATATGTCTAATCTTAAGACAAATTATCATTTAGACACTTAAAAATTAAGACATTTTACAATTTAGACACTTAGAAATTCAGACATTTTGAAATTAAAACTTTTGTGATACCTTTTTTTTTTTTTTTTTTTACATGGAATCCACTTTAAGCAACATATATATTCTGTTTAAACTTCTTTTCACATTCATTAAATATAATGTTATTTTATGTAATAAGTAGATGAACTATTTAAACTATGTTAGCTAGCTTTATGAAATTAAATTTTCAAAGAATAACACTCTAGGGATGTGTATACTATTTGCATGGAATTATGTTTGAAATAATTAATAAAACAACACATTTAGACGCGAAGATCATTTAGCTAAAAAAAAAAGTTACTCTTTTATTTAAAGCTCTCTCTTATAATAAAACAAAACAAATAATAATGATGATAATAATAAGGTAAACCATGACTTTTAGCTACAAAAACTAATCTGTTACTAAGCAATCTTAATCACTTTGTGCATTACTGCTTTTTTTTTTTTTTTTTTACTTTACTTCCGCATGTTTACCTACAATTCAGTGTCAAACAACAACATTTTTGGTATTATGTATATAATTTGATTTCTTCTAAAAATCAGTTTTAACAAAATAAATCGTTTTCGAACGTCATAGACTGTAATCTTCATATATTTGTTATGTGTCTTAAAAAAGAATTCTAAAACTCTACTCATAAAATTTATGTTAATTCTACATATAATAAAAGAACATCTGTATGTATATGCCCGTCGCTTTGTAGGCAAACGGCTGATCGCAGAGCCTACACAAATTTGCATGTAGGTTTGTATTGCTTTCTTCTAATGGACCTCGAAGCCCAATTTCCGAAAAAAAAAATTAATTAAAATCTATAAGTTTGTAGAGAATTCGACTTCTCCATGCTTATCTATCTTTAACTTATAGTTGACTTAAGGTTGAATGCTGCAAACTTACTTATTTAACTTTAGATTGACTTGAAGCTGCAAACTGAAATACTTAAGTCTATGAAGAAATGACAGAGTCAGATTTGTAAAATCAATGGAGCTTTAATTGAGCTTAAATAAGAAGGGGGACGCTGGACTTTGATTGGATTTAACACGTTAAATGGGCAGCCCTCTTAAAAGCTTTGACGTCTATAAATAAACACCGTTACTTTACTTAACTACTCGCAAATGGTCTCAACTACTTTCATTTAACTTCCTTAATCCCTAAGGCCAAGTAATCTTTCGCATGTAGGAGGATTCCCTGACACTACAATGCTACAAGACTTACTCTCTTCTACCCTGAGCCGCTAACAGCTAGCCTTCTACTAACTCTCCAACTAACTCACTCCAACTATGAAATACATCGCCTTTCAACTCCTTCTCCAACTAACACTCTTACCTCCTCTCAACTAACCTTCTAGCTCACTCCAGTTAACTAACTCTAACTCCGAAACAATCTTCCTTCTCCTTTTATCTATTTTACTTTCCAAAATATTTGCATATCGTGAATTACAATTTCAATTTAGGATGAGAACTAATTCTACTAGTCGACTTGAATCCTAAAACAGCAGATTCACGTTTTACCCGCAAAGTGCGAGTTTTAATTGTAGCACTTTGCTATACCTGACAGTTCCTCCCCCAAAAAAAATTTCGCGGAAAAAAATCCCCAACGGGTTTTTACCCGTGCAAATTTTAAATTATTGCAATACTATGCAAAGAAAAGTTAGCTGCAGTGACTTACTGTTTAAAATTCAACTATATAATATTTTAGAAAAAGAAAAAAAAAAGAGGGGGGAAACTTAAATTTAAACTAAACTGCCCAAAAATAACTATTAGCTGTTTTTAAAAAAATCCAATCGTGAAAAAAAGTAAGGCCGAGCTTAAAACTGCCCACTCAGGAAAGATTGATGATAAAAATACTTTTCTTGTTTAGCTCCATCTGAGGTGCTTGACGGCAGAAACTCCATGCCCTAACTTAGTTTAAACTTATCTAAAGTCCAGCGTAATTACAGCGGGGAAATACAGGTACATCTTTCCTTAAAACAAATGGAAAGGAAAAAATTTCCATTAATTTAAAATAAATTTTAGTAGAAAACGGATCGCTTAATAAAAATAAATGCGATCGTTATTGAAATTAAATTGTGACATTAAAAAGTCTTTATTGACAAAAAACTTGTATATCTTTATCCATGTGCAGGTTAGTCTTAACCCAGATCATCAGCTAGGAAAAATACTTAAACGGGCATCAGAAAAAAAGATTTCCAGTTGTCCACTGTGAGTTAACTTGAAAGGTCAATCCACTGCTGTTGGCACTGTTCCGAAAAGCACCTTTGACTTTAGAAAACAGAAACACTTCCAAAAATACCGCACAGTTCCAAAAATACCGTCTTTAGCATCAAAAGTAAGAATTGAAGAAATCAAGCTGGCTTTTTAGATTGAACATCTATACTTCGGGTTTAGAGTCAGGATCAGCAACTGGACCTCAGATTTTCTAAAATTAAAACTTTTTTAAACGTATACATCAAAAATAGACGTGAACTACACTTGTATATATAGATAAATGACATAATTTTATACATAAACCATATTTCAACTAGGTATTTGCGTACGGAAAAAACAAAATGTCAGTGGATTAATAAGGTTAGTCGTTAAACGCGAATTTACACGCAAAATAGCTTTAAAAAAATTCTCTTTTTACCCCATATACATACATAGAAACCTTTAGTAAAAAATTCAAAAGTTTACAACAAGAAAATTCATTTTATACAACAACATTTAGAGCAACAGAGATAAGGATACAAAATATTTCAAAACTGCAGTTGATCGCTGAGAAAGAAAAAAAAGATTCACGTACATACAGATAGATCATTTACAAAACTATAGAGAAAAATGTTTATACACTTATAAAATTTCATTTTATATAATTGAGAGAAATAGAGTTAAGGAATATATACAAAATATTTCAAAGAGTTTGTTTTTTCAAACTGGCGTGAATGGCTACAAAATAGAAAAATATTAGAGTATATACACACTGATCATGTAAAAAAAACTTAGAGATAATTTATATACAAAGGTAAGGAAATTTATCGTACGAATCGCTGCAGGTTATGGCTAAAACAGAAGGCATTTAAGTACATACAGTCGGCTGCAAAATTATTCGAGCACTAGCCAATAATTCCTATATTTAAAAAGTACACTTAAGACTGTTTTGCTAAGTAAATCCTTGTCGAATCATGTTCTTAGACTGATTAAGAACATGACTCGACAAGGATTTATTTAACAAAGCTGTATTAAGTGTACTTTTTTTTGGCAAGGATTACTGCTAGTGCTCGAATAATTTTGCAGCCGACTGTATATATAAATCATTCAAAAAACTAAAGAGGGGGAGAAAGTTTATACGAAAGTTCAACAAGGTTTTTTACCAAAAACTGCTGGTGTTGGCTAGGAATTAAAAAAACATTAACGTACATACATGCATATATTATATACAGAAAAAAATTTATGACATGTTAACAGTACATGAAATTTCGAGAGATGAAAGTTCATGCTATACGTTTAAATTTTGCATTTTTAAATTTTAAAAAGTTCATGGCTTGGAGCTCATGGTTGAAAGTCCAGAAGAAAGTTCTACATGTCGAAAATTTCATAACTGCTGTGATAGAACTACAGTTTACAATGGAAAAAATATAAAACCATAGCACCTGACAGATTGATTCCTTTATAGCAGCAAAATAAGAGATGCAGGTGAGACTGGCCTGTAGAGTTGTTGTGGCGATTTCCGTGCTTGTGGCTTGTAGAACGGAGTCCGGCATCGGAGATGCATTTTTCTGGGATGGACTCGAGCCCGGTACCTTGTCACTGTCCCCAGTTATCACAGAGGACTGCGTTCGCTCCGTGCTGTCCAATGCAGGGCTGCTAGACTTTCTGGAAACTTCACAGGAGGTTAAATAGACGTTTGAAATTGCCGTCTTTAAAATACTTGCATTTTCTGTTGGTTTAATCGGCGGGTCATTTTGAAACTTTAAGTTCACGTTCGCATTAGAAATAACTGACTGTGTCGGCTGTATAGATGCACAGCTGACCTCAAAAGGTGAGTTACCAGGATTATCCGCATCATGTAATGATTTTCCACTTTCGCTTAGTTTAACGATTTCAGCAGCCATAGTTATTATAATTTTATGTTCTGTTACTTTGAGCGGCGTGTCATTTGGACCAATTACGTGCAATTTCTCAGTAGAAACAATTGACTTTGTCGGCTGTATAGATTCAAAACTGACAGCTAAAGTTGAGTTACAAGGATTAACCGAATCATTTACTGATTTTACATTTTCGCTTAGTTTAATAGTTTCCGCAGCCACAGTAATTTTAATAGGATTTTCTTTTACAATTCCTGTCGCAACACGAGATAATTTTTCGGATTTATTAACCGTAGCTAAATTCTGAATAATAGATTTAGTTTCATATTTATCGCTGTTTGAAAATGAAGTTTGCTCGTTTGCAGTCACTTGCGTTTGGCTTTTGCCACTAGAAATAAAGTTTTCCTCACCAGTTTTAGGGTGACTTGATGTACTCGAGCTTACTTCTTGCGACTTAATAACTTCTTGCGGTTTTTCCGCTGGGTTTAATATTGTTTCCCACTGACGTTCGTGAGGGGGGAGGGAACGGTCATGTTGCAATCTTAGTTTGTCATACCGAGTGGCAAAGAGTTCGATGACCCGACTTTTTAACTCGTCATAGGTTGGATTTGGGCCAAGCGAATGGCAGGCGATTAACCTATGCCACTGTCTCGGTTCTCCTTCTAGGGAATAGGCTAACCAAGAATATTGTTTTTTAACATTGATTTTATGAAAATGGAAAAAATATTCAAGCTGCCCAAAAAATTGCAGCACGCTAGTGGTGCCATCAAAAAAGACTTGCTCGGGGGGGGGGGGATTCGAGCAAAGTTGGGCGCCAATGTTATAGTATTTTGTGGACAGGAGAAGATTTATAAGCCATAACTAGGATATGACGAGGCGTTTCATTTTAAACACATAAAATTTAATAGATGACTATGACAATTACACATGAAAAATACAAGTAACATGAACGACTACATTTTTAAGACTGCGATCTGTTCTAGCAGAGATAAACGTAAAAACGAATGAACAGATCATTGATTGGACGTGACGTCACTTACCAACAGTCCAATAGATTAATTCAGGAATACAATGACGAAATACACCACAACTCTCCTCCCCTTAATTCCGTATACCATACCTGATGGGAAGTTTTCTTACTCTAGATGATCTTCTTACAACCTGTTCAGAAAAAGACAAATTAGTGTTTTTAAGTTTTGAATGTTCAGATTTTAGTTTATTTTTATTTAGAGTACTGTTGATATTTTTATCACAGTCAATTTCTCCAGGCTTTGTAGACACAGATCTACTGTCGGTTGGCCCTGGATCTGGTGTAGTGGGAGGATCGGTTGGCACTGGATCTGGTGTTATTGCAGGCCTCCTACCAGACTTAGATTCTCCATTGCTTTGCAGGTGTGGACTCTTGCTATCGGAAACCATGGGAATATTTCCATCAAGAGTGTTCTTTTCAATTTCACCAGGATTTGTAGTTTCCTCCAGTTGTACTCTGGAACCTACACTTTTTAGTTGATCAACGTGTCTTTTCCATACACATGAACCTACTTGAATTTTATAATGTAGTTTACCTAGTCTGGCAATTACTTTACCTATTTTCCATTTATCTCCTGATGTGTAATTGCGTACTGCAACTTTTTCATTTATTTCGAATTCTCTTATCTTTTTCTTGTTAAAAACATTTTTATGTTGTTTGCTTTCAACATAATTTTTAACATTTGGTACAAGCAAATCTAATTTTGATCTGATATTTCTTTTCAGAAATAATGATGCGGGACTCTCCCCTGTTGTAATATGAGGCATTATTCGGTATTGGAATAAAAATTCGTTTAACTTAAATTGGAGATTTCCGGGTTTTGAACTTAAGGATTTCAATCCTTTTTTAATAATTTGGACATATCTTTCGGCTTGACCATTTGTAGAGGGATGATATGGTGCAGTTAAACTATGTTTTATGCCTTTACTTTGTAGAAAATGTTCGAATTTTTCTGAAATGAATTGTGGCCCATTATCAGACACAAGGGACACAGGATAGCCATATCTGGCAAAAAGCGAAGAAAGACAGTTTATAGTGTTCTCAGCCGTAGTATTAGGAACAATGAACACTTCTGTCCATTTACTGTGGGCATCTACTACGATTAAAAACATTTTCCCCATCATCGGACCAAAAAAGTCTACATGTATTCTGTTCCAAGGTGTTGTAGGCCATTCCCAGTGATGATTTTCCATTTTAGGAGGATTATGTTTTAATTTAATACAAACAGAACAGTTATTTGCTAAATTCTCAATGTCTTTATCAATACCTGGCCACCATACAAAACTACGTGCCAGTGCTTTCATTTTTACTATGCCAAAATGGCCAAAATGCAAATCTTCCAACACTTTTTGTCTATGAACAGTAGGAATTACAACACGATTCCCTTGTAGTATGCAATTATTTAGTATAGAAAAATCTTGTTGTTTATGTCCAAAAAGTAAGTAATTTGGCATCTGTGTGCCTGATATTAAATGTCGGTACATTTCTTTCAATGTTGAATCTCGCTTAGAACTTGCACATAATATCTTTGTATTTAACGGTAACGATGTGATTTGATGAATAAATAAACAATCGGATTCATCAAGGTTGCCAAATAAGTTTGGTGACAAAGTTGGTGACACTTTTTCTGGTTGTAGCGAATCGGACGATGGCAGCAGTAAGTCTTCACTACGTAATGGAAGACGTGATAGAGCATCGGCATTTCCGTGCTCTGCAGATTTTTTATATTTAATATCATAATTAAATGTCTGTAAGTATAATGCGTATCTTTGCATTCTAGCTGCCGAAAGTACCGGAATACTTTTTACGGGTGAAAATATGGAAACTAGGGGTTTACTATCTGTATACAGTGTAAATCTCCTACCATATAAAAATTGAAAAAATTTCTTTACACCAAAAATTATTGATAACGCTTCTTTATCTACCTGACTATACCGCTTTTCTGCAGAAGATAAAGTTCTAGAAGCAAAAGCTATGGGTTTTTCGGAGTTATCTGGCATTGTATGCGAAAGTACTGCCGAAATTCCATAAGGAGAAGCATCAGTGGCTAAAATTAAGGATAATTTAGGATTAAAGTGGGTGAGAATCCTTTCGGAAGTAATTTCCTGTTTAATTGCATTAAATGAATTTTCACATTTTTTAGTCCACTGAAAATTTACATTTTTACGTAATAATTCATTTAGAGGATAAACAATCGTAGATAATTTAGGAACAAATCTAGAATAGTAAGATACTGACGGCCTTATTCACCAAATCAGTGTTAACCCATGGTTCACGTAACACTTGTGTTCGAGTTAACGCTCCCTTAACCCTGGGTTAGAAAGTTTTCGTATTCACCATCCGTGAATTAGTTGACCCCAGAGTTATCTGTAAGAGTCTCGCTGATTGGTCAATAAAAACGCAATGCATTAAAAAAGTAAACAAGAGTGTTTTCGCTGTAACTGTAACATGCTCATTTAACACCAGAGTTAACCCACCAATTAAGGAGGATTAAAAAAAGAGGGTTAACTCGAGTGCTAAATCGCTGATTTTGCGTGGTGAATACCGATTTTGAGATAACCTACCATATTCCCGGGTTAACATCAGTGTTAAAATTTGGTGAATAAGGCTGTAAGCCTAGGAACGCTTTTACTTCAGTTACGTTTTGAGGTATTGGAGCATTTAAAATAGCAGAAATTTTTTCTTGCGTTTTGTGTATGCCCTTTTTATCAATTTTGTAACCGCAGTATGTAATTTCATCATTCATGAAAAAAGATTTTTCTTTATTTATTTTAAGATTATATTCACGTAACCTTTCTAGCACTTGTTTTAATCGCTCTAAATGTATTTCATCAGTTTCCCCTGAGATACATATATCGTCAATAAAAACTGAAATACCCTCTATACCTTTTAAAATTTGTTCTATAGTTCTCTGCCATATTGCTGGCGAACTGGCAATTCCGTATGGTAATCGCGTAAATTTAAATAAGCCTTTAGGAGTGTTAATAGTAAGTAATTCTTGTGAATTTTCCTCTACCGGTAAATGCAAGTATGCTTGGTTTAAATCAATTTTTGTAAAATGTAATCCACCCCCTAAAGTTGCTAATATATCCTCAATTTTTGGTAGCGGGTATTTGTCAACCTTTAAAAATTTATTTACCGTGACTTTAAAATCGCCGCATAAACGAATTTTCCCATTAGGTTTTACCACCGGTACAATAGGTGTTGCCCATTTACTAGTACTAACAGCTTTTATTATCCCTTCATTTTCTAATCTTTCCAATTCTTCATTTACCGCATTCCTTAATGCATACGTAACTGTTCGCGATTTACAAAATATTGGTGATGAGTCTTTCTCTAAATGTAATTCAGCTTTAACATTTTTAATTTCACCTACGTTATTTGTGAATAAATCCGTAAATTCATTTAGTAAATTATTTAAATTATCCGAGATTTGTACTTTGTTTACCGGAACAGTTTGTAAATTGTTTGGGAATATATTAAATGTAGTTATCCAATCCCTACCTAGCAATAAAGGAAAATTGTCTTTTTTAACTAAATATAACTTAACATTCCTAGTTTTGTTTTCGTAAGTTACATTTACTCTAACAAATCCCTCGGGCTGGAAAATTTCTCCCGTGGCTGTTTTTAATTTTACATCAGCAGGAAACATTTTATGTTCTGGAAATAATCTCCGAAAACGATTTATCGGTACGGCGGAAATCGCCGATCCCGTATCAAGTTCCATTTCTGCTTTACCACTATTTTCTATCAAAACCCAAATTTTTATAGGTTTAGTGCCTTCAGATTGTAACGACAAAATGTCTACAGTATCAAGAACATTTACATTTTTCTTTTGAGTAACATTGTTTTGTGCGTTCCGACACACTTTACTCAAATGACCACGTTTTTTACAAAAATTGCAAACTGCATTAATAAATTTACAAACATTTGCTAAATGAGAGCTATTTCCACAACGATAACAATAAGTTTTACTTTTATTTGCACTCGCAGTTTTGTTCACGTTTTGTTTACTTAAGTTATTTTGAGAATAATTTTGTTTTGGTTTCCTAACACTAACAGAAACTTTATTCAAATTCAAATTTTTATTTTGTAATTCTATCATGTCGTTTTCAGTACTTTGCATAGTTACGGCTTGTTCTACTGCTTTTTCAAATGTTAAATCTTCAACCTGAGACATTAATTTGCTTTGGATTGTTTCATTTTTTAATCCGCGTAAAAATTGTTCTAACAAATTTTCTGACAGCGAATCGCCTGTAAACGCGCAATGTGTTGTAAGTTTCTTTAAACGAACACTAAAATCCTGCACAGATTCGTTATCTCCTTGACAACATTTTCTAAATTTAATGCGTTCACTGATTTTGTTTGGAATTTTACATAGATGTTTTGTTAAGACAGCTACTAATTCAGTGTAAGTTTTTGATTCAGGGAGATCTGGGAACAGTAAATTTGTAAGTAAATTATATAATTTCGGTCCGATAAAAGTTATTAAGGCACTAACTTTTTTTTCATCCTTAATATCAAACAATATAAAGTTCTGTTCCAGTCTCCTTACATAAATCTCAAACGATTCAACCGAATCATTGAATTCTTTAAAATTTTGAAACATTTTAAATGAAAATATACTAGTTCTAACAATAAAAACATGCAATCTAATAAAAGAACAGAAAGAAAAAAAATAAAATAAATGTGTAAATACCTTTTTTTTTCTCTTTCCCGAAAAAATAAAAAATCGTAGACAACTAATTATCTCTGGCGCCTATGCATTTCCGGCCTGACAGTAGACAAAAACTCACCAACTGCCCGTCTCCGATCGCTTTTCGTTACTTTCGAAATATCAATTTTCTTTATGAAATAAGTAGATTTTGAATAAACACATGTGTAGAAGATATTCCGTTCTTTTTTTATGAACTGCAGATTTCATTTTTAATCATCTTGAAGTAGATATTATTAAAATGTTGAAGATCAAAACTTCTTTTTGCTTTTTTCTTTTTCATTTCGTCGCCATTATAGTACTTTGTGGACAGGAGGAGATTTATAAGCCATAACTAGGATATGACGAGGCGTTTCATTTTAAACACATAAAATTTAATAGATGACTATGACAATTACACATGAAAAATACAAGTAACATGAACGACTACATTTTTAAGACTGCGATCTGTTCTAGCAGAGATAAACGTAAAAACGAATGAACAGATCATTGATTGGACGTGACGTCACTTACCAACAGTCCAATAGATTAATTCAGGAATACAATGACGAAATACACCACAACTGTAGAGAATTCGACTTCTCCATGCTTATCTATCTTTAACTTATAGTTGACTTAAGGTTGAATGCTGCAGACTTACTTATTTAACTTTAGATTGACTTGAAGCTGCAAACTGAAATACTTAAGTCTATGAAGAAATGACAGAGTCAGATTTGTAAAATCAATGGAGCTTTAATTGAGCTTAAATAAGAAGGGGGACGCTGGACTTTGATTGGATTTAACACGTTAAATGGGCAGCCCTCTTAAAAGCTTTGACGTCTATAAATAAACATCGTTACTTTACTTTACTTAACTACTCGCAAATGATCTCAACTACTTTCATTTAACTTCCTTAATCCCTAAGGCCAAGTAATCTTTCGCAGGTAGGAGGATTCCCTGACGCTACAATGCTACAGGACTTACTCTCTTCTACCCTGAGCCGCTAACAGCTAGCCTTCTACTAACTCTCCAACTAACTCACTCCAACTATGAAATACATCGCCTTTCAACTCCCTCTCCAACTAACACTCTTACCTCCTCTCAACTAACCTTCTAGCTCACTCCAGTTAACTAACTCCGAAACAATCTTCCTTCTCCTTTTATCTATCTTACTTTCCAAAATATTTGCATATCGTGAATTACAATTTCAATTTAGGATGAGAACTAACTCTACTAGTCGACTTGAATCCTAAAACAGCAGATTCACGTTTTACCCGCAAAGTGCGAGTTTTAATTGTAGCACTTTGCTATACCTGACAAATTTCTATGTAGATCGGCTCTAAAGATAAAAACGTTAAAGTGAAAAGTTTATATGTGTCTCGTTAGCTCAGCAGGTAAGAGCATCATGCTAATAAATCGAAGGTTCGATCTTCCCAGGACCAATGTGCTACTTTTGCAGATAATTAATAGAAAAGGTTCCAACTAATAAAGGGAAATTTTTAAGGTTCTGCAGAACAGTGTCTTCCTAAACCTTAAGAATGTGGGACAGTAACAACAAAGTTAAACTAGAGGTATGTTGGTCATTTTTTATGCAAATGACTGACTGCAGAGCTACAAAATTTTGTATGAACAGTATTATCGGTTGTTCGGACATCCAGTGGACAGATACATGCACTGCAAAGCCCGATTTAAGACATTTTGATTAGTTTTATTATTATTATTAATTTATTAATTAAAATCTAAAAATTTCTAAAAGGATTGGCTTTAGAGATAGAAACGTAAAAGTGAAAAGATTTTCCGTGGTCCCCATTGGCTTATTTAGTTATAGTGTCACACAAATAATACAATGGTTGTGCGTTCGATTCTCCAAGGGCCAATGTGTTACTTTTTGCAGATACTTAATAGAAAGAATGCCAGTTGATAAAACAATTTTTTACAGTGTCTTCACAGTATCCTAAACCGTAAAGAAGAAAAAAAAAAAAAAAAAAAAAAAAAAAAAACGAGAAAGTGACAAAAACAAAGTTAACTCTTAAATACTTGATTATTTTATTAATAATTTGAAAATGTTTTACTTCTATCCTCTCTTAAATTTTCCTCTCTTAAATAGAGCACGGGAAAAATACTTTAAAAAATCATACATTATTTTAACTATGGTTCACAGCTAAAAAGCAATTTGTTGCCAATTGGCAAACATGAGGCTTTAGAGCTTCAATATTATTCTAATAATACTTTATAAGACAAAATTAGGTATGTTGCCGAAAGGCAACACTCGGCATTTAAGGGTTAAATTTACAGGTGTGTTGCTCGCCTTTTAGGCAAACGGCTGATCATAGAGCTACAAAATTTAGCATGGAGGCCCATTTTGATTTCTCCTGCTTGATGCATCTAGAAGCAAGATTTTAAAATTTCCGATTAGGGTTTTTTTTTTTTTTTTTTTTTTTTTTTTTAATTATTAAATATTTTCTGCTGGGCCGATTTTCCAACGCTTCCACCTGTTGTCATAGAGTGGAATGATAATCTGTCCAAAAAATCTAATTCTTGAATAACAGCAACGCCCCTTATAGTTCAGTTGGCACTTAAATTGAAATGTCTGGTTAAGGCAGAAATGCAAGCTGTGGGGAGCTGTATCGACACAGGGCAGATGGTGAAGACGTTTCTGAATGCAACAGGGACCAGAAATGCGGTTTTAAGTGACTTAATTTTTTTTTTTTTCTTTTATCAAGTGATCTAAAATATAGTGATTAATGTTTTTAGAAAATTGTTTTAAATATGATGACTAACAAATCAGGCAAAGCCTGCTAGTGATATAGTAAATTTTAGATGTATTATCGGAAGTTTTATTGCAAACAGCTATATGAAGACATGAAACTAAGATTTCTTTTGCGAATACTAGGTTTATAATATCATACTAAAAATATATGGTGTGTATCATGGTGGCAATTTTGGGAAGACACTCGCTAAAGAATCAGTTGGTGCTCGGGGTTTTCTCGCAAAAATTAATATTTTGTTTATACTCCAGAAGATTCTGAGATCTATTTTTAATAGAAAAACAGAATCACACGCCACATTTTTGTTTATTTATATTTTTTATTTATAAAAATATTCACGGTGGTCAGTAATGATTGCATAAAACAAAAACTAAGCGATCAAAGATGCGGAATTTCAGACACTTCAAGTGTGTGAAACGGTGTGCATTTTAAACTACTTCAAGAGTCAGAAATAAATAAGACATTTTTTTATGCATATTAACATTGAACACCTTATTTCAGATGCATTAGTGTCTGAATTTAAGACACTTGTATTTGCAGTGTGAGCATTTTCAATAATATTAATTAAAAAAATAACATAAAATATAATATGTTTTTAAATTAATAGAAGAAAAGAAAATTATAAATTTGTTTCACGTAGTAGATACAAATTTTAGTTTTACTGCCACCTATTTGAATAATATACACTCCTTCTCATATTTATAAGAACACTTTATATTTTTAAATAACTAACGTAAAAATAATTGTAAACAAGATTATACTAAGTGCACTTAATATATCTAGTATTCTAAAAACCAAAACTGTTATAATTTTTTAATATAAAACAAAATTAATAAAAAAATAATGCAAAATGTGTTTTTCTCCACGTTTTTAGATGTCCATAATTATAGGGACAATCCAGATTTTTTCGTTTTATTTAACTTACTAGCGGATAAATTATAGTTGACATGCGAATTTGTTAACTACTGGGCTAGATTAATTCATATATAAGCCTTCAATTTTTCTTGGACGGACATTACTGATAATTCCTCGAAAAAAAGTGCGTTCATGTAGTGAAGTATGATAAATGTGTTTTTTATGTGGATGGATAATTTCAATCCGCCAAATTTCTAATGAAATTTGAAGATCTAAAATTGCTGAAGGAAATGTGATCAAACATTGAACTGCTGGTTCGATAGGAGAGAGATCTGATGCAAAATCAGAGTTGTTTTACAGAGATCGAAGACTCATAATTCCTCTTACTGTTCTACTCATAATGATTGTTGCCGAATTTGCTCGTAATTTTTAACGAAAGGTTAGGGTCTACATTTATGCATGTTTAAAATAATTAATAATATGTTAAAATAAATAAAAAACCTGTAATAATCAATCAGCATTTAATGGGGGGAAGAACGTCTGTGTTAAAGTTGAATAAAGACAATATTAAATGGGAAAATGTTGCATTTTCGGATGAAAAACATTTTATTCCTGATTAACCAAATGGTTTTAATAGTTACTGGCACGATCTGAAGATAGCGAAAGACAGAGCAGATTTTTTAAAGGCAGATATGAATCGGGCATTTTAAAGGTGGATCTATGGTGCTCTGGGGAGCTGCTTAGAATATCCGCAAATTTTAAACGTGGAATTATCAGATTTTTGTTAGATTTTGGGGGGTAATAATATTTTTTTCAACAAGACTTACATTTTTGCTCTACTTTTAGTGCAATAGGAAATAGTTTGAAGAAAGAAACTTCTGTATTATTGCCTTTCCCATGGCCTAAAAGTTGAAAAAACCTTAACTTATGATATTAGAAAAGTGCATGCAAGTGGAAAGCAATTTTAAATAGTTTAAATGTATTAAGAATATCATACATGCTATATGAAATGGTATTGAAACTGAATATTTAAAAAAAAATGTATATATATATATATATATATATACCAGAGAGAATGTCTGACTGTTTCACCCTAAAAAGAGACCCCATAAAATATTAATTTAAAGAATAACTGAAAAAACTTACTAAAATTCGAGCTGTTCTTATAATTGTGAACACCTGAAAAATCGTCTTTTTACCATATTTAAAGTTTTTTAAGATAGAAAAACGATAAAACTTTTTAAATATAATCTATTAATGAAATTCAAATTAATTAAAAATATATTTGTTTAAATAATAGTGTTCAGTGTTTAATTAATATAGAAAAACGGGTGTCCTTATAATTATTAGAAGGAGTGTATATTTATTCTTTTACAAGAAATATTTAGATTCCATTAAAAATTAAATGATACAAAAATAGTTTTAAAATTAAGATAAAATTAGTTATTTTAAATTCCCTTGCATTATAAACTAATCAATAGGTTCTATTTTATTTTAATTTTATTATTATTATTATTATTATTATTTTCTTGAAGATAAATTTATATAATTTTTCTATTGAACAACAACAAGAAAAAAAAATAGTTTTAAATTGAAGAGAAGGTCAATTTAGTTAAATTACATTAAAAAATTAACAAAACAGTAAATAATTTTAAATTACTATCACACAAAACAATTTATTCGGTAGTTAAAGAAATGTATATATTTACTTATTACTGCAAGTATTTTATGTCACGCAATCTCAATGTTAGCATTATTTAGTTAAATTCTTTGATGTTCAAATTTTTTCTTTACGTTAAATCATTGTATTGTTTTAATATTTTTTTTTTTAAACCAGATTCATGAAAAACTGTAAACGACAAGTAATTATCATTTTTATTGAGATATTTTGGGGCGTTTCTAACATTTACATAAATGAATAATTAATATTTTTGTTCTGATGTTTTTCAGAATTTATATAATGAAAAACATGAAATGTTATAACTTGCATCTTTATGAAAATATTTATTTATTTATTCCTACAAGTTCCATGAAACTTATATTTAATGAAATTTTACCTCGCGGATACGTATAAATACATATGTATATATATATATTTCTCGATAATCTTAATTTTTAAAAGAAAAATCTTTGAAAAATGCTTTTAAATAGCAAATAAGGATGCTTAGTAAACAAACTTAGATTATTATTTAGCACCTATTACTTTTTTGACTTTTCAAGACATTATTTAAAAACATTATTTAAAAACATTTTCTTTTACTTTCTTAATAAACATAGCATACCTTTCACCCTCTTTACTTACTTTTCAAAGCCAATTTACAGATTGATAAATATAATAATACATATTCGTAACTGTAAAACTATCAAAAGTTGTTTAATATCAAATTAAAATTCTAATAAAAATTGCAGTTTATAAGCAAAAATATGATAAATTTACAAAATAAAATAAAATTATCAAATTTGAAATTAGTGTGAAAATACTAATTTCGTTAATATATATTCTATGAATTTCGAAAAACAAAAATTTTAAAAGGTAGATTTATTTTTTCTTAACTTGTATGATAAAAAATTTCCTTTTTTAATCTCATTAAAACGTATCTAAGACCAGACCAATGTGTGAATTTTAAAGATTAAAAAACGTATGCTTAAGTTAAAATACTGTGAAATTTTTACATTTTCACGCGTTTCGAAATTTAAAATTTAGTGAAGAAAAGTTCTGCTGTACCTAAAATTGTCTTACAAAGACGTGTGATTGCAAAGATAAGCACCAATCAACTGAATTCCAAATACCTATTTTTTATGCTTATAAATACTTTGCAATCATATGCATGAGATGTACTGTGGCATTCACATTTTTAAAAAAAGTTTAAAATTGACGTATTTAAAAATCATTGTAGAAATTTTAGTACAGTTATAGTAAAACAAAATAATCAAATAGAAAATAATTCAGTTATGAATACACTTTTACTTGTGCAAATTAAATTTAATTTACTTTTTCCTTAAGCAGAGTTTTTGTTGCTAAATTCATTATTTTTATTTATTTTTATTTATTTATTTTATTTCTTTTTTGAAAACGTATTCACTTCGACATAAAGAAAATGTGTAAAAAATTTACATAGATAACAGGCAAAATTTACTTTATGTATTAAAGTTGTATTTTTGTTGTAATTTCATGTTTTTTAAGCGCAGTGGGAAATGAGAAAACAATAGCTATGTACTTAAATCACGCTTTTTTAGTTAAACAAGTATAATTTATTGCAGTGTGTTTATGTCCGCAATTTAAAGGTACAGTAAAGTGCCATTTATACTTCTCAACTTTCTGCCTCTTTTACGTTTGTACGTCGATTTAGTGTAATTCTAATACAACAATGCCTTTATGTATTTGAAATTTCGGCCATGCGTCGTTTTCCACCTTTGTAAATTTCGCAAAATTTCTCAGTCCTTATTTCACAGTTCTTAATTTTGTAAAATTTCATGAAACATTTTTTTTTTCATATTAATGAAAAAGCATTCGATTAATTTGTTCGATTCATAATGATGTACGAATGAACGACTCACAGACAATCAGCACTATAGATGAATATGAAATATTTTTTGAAATTAAAGTCATATCGGCGTGAACATAAATCACTTATTTATTAGCACTTAAAACATAAAGTGTACAGTATATTATTACTTAAGTTTATATGTGCAATCGTACTTTATTTAACCAGTCATAATTGAATAGCTGAGTGAATGAACATGTTAAATGACAGTGGAAGAACTTATTATGGTCTCTTTTATATATCAAACATTTACTGGTGCTTCAAAATCTTCTAACAACGCAATTATCGAGAAAGGAAATTGCTGTTTACATGGTTTTTAGCCATTCCATTACCTCTTTATTGTTGATTTGCTCAAATTTAGTAAATTGTCGTATGACATGTTCATCCACTAAGCTCTTCAGTTAGCACTTAAGGTAATGCAATTAAGGTGTAATTTTCCTCACAGTTTTGATAATTGTTTTATTTTAAAGTTGAATATAAACACAACTATGAAATAATAAACAAACACTATGTTTAAAACTTTATCTCATTACTTTTACGTAAAATTGCATATAGAGATAAAATTGTAATAATCAAAGCTGTTTATTAAAAATTGAATCATACGTCGTCATACGTATGTCTCTTGAAAGACCCATACACAGTGTTTTTCTGTATTTTTGAGCCGTGTTTCAACATTTAGAGTTACAAGTCAAATTTAACCTTTAACTTTCTTCATCGCTGTTTACTGCTTGGTGGTAAAGCTTGTGTTTTCATTTTTATGCTAGGTTTTTTTTTTTTTTTTTTTTTTTTTTTTTTCGCACTGTTAAAATGGTTTCTTAAAAATGAGCTAAATTGTCTCAAAATAGCTCCGAAACAAAATATATACGTAAATTAAAAAACCCATGTACTCATTTTTGAGTATATTGACATGTTACTATTATATTGCAATATAATTGAAACATGGGGATATTTGGATTCTTATTGGTCAACCCCATTTTTGAGCATGTGATTATACTCAAAAATGAGTACATGGTTTCTCAAATTTAAGTATATATTGTTTCGGAGCTATTTTGAGACAATTTAGCTCATTTTCAAGAAACCATTTTTAACAGTGCGAATTTGATTAGAAATCACTAAGATTCTTTAAGCTGAAAGTAATTATTCCTCTGGTCTTTTCAAGAATGAAATATATTAATTACTTTTTAGACGTTCGATACAATATGTTAGTAATCATTCCACTAAAGAATTATCACTTTAAATAAGAAGTGGATGCAATTGCACGCAAAATGTTTTTAAGTTTCCCAGAATAAATCTGATGAAAGGATGAGAATTTTCTCAAATTGAAATACAAATGTAAGCTGTTAGCTTATAAACAAATTCTTTAGTTTCAAATTAAATTCATCATAATATTTATTATTTTGTTCATTTCATCACTGAAAAAAATGGTTTCTCAAAAATGAGCAAAATTGTTTCAAAATAAACAGATATACTCAAAACAAACATACTCAAATTTGAAAATCCCATGTACTCATTTTTGGGTGTACTGACATGCTCAAAAATGGGATTGACAATCGTGAATCACAATATCTTAACCGTAGATTCTAATTAGAGATGTATTATTCCGCACACCAGTATAAAACTTTTACAAAGTGGAAGTTCTGAAGATATAAGAAAACTAGTATCGCCCAGTGGTCGAAACTCGACCATTTCTTTTGCAAAGCGAGGCAAAGCAAAGTTATTGCCTTGTCCTAAACGGAATACAATTGCAACACAGCTGCGGCAATTGTTTGCCGATATTCACTCTAACTGAATCAGCAGAGTTTTAGTAATATAACTATTTCTCTCTGTAGATGTTAGCCTTTCCTGAAATGAGAGAAAATCGCAACGTGAAAACGCCCCTTGTTGTGTGATACAGCCCAAAAGCTAATAGGTACCATGTAAAACCAAGGCCCAACCAAGTATCAAATTCTGTTAAATTAATTCGATTGGTTCATAAACAGTGTTTGAAAAAAAAAAAAAAAAAGCTATTTTTCAAAAATGGTCGAATTGAGTTCGGGAAATTTCAAAAGTGTAACTTTATCGAAAACCGAAAATCTAAAACTTTTCTGAATCTTATATTTTCTACTTATATATGCAGAGGAAAGAATAATAAATCCACTTTTTAAAAAATAAAAATAAGTAGTCAATTTCACTTAATTAAAATGCAAGGAAATCTCAAAACGTGTAAATTCATCGAAAACCGGAAATCAAAAGTTTTTATGTATCTTCTACTTGCTTCTTCTACCCACAAAAGCTAGCAATAAAGACACTTTTTAAAAAAATAAGTAGCCAATTTCAGTTAATTGAAACGTAAAGAAAGCTCAAAACATGTAAATTCAGCAAAAAGCGGAAATCGGAATTTTTTCCGTATCGTCTACTTATACATGCAGCAGTTAGTAACAAATCCATTTTCCTTTTATTTAGTATATTAGTTGAATATTTATTGTTTAAATATCACCCTTTGAAATAAAATGTTTATGTTTACATTCGAAACTGGAATTTTGTCATTTTTTTCTGGAGTTTTGTGATTTTAAATTAAAATTTTATCAATTTTACAGAAAAAAATAACTCAATCAAACACATGTAGACAGTAACTTATATATAACTATACCCAAATATCGGAATTAAAATCGGCAGATAATTTCCGTTATTTTCTAATAATTTTTTTACAAAAAATTCAGTGGACGATTAACATAGAAAATCTTTTTCATGGCTCCATGGACAGACAGTGACGTCATCACTTCGCTTGCGTATAGTAGAGCCCCTAAATAAAATAATAGGCCGGCGCATCACCGCCATTTTTTTGCCTCCGAAGAGGACAGCATTCCCGCTTGGCGTCCTTATCGCTTCCCTAATGATTTTAAGAAATCTTGATCTGTAGCTAATACGGTCAAGATAAGAGCAATAAACAACAATAATATTCTTAAAAGCACATTTTTTTCACAGTACAGTCTCAGGATGTCATTTTATCCTGAGGATATCCTATGGATGTTCTGGAGTAAGATGTGTTGTTAGGGCGGTTTCTGTTTCGTTCACAAAATGTCGCCAAAACTCAAATACACAGTCTGCGAACACTTTATATTCACTTCTTGAATGATTATAGCAGTTTATCGCAAAATAAACTTCCATATCATAGTTTACTTAGCTAAAATTATGAAATATAATAAAACAAGTTACTTTAAAGTAACGTAAGACGATAAAAAAAAAATGTTTGTCCTTTGTTTATCAGAGAAACTCGCTGGGTACACGTGGCAACCCTAAAGCTTCCTTCAGATACTAGCAACATGCAGCGCGTCAAAACTCATAAATTATCCATTGTCCGAAAGCGACCCCTGACATTTTGCACACATTTACAATGAAGGACATTACTTTTTATTGCTCTTTTACAAAAGAGACCCAATTTCGATCGCAGTAGGAGGTTTGTCAGCGAAGAAAATCTCTCTGCTGCTTCGCGTCAATTCGATTCCCACATCAAAGGAATATCAAAAGATACCGAAGTTGCAGCCAGTCTCTGAAGGGTCCTTAAGGCAACAAAATGCCTGATGCGTCAGCTCGTATATATAGGAGCCTTAGCGTATAGTGATGCTACATTATACAAATGACTGTGTCTATGGTTTTATTTGAGCTTTATGAAATTGCCAGATTTAACAACCTTCTACTTTTAGGTATTTTTTAATGTAAAGGAATACGTGTATAAAAGGGAAAAATGGGGGAAAATGCATAAAAAATAAATGTATTTTAAATAAATTCTTGACATCGTAAGAAAATAATATTTGTATTCGCACCTTCCGGCTAACCATACCTTTCGAATGATACCATTTTCAACCCTCTACTCCCATAATTAATATGTTAAAAAGGGACTACAAATTTTATGCTTGCCTATTAATATATAGATAAAATTTGTTTTTGAACTTTTAATGTTTAAATATATAGAAATTCTAAAAAAGAACTTCTTTATGTTCGATATATTTATAATAAATTATGAATTGAACAGCTACCAATTTGAAAACATACGATATTCCATAAATGTAACAGGCAAGTATAGTAATAATATAATTATACAAAAGTTTGTATCAATATTTCACTATAATAGAAACGCAAAATTTACTTATTTATTTATTTATTTATTTTTCAATTTAAAAAATATATATAAATTAAGAAAAAATATTTATTTTTCAATTAAGAAAACTGAACATTTTCAATAATTGAAATTTTAATTATTGAAACATTGATACAATAGTTTGTACATAAATAATAATGATATAATTATGCAAAAGTTTATATTAATATTTCAATAGATTAAAAACAAAAAATTTTATTTATTTATTTATTTTCAATTTAACAAAAAAATTATTTTTTAATTAAAAATTTGAAAAATTTTCAATAATTGAGATTTTAATGGATACTCAAAAATGAGTACATGAGATTTTCTATTAAAAAACACTTTAATCACGTATTAAAATTTATTAAAATCGTTTACAAAGCTTTTCGCCACAACGTTATGGCATCATCAGGTAATTTACACAAAAACAGATGAGACAGCATCTTATATACACCAAGAATTTTGGTACGGTTATAAGTATAACTTGAATAAAATATGATGAATCCATTTGTTCAGCACGTAATGATTGGTTGAGAACAAATAAGGAAGCAGTAGGACTACATTCTGTAGGCTTCAGTAGGAGCAACCAATGAAATCCCAAACATACTCGATGGGCGACATATTCGAGGAATAAGCAGGCCATGGAAGAAGCTAAACCTGTTGTGCACTGAAGAATGCTTGTGCAGTCTGAGAAACATGTGCACGGACATTAACCTGCTGATATATAGCACCCGGAATGCGTCGAAGAATGGTAAGGACCTCTGGATCCAAAATTTCCCTTATGTAGCGATCGCTGTTGAGGTTGCCCGCAATGTACACTAGATGAGATCGACAATTATACCCAATAGCTCCCCACACCATGATGCTAGGCGTTTGTGCTGTATCACACTGGATAACACACTGTTGGAGCAGACGTTCCCCCCTGTAACGTCTGGCGCGTACTCTTCCATCAATGTACTCCAGATTATAGCGAGATTCATCGGAGAAAACAATTTGTTGCCACTGGGTACGCCACGAGCTGTGTTGCTAAGCCCATTGAAGTCGGAGGCGTCTGTTATTCAACGAGAGGAGAATCCTGCGTAAAGGAACCCTTGCACGCAGCTTATGCTGCAGCAAATGTCGACGAACGCAGAGCTAGACAATAAAACACCTGTAGCCGTGCTGCAACGTTGTGCTAATACACGAGAGGACGCTGTACGGTCCGTCACAGTCATGTGGATGAGGTGTCTGTCGTCTTGTGCCGTTGTTCTATTGCATGCCCCACTGCCAAGTTTTCAGTTTGTTTGGTTCTCCTCTATCCATTTCTTCCAAACACGCATCACTGTTGTGGAATTGCACTGCGTGCGGGCTGCGATTTCTCGATACGAAAATCCCCCCTCTCGCAACCACCCGCTATCAACGATGCGGCCTCCTACGGACTCCGTTAGTAGTTGGTATGGCACCCTCCGCTTTTGACGAGGCATACTGACCACCAATGAAACGTTTACCGCAGACAGAGGACGATAAACAGATTTCAACGGGTCTTTAGAGTCCTTTATATACCTAGAACAAGCAAGTGATAAGGAGTAGGTTCTCGTTCCACGCATGCACAATCGCTTTGTAATTCTAATCATTTGCATGCCTTACCTCACTTTACATTTCCTGTAAGTTTGGTTCAATTTGCATAATCCCTTCATGGTGCTGCAATTTTCACAAACATGAATGTATTTTGATATAATTTTACTCATTTCTGAGAAACATTTTTTTTTTTCCGTGATTGTTCGCTAAGTGTGTTTATGTGCTTAAAGTGTTAGTCTTTTTTCATTTTCTCGTTTATTTAACGCCTGCCTGGTTTTAGAATGATTTACATTTTAGCGTTTAGCTCTCGGGTACTGGGCTCGAAACTCGTTTCAGGCATGGATATTCGTAGTAGTTTGAAATCCACTGTAAGGTACAGTTACTGGTCTAATCAGCCTTAAGGTTATTCTCTCCCTCTTACAATTTCCTCGTTTTTCAAAACTTCGTAGATTAATTTCTTTAAATTTCGTTTTATGGCTAAAAGATGAGAAAAATACACTTACTTAATTTTCCGCATTTCTAAACTCGAAATTAAAATATTAAAATTTAAAAAAATCTCAGTTTTTTTAAAAGAAATATTAATTTAACAGTTGTGAATATTCGGAGTATGAAAGCGGGAGTAAAGAGGTACATTAGGTAATGAGCAGTTCTATAAAAAAAATTACCTAAAAATCCCCCATAAGTTTAGTTCTGTTTTCAGATACTGAATATTCACTGCCGTTAAATTAGTACTCGTTTTCTAAAAACTGATTCTTAAAACGTAATATTTTAATTCTCGGTTTAAAACTGTGAAAAATTAAATAAGTGCATTTTTCTCATTTTTTAGTTGTAAAACGAAATTTAAAGAAATTACAAAATTATTGTTTTGAAAAACAAATATCAATTTAACGGTTGTAAATTTATTATTTAATTCATATTATTTATTGTGAATTTAACGATTAATATACATATATACATATATATATGCATTAGGTAATAAATAATTTTAGAAACAAATTTTCCCATAAAGTTATGTGAGATTTCATGACCGGAGACGAAGAAATATTAAGTGAGATGGTTGGTTGTTTTGCTCGTTGGGTTTAACACCGCATTAGAGCTGCGCATTAGGCAATTGGCGACAGTTTGTGACACACCCCTAAGGATGGTCCGGAGACATGCCATCAAAATTTTGATTCTCTACGGAGGGGATGGCTTCCCCGCTTCGGTGACCCCCAAATATTAAGAGGGAGAGTAAAGCTTTTAATGTGCAAAAAATGCTCGCAAAGATATAACCCAAAGTTTGATTTATTTAAGAGTTAAACATTCTTATGACACATTTTGTATCTTTTAAAAATCTCAATTAAGTCTAATATCTACTATCACTGTCTGTATTAAGCTTATTTAAATTCCGAAAAATACTGATAGTTCCGTTTATTAGAGTAATGGCATAATCTAATTTGATTGTTCACAGCAAATACAAGACTATCATGGCATTTTTAACATTTGTCCTACATAGTTCAAAAAATCTTATTTTAAATAAACTTATATGATTTTTTTTTTTTTTTTTTTTTTTTTTAATGAACTGCTAGTAACGATTTAGACCTTTTTCTGCACTATTTATACCGTGTTAGTATTATATAAAAGATAAGTTTTTACTATATGTATTTATACATATTTTAATATTTAAAATTGGGGGGAAAAAACGACAATTTATGAAATATTGCGAGATTGCAAATATTCGTGCCTGATTTCATAGATGACTTTATCCGTGTTTTAGTTAATTATACTGCTCGGATTATCAGTGAAAATACTAAAAATTGATCACTTTATTGTTTTTCACCATTTAGAAAAACTTGGATAAACATTTGAAACCCGATTTTTCTGCAATCGAACTACACGCGTTTCATCGGATGTAACTCAGTCTTAGCTATAAACTCATCATTTCCAGATTTTTTTTCCCCCTTTGTAATGCCAAACCCGTGTTTGATCTCGAATTATCATTGGATTCAAGAAAGAATCGTTTTGTTGTCCGGTAAGGAGTGAAACTTTGGGAGCACGGCTAAGTTTGTTCTGTTCTTCCAAAATATACGGAACCAATATATCGGACCAGGTCATTTTCAGATATTTTCCTTGAATTCTGATGACTGTTAGATTACAATAACCATAACCACGCAATAACCAAGGAAACCGTAAAAATCCTTACCAACGAAAGTAGCTGTAATGACATAAAACCCAATCAAAATTTAGATCAAAGATGTCGCTACATGCTTTAATCAAAGCCAGTCAACAGTACTAACAGTCAGCACAAGTCAAGAAGAATCTGTGAAGATAACCAGATGACTGGTCCTAAAGACGTAAGATGAATTAACTAATCAATGTATTACGATTTAATATTGATGTAAATATAGTTCTTTTAAAATAAAATATCGGATTGTCGGTACATAGTGTTTCAGTAATCTTTCTCGTGGTTATGCTCATACTTTATGCATAAAGTATAATGACCGAAATCACAGAAAAAGTCATCTGTAAAACTGGGCACTAACTTTTGTAATTACTCAATAACAGTTCCTAAACCAAAAATTTTCTCTTTTTTTTTTTTTTTTTTCTTTTAAGTGTATCATAAAATAAATTTATTCTACCCACATAAAAGTCAAATATTTATCCCTTCGAATGAGCTCCATTTTATTCTTCTGCTAATTCAAGCAAAAACTCTGAAGATTTCTAAAAAAATAAAAATGGTGTTTTTGATTTTCTAGTGCAGACACTGTCCGGGCTATAAAATCTTATGAAGACAGATACAAAATAATTTTGACGTAGGTGATATTAGTACTTATAGAACACTAAAATTAATCAAAATAAAAAAATGAACCATCTATCTCGCCTGTTTTTAGTCTCGAATAAAAATAAATTTATGTTAATGACTATTTGAGCATTAGTGTCAAAACAAACATTACGTAACTTAAAAATATTTGCATTTTAAAAATATTCTAAAGAAAAAAAAAAATACCCAAACTTTTTTTTAATTCCACAGTTTGGGGGTTATTTCAGAAATTTCGGAAAAAAAAAAAATATGTATATTTCAGTTTATTTATTTACTTTTAATTTGAAAATATTATCTGTATACAAATGGAAACATAAATATAACGCAGTTATCTTTATAAATGAACGACCATCATCTTTCTCCTCTCCACACGGCATATTTTCTATCTAAAGAGCTTAGAGCTATCGTGCAAATATTGATCCAAATGCTTGAGTGGGAGGGCAACGTTTTTAAAACAGCTAATTAAAATGCATTGCTATGTTTATTAAAAGGAATTTTTTAAAGATTAAAGAAATGTTTATATTTTTAAAATACATTGTTGCAAAAGTCGGTTTTTTGAACCTCTGAAAGTAAAAATAATCAAATGTTTACAAATTAGTAATTTCAAATTATAACTTTAAACAGTGTCTGAAGAAAATATTAACAATAAGTTTAAAAATATTGATAGAAATATCTGTTCAAATTTTATAATTAACTAAAATTTCTTCTGTGGTAAATTATATTGCAATGAGGAAGAATCATTGCAAAAAGTATTGTGACAAAACTAAACTAACCATTTTCTTGTTTTTATTCCTTTAAAATGAGCATTAAATTTTATTTTCATTAATTTTTTTTTCAATGATACTTGTACTGATCATCATAATTTTCCTGTAAAATTTTACTTTTGCGTTTGTCCGTAATAATTCAACAGTCCGAGTTTGAGCAATGGATCTTATACATTAAAATCGAAAGAAAAATCGATTTTTTGATTATAGAAATCTAACAGAGCTCAAAAATTTCATATTTGTATGTTGATTAACGAAAAAGTAATAAAGAATGACATACATTAAATATTCAGTCCCGTAAGGAACTTAAAATATGGGGGAAAGGTAAAAAAAAAACATCAAATTTTATTTTAAAATATAAAGGAATTTTCTTTTACGGCCTTTAATAGCGTCTATATACTTCATAATAAGCTGTCTAATACAGAAAAAAAAATAATAATTTAAAAGTCGTTTGCTACAGTTTCAGTTTGTGCAAAAGGCCTTTAGAATTCAGGACAAAGTGTGGCTATTTCGCAAACGGAAGCAATCTAGAATTTTAAATTATTATAGTTTATCATTTTTAATAATTCTTTAATGGCAGTGTTTTCATTGAGTCTAAATAGATAAGAGCATGCATTTTTGCAGCTCTTCATCCATTTTACAACTCTTTATGTGAAATGACCCATAACTTATCAAAAGGAGGTGTCTGAAATTCAAATTCCATTAACACTCTACCCAACCATCCAATTAATTGGTGAATCTTAAATTATGCTTATTCTTTCATGGATGTTGCTTTTAATTTTGCAGAGAATGACGCTGGTTCCGTCGTCTCTCCATCCAACAATTGAAATAAATGTCTGGAGGATTCCTCATTTAAGTGCAGCAGAAAAATAAACAATTGCAACGGACACTGAATTTTAACTTCTATATTTCTGATAACACTACCTTTCCACTAGTGTTTGTTGTGATGCCGTCATACCCAATCGCTTCCAATTCGTTTTTGTGAATTTAATTTTCCCCCAACTTTTTCATTCTCAGATGTGAGGTGGCCGATATTGGAGGTCTGCACGGGCCGGGCTTCCGGCCCGAGCCCGAGCCCGGCCCGGTCCTCGGACCGGGTTCGGGCCGAACTTTTTAATTCGCTCTCGGGCCGGGCCGGGCTCGGGCTCAGTTTTTTTGTGTATATTCGGGCCGGGCCGGGCCTGAATGAAATTTTCTACGGGCCGTGTCGGCCCGAATCTTTTTCTGGTTTCCTCGTTAATCAACGAAAAAGAAAAATGATAAAATATTTCTTCAGCCATTTATTTTACGTAATTTTACAGGCTTGTATGTCACATAAAGTTCTGTTTTGTTAAAAAAGTGTCTGTAACGTCAACTTAATTGTCTATCGGTCTGTCTGTCCGAAATCTAATTTTTCGCAAATATTTTTGGCATGCCCCGAAATTAATATATATTTTTTTAAAGTAGTATTTGATGGTTTCCTATTCAAAATAGTAAGCATGTCACTACCAGTTTGCGTACATGTACATAACAAAAGAAATTAGATACATTACTGTGTATAAGGGTTTGTTTCTTATGATCTGTTGAGTTTAGGTGGTATAAAGGCTATAAAAATCTTTCCGCTGTAACTTTTTTTCTAAAGCTCCTTTTCTTTTTCTCCAATGGACGAAAGTAGCATCATTTTTATCATGGGCAAAGCAACTTTTCTATTGAATATGGTTGGATTAACATTAGAGTTTTGTTTACGGGAGCACATGAAAGATTCGAATACATTATGGTATATAAGAGGAAATGGTTGAAAGTGCATTTTCAGTAGTACTAACCATTTAAAATACCTTCCTATATTGTTTGATGAATGCTAATATTTTCGATTTGACTTTCTGTTTGTCTTTGTGCCTTGTCTATAATAATGAATTTCTGTTTATATATAATTGTCTTGTAAAATTTCAGCAGTTTTGTTAAAGAACGTACTATTGTTTGGTTATATAAAACCTCTGCAAAACACATACTAAAAATCTTTTTCATAAAAAGGCTTTTTTTTTTGTTATTTTACATATTTTTGAATCGGGCCGGGACGGGTCGGGCCAGATTTTATCGTTTTTTGTCCGGGCCGGGCCGGGCCGGGCCATAAATCGTTAAAAAATAAACGGGCCGGGCCGGGCCGGGCTCGGGCCGCATTTTTTGACTTCATAACGTTCCGGGCCGGGTAAGCAAAGTTTTCGTACGGGCCGGGCCCGGGCCTCGAAATTCCGGCCCGTGCAGACCTCTAGCCGATATATTACACATCAGTCTCACGAATCATACTGACAAATTCCTCTTTCCTCACTTTTCGGCATATGTTTGCTTCTATTTTTTTCTTGAATAGTATTTTCTTTTCATCCATTAAAATGTTATAGTTCCTAGTTCCTCTACATCATACCTTCTTTGTTATCATTTCTACTTTTATTTTAAACTTTATTGCTCAAGAGGATCTATCTATATCTAGTTCTACAGCATGTTGTGCCACTTGTTTTTCTCTTTTTATCTTGTTTTTAGCGATCACTAGCGACACATCTTCTCCAGAAATCATTCCCAAATCATGCAAAATACTGAAAACGCCACCTGCTACAGCTCTATAAAAACGGTAAATCCGTCACTAACTAAAGCAGCTGATGTTAATTTCAATTTATTTTTGAGAGGGAAATTTTACTTCTTTCAAGTCTAGACTTTTCTAGTAGTTTCATTATCACAAGTATCACTGTCAAATGCAACATTTCATGGGAATGATTCTTGTTTTACCTCTTTTTAATTCCTTATATAAAGTATAAGGAAGTATTGTAATCCCGATTTGCAAAATAGATTTTGTATATCGCATAGCTAAAAAAGGAATGATTGTAGAATGTTGCAACTTTATATTTGTGTCTGTCATGATGTCTAGTTGTACCCTTGTAACTTTAGTCTTAATACACGATTTTTAATGACGTCTGTATGTACGTGAGTGTGTATGTATATGTGTATATATCTCGCATAACTCAAAAACAGTTGGACGTAGAACGTTGCAAATTGGTACATAGGTTTGTAATCGCATCTAGTTATGCACCTCCCTTTTTCGTTTTTCTGTGACTTTCTGTTTTGGAGATAGTTACAAAAATTATATTCATAATGAACATAAATACAAAGTTTTAGGTCATTATATATGATCTACTATAATAGAAAATTCAAAAGAAGCTAATCATAGAGCCCGTAATGATATTATTATGAAAGTTGTTCACATTTTTATGTGTAGAAAGCAACTCTTAAAGATAAAAGCAGGTTCTAGTCGACAAATGTATTTTATTTAATTAATATTCAGCTTGTAGATAGAGCTTGTCATAGTATTAGTATAAAAATTGTTGACAGTTTTGCATGTAGAAAATAATTCTTAAAAACATAAACAGGTTCTAATCGACGAATGCATTTTATTTAATGAAAATTCAGCTCATAGATAAAGCCTGTAATGATATTGTTATGAAATTTGTCGACATTTTTGCGTGTAGAAAGTACATAAGCAGGTTCTAGTCGACGAGTGCACCTTATTTAATAAATATTCATTCCGTAGATATAGTCCGTAATGACAAATATTATGAAAACTGTCAACATTTTTGCGTGTAGAAAGTAATTCTTAAAGACATAAGTAGATTCTAGTCGACGAATACACTTTATTTAATGAATATTCAGCACGTAGATAGAGTCTGCAATGATATTGTTATGAAAGTTATCGACATCTTTGCGTGTAGAAAGTAATTCTTAAAGACGTAAGCAGGTTCTAGTCAATTAATGCATTTTACTTAATAAAAAGCAAGGAAACAGTTGAATAAAACTCTTTTTTTGTGCCACAAAAACAATAATAAATGAATATTCTCGAAACAATCAAATGAAACAACCATTCTTACTACAGAAAACAATAAAACATTGTTAAATACACTACAAACCAGAAATTCTGCTAATTGAGGAACAACCGAAATTTTCAAAGTCTGCATAGAATTTGAATTTATCGAGAGTATCGTCAGTGGTTTATAGAATGTTCAAGGTAGTTCTGCGCTAGAAACCGATAAATCATTATAAACAATTCTAGAACTCGACTTCCATTGAAGTTAGTGTTTCCAAACTTTGGGAATCTTGAATAACCACTTTTCGTTAGATTGAATACATAATTTGACGCTAAGTCAACGCCCACCTTCGTGGAAAGGAAAAAACTACCATCTGTTTCCACTTTTACTTCAATACCGTATAGAAAGTAGCATGTAAAGATTCTAGTGTACAAGTATTCTAGTATAGGCAAGTTCTAGTATACAATCATCAATAATCACTCTTCTTCTTTTTTTTTTTTTTTTTTTTTTTTTTTTATGTTAGTCATTTACAGAATTTTCGAATAATTTAGTTCTGTGCTATAAACCAATGAATCTTTCCGGAAAATTCCATAACTCTCTTCTTTTTGAAGTTAGAGCTTCCAAACTTTGGCAACCCTAAACTACAATATTTCAACAAACATAGTCGCCAAATTAAACGTCAAATCACTAAAATTGTTGCAAAGGTCAAAACCTGCGTTGGCTACAAACTTAGCGGCTTGGCGAGATTAGCGATCAAATTTAGCGGTAAATATTATTGCAGGATAGCCAGAATTACTAAACCCTTTCTCAATTTCAACGGAGTTAATTGTTTTGGTAAAATGTGTATCTTTGCTCGCCACTAATTTTCGCCAAAAAGAACAAATTAGGCCATTTATACTCGAATGATTTTCATTAAACTCTAAGCTGTGCCTTTGCCAGTGAGAGATTTTGTAATAAGCTATGGAGTACTATTTCTGAAAAAACTAATATTTGTCTCGGCGGTACATATAATCCTATTATCGTGACTTTTGTGGTTGGAGTGGCAGTTTTTTCTTTTTCCTTTTTTCTTTTTATTTCCTTTTCTTGTTTTCAGAAATGTTCATGGAATGAAACCTGTCTTCTCATTTACGAATCAATTACCTCACACAAAAATGTCAATGTTTTCATAACAATATGCATATTCCAATGGGTGTATAAGAAAGTCATGTGGTGTCCACATCAGAATTTTTTATTTTTTTTTTAATTTCTCTGTTTCCTTTATATCTACATGCTAATATATGCAATCCTAGTTGTCTGCTGATTGTACTCGAACTTTATTTTAATGAAAAGAACTTTTTATCTCATTCACTGTCACATTCTACTGCTACAAGGCAAACACAAGCACTAAGGTTTTTCTCAAAATAAAAAAATATTGCATAGCATATTTACAAGCTGCTATATAAAAAATGCTTTAATTTGTTTCATTTACAAATTCACTTATTTTTTTCTTAAAACTCTTTTTTTCTTGTCTCAGTTGTACGTTTTCTCTAAATTAAAATATGCATTATAATTTAAACTGACTTGTTGTTGAAAATGACACATTTTGCTAAGAGTAAAAGTACAATAAAACTGAATTTTTACAGCTCTCAAAATAGAAAAGCAAAAAACACATCTTGAATTTTGGGAAACAGTACACGTACGGAAAAGCTGGTTAAGGATAGTCAATTATATTTCAAAAAACAGGAGCTAAATAAGGTATGGTTGTTTCTAGATATATTCAGATTTCATTTCTAGTTTATAGGACATCGTTGTTTGTTTTCAAGAATAAATTTGCATAAAATTATCAACTCGCTGAATGTCTACACTGTTAAAAATTTCAACAGAAAACTCTGTGTAATCTATTATCTTAAGTCTTACATAATATTACAGAGAAAAATAAACGGGGGTGTTAAAAAACTTATTTTATACATTCATGTTAATGACTAATATTAATTTAATTAATTATTGGTGATAATATATTTTGGACTTGAAATGCTTTTTTAACCGACTTCAAAAAAGAAGGAAGGTTCTCAATTCAAACCGTATGTTTTTTTTTATGTTTGTTAGCTCATAACTTCTGAACGGATGCTCCGATTTTGATAATTTTTGTTTTGTTGAAAAGGTCTTGGTCTGCAATAGGTCCCATTGTAATATCTTTATGATCTAAAGAAAATACAGGGTGCCCAAAAAAATCAGTCCCAACTCTTTTAACTGCTAAACGGCAGCAGCTATAATGATAAAAATGTTATGTAAGTATAGCAAAGTGGCCATGCAGCCCAAGGTTTAACCGCTTGCCACGCCACCTGGTGGAAAATAGCGGAGTTAGTTTTCCTATGTCGAAAAAGGTTCTAAAGAAAAAAGTGTATTACAAAGTTGAAAATTATCATCGATTTAGTTCAAAAAGATAGTTTAGATATTCATGCTAGCTTTCCTATCTTGGAAACGGTTCAATACAGGGGGGAAAAGTGAATTATAAAATTGCAGAGCATCATCGATTTAGTACGAAAAGATAGTTTAGACATTGATGCTAAAAATACAATGCTAAAAACGTGCATTTGTTTGTTCGCAATTTATTACATTATGCACACTTGAGCTACATTGCACACGTTGTAGCGTAGCTGGTGAGACAAACACTATATAGCTCAAAATACGGTTACTTGATACTTTTTGTTTTGTTGTAAAGATCTTGGTCTGAAGTAGATCCCATTGCAATATCTTTGCAATCTAAAGAAAATAAAACGCTATCTGGTGAAAAACAGCGGAATTAGCGCTCCTATCTCAAAAACGGTTCAAGATGGGAGATTAGTTAACTACAAAGTTGTAGAGCATCATCGACTTACTACAAAAGACAGTATTTAGACATTATTGCTTAAAATAGAACGCTTAAAACGTGCAGTTGTTTGTTCGCAATTTCCTACACTGTGCACACTTGAACTACGTTGCACACTTTCCAGCGTAGCGGATGACGTATACTCTGTGGTTCAAAGTACTGTTACTGTAAGCGGTCACATGCTGGTGGAAAACAGTGGAGTTAGCGTTCCTATCTCGGAAACGATTCAAGATAGAGGAAAAAAGTGAATTATAAAATTGCAGAGCATCATCGATTTAGTACGAAAAGATAGTTTAGACATTAATGCTAAAAACAGAACGCTTAAAACATGCATTTGTTTGTTTACAATTTCCTATTTTGTGCACACTTGAACGACATTGCATATGTTGTAGCGTGGCGGGTGACATTTATGCTATGTAAAATTCAAAGTATAGTTATTGTAAGCGGTCACATCGATTAACGAATAGACGTTTTAAACCGACTTCATAAAGGAAGAGGTTCTCAATACAAACCATGTTTTTCATTGTTGTTGTTGTTGAAATTTGTTAGCTTTTAACTTCGTAAGAGATGATTTAATTTTAATACTTTTTTTGTTGTATTGATCTTAGCCTGAAATATGTTTCATTATGATTTCTTTAAGATATAAACAAATTACAGGATACTCACAAAAGTCTGTTCTCACTCTAACTGCTGAACGCATGCAGCTACACTGATAAAAGCAGTATGTATGTATCGATGTTGAAACTTCTGTTCGTCAGCTGCAATGCATATTTTGCTCTTTGTTTGAACTTTACGCTGCACAATTTCCAGCGCAGCGGGTGACACGTATTCACTGTAAAGTTCAATATATATGCCTAACAGAATTTTTGAATACGAATACAGCGTATCCGTTCTTTACATTTCTAAAGACTTTTTAACTTAACGTATGTTCATACAACAGATAGTGTTTTGCTCATATCCGATAAAGGCAAGAAAAGTGACACAACTTAAAAATGCAACATTTGAGAAAAATTAACTTAAAAATAACTTGACTAGAATAAAACTGGCACAACTCTCAACTGGCATGTCTCTCGAGTGGATAACTTTATCGATGGAGATCAAACTTTTTTGTTCACATTGGGTGCATTTCATGTATTTTTCAGTGACATAAACCATTTATTGAGTTATGCCACTTTTCTTGGAAGATGTGATTTGTGAAGCTGCTGTCGAACGTCTTTTGATGTTCTGCTATATGAATAGGTTTTCACTGAAAAGAGAAAAATAAAATCTTTTTGTAAAAAAAATAGAACCGACTCCAAAAAGCAACTATTATTCAAACAACTAAAAAAAAAATGGGTATGAAATGAAACAGTAAATTGCGCCTAAAAGTATAAAATAATTTCCTTCGCCAAACAATCTATAACACTACAGATAATCATAACTTTTGAAGTCGGCGCAAAATTAAATAAAAATTGATAATTTTATTCAATACAAAAATCAAATCTTATTCAATATACCTCACATTGTCACCTGCAAAACGCAGCCGAAAACTACTTTGATTCAAGATAACAAATAAGATTTCGTAAGCAGCAAATGTTGGCGAAGATGCTGGTATCTGACGTCCTTGGTGAAAGAAAAATCGCAAAATTATCTGGCAAACATATTTAATTTCTTTGGGATATCATGATTAGTTTGATAAGGTATATTAAGAGAGTAATCAAAAATATGAAACAATATATCGTACAATATATATTACGAAAATATGCATCTTGCGTGTATGTTTCGATCGCCAAATCCAAAAGCCACCAAGGATAATGGTTATCAAGGTTATACCAAATTTGCAAAGGAAACTCTAACTTCGTAGAAATATAAATACCGCATTTTAAAGAATGTTCACTGTTCTATATAGATGCTACTAATGCACCAATTGTATACAGTGATAAAATAATAAAGGAAACATGAAAATGGTTAATTCGAGACAACAGCATTTGTTACAACCGATCTAAAAACAAACCTTTAAAAAATAATAAAATTTAGTTAATTTTGCGCCGACTTCAAAAGTTATGATTATCTGTAGTGTTATAGATTGTTTGGCGAAGGAAATTATTTTATACTTTTAGGCGCAATTTACTGTTTCATTTCATACCCATTTTTTTTTTAGTTGTTTGAATAATAGTTGCTTTTTGGAGTCGGTTCTATTTTTTTTACAAAAAGATTTTATCTAAAGTAGAAACAGTCATTTTTAATTTTAATTAAATAATTAAATAATAAAATTAGGTAAAAATAGAGAATAAAGATTGAGAATCTCGATTATTTACTTTTAACTAAGAATAACTGTAAATTTACAGAGACTTTGGATAAATATTTACATTAAATTTACAGAAATTTTTAACAGTGAGCGCCATGACTAGTGATTTTCTAGATGCAAGAAAATAAAAGAATTGTTTTGAACAGTAAATTTTCATATTGAAAAAAATCACGTAAAATTAATTTTGAAATGTAAAAAATGCGAAAAGATACTTTGTATCTTAATTTGAAAATCGAATGGCATTAGAACAAAAATTTTCATTAGCTGACATGTACATTTTTTAAAGAAAAATAACAAATGCTTTAAAACACAGCTTACAAATTCTTTAACATTCTTAAACATATTTAACTTCATTTAAATACATTTCATTTTAAAATTTAGTTTACGTATAAACTTTAAATTTTAAATGTATGAATCACTCTCAGGAACATTAAATTCCATATTAAACTATATCAGAATTTTGGTTCAAAATGTTCGTGGAATATTTATATTTGTTTTCAGAGTCGTTAAGACAATTTAGTCTTGCCTTAGGATACCATTACTTTTAAGATTGTCTAGTATTCTATTTGTATTTTAAAGATGTTTCATCATCATATTCTCAATTCCACAAAAATGCTTATTAGTTTTATTGGAAATGATGCCATAGTTAAATCAATGTATTAGAATAAAGAAAGTAAAATTTAATTTATCCATGGTTTACATGCATTCATTTTAACTGAATAGAAATAATGAAAATGGATAATTTAATTAAACAACTTACATCACAATCGAAACAAAGTATTTTGATAAAGAAAATAAAATTTTATCCATGATTTGCTTGGTTTTGGAAGATTCGTTCATTGATTCAAATAATAAATTACACATATAAAATTCATTGGTCCATTTAATAGAGAATTTTTTTAATTATTTCAGTATAGTATATAATAGTTCTTATCATCGATTTTTTTATTATTATTATTATTATTAATTAGAATTTATTCATCCGTAAAGAAAATAAAATTTTATCCATGATTTGCTTGGTTTTGGAAGATTCATTCATTGATTCAAATAATAAATTACACATATAAAATTCATTGGTCCATTTAATAGAGAATTTTTTTAATTAATTATTTCAGTATAGTATATAATAGTTCTTATCATCGATTTTTTTTTTTTTTTTTTTTTTTTTATTAATTAGAATTTATTCATCCGTAAAGAAATAAAATTTTATCCATGATTTGCTTAGTTTTGGAAGATTCGTTCATTGATTCAAATAATAAATTACACATATAAAATTCATTGGTCCATTTAATAGAGAATTTTTTTTTAATTATTTCAGTATAGTATATAATAGTTCTTATCATCGATTTTTTTTTTTTTTTTTTTTTATTCATTAGAATTTATTCATCCGTAAAGAAATAAAATTTTATCCATGATTTGCTTAGTTTTGGAAGATTCGTTCATTGATTCAAATAATAAATTACACATATAAAATTCATTGGTCCATTTAATAGAGAATTTTTTTTTAATTATTTCAGTATAGTATATAATAGTTCTTATCATCGATTTTTTTTATTATTAATTAGAATTTATTCATCCGTAAAGAAAATAAAATTTTATCCATGATTTGCTTGGTTTTTAAAGATTCGTTCATTGATTCAAATAATAAATTGCACATATAAAATTCATTGGTCCATTTAATAGAGAATTTTTTTTTAAATTATTTCAGTATAGTATATAATAGTTCTTATCATCGATTTTTCTTTATTATTAATTAGAATTTATTCATCCGTCAAGAAAATAAAATTTTATCCATGATTTGCTTGGTTTTGGAAGATTCGTTCATTGATTCAAATAATAAATTACACATATAAAATTCATTGGTCCATTTAATAGAGAATTTTTTTTTTTAATTATTTCAGTATAGTATATAATAGTTCTTATCATCGATTTTTTTTTTTTTTATTAATTGGAATTTTTATTCATCCGTAAAGAAAATAAAATTTTATCCATGATTTGCTTGGTTTTGTAAGATTCGTTCATTGATTCAAATAATACATTACACATATAAAATTCATTGGTCCATTTAAAAGAGATTTTTTTTTTAATTATTTCAGTATAGTATATAATAGTTCTTATCATCGAATTTTTTTTTTTTTTTTTTTTAACCAGAATTTATTCATCCGTAAATAACACAAAACAACTTCTATTTTTGAAATAAATTCTCTTTAGAACTATGCGGAGTGTTAACGCGTCAGGGCAAAATAATAATAATATATATAGTATAGACACGTGGTTATAAAAATTGAATTAAAGGGTTACGATGTCATTTTTAATTTCTCGGAGGTTCGTTTTTGAAATAAATTCTCTTCAGTTTTAGTACACCGTACTAGTGCACAGTACATTAATAATTTCTCGGAGTTCTACTTCTGAAATAAATTCTCTTCAGTACTACGTGGAATGTTAATGCGTCAGGGAAAAAAAATAATGGTAAATTAAATATATAAAATCCAACTAGGTCACGAGAAAATAATAATGTAATATATATTTAGAGAGAAAGACGCGTGGTTATAAAATTATAATTAAAGGGTTACGATGTCATATTTAATTTCTCGGAGATGTTTGGACTTCAAAATGTATAAGTATCATAATGTAAAAGATTAAGATAATTGTTTTAAATAATACGTAAACCAATGTTTAATAATTTGAACTGGCAAGGAGAAATAATTTTAGAATTACATATGCAAAAATCGAGCGCTATGTGGGCGCAGGACGACTTGTTTATATACATTTTGAAACTTTCCTGTCAGTTTTCAAAACTTTTTTTTTTCCTATAGTAGTTGCAAATAAAGTTACATTTTGGAACTTTAAAATAATAGATGACTTTAAGTTTACTTTTTTTTTTAAGTTATTGCTAAAATACACATACGTGCTTAATTTAAATTTATTTTTAAGGCTGACTAGAGTAAGAAAAATACTGGTGATAGAATCGGGAAAACAATATGGCATATCATCACCTTTTTTTCTTTAATTAAAAGTCTAAAAAAAAAATAAAAAATAAATAAAAAATAAAGTCAATTATAAAAGCTATTTGTTAACAAAATCAAGGTATCGTACATAAATTAGTGCAATGGGTTATTATTTTAGTATACTATAAATGACGTGGAATTTTTTTCTATTTTATTTATTTTCGTAATTGGATTACATTCTTTTATTTTAAAGATTCGGTTAAGTCTGGACTGATATTTGAAATTATTAAATCATACAGTTATTGAAAATGAAGCCATTTATTAAGTTACGAAACTTTATTACGCAGGCTATTATTGAGTTTTTTTTTTTTTTTGACTACTAACATATGAATTGATTTTGTATGTTTATTTCCTAATTGGATCATATTATTTACTTATTTCCAATTTTCGATGCATGTGTATATTTAATTTCTGGAATCACATAGATATAGGAAATAAAAACCATTCGTTAAGCTATAAAGTTTTTTTTTTTTTTTTTTTTTTTTAACTTGGATTATTATTAACTTATCTCTTTTAATTTCTGAATATAAATCAAATTAAAATCCTTAAAGAATTTCCTATGTGAAGTAGAGGAAAACTCTTTTAATATCAAATAATATGTGCAAATTTTCTGCAAATAACCTTTTGTATATTTATTTTTTTACGTTTTTTTTTTTTTTTTTTTTTTTTTTTTTTTTAACCTAAACGCTAACAACATTTAAATATTTTGATTAAAACATTCTATATACTTGATGTAAGTAAATCTATGTACATCAAGGAACTGGGATTAAAAGGAAATTAAAAAAAAAAAAATTGTAAGAGAACACTATAAATTGCAAAATTTCGCAACAATTGTTTTGGGTCGAAATATAATAATGCAATCCTTCATAAAGCAAAAAAATATAAATTCAATTACAACATTTTTTTTTTTTTCTTTTTTTTTACAGTTGTTGCTTTTATGACGCAATCTTCTATTCACCAGATTTCACCGGTCATGCGACTATTCCACTCGAAACCGTTGTTGCAAGATTTTGTAATTTATAGTATTTGCTCACAATTTATTATTATTATTATTATTATTATTATTATTAAAAGTGCGCGTGGTGAAAATTTTTTCCTGGTTCGAAAGAGCAACAAATTAAAAAAAAAAAAAAAAAAAAAAAAAAAAGACTGTGCAATTAAATTTAATATTACTTCTGTCTCTACACTGATAACATTTTCGCTGAAACCATAATTCTAGATTGATTGAAGGTACAAGTGCAGTACTTTTATAAATTATCTCTTTGCAATGCGTCTAAATATACCAGGATACAAACCTTTTAATAAAATCGGCTACATCTAGAATTTAAAGCATTTTTTAATGAATACTCTTGCGTAATATTCCTATAGTAAACATGTGATATTGTTCGAATAATACGTGAAGGACTTAAATGTTTGCAGACGAGATACAGAACTCTCATGACATACATTATGATGCAGCAATTCGTGATTCCTTCCTTTAAGTGCATGATAATGCCACAGATTATATCACTGGATTTGTGGAAAACAAGTTTTAAACATCATAAATATGCTACTTCAGTCTACATTTCTATTTGAGTGATATGAGAGTTTAAATCTATTTTATATCTATCAAATGTAGGAGACGGCATTAGATATTTTCAACTTATTTAAAAAGAAAATTAAATATCTTAATAATTGTGATTAAAAATTAATAGTTTGAAAATTTTATTATTGGAAGATAAAATAATATGCATTGTATCATATATATATATACATATATATTTGAAAAAATAATTAAAATGACATACATTGCATCCTATTAAAAAAACAGTAATAAAATAATAAAAAAAGTATAAACAATGGAAAAAATAAATAGAAAAAAATAAATATTAAACGATAATTCAATAGTGAAGAAACTTAGCTAAATTATTTTTAATTATGCAGATGAGAATAAAGTAGTTGCCTTTTGAAAATATTATTTGGAACAATTGCTTGTTTGATAAGCACTTTTAAAAACTTATGAACATTTTCTGAACAGTAAATGTTGAATCAGTTACTCGATAAGTATTTAAATTTGGCACTAAGCGTGAAAGTTTTTTTTTTTTTTTTTCTTTTAATTTTCTAGATTATCTATCACAAAATATGACTATATTAGAGTATATTTCATCAATACGTAAATTTATAAATTGATTTGATCATGATGTTTTGACGATTCCTTATACTATTGAGTATAAATACAATCCAGCCACGATACTAACAAAGAATGGCCCTAATCACCTGTCTTCATTCTCACACAACTTAGATGTTTTTTGATAATAAGTTAAAGTTCACCTGTCTTCATTCTCACACAACTTAGATGTTTTTTGATAATAAGTTAAAGTTCTTCTATGAACTTGCCCTTTTATATTTAACTAACTATGAATGTGTATATGTTTAGTACATTACATTAAAAGTTTAATTGTACCAGCACACCTCAGATTAGCACGAAAAAAAAATATATATATATAGAATAGCAGAAAAAAAATAAGAGAAATTCACACTAGTAAAATTACACAGCAACTTGGGATAAAGTAAATTATCAAAGCGGGTGCACGAGTAGCTTCGTGGTAGAGTACATCAATTTCCGACTTGAAATTAAATCTCCCGTTGTTTACAAGTTTTAATATTTTCTGCTTTTAAATAATCATATATATTTTTTAAATATGTTATTTGTATATATATAAGCTATTTATGTAACATCGAAAAGAAGAATGATTACTTTGAGTAAGCGGGTAAAGTAATTATTTATTCATATTTTGTAATTATTCGGGAAACTTTCGTCATAAAATTTGCAAATTTTAACCTAACAAATGCAGATATGTTCCGAAAATTGGATACTATAATTAATTGAAATAAATATTTGTATTTTATTTAACAGACCACATTTCTAATTGTTCTTTTGTATAAGGTTTCATTTGAATGTAAATCATAAACAGTAACATTCAAAAAATCATGTTAGTAATTAGATAAAAATATTATACAATTGTTCAAGTAAATGAAATGAAGTATAAATTAGCTTAACAATTAATCTAATAACACAGTTCCTCTTTCGAAAATATTTATTATTAGAAGTGCCACTGAATAGAAGTATGGTGTAATCGTTAAACATAGAATTCTCCAAACATATATTCCGTCAATTATATCGTTCGACAATTAAATCCGGAAAACCAATTTCCAAAATTAGATCGAAGAAGACAAGCCGAATCTTTTGCCTCAGGCTTGAATCATAAATATAATTAATCTTCAACGTATTGCGGTTGAAAATTCTTTCGTAGAGAGCGCGGAAATTCTTTATCAATAGTACGTCAGTAAATACAAAACAGATTTTTTTCCCAAGAAATAAGTACTTTTACGTTTGAATAGAGAATGCATAGTATTTATTTATCATAAAGTTATTTATTAGTTTCATAATTTTATGCATTCATATTTATGTTTTCATAAGCACTTTTATTACTATAAACATGTGAAGCCATCTTTTTGTTTCTACAATTCACTAACGTTATTCTATGAAAAACAAGATGTTTAAAAATGTAAATTTTAAATGAATATATATATATATATATATACGTATTTGCAATATGTATATATCTATATATTTGCTGTATATAATCTTCGTACATTACTTTATTTTCTTCTTATATATATATATATATTCATAAACCTAATGTTAATTTTGTTTACTCAAGTACATGTTATTGTGTATCTGATAACAGTAGGTAGAAAACACCTCTCCTAGCTCAGCAGGGGGGTGCACGGCGGGCCATGCGGGTGTCACACCATGCCACTGAGGGATCTAGACGACCTAGCGTCAACCTTGACACACCCTCTAACTTAATCGTGAAACCTGAGGATAATATTAATGAGGAAATTTTAATGAAAAAATATTAAATAGTGGTTTATTGTAAAAGATGATAAATATCTTAAAAGTATATTATTTTTCGAATTGTATTATAATGAAAAAAAAAAAATGGTATTGTATGAAAATGATTTAGTAATTAAAAAAAAAATAAAATAAAATAAATGAATTAAAATATTATGAATTAAAAAATATGAGTTTGAAAAATATGAATTTAAAAAAGAACTATGTTTTATGAAAAAAAGAAAATGAGAGTGTTCAAACTTGTGGTAAAAATTTTCTATTGGGAAGTAGTTTTTGACTACTCTAACCTTTAGAAATGTGTCCTAATGTATTTTGCTTTAATATGTAGATAGTGAAAATGTGTGTGAGTGATTTTTTCTACTATATGCTTGAACAGATCTTTTTTAATCTGTGCAAACATATATTTATTTTACCTGTGGAACTCTTTTGAAGAGTTCCTTTTCTTTGAAATTCCCGAAAGAGAATTTCTAATTTTTATTTTTATTGTTCATGCATCTAATGAAAAGGAAATACTGTATGTCCATAAAAGAATTTCCCTGTTCTAAATTTTAATAATTTCAACTTTAAGAGTGTTGGTTCAAGGTCACAATTATTATTATTATTATTATTATTATTATTATTATCAAGGTCACAATTAAAGAGTAACTCAAATAGTTTTAGATAAGCGCATGCGCGAGTATTGCTTTGTTGTTTTCTCTCTTGGAGCGCCACATACGTAAAATTGTGACTCCTGGGATCTAGAACGAACTTATCGAAATCCTTTCGTTATCGGAATTTCTCCGATGTGACGTCACTTTCCGACAGCCTTTATTATTTCGCTAGAACGAACTTATCGAATCACTTTCTATGGCGGAATTGTCTGGCGGAGTCGTTTTCTGAAATTTCAAGAGGTCTTTTCCGGGTGGAATGGTCGTGAGATAAACAATTCATGGTTCCCATGGCGTCCAACTTGGCATTAGGTGTTATTCAAGAAAATGAAAAATCAAGTTTTAAATATATTTAAATCTATAAATTAATTAAGTTAAATGAAAATTGTAATATATATATATATATTAGTAACTAAAATTCTTATTTTAAAAGTATGAAGAATAACATGTCTTAATATTTAAAGTTATTGAAAATTAATTAAATATAATAAAAATTATAGTAAATACCCATATATATATATATATAATATATATTGTAATTAAAATTCTTATTAATCATGTATAATATTAATAGCATATCTATTAAAAATAACAAATATTAATATTTAAAGTTATTAAAAAATAATTAAGTTTAATGAAAACTGCAATTATATATATATATATATTAACTAAAAGCCTTATTTAAAGTATGTTTATGAATTATATAAGTCCCAGTACTTAAAACATTAATAAATCTTAAAGGAAATTATGATAAATATTTATTTTCCCTTTTAAATTTTATTATAATTGAATAAAGTTTGAGACACAGCACGTCAATTCTACATTCACTTGCAAAACTTCATTTGTAGCTATATAATAGAATCTAATAAGAATCTCTCATTTCTTAGAGAGGGAAAAGTAAGTGAATATATATATATATATATATATATATATATATATATATATATATATATATATATATATTTTTTTTTTTTTTTTTTTTTTTTTAATTTAAAAATTGATTTTTACAATCTAAATTAGACATATTATGTAAATTCACTTACAAAATGAAGATTAATTTTCAGACGATTTTACTTTTTCTTACTTTGATGGAAGATATTTTTCACTATGCTTAAAGATTTAAAATTACACAGCATATTTTATTGTATATTGTAAATTCTAAAAAAAATTATAGAAACAGTACATACAAACACGCAAATTAATATATATATATATATATATACTATTAGGTTTGCTTTAACACATGTGAATACAATAAATCAATTATAATAATATATGTACACAAAAATTTTAATTAAGGAAATTTAAACAAAAATTTTAATATTTATGTATATATGTAAAAAAGAAGCATTGCCGTAATTATAAAGTTAATTCAGATTGGATGAAAAAAAAATTACCTGTATTACATCCAAAGCTCCTATATCCATAATAATTCGTCGTTCACTAAATAATAAATGCTAGAAAATAGTACTTCATGGCAGAAAATCATTTACATTTACTGCCTTCAAATGCTAGCAACTGGCAAAAGGGGAAGTTCGATAATAACATGGGTTTAATATATAGAAAAAAAATGGTATTTACAAAAAATAAATAGGGATAAATACTCTTTTCTTATTAAATAAAACAAAAGCACACATTCACAACCACACAAGCAGAAGCAGCCATCTTTGTTTATTTAAAAAATCCAAATGAAATCGGGCGGTGAGATTGAAATTATCCTTGTCTGTGATTGGTCAACCTAATCCGATTTCGAAAACAGTCCTTTCTCTCTGGGAGAAGTTTCGACTCACCTTTCCGAGAAGTTGGTGCTACGGTGTAAAACGCATATTGGGATGATTTTAGTGAAAACTGGACGTTTCCGATAGCGGAAAGCTTCCACGTCGAGTTCTTTCCGATGGGTTCGTTTTAGAACCCCTCAGCGCAAAGAGTTTTGTGTTCTGCAATTTGCTAAAAGTCAATCTGTAATTTCAGTTCCACGTGCGTTTCGTTTAAATTTTAAATGTGATCCCCTTGGGGCAAAATCGTCCGCCGATGGTATAGGCAATTCGAAACGAACAGATGTGTTTGTAAAGGAAGAAGCACGGGACGGCCACTAGTGAGTGAAAAGGATGTTGACCATGTCAGAGAATCTTACCTGCGTAATCCTAAGAAATTTGTTCAGAAAGCAGGTCTTGAACTTCAGTTGCCTAAGACGACAGTGTGGAAGGTTTTAAGAAAACGTTTACACATATCGGTTACAGTTAGTACAAGCTTTAAAGCCAGATGACTATGGTGTACGTTTTAACTTTACAAGTGAAGTGTTTGAGCAGGAAGATGATTTTCTTGTTTGTGTTGTGTTCAGTGATGAGTGAACTTTTCATTTATGTGGGAAGGTAAACACCCATAATGTTCGTATCTCGGGGGTCCGAATATCCTCACGAACTTCTTGAACACGAAAGGGATTCCCCAAAATTAAACTTTTTCTGCCCTGTGTCCCGACATCGAGTGTACGGACCATTTTGTTTCGCCAAAGGTACCGTAACAGGGGTGACTTATCTGGATATGTTGAAAGTATGGCTCTTTCCCCAATTAGTAGAGGGTGAACCTATAAACTTTCTTTGGCAACAGGACGGAGCCCCTCCTTATTGGAGTCTCTTTGTACGAGAGTGGTTGAACGTCGAAGTCCCTGACCGTTGGATTGGTCGTAATGGTCTAGGCGACAGAGCTCTGTATCGTTGGCCTCCACGTTCCCCTGACATAACGCCATGCGATTGTTTCCTATGGGGCTTTATAAAATATCGTGTCTACGTTCTGCCGTTACCTAATGATTATACAGAGTTGAAACACAGAATTGAAGAGGCTATTTCTTAGATTACACCGAACTAGTTAACCAAAGTGTGGGAAGAATTGGACTATAGGTTGGATGTGTACCGTGTAACTAAAGGTGCACATATTGAACATTTGTAAGAAAAACTAGATTAGTTTACCTTCAATTTGATGTATGATTTATTGTAAATAGTCTAAATTAAATATATATTTATTTATACAAATATATATTTATTTATTAAATATATATTAAATATATATATGTTTAATATTTTTAAATGGGGTCACCTCATCCACCCGCCGCATTTCTATAGAAATGCGACGCCCCAATTTCCTTTTTTTTTTTTTTTTTTTTGGTCTTCTTACTCTTCAATCTTCAAATTTCATCTACCCACTCATCATTTCTGATCTTCAATTTGTTGATCTTCTATCTCCCTTTCATTTTTTTTTTTTTTCATTTTCTGAATTTTTATTTATTTATTATTATTATTATTATTATTATTTATTAATTTATTTATTTACTTATTTTTTCATTTTTTCAATTTTCAATTTTTTTCAATTTTCAACTTTCATTTTTTTTTTCCTAAGTAATTTGATAATGGCCGCAAGCCAAGGAGCTGAAACTATCATCCAAGATAAATCTCTTGTCATGAAAGGATGTTAATGATATTTTATTTTGTATTAATGTAAATACTTTATGACATTCCTGCCCAAATCTTGTTTGTTCAGCAATGTTATATCTTAAATTTTTGAAGCTATCTATGTAATCTTGATGTTTTATTTTCTTTTTAACTGTTATGGTAGAAATCCCCTTGGCTGTTTTCTTTTCTCCATCTTTTGACCTTATACCCTTTTTGGCTTTCAAGCCTACAAATTCATAAATTAACCGCCCGTTTACCTCGTCTTTAAATTTTCCCAAAACTTTCTTGTTCTGTTGAGAATGGAGTGGATGGTCTGTGGGATAATCTGATGTATCAAAAATATCTTGATGTTGCTGCATGTCCTGGTTGATGTCTGGTGTTGTGATATGAGTTGTGATATGAGATGGATTTTTTCACCCGCTCCACTGCCGCTAAATTTTTATTAAAAATTTTGAAATTGGTATATATTGGTGAGGCCACAATCTTCTCTGCTCTTACAGGGGATTTCGTAACTTTGATGGATCTTCGACGTCTAAGGTTCTCAAAGGTTTTTCCAAACACAGCGTTGTTGAGGAGTTTGAAAAAATTCTTCTCAAAGGTTGACTTGGATTGTTTTCGTTTTTCTGTATTGAAGGAAATGCAGGGTATCAGCCAAGGTGCTTATTTAAATTTTAATACTTTATTAATTTTGGTGAGAATTAAACCTTGCTGGTTTAATTCTCATTGTAAGTTTCTGTAGCAGGTGGCATAATTTTTCTTGTTGTGGAGAGTTGGTGTGAGTTTCTTCGATAAATAAAATGTTCGTCCTTGTAGCATATGTGTAGCATAGGGTGAGAGCATGTTTTTTTTCTTTTTAATGTGAAGTGATTCAGGTGCAAGTGGGTATTCGTTATGCTGGTCGTGAAGATGATGAGGATAGTCCAAATCCACCTCGAAGATGAATCCTTCAGCTCCATTGGCTTCTAACCTCAAATGCTTTCAGAATTAAAGTCTTGTGGGTCTGACCACTCAAAGCCTCCAAAAGGTAGGGGTCAGAAGCGGCCCACGCATACAAATTATTGACATCCCAGTACATGATGTACTGAAATGGAGCAGATGAGTCATAGTCCACAGTTCCAGGGATGTTCGACTTGGCATGGCGATGACTGATCATGGAGACTCCACCTCTCACAACCTGCTCGATAAACAAAAGCATATTAATATCTGTTAAGAGTTCGAGGTTTACCCCTGTCATTTTAAGACATGCTTGCCATATTATAGACCAGGTGCTGTGACGCAGTGTGTCGTGTCTGAACAATAGTATTTCAGACTAGGTTTCCTGAAATTTTCAAAGACATCTGCTTACAACAACACGTCGGTCTTGACATACAAGTCATGATATTCACCAATATTTTCTATGTTAAATGCCTCCCACACTATTGTTTCATGTTGATAATCTTTATGTGAAATGGCTTCATCTATAAGATCATTGTGGAAGGCACTTGGTGGAGGGAGTTAATTTTCACAAAAATTTAAGAAACTTTTAATGTAAGCATAGGGGTAGACCCCTTTTCTTAAGAGAAAAGAAAAATCTGTTCATGCTGGAAAATTTTCAAATAATAAATTAAATTAGTCTTGATCTTGATTTTGGACGAGTTTATCTGAAGATGAGGGGAGGAAATGTATGGAATATAAAAAGATGAGTTGCACAGAAATTTTTTTTTTCATTAATTTAAAAGCAAAGTATTTTTCTAAAGTATTAGGGATGACTTCTATTGAATAATCTTCAAGTCTTCCAAGACGAGTCATTAGATGGTGGCTATCGTAGTTCTTGCTATTGGGGAAGATGACGGGAATCCTTTTAGGTTGCTTGAAGTTCAGGTTACAACTATTCTGTGCAGCACCCCGACAAGCTCCAGAGAGATGATCATGGTCACGAACACGATTTTTAAATAGTTTGTTGTTGCAGATACAGCATCGTTGCTCCCTGAAATGACTTCTCCTGGGCTTATATTAATTGCATGGGGACTATTGAGTTGAACTTCTGTGCGATTTCATCTTTTTCATAGATGATGGACTCCAGAAAATGCCCTACAGCATCCTCTCCTTATATACTTGGATTGGCTTGTATGATTTACTATCTGGTTCAACTATTAAATAAGCATACCCACAAGGAATATGCTCAGATGTTTTGAAAGTATAAGATTATTCAATATTTGGTGCGACAGTGGAGGCGGGTTTTAAAAGAGATTTAAAATCTGCGCAAATTACAAAAGATTTTAAATGTTGCATACGAATTGAGGTAAAGGATACGAACTTTTTATTTTCTTAGGGCATTTTAATAGCTTCAACGTGATGATTTCTACAGTAATTTAAATGATCTTTTAATAAATCTTGTCTTGAAAATCTATGAAGGCAGCGATAGCAGTAATAGGTTTGATGTTGATAATTTGTTAAATGATTCATTAAACGAGAGAAGTTTTTTATATAAACATAATGTTGGTTACCATCTAAATCTTCGAATAAAAGCAAATTTATGACGTCAGAATCTTCTCGTGGGGATATATGTATAAAGAGGACAGATTTCCTCATCAGCATCATAAGTAAAAACGTTAATTCTTAATTTATTATAATTTTTATTTTTGAAATTTGGGTATAGGGAACTGGGCAGGATATATCATTTAAAATTATTTCAATTTAATGGGGATGACATTTCTTAACTCTTTCTGCATTTTTGTCAAATTTTAATTTATGGTCTAAAATTGACCATATTAAGCATTTATCGTCGTTAAAATTTTGGATATTTATTAAAGCTTTTTTTTTATTTTAATTCAGTAGGGATGGGGATGTATTTTCCACATCGAAGAGGAATGTATTTCGCCGATTTAAATTCTATAAATTCAATCTTATTGAAGATCCAATCGGATTTTAAAAATCCACCATATTTTTCTCAATTTTTCCGAACATTTCATTAATATTTTCATTTAGGTGGTCTAAAGGTAATTGGATTTTACAACTACTTGAAAAATAAAAATTGGCTCTTTCCTTGATATCATCCCCCTCCGTTTTCATAAATTCGGCCTTCAGAATACCATGCCATTTTATACCCTTTTCTCAATTATTTCATTAAGTAAAACATTATAAATTTCTGTATGGATATTATTTGAAAACACATTTATATTTTTTTCTTCCTCGGGTTTCAGGTAAAAAAAATAGGTTTTAAATACATTGAGTCCTTGAGAAAATTTTCTAATTTTATTATTCAAGATTTTTCTTCTCTTTGGATCTCTATAACTGCTGCTTACAACACTTCCATGTGTTGTTCTAATATGTTGCATTAGATTAAATTTTGAAGTGAGTTTTTGATTACAATCACAGCAGGCGTGAGAGGGGTTTTTGTTATAAAGTGATAAATGGCTTCGAAGGTTATCCTTAAGAGAAAACACTTTTTGACATCCATCACAAGTAAAAGTAGATTGTCGACTATTGATCCTCGAATGCCTATCAAGATGTTCACGTCGTGAAAATTTTTTATCACATTCATCAAAAGAAAATGATTTTTCACGTCCATGACTGCTTGAATGTCTATCAAGATGTTGTTTTAATTTAAAAGTTTTGTTACACTTCTTACAAACAAAAGGTTTTTCAATTTTATGACTTTGAAGATGTCTATTAAAATTCAAGAATGAGTAAAAACTTTTCCACATTCTGGGCAAGTCTGAAGAGAATTTTAGTTTACACCTTATTTTGCTTTTTCGAGAGAAATTTATTCAAAACCTAACTCTATTTTTTTTTTTTTTAGAGATAATGTAATTTTAAAAATTAAAATCCAACAATTTTTTTCGAACAATTTTTTCCCTCCCAAGCAAAATTTAAATAATCAAGAAAAAAATACCATAGATTTCAAAGTAGAACCATCGCCAGATTTCTCAGATGGTTCTATATTCATGTTCAGATAACTATGTTCAGATACTGAATACATTCGGGGAGAGTCACCAGTGCTTGACACAGGTGTTTCACCTGCGCAGCAACGTTCAGATGGTGAATCCTATGAAAAAAAAAGAAAAAAAAGAAAACGATATTTAATTATTTTCAAATAAAACTACAATATAGGTTTTTTAAAATTACTTTTTGAGAGAAGTTTATTGTAAGCCAAACTTTAAAATTTTATTCTAAAACATAGCTTTAAAAAAATTTTTAGAGAGAATTTTAATCTATACTTTCGAAAGAATTTTATTCTGGAAATGAAACCTAACAATTTTTCCCATCCCAACTAAAACTGAAATAATTATGAAACAAACATCCCTTAGATTTCAAATTAGAACCATCACCAGATCTCTCAGATGGTACACTATGTTCAGATATTAAATCCATTCGGAGAGAGTCGGAAGAGGTTGTTGGCACTGTTGTCACTCCGCCGCAGCAATGATCAGATTCAACCTGAGGGATGATAGTAGGTTCTCAATTTGTCCTCTGTAAAAAGAAAAAAGACAAGAAAAGATTTTTTAATTATTTTTTAAAAAACAAAACTTCAATACCTGTTTTTAAAATTACTTCAAACAGAGAAAAAAATAAGTTTTTCTTACCATATGGGTTTTCAGATGTGTCCTTAATATACTTGTGTTAAAAAAATATTTCCACAAACAGCAGAGCAAAGTGCAGGGTTGCTTAAAATCTGTGAAAAGAGAAAAAAAAAATAAGTATATGCAAATACTTCAAAAATTTTTAAAGAAATTAATAGTTTTTCTTACCGATTTATGAGGTTCAGAAGAGCATCTAGCGGACGCCTGGTTCAAATTGGACGGTCCAGCCTCGCATTCAACTCGGGAAGTGGATGCCTGTGAAAGAATAGATGAAAAAATTTTTAAGTCCAAATCTCACTTTGAAATTGTCTTCAAGTTTCCTGAAAGAGAAAAAATAAATTATTATAATCATATTTACACTTCTAGGATGGTTTTCAAAACCAGCAAGAGCTCTCAAAACCTTCTGGATAGTCGGTTCAGTTTAATCAACCTGTTTAAGAAAAAAATATTTTGAGTACAAAATCACATTTTTAAAATATCCTACTAGTTTTTAAAGAAAAATTCGTACATTCATCTCATCATCAGAAAATTTAAAATCTTCATTCCAATTGATGTCATTCGGGGAAAACAAATCCTGGACTTGAGTGGGAGTCAAACCAAAGGATACGTCAAACTGAAAATAAAGAGAAAACAAAATTTCTTTAAAACAAAAATTACTTGTCTTAACATGAACCAATATTCTTTACAGAAAAATTTATAACTTTTAGAAATATACTTATTAATTTTGAAATATTAATAAAAAATTAATGTTTTGAATACTCATATTGTCAGGGAAAATGGTGTCCCAATAATACTCTATAACGAATTCTTTTAATATCCAAACTTATAAAAACTTAGAAATTATTACGATTGAAAAACTCCATGAGCAGAGTAAAAATTCAAGCTCTGCACTAGTAGAATTCTTCGCACATAATGAAAGAAAAAGTTGCTTCCCAACCTTCTCATTATAATTTCGTTTAAGGGGAGGGGGGGGTCTGACTGCAGTTAAGAACGAATCCCGGAAAAAATCGCACCGGAAAAAGTCGCACGAAAGAAATCGCACCGGAAAAAATCGCACCCGGAAAACATTCATGTTTGCATACACACATGCCTCTCTCCCCAGAATACAAAACTTATCTTAAGATTCATATGGGCCTTAGGCAATAAATTTTAAATTCTATTTAATCTTATAAACGAGGTTAAAGAAAAAAAAGAGCGGGGGTATTATTAAATTGTATTCCCTGTCCCTCTAGATCCGGAAGAGTGGATATATATGATAATTTAACAACTTTCTAGAAATAAAATTTAAGAAAATAGTAAATGTTTGAATACCAATGAGAGATATGGGGATTCCGACAAAAAGGGACACCGGAAGAAAAAAATCAAATAAGAAATTTAAAGAATGATTTTCAATTGATTTGGTACAAATTCATTTAGTATTTAGTATATACCTGCGGAAAAAGGGGGGGGGGGGCTAAGTGCAGGTTGAAAGAAAACAATTGTTTTTATATCATCTTCTTACCAATTTTAATGAAACATTTTATAATCACGTACAATTTGTGAAAAAATTATATTAAGTGTCAGACATACTTGGGGTGGGGGATTAAAGAGGGGGGAGCAGAGGAAAATAAGATGATGTTTTATATGACTATTTTACCGAATTTAACGATATAAATTGATTAAATAACAAACAAATAATGATTAAATAACAAACTGAATCTACCTTTGAAAACGTTAAAAATTTTAAAATATTATTCTTAATTATTATTTTATGTAATAATATTACGTAAAAATTCACTTGTCTAGAATAAATTTGTACGAATCAAAATTGTGTATTAAAATTTCGATTGTATGTCTTTTTAATATTTTATGTCAAACCTTTCAAAGAGGTGTATTGTATAATATACTTTTGTCTTCATTTCTTTACATCTTTTTATACGACAACAAGATTCTTCTAGAAAGGAAAGCAAGATTTTAACATCTGTAAAGAAGGTAAGTGGGGTTTTTCGTTGGTATTATTTCCGTTGCCATTTTTACCGTAGCCATTCTTTTTGGTATCATATCCCCCCCCCCCGATTATTATTCTAACCCCAGCCATTTTTACTGCGCACAGTCAAAATGAGAATTTGCAAGATTACAGACCTCGAGAAAGATTACAGACCTCGAGAAAACAAAATATAAAGCAAAATAATTGTTTCAGAAAATACTCTCTCTCTCTTTATATGTATATATATATATGTTACACAGCTGTTTAGAAATAAGTTCTGTGATATAGTTTTATTCTTCTGTGCGATGTTTTCCGATGCGATTTTTTCATAGTGCGATTATTTCCGAGTGCGGTTTTTTCCTGTGTGATTTTTTCCGGTGCGATTTTTTCCGAGTGCGATTTTTTTCGCCTCCCGTTAAGAACAGGATGCGGAAATTCCGTTGTGGTGATTATCCAATAACTTCCTAATTGCTTGGAGATATGAATGTGTAGTGTCTCATATACATTCAAACTAATGCTTGCTTTGTTACATCGATTTACGTTAATGGTTACCATGAAGATACATGGGGTCCTTTTTTTTCGTCGGTGATTGTAAGTTTCATTTGGCATTAATGATTTCGTACGAAAATACCACTTAAGATTTTCCATTGAAAATGTATGCTTGTTGTCCAATTTCCTGTTTTAAAGGAAAAATGTTGGGTCTTTTGAAATCGTTTCTTAAATCAAACTCTTATTTTTCTGGAAACCTTTTTATTTATTATTTAAAAACAACTCATAACTATAATTTTTTTTTTCTTAGATAAATTTATAATTTTTTAACCATTATATTTTTCTTCTAAGACAAATATATTATTTTTTTTCTAAGTTAAATTTATAATTTTTTAATCATTATATTTTTTCTTCTAAGACAAATATATATTTTTTTTTCCTTAGATAAATTTATTATATTTTAATTATTATATTTTTTTCCCTTACACAAATAGATAATTTTAATCGTTATATTATTTTCTTACACAAATAAATTATTTTTTAACATTAAAGAAATAAAACAGACAGAGATTTAAGAAACAAAAAATTTAGTTTGTTCAATACTATTTACAAACATTTTAAACATTTTTAGAAAAGTACTTCTCAAAATAAGTTTCGAAAAATTTCATCGTCAACTTCTTCACCAAAACATTTTTGTCAATTTTAAAAAAGTTCAAATGAAACAAAACGGTTTTTTGACTTCGAATTAATTTTCATAGGTTGAAAGAATCATGCAATCATGTCTAAATTTTGACATGTGGCTGATGACACACTCATCGCACTCGAAAAATGAAACAATATCTGTTTGAATTTCATCACAAATACAAGTTAAGTAATGCTGCTTGGCTTCTTCAAAAATTAAATGCGATTCCCATTTGATCGATTTGTTTGAAATTATGTTTGGAAATTGTTTCAAAAGAATACTTTCCATCAAGCATGAAGAAATTTCACTTTTCAACTCGACTAATTTGTTGATTTGATCTTTAGATAAATTAATTCCATTCGGTTTTTTTAAAAAAAAACCCGCATTGTTTGTTTTAAATATTTGTTGCAAAAAAATAAAATCTTCATCTAAAAAAGCGGTTAACAGTTGGTTGTTACACAAAAAAACTGTCTTTCACAGAATTGAATTGAAATGATGAAATATTTCTTTGAAAATGGTATCAAGTTATAGGAGATAAAATAACACCAGTTTTTGTAGGGAATCGATCTCCAGCGTTATTTTCAATAAAACTTTGAATATGCAGTCTGAGATACATCTCGTTTTCCAAAACGATTTGTACAAAAGTGTTCTAATTCAAACACCATTCCAGCAGAAGTGCTTTTCCTTCTCTTGATAAAATTTATCCATCCAGTCATTATTTGGAATTACACAAGACAGTTCATTATTTTGATTTGAAGATGAAAGTTCATTATTTTGATTTGAAGATGAAAGTTCATTATTATGATTTGAAGATGAAAGTTCGTTATTATGATTTGAAGATGAAAGTTCATCATTATCAAAAGATGGTTGTTCTGAATCCAATCTCGGCTTTTTCAAGGGTCGAGAATCACAAATTTCGATAGGTTAGACTTATTCTTGCATTCTTTATCGAAGGATCTGAAGCGATGCCATGTGTAAAAAGTTCATTTGTAGGTTTAGCCATAATATACAAAGAGCCGTTTTCTAATCTATAACAGTAGAGGGCGTTTTTGGCTTTTTAAATTCGACTTTTCTTTGTGCCCCAAAACTTAGCAAGGCAATAGGGAAGGTATCGTCCAAACTGGATTCGTTTTCTTTATGTTGGGAAACATAACTACGCCCATCGGGATACAGATTCAGCAAAACATAGTTGTAGGTACATCCAACGTGTTTTTCCACAAAATTAAGTTCCATTATTATTGGAATCCATAGTTGAGCAGCAATTCGAGTACTTCTGAATGTGTAGACCAATCCATCATCACCAAACTTCAACACTTGTCGTTTTGGTATAAGATCTTTTCCCCAAATGTTAAAGGCGGGAGTGTAGAATGGTAGAGTTTTTCAATTCATTAAAAAATACATCTAATTTTTCCTTTTCGATAAAGTTAAGGTAATAACTGACGTTTCTAACATTTTCATAAAAGTGGACACTCACATTTAAGCAAAGTTTAGCACGAGGGAAAAAAATTATGGCTTGCAAAAGCAAGAACAAAAAGCAGAATGGATACTATCACACCAACCCGTGACGTCAAACCCACGCTCACAATCGATATGAAATAACCAATGACCAACCTGTGATGTCAACCATGAGAAGCCAATAGTTGCCACATAGCCTAAGACATTAACAGCTGATAAAGGAATGTCGTCATCCCCAGCTGGCGCCTCCCAAACCCTCTGGAAGCAGTGGCTGCTCGGTCTTGTCCAAACATGTAAGTATCTATATATCTTAATGACTGTAATAAGTGAACGAGGAAACAGAATATGATACAAAATGATTTTTATTTAATACTAATCCAAAATGGGTTTACATGAGTTCGTTTTCGAACTTTAGGTACTGACATAGGATGTGATAACAAATTTTTATTTTTAATAAAGCTTTGAGGTACATGCATTTCTTTTAGGACTTGTAACAATTCGCCCTGTGCATTGATAGGTACTTTCTTGTTTGAAGAAAAAATTAAACGAAATAAGTCTACTATATTAGAGATCTTTATTTTTCAGTTTTTAAAAATCTCTTCGCCTGTTTCATCCCATTCCAGTTTGTGGGGACTTGTCTTAAAAAATCCACGTAAATTCAAAGCTTGCTTTTTCATTATTGGAGGTACCATAGTTAAAGCAAGTTGATCAGAGTCTATTTCTTGTTTGATAAGTTCAGGTTTCACAGCCTCTTGTGTTGAAGATGGTTCTTGTTTCTCAGAATCTTGTACAGAAGGTTCAGGTTTTCCCGACTGTTGTTCAGACTCTTCGTCAGAATGTCGAATCCACGGTAGGTTGTTTTCTTGTAAATTCATTTTTCTTTGTAGTAATTCATAATAACGTTGCACTTTTTCATAATCTGGTAAGGAATTGTTTAATATTTTAAGCAATGCTTTATCCAATTCACTTGATTGCTTTTGAGAAGGAGTGTGTTTGTTCAATGCTTCTTCAGGCACCAAAGCAAACTTTTTAGTGAATTCCATTGAAGAAGATGCTGATGGTTGATATAGTAGCAAGGATTAAAATGTTTAAAAAACTACCTTGTTCGACAATCAGTTCCTTTTTGGTGAATAAAGAACCTTTTTTCGTTCCAATTTTTCTAAGAGTTGTTTTATATTTTGACCGGAGTTGTTTCTGACAAGTAGAGAGAGGTTCGTTACCTTTTAAAACATTCAACGCACACTCGCAGATAGCTTTGACAATACGATTAGGTAATATTAAGAAAATGCTTACGTGGTGCTTTCAGGCACGTTTGAATCACTTCCAAATCCCGCAGTTGTTGCTTCGACAAAGTCATGTTACCAATTGACTGTCCACCCTCGCTAATTATTTATTTATACTTGTACAAAAACTGAGTTTGATTGGATCGAATTTGAGTTCGCAATCTCATGTCTACACCCATTTTATTTTTCAAATCGATAAACATGTGTGAAAAGGGTTTCTTTGTAGCATATTCGTACACATCTTGAAAAAACTTTGATTTTTTAGGATACAACTGTCTACCTAAATGAATAATTGGACTCAAGTTGCGACGATTTTTAAACAGGAAAATGTATTGGGCATTTAAAGGTACGGTTCTAATTTCACTTCCTTTAAAAAAAAATATGTGTTAAGAAAACAACACTTAGATTTAAATGATGGCTACCTTTCGTGAATAACGAAGTCAAACGTTTATCGTTACTGCATTCAGCCATTAAATCATCTATGATAAAGAAAGTATTAGCATTCAGATAAGCCTTATAATTCGATGGAAACCCTTCCACAAAAGTTACATCCGGTATTTCATCGTATAAAATTTGGTAAATACCGTAAAACCAAACAACTTTGTCGATTAGACGGTTAAACATTTGCTCTTTAAAATGTAATAAAGCTCTCATAAAAAAGATTTCCCGCATTCGGTAGGACCGGCAAGAATCATAGTGAAAGGGTGTTGCAAGCGTGGAAACTCCATGATACATGAACACAGACACAAAATGTATACAGTTTAAATAAGTATTTATTGATAAAAATTAGCATACACACGAAATTTTTTTGCAACAAAATTATAAACTTGATGGTCGTTAGCAATATTCTTTGTTACATTGACAAAATATCTTTCAGGGCTTTACCCCTACATCTACAATACAAATAATAAACACAAAATTGGCCACATACGGCAATTATAGCACTCTGCAACATCAGAGGATTATAGTTCATATAAGAAAATCGGGATATAAAGTCCATGATAGGTCCTTTAAAATAACTGGGGTCGTTTCCATACGAATTAAAAAATTTCACTTCATCGTCAGACTGCATGAAGAAGGCTAACCACTGGGTTCCGGGTTCAGACGAATCGTCCGTGTTACATACGAAGCAGGCAGGATAACCTACAATGTCAGGTAGATGACCACTTGGAAAAATATCTAAGAAATATTTTTTCGGGATTCAGTCACTGGATAAAATGTCCTTAATTTATAGAGAATCCATTTTCATTAATTGGCAAAGTCGCATAAACCGTGTCAAGACTTGGTGATTTCAATAATGTTTTCAAATTCTGTATACAGAAACAGCGAGATGGTGGATTGTAAAGCTGTAGCGAATTTTATCTCAATTCTTAAATTGCCTTGCTGTTGTAAGTTGAGATGTGGACCGTCACTCAAATCAGGACTTAGATCGAAAGCGTACAATGTATGTCCATCAATGAAATCTTCTAGTGATAGATAATTTCCAGCATCGCGATTGAAACCGGAGAATAATCGATGAGAGGCTCTTACATAGTTTTCGTCCTGAAAACTCAATTCCAAAATTTTGCTAGGAATAGGTTGACCATCCATATACACACTTAAAATGTTAACATTGCAGTGATAAAAGTACAAGGAATTTAAGTCATATTTACCACTCATAGCAGTATTATCTTCCGATAATGACACGTTTTGGCATAGCACCAAAAAGTACATTATCTTGCATAAAAGACATACTTTCAGCAGGTATTCTATAAGTCTTACATAAAACCCGATCGATGGGATATTTTGCTGAAGTTTTTCTCCAAAGCTTTGGTATGTCCTAATAAAATTCCAGGATTCAGTTTCGCTTTGCGAATAAATAAAAAGGCATGTTCCAACACGACGTTATTTTTCTTGTCCTGGCCAGCCACTTGTTTCACCATTAAACAAAACTGAGGAGTACTTCGAATCATTTTAATTTTCAAATCCACCATATTCAGTAAAAGTCGATTCTGTTGAAAAATGGCACAATGTAAAGGTCCGATCATGTCTAAGATTTTACTTTTCTTGGTGAGTTCATATCGTTTTTACAAACCAAGGTTTTCAGGGGCAGCTTGCGAGGGGTCAGACACGGTTAAATTCTCATCTTTATAGAAACATTCACAGGTTAACAAACTTTTTTTAGCATCTTCACCATAATTCAACAGAGTTTTGATATATGCATGGTAAGAATAAGTGTTTACTCGAAGAGGATATTAATCTTTCGTTCAAACTCACATCGATTTGGAAAAACAATGCATGAAAAATTAAATTAACAGGTGCAACAGGTTCATTATCAGCTAGAGTAGATCCGTCAACATTCACAATTTTCACTTTTAGGTACATGTGCGAGGAGGATAAATCTATGTATCCTTCACCCTTATCCGTGATTTAAAATTCCCCAGGTCCCCCATCACGAATATTCGCTACAGGATGAAATTCGGCGAAATGTTCTTTTTCAATTACCGTCTGTGTAGGTGGAATCAAAAACAAGTCCAATTCAGATTTGACTCGGCTAGAGGAATCTTTATGAATAAGACCCGACATGATTAAGCAAAAATATCGAGTGTCTTCACTCTCTTCACTTTGGGACGAATGATGGTTTTGCTTGATCACTTTCTTTTTTGTCCTGAACCAATCATTGTTTTTATTTTTGTGGCAGAATTTTTTGTTAAATTTTTTCCGGCTTGTTTCAACCGACGCTTGGCAGCATCTTTTATGTGTTCACCACGTGACAGATCGTTCAGCACATCCACTCCCTTATGAAGCATTTTTCTGCTAACAGCTTTCGCACCCGATTTAAAAAGGAGTACCGCTGCTTGAAAAAGAGATCGAAACAATCTTTCTAATCCGTATCCTTTTTGTAAAGCAGCACATTGGTAGTAGTTCAAACCACTAACCGACTGGTGACTGTAATAAGCTTCAAAAGGTTCCGCGCAACACTTGTAAGGCACAAACATTATGAGAAATACTTTTGACGAAAATGAAGTTTCACGTACGATCTCCCACGTTCAAATGGCGTGCGTTCCCCAAGGTGGTTCCTTATAACGATTTCAAAAGAGTCAAATGATTTTCGACTAACGAGTAAATAGTGCGGTCGACCAAATGAGGTGCAAATTATCTCTCAATCTTTTCCGATAACATTCACAATACGTAAAAGGGACGCCGATACATGGCCGATAATTTGAGGTTCTACGATATCCGAATAGATCATCAACACTCTTTAATGATAGCACGGATCCGCAACATAGGGACTGCAACAGGAGTGCTTCTCTTTTCTTGAAGGTTCTTTCATTTCACAGGGTTCGAACCCCAATACTTGAGCTAAACCGTCTTCTAAAGTCACTCTCGTATTTCCTTTCAAATTAAAACGCACTTCTTTCGTATTGATGTTAAAAGAAAAAGAAATATTATTTTCAGTGTCTTTAATAGTGAGTGTTTTTTAAATGTCGTTGACCGATTCGTAATAACCAGGAGGAACACGTTTACCGTTTGCTGGTTGATTATCCACGCTGAAACCGATTAAGTTATTATTCGGATTAATGTTATACCGGATATGCGGGTAAAAAAATTTACAAGTCCTACTTCCCACTCTCCTTTCAGCTCGATGGGAGTAGGTAATGTAATAAAATGTGAAATTTTATTTTCGGGGTAGTAGTTTAAAGAACTGTCCGAAGGTAACGTCACGTGGAAAGAAATGCTGACAAATGATTCTCAAAATGACTATCATCACAATTTATAAATGAAATAAATTAGAAGCCGGTATCCATTAATCGAATTTAGAGGGGTAATCTTTATATTTCCCTTTATATTCTAATTGTCCTTTTTTTCTTTCATTTTTTTTTAATATTTTTTTCAAGGGCATAGTTCTTTTTAGGTTGAACTTTTTAAAGTTCTTTCGCGAAAAACGTTCCCTGAATCGGTTCGGTCATTAGATCTTTGATCTGGTAGACGGTCGGATCTCGCGATACACACTCGGTCCCTCCGAGCAGTTCTTCTGTAGTGAACAGTTCTTCCTTTTTTTTTATTTTTATTTTATTTATATTTTTTTAATATTATTGCTTCATTGTTTCAAAGAACATGATGAACTAGTAAAGTTTTAATTAAGTTAACGGGAAAAACTTTAAAATGAAACAACCAGTTAAACCAAACAACATGATCTATCTAAGCTTTGGTAAATTTCACAAAGATATTTGAAAATATAAATAGCATAAACCTTACAACCAAGCATCTCTCTCAAATTTGTAGTGTTAAAATGCATAATGTAGCAGTAAAAGTTCAGCGTACCGAAAGAAGAGTTACCCGCATTTTAAAGCTATTGTTTGTTCGTCGCACTTTTAGTCGTGTCTTCTGTAGGCTCTCCAATATTCAAAATATCTTCAATATTTATTTTTATGATCACTAAACATTCGAGTGTTTAGATGACGATTACTGCAAATCTCGAAAAGTAACAAGTGTACAGCCGTGCTTATCGCCTTCGGATAACTCATTTTACTTGTTATGAAGGTACTGTGAGCGACGTGGTGTAAGCGCAACGGGAAATTCTCGAATTCGCAAAACTGGCAGGGGTCGATAGTCTATTAGAATTAGACGAATGTTTAGTTACCTAGGGCATGGCTCCCTGAGATCTAATATTGAATCGCAGAAAGCCATGTCTAGACTTAAGAAGATTGGCAGACTTAAAAGTTTTATGAATGTAGCTACAATATTCAAAAGGAGGGCTGTAGGAAAACCCTCCTTTCACACTTTAAAATACATTAGAAATGTTCAGATGCATTACCTCATGTGTTACGCTGTAATAATTTATATATGTATAGTAAATGTAATAATTGTCTATGTATATAAATTGTAACTGCATAGGTGCCAAATTGTATGTTTTTTAACACCACTATTTCTTTACAAAAGATTTCATGCCAGCTGCTAACAAACTTATTAAACATTTCTATTAAAAATTTCCGGTAGCAAAAAAACATACAAGTTGACAGTTATGTAACTGTAATAATATATTTATAGTAAAGTAGGGTATTTTTTTTTTAAGTGATCAAAAAAAAAAATTGAATTAAAATAATATAATAAAAAAAAAAAATTAATTTGTTTCGATAAAGTATTAATAGAATTTAAATTTTAAGTTAAATGTAAAATATCTTTAAATATATGTGATTATGATATGAAAATTGCCACTTAATTTATGTAAACAAATGTATATACTTTATATAACTTGTGCTTGCTTACGTATGTAAGTATGCACAAAATAGTAAAAATATATGTATTTTTTTTATTCCTTTAAATAACGCTAGCCTTTGTCTGAAAAGAAATATTAAAGAAATCTTTTTTTTTTTTTTTTTTTTTTTTTTTTTTTTTTTAACGCGACAGAAATAATTCCAAACTCTAATAATCAGACATTTGAAAATGTTTTCTTACTTTTTGTGAGTCTCTCTTCTTGTAACGTGGGAATCATATAAACGCTGAAATTGTCATCTTTTCATCTAAAAAAGAGGAGAAATTCGTTTCTGTATTCAATGAAATAGAAAAAATGCTCAGTGACCCAGATATGCTCTATCAGTAAATATAATAGTTGACATAAACGCAATTTTTTCTTCGCACAAATATAATATATGCTTGATTGAAATATAAAAACTTATAAGAATCCATAGAAATAAATGAGGATGGCTTATTTCTTAGAGTTCTCTCAGAGAAAATTCTTGTATTTGACTTAAGGAATGTATTATATTCAAATATTTAAGTAACACTTTTCTAGTGTATTTCATTTTTAAAATATGAGGTGTTATATATCAACAATGAGAGGATTTAGAATATAAAATATGTATTTAATAAAAAAAAATATGTATTTAGAATAAACAAATATTAAGAAAACAAGTTAAAATGTATTTTTATATAATTTTAGTTTATGCCAACTTTAAAATGTATCCAATAAGGTTATAAAAGCAAGAATTACGCTGCATCGTTATTTAAATTGCAGTATGTTTAGAAGGATCAATGATTTATAAAACTTGTAAGTTATAAACCTCTATACTCTCCTCCCATCCTGGAAGACATAATGATGCATTAATTAAAATTTTTCTCAAAAATCTGGTTTCATTTTTAGTGTAAAATACATTAAATTTATCTCAAGACTCTTATTTTCGTACATATTAAATCCATTCTTTCATCCCCCCCCCCCCAAAAAAAAAAAAAAAAAAAAAAAAACTAAAACAAAAATTTAAGTAAAAAAACATTATTTAACACGAGAAGCTTTTCATTGTGGAGCCCTGAAAAGCATAAAATAAAAATAAAAAAAACTTATACTTGCAAAGACATGCTACAAAGAAATAGTTTCAACACTAAGAAAATTTTATAGAAAAATATAGATATTTCACTTTTGCACGAGGAGAAATTTTTTAAATATTCAAAATACTTTAAAAAGCTATCGAGACCAATATTCTTAATCATTAGTTTCTACATAAGTATTTGTTAAACCATAAATTTCAAAGGTCTCGAAAGCTTTTTAAAATATTTTGAATATTTAAAAAATTTCATGTCTTGCAAAAGGGAAATATCTATATTTTTCTCTAAAATTTTCTTAGTGATGAAACTTTTATTTATTTATAGCATGTCTTTGCAAGAATAAATTTTTGTTTTACGCTTTTCAGGGCTCCACAACCACAATGAAAAGCTTCTACTGCAAAAAATGTTTTTTTTTTACTTACATTTTTATTTTCTGCTTTTTAGTTATAAAAAAAAGCTTTTTAAAAAAAAAATCAAAAACTCTTAGGATACTGTGGTAGACTTTGAAAGATTTTCTTTCATCGATTGACACCTATTCTATTAATTATCTGCAAAATATCCTATTTATTAACACATCAACCCTTGGAGAATCGAACCTACGACACGTTCTAACCAAAAAATCAAAGGACAGTAAAGAAAAGTCATAGAGATACAAGATTCTAACAAGTACTTATGCAAAAAAGAATATTGCTCTCGAATGCTTTTTAAAATATTTTGAGTATTTGAAAATTTTTTTCTCTTGCAAAGTGAAATATTTATATTTTTCTTTAAATATTTATATTTTTGTGTTTCAACAATTTTCTTATTGTTGAAACTTTTATTTATTTTTTATAGCATATCCTTGCAAGAATTTTTTTTTAATGCTTTTTAGGGCTACACAGTAAAAACTTCCTTTATTTTTAATTACATTTTTATTCTTGTGCGTTTTAGTAACTGAAACAAGCTTCTTAAAAAATTAATCAAAAAGTTTTAGGATAGTGTGTAGGCAACGAAATACCTTTATTTTATCATTTGACATCTTTCCTATTAACTACATGCAATAAAGTAACATATCGGTCTTCGAAATTACGATCATCGTGTGTTATCAATATGACGCTCTATCCAACTGAGCTAACAAGTAACGAAAAAAGGTGTTAACATTTACTCTAAAGTGGAGACGTTTTATTTTTCAATGGACACGAAAACACGATGACAAAATTATATTTCAATAAAAAGTTTCGAAAAAAATTATTTATTTATGTATTTTGTACTTAGAACTTTTTATTTTCTACTTTTTTTAATACTTAAAATATTTTGTGTTTTTTTTTAGTATCTTAAAAAAAGAAGAAAAAAAAAAGCTTTTTAAAAAAATTCTTCAGAAATTCTTAGGATACTGTGTAGCCAACGAAAAATTTTCTTTTATCAATTGGCACCTTTTCTTCTAATTATCTGCAAAAAATAACACGCCAGACCTTCGGGGATCGAACTCTTAAACACTGCGTTGTTAACGTGACGTTCTAACCAAATAAGCCAAGGATTGACAAATGCGCGAGCTTATATTTACTTTGCAGGAAATTACTTTTTGAGTCTTTGTAGCTTAATCACAACTGTTATATGTTAGGCATAAATTCTGATTATACTTTTAAAGCTGTTAAAATAGTAATAGCCTCATTCGCAATTGACTATTAAATCTCCTCCGCTGCTTACTGGAAGAAAAAATTTTGCTTATACAACTTATGACGGCCTGTATCTTGCTGTAGCAAAAATATACTTTCCGTGTAAAATATTGATTTTATGTTGTTTTGAATAAGAGAAAGCATCTCATAACCAGACTTTCATAATTAACGAAAATCAATGCCATGCACATAATTCGTTCCGATATTTACAACAATGAATTCATAAATTTAACATCAACAAACGTTGCCATCATCAATAGTAACCAAATTTTCCAGTTTCCCCGCAGGATGAGTTACAATTAATATTTAATAAGACATTTTAAAAACAATTTTCGACAAATTACATATGTTTAATTTTATTGGAAAATACTATTTGAAAATAGTGGTGGTTAATCATTAAAATTAACCTAAAAGTTCGCAACTATGCATTTTCTAATCTTATTATTATACACAAGTATATACCGCAAAATTATACAATATTACTTTCTCAGAAAAGGAGTTTGAGCTAATATTTGTTGTTTTTGGATGAAAATTATTGGAGCTCAATCCTTATGTTATTTCAGCAGAACTTCTCTGTAAAATATTAGAAACTAATCTAATAACAGCAGTATAGATTTGTTTTTAGTTTGGGCAAATACTATTTTTAAATATTAAAATTACAATGATTATGGTGAACCAACAACTTGTCTATAAAATAATGAAGTTAATTATTTGAATTTATACGATGCTAAATCTAAATTTTAAATCAGTTTTGTTATTGTTTAGAAAGGCAGTATTTTTTGCACGTTGTTTGTTTCTAATTGATCATCTTGCACCATCTTGCAGAATATGAATCGTTGGCACAGCATCTCTGGCACCACCTGATGACTGCGCGTGAAAATTCAAGCACCAGTCTGTATTACCTTCATTTTATTTTCAGAGAATGCTTCAATGTAAAACATAATAGTGTGTTATTGATTACATTAAGTTAACTTTTTTACAATAGAAATTCTGCTATTTAAAATCTAGTTCCAATCTTGATGAATTATGCATAAAATGACTAAGGTAAAGACATCAGTGTTCACCACCACTAAAATTTGCACTAGTGTTCGCCACTTTCACAAAAAGAATATTAAAATTAACCGTTAATTGACATCTATGAAACTTAATCCTTTTCGAGCTAGATTATTCGGTTTTAGGGAATATAGCGCGGGCGGATTCAAATTCATAGATTTCATTAAACATTTATTTTAACATGTCTTTTGTGAGCGTGGCGAACACTGGTCTTTTTAACTTTTATACCCATGAATAAATGTTTCACTATCTTATTCTCATTGTTTCATATAATTTAGTAATGAAATGTCACTTAATTTCTCTTAAATACTGTTAGATCTACAGATCAGGAGCCTTAACGTCTCATTTGCATCTACGTTACTCAACACATCATTTTTATTTATTCCTTTTTATATAATATATATATATATTGACTCAATTGACTCGCTACACAAACAGATACGTTTCTGAGGGGGGCTACCGTCCCCCTCAGCCCACGCTATATCTCTTTTTCTATATTTATCTGTATATATCTGTATATATATATAAATTGCTATGATTAGCAATATTGTTTTACGAAATCGATGCAGCTTCCACAGCTTTATGAAGTACTCGCCCCCTGATGAGTATACTTCTAATTATAAGCATTTATATCCAATTAATTCTGTGGTGGTTAATTATTTGTTTTCTCTGTCATTAGTTTAACGGTCCTTTTTTATTATCATTCATGTCGGCGTAAGTATTTTAAGTTATTATTGTAACTCATTGGTTCTTAATCTATATCGCAACTTTTTGTGTCAGTCTTTCCTCTATGTTAAATTCAGTTCTATATTTTTGTGTGTTGTTATTGTTTTAGTTCTATTAATTGTTAATTTTAAGATTAAATTCTATTAGGTTATCTATCATTTATATTTGCATTTAAATTAAATGTATTTTGTTTAATATAAACAGTTTTTTCATTTATTTTAAAATCTTGTTTATGTTTTAATGTATATATAATTATATATATACATATGTTTGCCAATTTGGCTTTACCATCAATATTTTAAAAGTTTACATGCACTTTGATTACAGCTGCAATGGCGCTTTTTCTGATGTGTATTATTTCAATTTTTAATCATATACCTTGTTTGGCTGTTTGTGGATCTATGCATTTAACGCCTCTTGGATGTAGAACTGTTTTATCTAAGTTAAAAATTGGGATATTCCTTTAGTGGTTTGTATGTGCCTAAATGAGTCTTGACATTTAACATTAAATTTAAAAGTTTTTATAGTGCTTCATGCATAATTTTCTAAAGTTTCATGTGGTTAAATTTTGACATCATGAGCATTTATTATTCACTTTGTCCATTATAGTTTTTCAATGGTTAACTTATTCATTTTTAGTCTTTTAATTTTGGTAGTAAGCTTTATAATCTTATTGCTTTGGGTTGACTTTTACTTTGGATTGGAATTTTTTGTAAATATTGTGTATAGTTTATTATGTACTTATCCCAGTTTAACTGAATGGTTAATTTTTTATTTATGTAATGCCTACTTTAATCAAGAATGTTTAATATTCAATTTTTGATTTTCAATATGATGGTGAATATGTATAGGTTGATGACTTTAAAGCATTATTATTCAAGAAATTTTAATTTTCAATTTTATTATCTTTCTACTTATTCAAGAAATTTTATTTATTGATTTTCTAAATGATAGTTTTAATGTATATTACTTTCAAATTACAATTGATTTACATATTTTCTATAAAACCACTCTTTTATTATGAATGTTCTCAGTAAGTTTGCAGTGCCTGGCAAGAAATGCTTTGGTCTCCCTCAGTATTGTGCCCGGTACAGGGTACAGGAATATTTATAGGAATATTCCTGGATCGAAATCAAGCTACCTATATTCTCCTCCTTCCAATCTTAAATTTAGAAAGTGTGATTCTTCTCGTTGCAAAACATGCCCTAAAGCTTTACAATCCCAAATTTATAATGATTTAAAATTGTTCCTTTCTGTCAGGTTTATAATGTCATATACAAATTAAGTTGTGGTATGTGTAAAATGCAGTATATTGGTGAAACCTCAACCCTTTACATATTAGAATTAATCAACATCGCTCAGATTCTAGAAAGTTATCATCACCTGCCCTTAACAGTAAATCAACTATTGAGTTAAGACATTTTAATTTACAAAATTTCTGCTCATGTACTATTGAAATTCTTCGGATTCAAAAAAATAAAAGTGAGCGCCTTTTCTTTGAATCTCACTACATGATATATTTTAATACAATTTATCCATATGGTTTGAATCATGAATATTTTAATAGGGTTGTTAAGGTTTATACTAACATTAATCCCCTTCATGATTACTCCCCTGTTTACTCTGTACTTAATCATAGTGTCAACCAGAAAACTTCTCGTTCAAAACGAGGTAAAAAATCCAATAAATCTAATGACTGTTTAATATAAAAAAATCTCATTATTAAGAATATTCTTGCTTTACAGTCAAATTATCTTAACCATTATGATTGGATTTACATTAGAAAGTTTTTATTTGCTATCAAAAAAAAGTATTTGTCAATTTACTTAAATGTATTTAAAAACCAATCCTATAATCAACATCAACATTTTTCTGATATTTTCTATGATTTAATATTATACAGACTAAAACTCTTCAATTTAAATATCTCTAAAACACCTCACAAAAACCAATCTAATTCACAGCTAATTCTAAATTATTCTAATCAAATATTTAATAGTATTAATATTTCATCCATTCTTAATGATAAATCTTGCATGTTTCCAATTAAAGACATTCATATTTCTCGTACCTTTAAATATCCTATTACACTTGGTCGCCTGCTTTTTAACTATAATTCAGTCTCTAAGTCTAATTTATCTACTCATGTGACTTGTAGTTGTGCTCATCCCTCTTATGTAAATTATGTTGACAGGGACCATGCACATATTATCACTGGTGATCTTAATATTATTAATGACTCTAATTTAAAGAAATTTATGGATTATGGTACTAAATATCGACACCCTTCAAAAACTAATATTTCACAGATTCTACAACAGTTTTCATATGATATTGATTTGTTTATTTATAAACTCTCCATCTCTTATAATAAACCTATTGAATATTTCAATCAATGGAAATTTTTAGTGATTTCAAAACTTAAAGCTGAATTAATTCAACATCGATCAAATCTCACACATTATAATAAATCAAATCTCTTTAAATCTATCAAAGAATTGCAACAAAACTTTGTTATTACTTATGTAGATAAATCTCCTAATAATTATGCTATAATCTGTACACATTATTGTCTTTCTTTACTCAGTTCATCCATATCTACGAGTCCTAACTTTCATCTTACCAATAATGATCTTAAAATCAATAACCGCAAAATTCACTGCTTTTATAAATTGCTAAAGCTTCCATTTAATAACTTTAAATATCCTTATATTGTACTTATCCCTAAATTTCACAAAAATCCTATTAAATTTAGAACAGTCACTGTAGGGTGTAATACTTACAACAATAACGCTAACAAAATTCTCCTTGATATTCTCAAACAAATTTATGACTTAATTAGTAAATCAAAAAATTTCTTTTGCCTTAAAAATAATTATCAACTTAAAGCTAATGTCTTACCTATGAATAATGTTACTGATATCATGACTTATGATTTTGCTGACCTGTTTAATAATATTAATTTAACAGATCTTCATCATACCATCTTTAACCTTTTTAAAAAATTTAAAAGTCAAATCTCTTTACCAAAATGCTTTTCGGCAACATCATTTAAGACACTTTTAAATTTTATTATTCTTAACAATTACATTCTACACTGTAATAAGATCTATATTCAAAAGGTCGGTATTCCACAAGGAGGATGTAGCTCGAGTATGTTAGCTGACTTATACCTTTACCATTATGAACAGGGATTATGTATTGAAAATGTCTATTTTTACCGATACATTGATGACATTATAATTTTTTATGTCATTAATTTTTCCCCTAATTTATTCAAATTTGAATATCCTTCTCACCTTACCTTAACTCATAATCTTCTCAACAATAACTGTATTAGTTTCTTAGATTTAAAACTTAAACTTGATGGTAGTAAAATTTATACTGATCTGTATGACAAAAGACAAGATTTTAGTTTCAAAGTAAATTTATTTACACATTTTACTTCTTGTCTTCATATCTCTGTTTACAGAAATATCATTCTCAATCACCTCTTTCGTATACATAATCTTTGTTCATATAGGTTTAAAAACAAAAATATCTCTCACATAATTAATGCTGCTACAAAAATGGGTTATCCCAAAAAAGTTATTTATTCAATTGTTTATCATTAAGGGTCTCTGTCTAACACACACACAAAAAAAACAACTACTAAGGTTTAATAAATAAAAAAAAATGGTGGATGGGTGGGCATATGTTTGATTAAGGAGGATGGGTGGTGTTGTTTGGATGGTTGGTTGGGAGGGTTTGATGTTGAATAAAATTATTAAAAACTAAAAAAAAAATATGGGGGGGGGGGGATTACTGCAAGTTACATTCTTCTTATTTTTTCTGGTTGATACTATAAAATTTGAACTCTTTTATCGTTAAATTTAATTGTATGCATCTGGCTACTAGAGGCTTCCCTTGTTAAGTTTGAACAATCAATCCAATTTAATAACAAAAAAAAAATCATCTTTAAAATAATAATTTTAATTATTGATGACTGCCTTATAATGCTTATCCTTATATGTGTGCTCTTTGGCATTATTGCTTGTGATTGAGTCTTTTTACAACTTAACATTTAATTCTTCTTAATACTTTGATTTTAATTCTTCTTAATACTTTGACTTCAAGTTTAATTAATTTTGGGTTAAGAATAATAAGTTCAATTCTTAGCTTAATTATTTTAGGATTAACTTTAACATGTTCCAATATTCATAACTCTTATTATTTGATTGGTGCTAAAAATTCTCTTAATCTTGCAGTCAATACTTCTTAATTACACTCCTTATTCTCCTGAAATAATTTAACTGACTTATTGTTTATATAGCTAACCGATAGATGGCGCTTGCTCACTGCTGTCTTATGCATTCATTCTTTAGTCCTTTCCTTAAACGATTTAAGGATTAATGTTTTATGTACGATTTAATTTAACTCTACTAGTTTAAAATTTAATTAACTTTAAAATATATTTTAACATTCTCTTTTAATATTTACTCTGTGTATTTTATCTTTAATGAAAATGCTCTGAAGTTCATTCGATTAATCGCTTTCTGCAAAGCTTTTATTTTTAATTTCAATTTTTGTTCTGGCATCATTCTTTTCTCCAGTTTGTGTTAACTGTTTTACATGTGGTTACAATGCTTCTTTCTCGTTTTCTCTTTGGTTTCCATAAAGATTTTATTTAATCTTAGTTTTAATTTAATATTTCACTTAATTTCTCACTCTATAAGGTTCTGCTGCTTCGATCGGGGCGTGAAATGATATAAATTGCTATGATTAGCAATATTGTTTTACGAAATCGATGCAGCTTCCACAGCTTTATGAAGTACTCGCCCCCTGATAGGTATACTTCTAATTATAAGCATTTATATCCAATTAATTCTGTGGTTAATTATTTGTTTTCTCTGTCATTAGTTTAACGGTCCTTTTTTATTATCATTCATGTCGGCGTAAGTATTTTAAGTTATTATTGTAACTCATTGGTTCTTAATCTACATCGAAACTTTTTGTGTCAGTCTTTCCTCTATGTTAAATTCAGTTCTATATTTTTGTGTGTTGTTATTGTTTTAGTTCTATTAATTGCTAAATTTTAAGATTAAATTCTATTACGTTATCTATCATTTATATTTGCATTTAAATTTCATCTGCTGTTTATGCGCATTTAATTTAAATGTATTTTGTATAATATAAACAGTTTTTTCATTTATTTTAAAATCTTGTTTATGTTTTAATGTAAATATAATTATATATATACATATGTTTGCCAATTTGGCTTTACCATCAATATTTTAAAAGTTTACATGCACTTTGATTACAGCTGCAATGGCGCTTTTTCTGATGTGTATTATTTCAATTTTTAATCATATACCTTGTTTGGCTGTTTGTGGATCTATGCATTTAACGGCTCTTTGATGTAGAACTGTTTTATCTAAGTTAAAAATTGGGATATTCCTTTAGTGGTTTGTATGTGCCTAAATGAGTCTTGACATTTAACATTAAATTTAAAAGTTTTTATAGTGCTTCATGCATAATTTTCTAAAGTTTCATGTGGTTAAATTTTGACATCATGAGCATTTATTATTCACTTTGTCCATTATAGTTTTTCAATGGTTAACTTATTCATTTTTAGTCTTTTAATTTTGGTTGTAAGCTTTATAATCTTATTGCTTTGGGTTGACTTTTACTTTGGATTGGAATTTTTTGTAAATATTGTGTATAGTTTATTATGTACTTATCCCAGTTTAACTGAATGGTTAATTTTTTATTTATGTAATGCCCACTTTAATCAAGAATGTTTAATATTCAATTTTTGATTTTCAATATGATGGTGAATATGTATAGGTTGATGACTTTAAAGCATTATTATTCAAGAAATTTTAATTTTCAATTTTATTATCTTTCTACTTATTCAAGAAATTTTATTTATTGATTTTCTAAATGATAGTTTTAATGTATATTACTTTCAAATTACAATTGATTTACATATTTTCTATAAAACCACTCTTTTATTATGAATGTTCTCAGTAAGTTTGCAGTGCCTGGCAAGAAATGCTTTGGTCTCCCTCAGTATTGTGCCCGGTACAGGGTACAGGAATATTTATAGGAATATTCCTGGATCGAAATCAAGCTACCTATATTCTCCTCCTTCCAATCTTAAATTTAGAAAGTGTGATTCTTCTCGTTGCAAAACATGCCCTAAAGCTTTACAGTCCCAAATTTATAATGATTTAAAATTGGTTCCTTTCTGTCAGGTTTATAATGTCATATACAAATTAAGTTGTGGTATGTGTAAAATGCAGTATATTGGTGAAACCTCAACCCCTTTACATATTAGAATTAATCAACATCGCTCAGATTCTAGAAAGTTATCATCACCTGCCCTTAACAGTAAATCAACTATTGAGTTAAGACATTTTAATTTACACAATTTCTGCTCACGTACTATTGAAATTCTTCGGATTCAAAAAAATAAAAGTGAGCGCCTTTTCTTTGAATCTCACTACATGATATATTTTAATACAATTTATCCATATGGTTTGAATCATGAATATTTTAATAGGGTTGTTAAGGTTTATACTAACATTAATCCCCTTCATGATTACTCCCCTGTTTACTCTGTACTTAATCATAGTGTCAACCAGAAAACTTCTCGTTCAAAACGAGGTAAAAAATCCAATAAATCTAATGACTGTTTAATATAAAAAAATCTCATTATTAAGAATATTCTTGCTTTACAGTCAAATTATCTTAACCATTATGATTGGATTTACATTAGAAAGTTTTTATTTGCTATCAAAAAAAAGTATTTGTCAATTTACTTAAATGTATTTAAAAACCAATCCTATAATCAACATCAACATTTTTCTGATATTTTCTATGATTTAATATTATACAGACTAAAACTCTTCAATTTAAATATCTCTAAAACACCTCACAAAATCCAATCTAATTCACAGCTTATTCTAAATTATTCTAATCAAATATTTAATAGTATTAATATTTCATCCATTCTTAATGATAAATCTTGCATGTTTCCAATTAAAGACATTCATATTTCTCGTACCTTTAAATATCCTATTACACTTGGTCGCCTGCTTTTTAACTATAATTCAGTCTCTAAGTCTAATTTATCTACTCATGTGACTTGTAGTTGTGCTCATCCCTCTTATGTAAATTATGTTGACAGGGACCATGCACATATTATCACTGGTGATCTTAATATTATTAATGACTCTAATTTAAAGAAATTTATGGATTATGGTACTAAATATCGCCACCCTTCAAAAACTAATATTTCACAGATTCTACAACAGTTTTCATATGATATTGATTTGTTTATTTATAAACTCTCCATCTCTTATAATAAACCTATTGAATATTTCAATCAATGGAAATTTTTAGTGATTTCAAAACTTAAAGCTGAATTAATTCAACATCGATCAAATCTCACACATTATAATAAATCAAATCTCTTTAAATCTATCAAAGAATTGCAACAAAACTTTGTTATTACTTATGTAGATAAATCTCCTAATAATTATGCTATAATCTGTGCACATTATTATCTTTCTTTACTCAGTTCGTCCATATCTACAAGTCCTAACTTTCATCTTACCAATAATGATCTTAAAATCAATAACCGCAAAATTCACTGCTTTTATAAATTGCTAAAGCTTCCATTTAATAACTTTAAATATCCTTATATTGTACTTATCCCTAAATTTCACAAAAATCCTATTAAATTTAGAACAGTCACTGTAGGGTGTAATACTTACAACAATAACGCTAACAAAATTCTCCTTGATATTCTCAAACAAATTTATGACTTAATTAGTAAATCAAAAAATTTCTTTTGCCTTAAAAATAATTATCAACTTGAAGCTAATGTCTTATCTATGAATAATGTTACTGATATCATGACTTATGATTTTTCTGACCTGTTTAATTATATTAATTTAACAGATCTTCATCATACCATCTTTAACCTTTTTAAAAAATTTAAAAGTCAAATCTCTTTACCAAAATGCTTTTCGGCAACATCATTTAAGACACTTTTAAATTTTATTATTCTTAACAATTACATTCTACACTGTAATAAGATCTATATTCAAAAGGTCGGTATTCCACAAGGAGGATGTAGCTCGAGTATGTTAGCTGACTTATACCTTTACCATTATGAACAGGGATTATGTATTGAAAATGTCTATTTTTACCGATACATTGATGACATTATAATTTTTTATGTCAATAATTTTTCCCCTAATTTATTCAAATTTGAATATCCTTCTCACCTTACATTAACTCATAATCTTCTCAACAATAACTGTATTAGTTTCTTAGATTTAAAACTTAAACTTGATGGTAGTAAAATTTATACTGATCTGTATGACAAAAGACAAGATTTTAGTTTCAAAGTAAATTTATTTACACATTTTACTTCTTGTCTTCATATCTCTGTTTACAGAAATATCATTCTCAATCACCTCTTTCGTATACATAATCTTTGTTCATATAGGTTTAAAAACAAAAATATCTCTCACATAATTAATGCTGCTACAAAAATGGGTTATCCCAAAAAATTTATTTATTCAATTGTTTATCATTAAGGGTCTCTGTCTAATACACACAAAAAAAACAACTACTAAGGTTTAATAAATAAAAAAAATGGTGGATGGGTGGGCAGATGTTTGATTAAGGAGGATGGGTGGTGTTGTTTGGATGGTTGGTTGGGAGGGTTTAATGTTGAATAAAATTATTAAAAACAAAAAAAAATATGGGGGGGGGATTACTGCAAGTTACATTCTTCTTATTTTTTCTGGTTGATACTATGAAATTTGAACTCTTTTATCGTTAAATTTAATTGTATGCATCTGGCTACTAGAGGCTTCCCTTGTTAAGTTTGAACAATCAATCCATTTTAATAACAAAAAAAAAATCATCTTTAAAATTATAATTTTAATTATTGATGACTGCCTTATAATGCTTAACCTTATATGTGTGCTCTTTGGCATTATTGCTTGTGATTGAGTCTTTTTACAACTTAACATTTAATTCTTCTTAATACTTTGATTTTAATTCTTCCTAATACTTTGACTTCAAGTTTAATTAATTTTGGGTTAAGAATAATAAGTTCAATTCTTAGCTTAATTATTTTAGGATTAACTTTAACATGTTCCATTATTCATAACTCTTATTATTTGATTGGTGCTAAAAATTCTTTTAATCTTGCAGTCAATACTTCTTAATTACACTCCTTATTCTCCTGAAATAATTTAACTGACTTATTGTTTATATAGCTAACCGATAGATGGCGCTTGCTCACTGCTGTCTTATGCATTCATTCTTTAGTCCTTTCCTTAAACGATTTAAGGATTAATGTTTTATGTACGATTTAATTTAACTCTACTAGTTTAAAATTTAATTAACTTTAAAATATATTTTAACATTCTCTTTTAATATTTACTCTGTGTATTTTATCTTTAATGAAAATGCTCTGAAGTTCATTCGATTAATCGCTTTCTGCAAAGCTTTTATTTTTAATTTCAATTTTTGTTCTGGCATCATTCTTTTCTCCAGTTTGTGTTAACTGTTTTACATGTGGTTACAATGCTTCTTTCTCGTTTTCTCTTTGGTTTCCATAAAGATTTTATTTAATCTTTGTTTTAATTTAATATTTCACTTAATTTCTCACTCTATAAGGTTCTGCTGCTTCGATCGGGGCGTGAAATGATATAAATTGCTATGATTAGCAATATTGTTTTACGAAATCGATGCAGCTTCCACAGCTTTATGAAGTACTCGCCCCCTGATGGGTATACTTCTAATTATAAGCATTTATATCCAATTAATTCTGTGGTTAATTACTTGTTTTCTCTGTCATTAGTTTAACGGTCCTTTTTTATTATCATTCATGTCGGCGTAAGTATTTTACGTTATTATTGTAACTCATTGGTTCTTAATCTATATCGCAACTTTTTGTGCCAGTCTTTCCTCTATGTTAAATTCAGTTCTATATTTTTGTGTGTTGTTATTGTTTTAGTTCTATTAATTGCTAAATTTTAAGATTAAATTCTATTACGTTATCTATCATTTATATTTGCATTTAAATTCCATCTGCTGTTTATGCGCATTTAATTTAAATGTATTTTGTATAATATAAACAGTTTTTTCATTTATTTTAAAATCTTGTTTATGTTTTAATGTATATATAATTATATATATACATATGTTTGCCAATTTGGCTTTACCATCAATATTTTAAAAGTTTACATGCACTTTGATTACAGCTGCAATGGCGCTTTTTCTGATGTGTATTATTTCAATTTTTAATCATACCTTGTTTGGCTGTTTGTGGATCTATGCATTTAACGGCTCTTTGATGTAGAACTGTTTTATCTAAGTTAAAAATTGGGATATTCCTTTAGTGGTTTGTATGTGCCTAAATGAGTCTTGACATTTAACATTAAATTTAAAAGTTTTTATAGTGCTTCATGCATAATTTTCTAAAGTTTCATGTGGTTAAATTTTGACATCATGAGCATTTATTATTCACTTTGTCCATTATAGTTTTTCAATGGTTAACTTATTCATTTTTAGTCTTTTAATTTTGGTTGTAAGCTTTATAATCTTATTGCTTTGGGTTGACTTTTACTTTGGATTGGAATTTTTTGTAAATATTGTGTATAGTTTATTATGTACTTATCCCAGTTTAACTGAATGGTTAATTTTTTATTTATGTAATGCCCACTTTAATCAAGAATGTTTAATATTCAATTTTTGATTTTCAATATGATGGTGAATATGTATAGGTTGATGACTTTAAAGCATTATTATTCAAGAAATTTTAAATTTCAATTTTATTATCTTTCTACTTATTCAAGAAATTTTATTTATTGATTTTCTAAATGATAGTTTTAATGTATATTACTTTCAAATTACAATTGATTTACATATTTTCTATAAAACCACTCTTTTATTATGAATGTTCTCAGTAAGTTTGCAGTGCCTGGCAAGAAATGCTTTGGTCTCCCTCAGTATTGTGCCCGGTACAGGGTACAGGAATATTTATAGGAATATTCCTGGATCGAAATCAAGCTACCTATATTCTCCTCCTTCCAATCTTAAATTTAGAAAGTGTGATTCTTCTCGTTGCAAAACATGCCCTAAAGCTTTACAATCCCAAATTTATAATGATTTAAAATTGGTTCCTTTCTGTCAGGTTTATAATGTCATATACAAATTAAGTTGTGGTATGTGTAAAATGCAGTATATTGGTGAAACCTCAACCCCTTTACATATTAGAATTAATCAACATCGCTCAGATTCTAGAAAGTTATCATCACCTGCCCTTAACAGTAAATCAACTATTGAGTTAAGACATTTTAATTTACACAATTTCTGCTCACGTACTATTGAAATTCTTCGGATTCAAAAAAATAAAAGTGAGCGCCTTTTCTTTGAATCTCACTACATGATATATTTTAATACAATTTATCCATATGGTTTGAATCATGAATATTTTAATAGGGTTGTTAAGGTTTATACTAACATTAATCCCCTTCATGATTACTCCCCTGTTTACTCTGTACTTAATCATAGTGTCAACCAGAAAACTTCTCGTTCAAAACGAGGTAAAAAATCCAATAAATCTAATGACTGTTTAATATAAAAAAATCTCATTATTAAGAATATTCTTGCTTTACAGTCAAATTATCTTAACCATTATGATTGGATTTACATTAGAAATTTTTTATTTGCTATCAAAAAAAAGTATTTGTCAATTTACTTAAATGTATTTAAAAACCAATCCTATAATCAACATCAACATTTTTCTGATATTTTCTATGATTTAATATTATACAGACTAAAACTCTTCAATTTAAATATCTCTAAAACACCTCACAAAATCCAATCTAATTCACAGCTTATTCTAAATTATTCTAATCAAATATTTAATAGTATTAATATTTCATCCATTCTTAATGATAAATCTTGCATGTTTCCAATTAAAGACATTCATATTTCTCGTACCTTTAAATATCCTATTACACTTGGTCGCCTGCTTTTTAACTATAATTCAGTCTCTAAGTCTAATTTATCTACTCATGTGACTTGTAGTTGTGCTCATCCCTCTTATGTAAATTATGTTGACAGGGACCATGCACATATTATCACTGGTGATCTTAATATTATTAATGACTCTAATTTAAAGAAATTTATGGATTATGGTACTAAATATCGACACCCTTCAAAAACTAATATTTCACAGATTCTACAACAGTTTTCATATGATATTGATTTGTTTATTTATAAACTCTCCATCTCTTATAATAAACCTATTGAATATTTCAATCAATGGAAATTTTTAGTGATTTCAAAACTTAAAGCTGAATTAATTCAACATCGATCAAATCTCACACATTATAATAAATCAAATCTCTTTAAATCTATCAAAGAATTGCAACAAAACTTTGTTATTACTTATGTAGATAAATCTCCTAATAATTATGCTATAATCTGTACACATTATTATCTTTCTTTACTCAGTTCATCCATATCTACGAGTCCTAACTTTCATCTTACCAATAATGATCTTAAAATCAATAACCGCAAAATTCACTGCTTTTATAAATTGCTAAAGCTTCCATTTAATAACTTTAAATATCCTTATATTGTACTTATCCCTAAATTTCACAAAAATCCTATTAAATTTAGAACAGTCACTGTAGGGTGTAATACTTACAACAATAACGCTAACAAAATTCTCTTTGATATTCTCAAACAAATTTATGACTTAATTAGTAAATCAAAAAATTTATTTTGCCTTAAAAATAATTATCAACTTGAAGCTAATGTCTTATCTATGAATAATGTTACTGATATCATGACTTATGATTTTTCTGACCTGTTTAATTATATTAATTTAACAGATCTTCATCATACCATCTTTAACCTTTTTAAAAAATTTAAAAGTCAAACCTCTTTACCAAAATGCTTTTCGGCAACATCATTTAAGACACTTTTAAATTTTATTATTCTTAACAATTACATTCTACACTGTAATAAGATCTATATTCAAAAGGTCGGTATTCCACAAGGAGGATGTAGCTCGAGTATGTTAGCTGACTTATACCTTTACCATTATGAACAGGGATTATGTATTGAAAATGTCTATTTTTACCGATACATTGATGACATTATAATTTTTTATGTCAATAATTTTTCCCCTAATTTATTCAAATTTGAATATCCTTCTCACCTTACATTAACTCATAATCTTCTCAACAATAACTGTATTAGTTTCTTAGATTTAAAACTTAAACTTGATGGTAGTAAAATTTATACTGATCTGTATGACAAAAGACAAGATTTTAGTTTCAAAGTAAATTTATTTACACATTTTACTTCTTGTCTTCATATCTCTGTTTACAGAAATATCATTCTCAATCACCTCTTTCGTATACATAATCTTTGTTCATATAGGTTTAAAAACAAAAATATCTCTCACATAATTAATGCTGCTACAAAAATGGGTTATCCCAAAAAATTTATTTATTCAATTGTTTATCATTAAGGGTCTCTGTCTAATACACACACAAAAAAACAACTACTAAGGTTTAATAAATAAAAAAAATGGTGGATGGGTGGGCAGATGTTTGATTAAGGAGGATGGGTGGTGTTGTTTGGATGGTTGGTTGGGAGGGTTTGATGTTGAATAAAATTATTAAAAACAAAAAAAAATATGGGGGGGGGGGATTACTGCAAGTTACATTCTTCTTATTTTTTCTGGTTGATACTATGAAATTTGAACTCTTTTATCGTTAAATTTAATTGTATGCACCTGGCTACTAGAGGCTTCCCTTGTTAAGTTTGAACAATCAATCCATTTTAATAACAAAAAAAAAAATCATCTTTAAAATTATAATTTTAATTATTGATGACTGCCTTATAATGCTTAACCTTATATGTGTGCTCTTTGGCATTATTGCTTGTGATTGAGTCTTTTTACAACTTAACATTTAATTCTTCTTAATACTTTGATTTTAATTCTTCCTAATACTTTGACTTCAAGTTTAATTAATTTTGGGTTAAGAATAATAAGTTCAATTCTTAGCTTAATTATTTTAGGATTAACTTTAACATGTTCCAATATTCATAACTCTTATTATTTGATTTGTGCTAAAAATTCTCTTAATCTTGCAGTCAATATTTCTTAATTACACTCCTTATTGCTTTGGTTTTTTCTCCTGAAATAATTTAACTGACTTATTGTTTATATAGCTAACCGATAGATGGCGCTTGCTCACTGCTGTCTTATGCATTCATTCTTTAGTCCTTTCCTTAAACGATTTATGGATTAATGTTTTATGTACGATTTAATTTAACTCTACTAGTTTAAAATTTAATTAACTTTAAAATATATTTTAACATTCTCTTTTAATATTTACTCTGTGTATTTTATCTTTAATGAAAATTCTCTGAAGTTCATTCGATTAATCGCTTTCTGCAAAGCTTTTATTTTTAATTTCAATTTTTGTTCTGGCATCATTCTTTTCTCCAGTTTGTGTTAACTGTTTTACATGTGGTTACAATGCTTCTTTCTCGTTTTCTCTTTGGTTTCCATAAAGATTTTATTTAATCTTTGTTTTAATTTAATATTTCACTTAATTTCTCACTCTATAAGGTTCTGCTGCTTCGATCGGGGCGTGAAATGATATAAATTGCTATGATTAGCAATATTGTTTTACGAAATCGATGCAGCTTCCACAGCTTTATGAAGTACTCGCCCCCTGATGGGTATACTTCTAATTATAAGCATTTATATCCAATTAATTCTGTGGTTAATTATTTGTTTTCTCTGTCATTAGTTTAACGGTCCTTTTTTATTATCATTCATGTCGGCGTAAGTATTTTAAGTTATTATTGTAACTCATTGGTTCTTAATCTATATCGCAACTTTTTGTGTCAGTCTTTCCTCTATGTTAAATTCAGTTCTATATATTTGTGTGTTGTTATTGTTTTAGTTCTATTAATTGCTAAATTTTAAGATTAAATTCTATTACGTTATCTATCATTTATATATATATATTTATATATATATATAGGGTGATTATAATTGAAGTTACGATTTCAAAATGTTATAATTTTAAAACCAACGGTCAAAATGACTTGATATTTTACCAGAAGAGTCGTGAGGCAATGGAATTTTGTTTGGCGAAAGAAAAAAGTATTTATAAAATATGCCTATAGATGGCGCTGTCAAAGTAATCTTAAAAGTAGCCTAACTAATAAAGCCTAAATAGATTCATTATATACAGAAAGGTTGCTAGCAATAGAATAGAATAGCAGGAAACAATACACTTTCAGGGTTTACGACAACTTTTTTTAGCAAAAAGACAATAATATGTGTTTACAGCAGAAATAGTGATAGTGACAAGAGGAAAAAAGGAGCTTCATAAAACAAACATCTTACGAATGGTTAACGGTATATTTTGGAACTTCTATTTTTTTTTTTTTTTTTCCCTTTGCCAAACAAAATTCCATTGACTAACAATTGTTTTGGCAAAATATCAAGCCATTCTCAACGGTAGTTTTAAAATTATAGCGTTTAGAAATCATAACTTTAATTATAATCACCCTGTATATTGCTAGTAACTGATAACCTTGTATAAATTCTTTCTAACTCATAAATACTTCTACCAAATTTCATGCAAAAGGATTACATAACATATCGGAATTATTTTGTGTAATCCTGTAAACTAATTACCAATTATATGCTCACAAATTTCCACAGAAAAACATGCTTTTAAACATTTTAATAATATTTCATTATATTTAATGGGGGGTAATGTTTAAATACGCTTTTAAGAAATACCGTCTATAGACCGTAGTGGTAACAGTACGAAATTCTTTTGGTTGGTTCTGTAAATAAATTAGTCTATACTTTTTTTTTTTTTTTTAGAGAGAGAAAACATACTTTTAAGCATCTTTATAATGTATGTTAATTTCATTGTGTTGAATGCAGCTTCAACACATTAACATGCCCTTTGATAAAAATTTGTCCATAGGCTCTAATGTCACGAAATTCTTTTGTGTGTTTCTGCAAAAGAACCATAAACATTGTATACACCAGTAAAAACTATTCAACTTATTCTACGTTATTCATGAATAATTGTTCAAAATTTGACATAATTTGGATAATGACGCGACACTGTCGGAACGCTATTGTAAGGTCCTGTACATTAATTTTGAAGCCTAAGCACACACATATTTTCTACAGAAAACATGAGTTTAAGCATCTCAGTAATGTACGCTAATTTCATTTTGTTGGATGCAGAGTAACGATGTTAAAATGCGTTTAAACGAAATTCACCCCTTAAGCCATAATGATAAGAAAACCTTTGGCGTGTTCTTGTACATAATCCATAATTTATATAGACATAAAAAAAATTATACAGCTATTTTTATACAGAGCCTGAAAGTGTGTACCAATCTGCAAGTCAATCGGCTGATTTTTGCGGCCGCTATTGCGGTACATAGAAATTCTGTCCTTAGACCGTAATGATAAGAAAAACTTGTGTCCCTGTATACGAACTACAAACGGAATACGCACCCAAAACTATACAGAAAATTCTATGTGGCTCATGAATATGTGTACCAAATTACAAGTCAATAGCGTGATTTTTGCGGCCACTATCGCGTGACAAATAGACAGTCACACAGATGGAACCCAAAATCTTTTTGTGTCTCTTTAGGGTAGGGGTGATCAAACGTCCCCATTTTCCGGGGACTGTCCTCAATTTTGACCATCGGTCCCCCAAAACAAAAACAGTGATTGGGGACCACATTTCCTGTTGTTTGTCCCCAAATGTCCCCAATTTTTTAAAAAATTTCTTAAATATTCATAATTTTGTTACTTTTTTTTTTTTTTTTCTTGCTTTCGTTTTATTCATAATCCATGTGGTAAAAAAAAAAAAAAAAAAAAAAAAAAAAAAAAAAAATGTTTCTGCACATATTAAATCTGAAAAACATGAAAAGCTTCTATAGCTCTAATAGTCTACAATGAAAGGGTTATGACAGCCAATAATACCAGCTTGAAGATTGCTCTGGCTAAACGCATTTTTACTTATCATAATAACATGCACAACCTTTCAGAGAAATTTTCTGCCTGCCCAAAATATTAAAGAAAGTACTCTTGATTCTTGATCCAGCAAATTCTTGTGGCCGAACAAAATGTGAGGTCATTGTGGAAAAGATTTTTGAATCTAGGGCAATGAAGGAACTTATATTAGAACTAGAAAACACATCCTTTTTTCACATCATCATGTTCTGACTATTCGAACCATGAAAATGTTGAAGTATTTTCCATTATGATAAGATGTTATAATCCTGATAAAGATGTATGCGTAAAGCTCTTAGAAGTAAAAATATATGCTTATGTATTGCGTATCTATTCTAAGTATATACTTAGAATTAATACTAAGTTATACTGTATTTTAATCTATAATTTGAATGAAATACATGGTGTTCCCATTTTCAAAGTAAAAAATGGGGACATGACCCATTTCGGTATCTGAAAATTTGGTCACTCTACTTTAGGGAGGTTTTCACTGACGTTTCGCCAATAAGTATTAAATAAGTGTTAATTTAGAGAATAAAAAATGCTAATTCATCTTATCCAATTAATATGAATAATATAAATATATATACTATATATAATTTGAATAATTTAATACCATTGTAACACTCAGAAGACAAAAGATAGATGAAGATGCCAACATATAATTAAATTTTAATTGAGATTTATTTCGATAAAAAATTGTCACGTAATAATATATTTTTTTTTTAACAACGAAATCAAATTTCTGTCATTTTAAAAGTACTATTGTGTTACTATTCTTTAATGTTACATTTTAAGAAAAAATTTACTCTCTTTTCTTCAGAAATCGTGCACTAGAACATTAAATATATTCTGAGAATATCTGTCTGTAGTGATATATATCACTATTCTATGTGTTGTAACGCTTGAAGATATTTAATTCAGATCACATCTCTATATAGATAAAAATCAAGATTTCTTGAATAATGGTGAGATTATTTTACAAAATACTTTTATGGGGATTAACCTATGAACAGACCTTTTTTTAAGAGCTACAGAAATGACAATTGATTCCTTTTTCGGCTGTCTGATATCCGAAATGTTTGTGCAATCGATAAACGCGGATTTTTACTCTACTTGAGGAACAATCAGAAGTCATGTTCTTCGTATTTTAGGAAAAATAATAGCTATCTTTTTATAGATTTTTTTTTTTTTTTTTTTTTTTTTTTTTTTCGTTTTCGTACTTAAACTTTACATTAAAATTCAAACAATAAAATAGGAAAATATTATTAATGCCGTTTAAATGTGTCATATTTTTACCGTGAGCAAGAAAAGCCGACAAATATAAATCGTCAAAATATGTAGCATATTTTCCTTTTTACAATAGTAACTGTTAATGCTGCTGTATTTGGGGAGGGGGGGGAAGTATTTAAACTATGTTGTATTTAAAAAAAAAATCTAAGCTTCTTCTTAATTAATCATTGAATCATGTTTGCAAATCATGTTAAAAAGCTTTATAAATAAAGATGAACAAATCCTTGTTTTTTATGTGGTAAACTCCATATAATAAACAATGAAGGGCTAAGTTTATAATTAGAATAACATCAACTAATTAATTTTCGTATTTTTGATGAAATGATTAAATTTAATTTTTGCATGAAATTAAAAAAAAAAAAAAAAATTATCTGGAGGACTGTGCCAATATTCGCAAGATAGATAAGGGGAAAAGAAAAAAGAAAGATGGAAATTTCCTATCAATTATCTATCAGTCAGGATATCTCAGTTGGTAGAACGTTAGGAGGGTATTCACCGAAAGTTATCATGTGCGAACCCTGGCCTGGTTTTTTGTTTTGGGAAAACTAATTCGCTAAAAACCTTAAAAATCTGTAAGAATTATTTATTACGTTTAGTGAATAAAAATTTGTAATTATCAAAAAAATTCTTTCGCTATATTCAGAAACTCTTTGTTATAAAAATTACTAATAGCAGGCGTTGTTTTAATAAGAAAAGAAAATCCCGTTAGGTTTTCTTAAGAGTAAATAATTTAAAATTGTTCTTCTAGATTTTGAAAAAAAAAAAAAAAAAAAAAAAAAAAAAAACTTTAAATCCATATAAAGGATTTATATAATTGAATTTAAGTATATTGCTTTGTATCGAAGATGGGTTATTTCTTTAAACTGATTATATAATCAAAACACGCAAACTAACAAAATATATTTAAAATAATGTCTAATTAAGAAAAATATAACGCATTAAACGAATAAAAAAAATTATATAAGTCTTGGGCGTTTACATTCTAAATTAAATCATTCATCGTGATAAATTACACCCTTGATATTTGTTTCTCTATTTAGTGATTCTTTTTTAGAACTTTGTAACCGTAAACTTTAATTAAACTCTTGAGTGTGAGTTTATGATGCTCTCATTCCATGTATTACTCTAATTTTCAGTTCGTAAGTTCTTCTATGAATGTTTTTAAAAATAAAATAATAATAAAAAAAGGGGGGAAATTACCACATTAATTAAGCGACATTTGTTGATCTAATAAGGACAGACAAGAGAAATAATGTTAAAAGTAATTAAAATCGATTTAAATGAACTTATATTATTACAAACTAATAAATTTGTCAAAATGTTTCTCGAAAAAGTATTTGTGAAATAATTTTGTTTCTCACTCTATGTATTCGTTTCGTCGATTTTTATATGGCAAAAATTGTTTATATTTTTGATTTTCTCAGACGAAAAATTTAACAAGAAAAATTTATTTTTCCAGCTTAGAAAAATAAATTATTTTCTTTATACTTACAAATAGATCTTTTGAATATTCAAAATATATAATACGCACAATAAATAAAATATTTATCTATAAAACTAGAGAATTAAGAGTTTGTTTGACTTTCTTTTGTGACCATATAAAAGGTAGTAATTTTTTCGATCAAAACAACCATTTAAAAATGCATTAATTTAGTGTAATAGCTAATTCATGCATACAAAATGTTATTACTGCTTCTTATTTTAAAATATTTAAGGTATAGTACGACTTATGCCAGTAGATAATAACTGTTTTTGTTAATAACTTTTTTTTTTTCGTCTCAAAGAGAGTTACATAAATTTATATATATATGTGTGTGTGTGTGTGTGTGTGTGTGTGTGTGTGTGTGTGTGTGTGTGTGTGTGTGTGAGTAAAGGAGGGGGGGGTTCACTTTAAATCGAACTGATCTTTTACTTTTCAATAATCTTCTCTTTTTATTATAATCACTGTAGCTATTTAAAGAATATATTTTTCAAAAGTTAATCTGAAAACTATGAGCATTTAAATAACAGATAACCAATGTAACGCCTTCAGTTCTTAGTAAAAAAAAGAAATATATATTTTTCTAATTGTCCAAAACATGTATGAGAAAGCTTATCGGTTCTGCTTGACTTATGAATTTTAGCAATCTTGTAACATAATTTTAAAACGATATAAGCAACATAATAAGAAGAAAAGCAAGAAATATGTAAATTGACTACAATAATTTTAATTCATAATATATATATATATATATTAAAGCGTGTAAAAAAGGTGCTGATTTTTCTTCCAACTTCGAAAAAATAATTTGAAATAACAATTTTTAATTTCGGATTTTAAGTAAAACATGTGAATTCCAAATTTGTCAATTTTTAATATCAAACAATATCTGCACATGCATAAAAAGATCTGATGCATAAAAAGTCCCATTTTAACTGACTTAAAAGGAAACGATACTTAGTTCAACTAAATGACTCACTGGCTTTGTCAGCTAGCTAGCCAGAGACCCATGAAAATTTTCAACGTAGAAAATCCTGCGGTAAAAAAAAAAAAAAAAAAAAAATTCTTATAAAAAAACTTAAATATTAAATTCAATAAGCTATGTAAAAAAATAAAAAAATATTAAATAAAAACACGCATGATATTCTTGTGACATCACAAAAATGTAACCACGGCCAAAGCATTCTCAAGGAGGGGAAAAAATCTAAATTAGTGTTAAACATTTATGCGCTAATATTTATCCTTATTATTAAACGAGCAATATTAGTACATTTTCGGGATATCGATATCAAAACATAGGAATCCAAACAAATTTGGCATAGAGTTTCATTAGAAATAGAAAATAAGAAACAATTTTGCGTATATGCCAGAAAAAATCATTCACTGAAAAAAAAAAAAATCTGTAACTGACATCTAGAATCTGCATTGTGGCTCTAGAAAAAATAGTTCCATGTCATCCTTATAAATTCTAGTCCCCTTTGAAAGTGAGTTTTAGAAACCCCTATTAGAATTCTAGAGAGTTTGTCTATATTATCGAGGTCAAATCTACTTGAAAATATCTCCAAATAAATGCGAATACAAGAGGCTGTTTTCAGCAACTATAATCTTGGTTTATGACCCAATTCTAGGTAATCAAGCAAGAATTTCTCGCCATACAAAAGATTCAGAGTATTCAGAATATTGTTTCACCATATAGAAATGTGTAGACTAGAAATTCTAGATCATTTCGTCTATTCAGTTTATTGGCGTGCCTTATGCGCATAGTTCGGAAATCTATATTTCTAGTTAAGGGATTCAGAAAATGGCCAGTTATTCAATCTAGAGGAAGGCAGTATATTTTTTTTCTCAGTGTTAAAATGAGTAATTTAATAATTAAAGTTGTAAAATTACGATACCTTGGACCAATAAAAACAATGGAATTCGTCATGATCGGGTTTAATTGACGGGTAATCCGGAATAGTGTCATTGAAAATGAATCATTTACTACACCAACAAATAAACCAAGCCGAAACATTTTCCTTTTTTTTTTTTTTTTTTTAAATACCGATTTTAGTTGAGTATCTGATGAATGGCAACAGTTTAAGATAAACAGTTTTATAATTTGCATATTGCATGGAGATCGTTTGACAAGCTGATAAAATGAAATACACTACCTTTCCATGAGGTGTAACATGTTATTCACACTCCTGAAATATCAAGATGGTTCGTCAAGTACTTTTTGAGATATTTGAAAAAGCGTCTGAAATTGAAAGTGCCCAGTCATTTATGAAAAGGTAGTGTAAAATTGTTACACGAATTATGTTTTATTAATACTAATTATTATTATTATTATTTTAAGTTTAATAGGTTAGGTGCTTCTGTGATTGACATGCTCCTGTAATTGACATCTATCCCGAAATAATTAATAAATAAGAAAAATAATAAAATTATATATTTTACATATAAGAATTTTAAAATTTTATGTGAAACACTGGAGCATAGCGTGCTAATAACTGGTAAAATGAATAACTAGCAGTGTCAAACACTGGAACATAGGGGGCCAATTACTGATAAAATGAAAAACTGGCAGTGTCAATTACTGGAACATTGAGTGAATGTCAAATAAAAATTCATTACAAAAAATACTTTTTATCAAATGTATATATTTTAACATATATGTGGTTCTGAATGTCTTTCATACCATATGTACTAATTTAAGATTTCTAAAAATATTTTCTGATTACTAGAACATTAAAAACATCAGAGATTGCTCTAAAAGTGTCAATCACTGGTGCACTTACCCTATATCTTTTTGCAATAGGCAGAAATAAAAGCTACGAAATATAATTAAAACAGGAATTAATTCTTATTATACTAAATAAATATTTTATTTTTAGGTTTTATGCATAATTTTAGCAACAGGTTAGGATAACAGCTTTATCATTTGCATTTTGCCAGCTAGCTCGCCAGAGACCCCTGAAAGTTTTCACCGCATAGAAAATTATGCACCCGCGGCACCATTCGCAAGACAGATTATCCATTAAAAGTCGTTTTATTTTATTATATTATGGAACATTAAGTGCTACACGCTCATTCAAATAATCCTGAAATATTTAAATTTAAAGAGAGAGAGAGAGAGAGAGAGAGAGAGAACATACCACCACCACCAGGCAGTCGGTAAAACTATCGCAAAATTTTAAAAGGGATTTAGAAATTAAAAAAAAAAATGCATGGTTTTAAATTGGAAATATATATTTAAGTAATGTAATTATAAGTACAGTCGGTAACAAAAGTGTCCGAACACTAGCAAAAATCACTATGTAAACGAAGTACACTTCATACGGTTTTGTTAAATAAATCCTTGTCGAATCCTGTACTTAGTCAGTGTAAGAACACGATTCGATAAGGATTTATTTAAGAGGGGACAATACCTAATCCCGCGGACAGCCATGGCCAATGTTATTCTGTGGGAAAATTTTTTGCGAAAATTACACATTACCTAATGTATATTTTTTAATTGTGTTTTCGCAGTCGGAAAATTCATAACCGTTAAATGAGAACTCCTTTTTGAAAAATTCTTTTTTTTTTTTTTTTTTTTTTTTTTTTACATTTTAATTTTGAGTTCAAAAATGCGATTTTTTACAAAATGCATTTTTCTTATTTTCTTGTCGCAAAATGAAATACTAAAATTTTAAAAAATCAATTTTTGGAAAACAAGAACTAATTTAACGCTTATGAATTTTCTAAATGTGAAAACAGAATTGAAAAATATTCATTAGGTAATGAGTAATTGTGTAAACAAATTTTCCCATAGAGTAACATGGGTCAAGGCTGCCGTCGAGATTAGGTATTGTCCGCTCTTAACAGAACCGTATGAAGTGTACTTTTTTACATAGGAATTTTTGCTAGTGTTCGGACACTTTTGTTACCGACTGTACAGTAAAAAAACAAATCTTTAAAATGATGCATTAACATAAATCGAGACTGACTGAAAAAATGCATTACTGTACAAACTGAAAACAAAATTGAAGCGTAATTCATATAGTTATTATATTTCTTTTTTTGCAGCTTGCCAAACGATTCCCATTACAAAATGCAAATGATAAAGCTCTTCATCTTAGCTTGTTGCCAAGAAGATAGATTAACCCTAAATATAAAACTAATTTGCATAGTTATTATATTTCGTAAGCTATTTATCTTAACCTGTTGCCAAAAAGATATATCAAACCTAAACAAAAAATAATTATTTAGTGTAAATAAAAATTATTTCGTGTAATAACACAGGTCTACATCTAAAATTTGATTTGATAATTTTGTTTGAACAATATGTTTTTTTGGTGTGCTGAAACCGAAACTGCAGCCAGTTTTTCACTATCACGTATAGATTTTCTCAACTGACGCAATTTCTTCTGTGATGTTTCCACCAATATAATCATATGGCAAATCTTATAAATTTTTCGGTGATTAATTTTAATTGATCATGGAAACATATACTAAAAACTACCGAAAATGAAGAAATTGTGTCGGTAGGCACTGTATTGACAAAAATCTGTACGTGATAGAGAAAAACTAGCTTCGTTTTCGGTTTCACCACACCAAAATACTTATATAACTGTTAAAATTATCAAACCAAATTTTGCCAACATTGTTTTTGTAAACTTGTGTAATTACATTTCGTTTTCTCAGCTTGCTAAACGTTCTTCGTATAAAATACAAATAATAAAGCTATTTATCTTAACCTTTGCCATTCAACTCGTGTCCGATTGGTTTAAAAAAGTTAAGAATATTCCGGCTGAGTTTATTCGTTTGTAATAATCAATGATTCATTTTCAATTATTCCTTCCGGATTACTCGTCTCTTGAATTCGATCCTGACGAATTACAATGTTTTGATTGGTCTAAGATATCGTGATGTTAAAATTTTAATTATTAAATTACTCATATCATGATTTTTCCTGGCGTATACGCAAAATGATTTCTTATTTTCTAATTATTCTATTATTTCTAATGAATTTCTCTGCCAAATTTGGTTTGTTTCCTATGTGTGGATATCGATATCCCGAAAATATACAAATATTTCTCGTTTAATAATAAGTATAAATATTAATGCATAATTGTTTAACACTAATTTTGATTTTTTTTCCACCTTGAGAATAAATGCCTATGCAATTGTTACGTTTATGTCATGTCACAAGAATATTTCGTGATTTTATTTATTTTTTTAATGTTTTATTGCGTTTAAAGTTAAAACTTTTATAAAATATAGTATCTTTTTCTTTAAGTTTTGGTTAAATTAAAATGATTTAAAACTGTTTGTTTTACTTTAAAGTACACGTTGTTTCGTATATTATTCTTTTAAACAAAACCAAACATTTAAATACGTAAAAGAGACTCAAACTGCATAATTTGAATACATTATTAAACTGTGTTGGATGTCAGAATATAATAATTTAGGAGAACCGTTTACTGGTATCTACGATATTATTCTGTCTCTTTCAACCTATATCTCTATCTATCTCTTTCCTTATCTCTTTTCACGCTCGCTCTCGACTCTCTTTGTTTTTATCAGTAATATAAGTAATTCAAAATATTAGTCCAAATTAAATCTAATGATATTTATCTAGATCACCTAATGTTTATTATCATTACCTTAGCAGCATTAGAATAAAAAAAAAAAAAGAATTATTGTTATTATGAAAGGAAAATTTAAGTTATTTATTTCTTGCAGTTAACAATCCCGCCATTTTACGATTTTACCTGAACGATTTTACACTTTGCTAAAATTTCACGTATTTTGTCCCACAAAGTTAATTTTCTCATGCTATAAATTCTGGCAACATCTTTGTGCAAAATAATGAAAGACCAAAGCTTATCTTAGATGAAAATTTATTCATCCTATAAAGAAGTTATTTGCGTATCTTTCTACCTTTCCTAATATGTTTGTAGGAGAAATTGAAGAACTGATTCAAATAAAATAATCCCCATTCTCTAAGACTGGCATATTTTAATGTGACAGAAACGTAACTTTTATTTACGTATAATTTGGTTGAAGAAACTTCAGAATTCAAAACACAGTATTATAATTTAAGGTAAATTAAAATTTCATCGAATTTAATCTTTTTATTTTGTAGAGTAGTACTATTTCATAATTATATAATGTCAAAGACTGTCATAAGAGCATTAACAGCTTCAATTTCATACAACCATTTATTAATTAAATCTATACATTCAAATCATTCACTGAGGTAAAGACCTCATTTATACAGTTCCCAATATATATATATATGATAAATATTTAAAGCAATTCATGTCATGCAATATGATTCACGAATATTGAGCAAATATATTATTGATTTCTGCAGCTGGCTTTTGAGAGGTCTGATGCTAGCAGCTTTACCTTAAATTATTATATAGTGATAATGTTAAATTAAATGCAAATTATAATGAATATGGCTGGTTAAGTTAAAATAGTATGCTCGTTTTTAATGTCATTATTTTGTATTCTCATAGTTAATTTTACAAAGCAATAAAGCGTTTCTGAAATCTACTTTTTTACGTATTATTACCGAGAAGCTTTTCAGCGAAATAATATATATATAAATAAGTGTGTATGTGTAAGCCAAATTTATTACATATTATATAGTTTTTAATGGTATTCCTTCATCAATATTCGATTTTTTAGAAGAAATTACACAGCCTCACAATTATATAATAAGGAGGAGAAGTGAATAATAAAACTAATAATATAATTACTTAAGGAATGAAATTATTAATTTTACAATTCTTAAACTAGAATAAAAATTGCTTATTTAATGTAGAATGCATTTCTGATCCAGTTTGTTCTGTATTATTATTCATAGCATACTCAAAAATAAATGGCAAATTGCCAAATGATATAAATATTACATTGTTTTATTTTATTTATTTATTTATTTTACTGAATTACCTATAAATTACTTTAAATATTTTTCGCTAATTTTAAATTATTTCATTTCTTTCTGTAGAATTTTCTTAAAATTGGTAAAAGAAAGTTTTTTTTATTGTGTTAAGATATGTATATTATTACGATAAATATACACTTTTATCGTAGAAAAAAAATTGAATTCCAGCTACTTAATTTTTTTATGCAGATTTCAGACAAAAAATTAGATTAGTTTGAGATTAGTTTCACAGTATTTTTTTCCATAATTCTAAAAATAAGACAAAATTATTTTTTAATGAAAATGCATCAAAATCAACCGGAAAGATAAAAAGTTGATCTCTAGTACAATGTCTATTAATTATGTTGGTTTGAATTCACTGTAAATTATAATTATTTTACCCTTAAATACTGCGTATCTAACTGCTATTTATGATATATTTATCTAATTAATATCATTCCAAGGAGTAACTTCAATGCAGTTTTAATTATAACATAACAATAGCCGGCCCCAAAACCCAAGGCAATTACAAGTCTACAATCACAACGGATCTAAGTTATTTATTCAATTCTCATTAGATTCAAATTTATAATATGCGCATTTCTAATTCTATATTATTAAATTAATTTGAGTTTAATACTGAATTGTACTTTCATTCAGTAAAGGCCGAACGAGGATTCTTTGGAAATAATCTATCATATTTATATTTACGATTGTTCGTGGATTCTATAAGTTAAAATTTTGCTTTATGAAGATGAATAAATAGGCTATTGTTCATTGATCAATTATAAAATCTTTTTAGAAGAGCTTTATTTTTGTTTACTGTTTTATATTTTAGAGTTATTTATAGAAATTTTCTATCTCTTACATGAAACTATAAATGTTTTTCTTCGTTGCAATTTATAAGGATGAAAAAGTTCCGTTTTTCTGTCACCAGTATTTCTATACAAAATTTTTTAACATATTTTTACTGTTATTATTTTGATTTTATAGGTTTGAAAATTTTGTAGAAAAATATTGGTGCCAATAAAAGCAGAATTCTTTAATCTCTGACTTTACTTGTGAAACATAGTAACCACATATGTTAAGAAAATATGTATTTAAAATCAATGAAAATTTTTCTTTAAATTATGTTATAGCAATTTCAAAACAATTCAAGTGAAACTTATCCAAAAATAGTCCAAATTCAAACGAGATTCCATGGTTGAAAAAGTATTCTACTTGAATAATAAAGAAAATAAATAAAATTATATTCAGAGTTCAAAAAGCTATTCAACATTCCGCTGAAGCTGAGATTTATATATGTCGAATTCTATTTTCACTTTATTCTTCTAAAAAATGTCTTAAAGTGATGAAATTTTTAGCTTCATGTGGTAACATTCAAAAAATAAAATAAAATAAAAACGCCCTTAAACTTACGAAACGATATCTTCCTATTAAATCAGTTCCCCATATTTAAATAGTAATAAACTCTAGATTTCATATAAATATAATTTTAAACGGTTTTTTTTATATTTCTATAAAGAAATTAAGACATCATTATTTTTTCTCAATAATATACTGCTATTTCTTTTCATTAAATGAGGCCTGATACACATGTGCTGGGAACTCTTAAATCAGATTTCCGAAGAACTTTTGACTTTTTTTGGAAATAGCAGAAACCGAAATAAAAAATTGAACAGCAATCAAATAGTAATAAGCAGATCCAAGCAGACGTTATCTTCCAGTGTATATAATAAGAGAAGATATATCTTGCGCAAGTAGTCTTGTCTATAGGGATTTTTTTCTCTACTTTGTTGACATAAAAAATTGTTATTATTTTTATTTTTTTATGGATAACTTAATAAAGGTAAAATACACATATAAATATTTATAAACAGATAGATGTACATGTAACTGCATCTCACTGGAAATAAAATAAAATAAAAATATTTATGGCTATATGTAAAACAAGGCAATAAATTAAATATCATTTTTTCAAAAAAATGTTAGTTTCAAATTGAAGAAACGAGGAAGTTTCTCATATTATGAGTCCGGCAATGCACCGAACTTAAACTATATAGAAAGTTTTATTTTATTTTATTTTATTTTAGATTGGAATTTAACAAAAATAATAATTATAAACATAAAATAATCTTTTCCATATATAACAACAAATTTCTAATTTTTAATGGTTTACCTTTTTATATTTTACCTTAAGGGAACCTTTGACGGCATCACTGAAGTAAGTTTCATATTAAAGCTTATATTTTAATTTAGTATTTATAAATTGAACAATACTAAGTTTGTTCTTTAAAATACACATTCAAGCAACAATTCTTATTGCTTTTGATATAATTTTTACAAATTTGAAATCTTTAAATTGCGTTTTCTCAGTTTACATTTTTTCATGAATTCGTGATCTTCAAAATGATAAAACTTCTACAGATATTTAAGAAAAGACTTTATATTTTTGGGATGTTTAATAAAATCTATTTAAAAAAATTAGGGATGAATTTTGCAATATTTTTAAAAGAAAAAATGTTAAAAATAATATAACAAAAAGCATGTTTTTCTCCAAATTTTTACCTAGATATGCACTTTTTATTTATTTATTTATTTTTTTCTGTAAAACGAATAAAACAATTTCAAAACCCATCCCTCATTATTTTATACATAGATTCCATTAAACATAAAATAAATAAATAAATAAATAAAAACTAAGTCTTCTCTTAAATATCTCTAAACGTTTTAGTATTTTGAAGATCATGATGTCATAAAAAATTTCAAGCTAAACAAGCATAACTTAAAGATTTCAAATCTGAAAAAAAATATATCTAAAACTATAAGAATTGTTTCTTGAATATATATTTTTATTGAACAAACCTTTTATAGTTCAATTTATAAATATCCAATGGAAATATAAGCTTTTATATAAAACCTACTTCAATGGTGCCGTCAAAGGGGCAAAGTCCCCTTAAATTTAATGCGTTTTACTTGAAATTTTTCATCCTAATATATAGTGGCCATATTAAAGTACCTTCATAATATATTAGCATTAATAACTATTACAATTATCCTGTTACAAAGGTATAGTTTGTGCTAAATAAATGAGGACGCAAACGGTAATAATTATGATAAATAATTTCTATTCTACAATTTGGAAAAATTTAGAAAAACGATTTCGAAATATGGACTGTCCTCGAAATTCGAGGACATATTTTCACTATATCCTAATGTACTTTAAGCACAAATATCTACAAATAATGAAAAATCAGTGCTATAGTTTTTATTTTGGAAAATATTTCAATGTTACAGGCGTTTAACTGTCAAGTCATATATATATATATATATATATATATATATATATATTTTTTTTTAATGTACAAATTCTATTTAATTAACCATATCGCCTTTTCTGGCCGCCCAAATAGGCTGTAGGTGTTTTCTTCCTCTCAATAAAGCGTTGTCTATATCTGTACCTCGTTACACCATTATAAAATTACAAGTTTTTCATAAATCTCTAAGCTCTCTCGTGCATTTTTGTTTAGTCCAAATTTCCAATATCAGTTGAGATTCAGCTTATGTAGATTAACGTCCAATCCAACTATAGTTAAACAAAAGGCTAATGGCAATGGATTAAAAGCTCACTAAATGGCTTACCTGCTTAGGTAAGCCCCACCGGGAAGCCGAGTGGATCTGCTTTTGAAAATGTTAGACGGGAACTGTCAGTTTTGATCCCAGGTTGTGTTCGTCGCCTTATCTGTTCGAATTCTTCCCAAATTTTCTTCAGAACTCGCGTGAATATGGGCTAGGACCCATTAGAAAGACCACCATGTAAGACACTCTATCCAGGCTCAGGTCCATAATTCACCCAATTCGTCTTAATTCTTACGCCGCACCAACAGCTACTTTTTAGAGATGACCTGTTTGCGAAGTTGAGTACTTGAAGGCGCAAAAAATGTTAACGAATATCAGACACCATCACGAAATCGGTCTCTTCGCAGAATATATCACCTTCCCAAGCCCTGGCTGATGTTACGGGCACTGCTGTTTGACTTTGAGTGTTCTAATGATAACTGGCTTAAGCAAATAGTTCCTTGTAGACTTTTTGAATATTAAACGCTTTCAGAAATGTATAAATATATATATTTTTTTTTTTTCGCAAAATTGTCTGATATTCATAATTAGACTATAAGTAATCAAGTATTGCTTTTTTGATGATAAAAATTGTTTCAAGAAATGTTATAAATTGGGATAATTTAAATATTCTTATTCTTCATTGAAGTCAGGAATTTAAGTCATCAAATAAAAATTGATTATAATTTCATTAAAAACATTTTTTAGCAAAAAATAAGCAAAATCACCGTTTTATAACATTTAAGCGAATGCCTTTTTCGAATTATATTGTGTTATGTATTGGTTTACGAAATTTTCAGACTATTTTAACTTAACACATATTCCTAAGTAATACCTTTATAGAATCATTGACTAAAATATGAAATAAAGGCAAATGAATATGTTTTATCTGGTTATATTTATCTTTTCATTATTCAAGTCTAGTATTAATATATTAATTATCAGTTAAAATAGGTTTTTCTTTTCAATTTGTAATTAAAAAAGAAAAAGAAATTGAAGAATTTGATCTCTAAAAAGTTTTTATCCTCATTAGAATTTAAAACATTTCCCAATTTAATAGTAATGTGCATTTTATAGAAACTTTAAAGAAAAATTGTACTTTAAGCAACAAACTTGATGCATTTTTTAAAAGAGCTTTATTATATTTCAACGGATTTTAAATTTTAAATCAAAACGAGTTTAGGATTACATGATAAGAGAAAACAAATTTGTTTTTGATTAAAAAATAAAACCTTTTCCTCTCAAATATTAATTAAAGTAAGAGTAAATAAATTAAGCGAAAATTCAATTACCTCCTATTTTAATCCCTTCCTAATTAAACTGTAAACCCTGATCGAATAATAGAAAATCAATATGCCCATTAGAGAAATCCTTCTTTTAAAACATGCATCTAAACATTTCGTTACAGACATTTTATATTTTTAAAAAGCATCTTTTCTCTAAAATTTAACATCTGTAACTCAATTTATGCTTCCGTAATTGGATGTAATGCGAATAACTTAATCAGACATTTTTAAATTCCAAACTCTGAATGCGGAATTTTGTTTGTATATTTAACTTATATTTATGTTTTTCGAAATAAAGAGGACCAGAAATGTTGTAAAGTTTCCAAAAACCCTACAAGTTTTCTTTTCAATTAATTTACAAATGCACTCTCTCTGTTCTTATTCTTCTTTTCTTTTTTTTTTTTTTTTTTTTTTTTTTTTTAATATTTGATTTATAACAAAAATACTTAACAATTTCCGAAGTTATTATTTTTGAAATTTTTGGATTATTGAGAATAGAGCATGTTTAATGAAATTAAATTAGATGAGGTTGAAACTAAATTATCTTTGCGTGGTTTGAGTTAACTTAATTAATTGAAAAAATAACAATCAATGTACTTTCTGTGTCAAATATTTCAAAACTCTTTGTAAGTTGAAATGAAGTAATTTTTAAAAAATAGTTTACTTTTTATTTTACTTATTATTATCATTTATTTATTTTTTATTATTATTATTATTTTTTTTTTTTTTTTTTTTTTTTTTAACCATCAATTTAATTTTTCACTAAAAGTAGAATAAAGAAATCCTATATAATTGAAAATTATTTTGCATTTTTATACTATTTAAATTTACATTTTTATACAATTTTTAAAAAGATACTTTGCAATACGTTGAGAAAAATTACTATGAAATAGTTTTATAGTTTAAACTTAAAGCTCACAAAATTTAAAAGCACATAAAAATATTCATATATTATGTACAATAGTGTTTCAATTGATATTTAAAAGTAAAGGGACTAGGTCACTAATATTAAGTAGATAACTTCAAAGAAACAGGAGCCGATATATATATTAAATATGGGAGAAATTTAAGCTAAAAATCTTGTCAAAATTGAAGTGACCTAAAAACTAAAAATGTTTTTTAGCTGGTGAAATAATTTGTTAGAATGTTATTACAAAAATAAATAAATTGATGAAAAATGGTGTAAACTAAACGTACATCGTGTGTTAAACCTTAAACTGACTTCAATATGTATGAAAGGGGACAAAATTAATTAAATAATTGTCAAGCACTTCACCTGAAATTCCCCTCCCTATAAAAGAATTTTAACTCGTGTAATGTAGAAGCTTCAAACCATTAAAAAAGCATTTGAAATAACTTTTTCTTTTTTTAGAAGAATAAGAAAAAGGATTTTTCAAAATGAAACAATTAAAGAAAACTGTAATTAAATTACTTCTGGATTAAGTAATTCATTAAGTATTCGAATAATTTTTTAGAGTGTTTCATAAAAGTTTTCATTATCAACATTTAATTTTTTTTTTTCTTTTTTTCTGTTAAAATAAAAAATTTTTCAGAATTTTTTCTTTTTCTTTTTTTTTTCTTTTTTTTCTTTTCTCTCTTGCATGTTGCAAGTAGCAGATATTTCAAAGAATTAAAGACTTAAAGAAATTCGGATTACACATTTTGAAAATTTTCATTATTTGTTTTAAGTCCAATTTACTCCCGGCAAACGTTTAATTACCTTGAAGGGTTTACTCATAAATTTTAATTAAAATACTTTACTAATTAGATTATCGTTTTTATTTTTATTCTCACCATAGTCTTTTTAAAACATATAAAAAAGAAATCGTGATTTTCTGCTGCATTAAGTTGACACAGATAGCACGTTTATTAAGAAATTTCATTGAAAGTTTCACACATTAGAAACAGTTATATATTTTTGTTCTCGGGATTTTGAAATTGTAAAAAACAAGGGAAATAAAGCAACTAATCAAGAAATTCAGACAAATTTTCAGACGTTTGTGGCTATAGCAATAAAAATTCTCATAAAGAGATTTTAAAATTGAAAGTTCATTTTTTTTATTGTTTCGTAGGATTTTAAACGATAATGCGATATTGTTAAAAGACTTTCATTTGTGGAATGTATTATTTTATTTGTATGTATTTTACTGTAGGAATTATTTGTGTTTCATTTATGAAATAACTTTTTTCATTCATACTTCTTTAAAATAAAAATTGATTTTGTAATTAAAATAATCCTTCATATAAAATTATTGGGTGCAACAATGAATTTTGAAGCGAACTTCAGAAAATAAATATATGATTGAGAACTGAGAATAATACCCTTATTCACAATCAAGTATTCATCATAAGTATTCTCCGTCATAATCTAATACCATCAACCCTCATTCGGGCAGCTGACTGATGCCAGCAGTGTAGAACCTTTCATCATTTGATGTGATGTAGCCGTCAACCCATATTTGTACTTCGCCCACTGTCCAGAAGTGTACAAAAGAGAGAGCATTGTGCACCGACCGAAACAAATAAAAGTCTAAAACGGCCATGTCAGGGCTATACGCCGAGTGCTCCAAAACATCCCAACAACGTGTTGCTAACGTGTCCTTGACCGCTTTCTCGACAAGAAGTTTTGGGTTATTATGGAGGAATTTTACGGGGTGCAAACCTTTGCATGTGAAGAGACGTTTTCGACTATTTACCGGTTTAATAGAAAGAGCTTGTGCTTATAGTGTTCGTCAGTTACACTTGCACTGGGATCCAAATGTTCGTTATAGAGCAATTCTTTGTATTCTACTACTACTCCGATTCAAAAAATTAGAATAATGTAAAAAAGAATGAGTTTGATGTTGCTAACGCGTCAATTTGCATACTGCGTCCAGGAAAAAATATATTAAAAGTATCTAATTATCTTCAGAGCATTTATAAATATAACATAAATATTTATTTTTATCTGATATATTAATAATTAACTATTTAAAAAATATTAGAATAATTCAAAGAAATAGAATACCTCGATAGCATGGTTCAAAAAATTAGAATATTCAAATTTTTCTTATAAGTTGAGAGAACGGCTGCGGGATTAACATCTGTGGGACTATAAAATGTGCTCCGTTGAAAATGAAAAGTCGTTTGGCATTTGATTGTAGCGTAGTATTTGCTTAATATGGGACGAAAGAGCGATTTATCTGAGGCTGTGAAATATCGTATTGTGTACTTGCACGAAATAGGAAAAACACAACTTTTTATAGCAAAAGAAGTGAAATGCTCTCAAGCAAGTGTGAGTAGAGTTTTGAGAGAATATTCTAATAATAAGTGTTTTCAAAATAAACACTTTAAAAGTGGTCGAAAGCCAGTAACTTCAAGAAGAGATGAAAGGCAATTGAAAAAGATTGTGAAGAAACATCATTTTCGGAGTGTGAGATATGTGCATAGAAAATGGAAAGAAATGGGTGTAAATGTCTCCAAATCTACAACACTACGACGACTTCGCAAATTAGGTTTTAGATCACGTGTGCCTAAGATAAAGCCATTCTTATCATCTAAGCAAAAGGCTGCTAGAGTTAAATGGTGTAAACAAAGGCTATTTTGGGATCACGACGATTGGAAAAAGATACTTTTCAGCGATGAAAGTGTGTTTTGTGTGTCTCACGGAAATCAAGGTATACGTGTCTGGAGACTCAAACATGAAGCTTATAAGAAAGAATGTTTAAAACGTTCGTTTAAATTTGCGACCTCTGTTATGGTATGGGGCTGCATGACTGCTGAAGGCCCAAGCAGGTTGTGTATTGTTTCCACAACAGTCAATTCAGAAGTCTATCAAGAAATTCTTGAACATTTCATGATTCCTTCAGCTGAGGATTTATGTGATGACGATTTCTTGTTTCAGCAAGATTCAGCTTCTCCCCACACTTCCAAATCAACAACTAAATGGCTCAAAGAGAAGGACATACCTGTACTCCCTTGGCCTGCAAACTCACCCGATCTAAATCCTATCGAGAATTTGTGGGGAATTATGAAGAAACGACTTCAAGAAGTTGCGCCTAGAGACAAAAAAGAACTTATTTCTAGTATAAAGAGCATATGGGCGAATTTGGATAAAAAAGATTGTGAACCTTTAGTTAAAAACATGCCAAAACGTTTAAGAGCTGTCATTAAAGCTAAGGGTGATGCAACAAAGTACTGATTAGCAAGTAAAAATACTTAGAGTTTAAATTATGTTCAATATATTTTCATTATTCTAATTTTTTGAACCATGTTAGAAAGTATTCTAATATTTTTAATTTTTTGTTGTTAGCTGATTTAAATATATTTTCTATTTCATTGTAATGTGTTTACATTTTTATAATCTGCAAAATATGCAGATTCATATTATAGTACTTTATATTTGATATTGTTGATTATTTATTTGATAAATTCGATTTTCATTTCCCTTGACCATATTTCTTTTCATTATTCTAATTTTTTGAATCGGAGTAGTATATGCATCGGAGAACTTTTTGCAGTGAGTGGCTCGTTTCGACGTCGATATTTTTGCTTTGCTGGTATTTACCAATTTTTTTTTTTTTTTTTTTTTTTTTTTTTTCATTTTAGGTTATCATAATATATCCATCATTTATCTCCTGTTACGATTTTCTTCTATAAAGACCTTCTGTGTTGATTGTTGAGCAGATTCAAGTAATTCAAGATACGCTCAATTTTGTTCCTCCGTCTCCATGCATGTGGCACTCATCTTCCTACCTTCTGAATCTTTCCTATTCAGTTTAAACGATTAGAAATCGTTTATATGATACTTCTAAATGCTTGACAAGGTCTTTTTGTGCTTGAAATGCATCTTCGTCTAGCAGTGCTTGCAAATTCTCATGCCTAGCTTTCAGGGAAGCACCGCTACGTTCTCTATCGATAACATAAAAATCGCAAATTTTAAACAGTCGAAACCAATGTTACTAAGTTCTTTTTGATAATATTTCCTCCTCGAGAATAGAACATATTGATTGACATGATTTTTCAGCATTTTTTTTTTTATAGCGTAACCACGATTCTTACGACTAGCAATAAGGACGAGTCCAGAAGCTTGGAGGGGTGTCAAATTGACCGACAGTTTGGGATTTGGTAAACATCCAGTCATTCGATGTTCCCTTATTCCTTATTTTCTCTCAATCATCCCTATTTTAACATTGGACTCGTTCGGTCCGCACTTACGCTGAGGCTTCCATGGTCGCAAGAAATGTGGTTAAAGAATAGAGGAATTTGTTACGATTACAGCGACGAATAAAAAACTTAGGCTAAGACATCGTTCACTTTCGAAACTTAATATTTTCTTTCACTGTTTTCCAACTTCTGCATCACTTTGGTAAATGTCCACAAAAATTGCTTAAAGCTGATTATTACACACAATAATAAAAGTGTATTTAACATTATATTGGGGGCGAAATTGCTGATGTCTAAAGGAGAAAACTTTTGATTTCGACTTCCGAATGCTTTAATTTTATTTTTATGTCGGCCAGACCCAGGTCGAGATTTTTGTTTTTACACCAAGCCGGGCTGGATAGAATTTGCCACCATGCAAGGCGGGGCCGGGTCTGAAATTTCAAGCCTGTGAAGACCTTTATAAAGACCATACACACGATCGTTTATGAATCCCCACAAAAAAATTCACATGGTATAGGATTTAATGATCGTTGTAGCTAGGTAATATGGCTTTGTGAAGGGCACATACGAGAGCAATCCAGGTAACGTCTTATTCAGCTGGTTACGTACTTCAATCAAATAATGTGGTTATGCACCATTCTGTTGCAAAATGAAGTTAGAAAACAGAATCCATTTTTAGAGCATATCGAGATGCATAAAACATGTAACGGTTCTTTCAGAAAAAAAAGAACGCTCGGTAATTCTTTTCATGTGTTATTGCACAAAACTTTATTATAATATCTCTACATGCATGTATTTTTTTATTACATACATTAATTACATTTTGTATAATAAATCTTTGAAATTCTGGCATTTATTTTGATTTGACCTAAAATAAAAATGGTGTAAATATCGCTGCAATATATTATTAAAGAAAACCAGTAATTATAAATAGATATAGGCTAAATTCTAACTCTTAACATTGTCTATTCTTCTGTTAATATTTTGATAAAACAGGTTACTCGCTTAAAATCAATATTATTATTTCATAAAAATAAAGAAAGAAAGAAAAATTTCAACATTTTATGGAAATATATTTACAGTAATGCGCGATGTTTTTTTTAATTTTTATAAAATGCACGAATATATTTAACCATAGGTAATACAAAAAAATTTTTAGACATGTCTAGGTGAATATTTTTTATGCAGTTTGATAAAAGAATAAAAAATTAAAATGCAGCAATAAACATGGTATGCTTAACTATGCATTAAATTGGTTTCTGTTGCTTCTTTTCATATCCAGACTGATTTTTTTAGATTTTAAAGACTTTTTGTAATGTAGTTTAAACATCACTTTGAATGTCAAAATATGAATATGTGTAAAAACTTAGTATATACAATAGCAGAATTTAGATATGCTTTTCGAATGAAACCTCTCTCACGATAAGAATTTATTTAAAAACTATAGAATGTCATGACTGTTTTAATTTGACTAATTAAATAAATCTAATTAATTGAAACAATTCACATTATTTATAAAGAGGATTAACACTTGTGGGACAAGGATAAATAAATTTTAGGCTAAACTATCACAGTAGAAAAAAGTTTTGGGATATTTTCAGAAATTCTTTTTATGAACATAGATCTTATTCCAAAAATCTTATCGTAAATCAAGAATTATATGTATATTAGTTTTTGATTCTATGCTCATAGTTACTGTGTACATAATATTCTTCGTCTGTAATTTCCAAATAGAAGGTATACACAAGTCTAAAATCTTAGATTGTTCGAAAACTTAAAGAAAATATTTCAAAACTTAATGTTTCTTCTAAAAATCATAAAAAAAATACTTGTTTTTTTTTTTTTTTTTTTTTTTTTTTTTACGATATGAAAGAGAAATATTAAATAAACAGAAAGAAAGTAAGAAAAAAATATGCTTAATGTATTTATCTCAGTTAAAAAAAAATTACAAATTTTACGAATAATGTTTGGTTGGATCTTTGAAAAACATGTCATCTAACAAGGAAATGTCCATGAAACTATGCTTTTTTAGTACATTTTTCTATGATGTCAAACTGACCATACAAATTTTTTATTTGTTAATTAGAAACAATTGTTTTTAGTTTTTTTATCGTCAAAAATTACTCTTATAAAAATCAAGCTTTTTTTTTTTTTTTATGTTCCAAAGAAATGAGTTGTCTTTCGAGCAGAAAAAATTAAAATTGTAACATTCATTAAAACAAACATCTTTTCACGAATAAGTAAAGTCAAATATTACAAAATGATATTTTTAAATCCATATAACCATAAGATGGATGCAATTAATTTTTCTTAATACTTTATATCAATCATTAAACTAAATTTTTTGTGAGACTATCAGAGAATCTTCCTTATGTATGATAAGAATGAAATTTGATAGTCTCCATGTCTATTTTTATTTCTAAAGTAACAAAATTTCTTCAGACTGAGCTCTATAAAAGTATAATGTTCATAGAAACAGGACTTTATAAAAGTATAATATTCAAGCTTGAATATTAAATGAATAAAAACTAAAATATATTGTGAATGTAAAAATTATGAACTATTCTTAATATATATAAAAACTGTGGGATTCAAGCTATTCTCCAAATATTATGAATTACAAGTTCAAGCATTTAAGAGGATTAATCTGTTTTATGCAAGTATATTTAGCATTTTTCTCAAAATTTCTGTTTAAATGTGTGAATTTACGTAAACTGATAAAATTTAAAACTGAAAAGAAGTTGAAATTTGTAATGTCAATCACTTATAAGTAAATCCTAAACACAAAAAAGCCATACAAGAGAACCTCTGGTATCTTTAACTATCAATTTTTTACCTTCTTCTTTTTTTTTTTTTTTTTTTTTTTTTTTTTTTGTTTCAAAATAAAATGCCATTATTTCAAATTTTATTAGTTTAGCAAAATCGAATATTGACTCAAAATGACTCATCGAATGGCATGCAATTGATAAAGAATAAATGGTGACAGTAAAGAATCTCAACAGCACACTGAACAAATGAAATGAGAATATTCAAGTGCATAAAATCTATTTTTACCACATGCTAAGTTTTATTTCTAGCATTGCTTTATTTTATTTTCTGTGAAAATTATTGTGTCTGGTTTTCTTATATTACCATACGTTAAAGATAATGGTGCTTATGTAAATTCCCTCTGCAGCACATCGTAAATTTTAATACTGGGTGGATAAATAAGAAAATGCAATCTTCAAAATTAATAAATTAATTTGTTTGCCAGCGCACCAAATACAAATTGGGTTAAAAAAAAAAAAAGAGAGAGAGAGAGATAAGAAGTAACGTAAAAATAAATAATAATAAAACGCGGAAATATAAAATGATGCCGTGATATTTTCTAATAAATAAAGATAATACTATAAAATTAATTGTGTGGTGTTTTTATAAGAAAGAAAATCAATAATAACCCATGTGATTCTTTTTTCTTTTCCACACTAACGAATCTTCGTTAAAAACTATCGCATTAATGTAAAGCTCAGGATATACAGTACTCAGCTAATTTGGAAAAATAAAATGGGAAAACACCGTTTATTTAAACATTCCAAACAATAAACAAAATCAAATTTTCACTAAAATAACTATATAAGCAAAAATTATGGTACATCATTTCAAAATTTTTGGACAGCAAAATGAATCTTTGGCATTCTGGCTAAATCAGTAAAGTTGTATAATAACAATAATGTTTATAACAATAGATTAAGAAGAATTTTGAAACAAAAACCATAAAAAGCAAGATTGACAAACACATTATACTCGTCTCGGATCGAAATAATGAAGCATAACCATTCGTCAATCGAAAAAATATAGAAATGAATGCGTTGTTTTAATCACACTTCCCTCATGCCTTCCTTTTTATTCTAATGAAGGGATTTGTTTGATTATTTTACCCCAAAAATGTTGAGTGCTATTGCATTTTTCCATATCATGAAAAACGATAGCTTTTCGAGTGACGCAGTAAAGCTCAAACAAAGCTTAGCAGCAACACTATATATACAGCTAATTTAACATCAAAGGAATTTGGAAACGCCGACATTTAATATCTCAGCAAATAGGAGATATTTTGATCTGATATTTTCAGAATAATCGTTTATCTTCTGCCTGATGCTATCCTGAAAGCTTTACACTTCAACGTGGGCTTCAACATGGGCACTACAACATTGAAAGCTTTACATCTTCAACAAATTTTGAGTTCTGGAATTGCAATTTAAGACTTCAAAGGAAAAGGTGTAATGGAGTAACTCTTCTTTCTCGAAAACGGCTCGGGCAAATTTTTTGAAATCGTTATGTGATATTAATTTATTTTGTCTGAAAAGCATGACGTGCCTCGTTTTTCCCAAAAATCTCTTGTTTGTTAAATAATTTAGTTTAAAAATCACACTATTCTTTATTCCGCCATACATGCATTTTTTCTGCATGTTCTCAGAATTGAGGACAGGTGCTATTTGGTTTTCTTAGGCTGGGGTTGGTTGGTTCAATTTGAATGCAGTCAATAAAATATTTAGATTTTTTTTATTTAATGCAAAAAAGAAACTTCATTGTTTGTTTTAAATATTTATTATGTATATATATATATATATATATATATATATATATATATATATATATATATATATATATATATATATATATATATATATATATACAGTCGGTAACAAAAGTGTCCGAACAGTAGCAAAAATTCCTATGTAAAAAAAGTACACTTCATACGGTTTTCTTAAATAAATCCTTATCGAATCATGTTCTTACACTGTCTAAGAACACGACTCGACAAGGATTTATTTAACAAAACCGTATGAAGTGTACTTTTTTTACATAGGAATTTTTGCTAGTGTTCGGACACTTTTGTTACAGACTGTTCACTTAAATTTTACTTAAATATTTTTTTTTTCTTTTTTGTTATGAAGGAAATTATTAGATTTTAAAATTTTACATTTCGCAAAGTACTATTTAGATAATATTTTAAATAATGAAGTATTTTGTAATTATAGGTATTCTCTTTCATAATAATTCATAATAAATTTATAATGTTTTAAAACGAAAAACTTAATCATTCATATGCTTTGAAATTATGATTAGCACCATGGATCACGTACTTGTTCATACACCGATGTATTTGCGAGCTGTTAATTTTTCAACTTTGCTAAATCTTGATTGGTTGGAGAAAAGTGCCGTTGAAAAATTAACAGCTCGTGATGTTTTCATCCGCTAGTCGGGAAATCCCGAAATTGTGTTTTGTTTAACTTTTAATAGAATGATAGTGTATGCTTTTTTATTTAAAGTTATATTTTTTATTAAAAGAATCAAAGTAACAGTGAGCTGTGATTCGGCCTATAACAATTTATTTTGTGAATATTCCTGTTACAATTATTATTATATAAAATATTGTCTTTTAAGTTATGTACATTATACTAAAACATAGTAGAAATTTATACTTAATTTAAAAGTTTGTGTGTATTGAAACTTTGGAACGCGAAACCATTCAATGATTACTAATACATTCAATTTAATTTGAAAGTTACTTAGAAATAAATAAGTTTCATTACATTATATTTAGTTAATAATTATATGAATAGATTCAGCTGTTTTAAAATGAAGCTTTTAAAATATTGCATAAAACAATGTCATTTTTATTATCTACAGTCGATAACAAAAGTACCCGAACACTAGCAAAAATTCTTATGTAAAAAATGTACGCTTAATACAGTTTTGCTAAATAAATACTTGTCGAATCCTGTTCTTAATCAGTCTAAAAACAGGATTCGACAAGGATTTATTTAATAAAACAATATTAACTCTACTTTTTTTACATAGGAATTTTTGCTAGTGTTCGGACACTTTTGTGACCGACTGTACTAGGGCAGACGTGCCAGAAATCCCTTAAGAAATTTCATTTAAAATTATATTTTAAATAATAGTTAGAGGTATATTTCATTTTTTTTTTTTTTTTTTAAATATATTAATTTGTCAGCAAAATTTAACCAATTTCATTGACATTGACAAGACTATTAACAATAACTCAGAATTATAAAAAATGTAGAGACTTATCGAAAAATAAATAAAAGCTGAATTTTTATTATTTATTTTTTATAAACCAAATTATAAGGCATGCCTAATACTTGCACATCCAAAATTATAAAATTTATTCTATGCTAGTTATTGTCACATGATAAAATGTAATCTAGGTTAATAATTGACATACTGAAAAATGTTTTTATGTTTACTATCATCTCATTGTATATAAGGTTAATTAACCTCACTGCATATGATCATTTATCACGCAGTTTTAAATTATAATGTAAAAATACCCAACGTTTCTGCATTTTTAGGAAGAATTCTATTACTTTTGTCCACAAAAACATTTCCATCTTCGGAAAATACGATATCGCTATATATGCTGCTGAAGCAGATAAACAGCGTTTGGCTAAGTCAGATAATCTTTAAAGTGTATATTTATTCTCGCTCCATCTCCACCAATCCACCAGACAATATGTTTTATTTAAACGTGGATTGTTTATATATACACTTCCAGCTCTTTAGCCGATGAATTTTCAGAGCGTTCTGTGAGTAATTCATCGTTGATAATTTTTGTAAAACAATCCCACAATGATGCCGGATCTTTGGCCAAACTGTGCTTCGTGCCATCACTAGTAAAAATATTCATAATAGATTAATTTGAAGTATGATGCACGACTGCTTTGCATCATGAAGATTAAATATTCACTAATACAAGGGTTTTCATAGGAATTTCAAAAAGTAACAGTTTGTTTTCGACGCCAATATACGATCCCTTCCAAAAATTCATTTTTAGCCATTAGAAAGAAATTTTTCAGTTAAAAATAGATTTCATTACTCATTTTTAAAATAAATAACACATAAAAATTTTATAAAGGATTAAAATTCAGTTTTATTCATGAATTTTCAGATTTTTTTTTTTTTTTAGAAAAAAAAGTAAACAAATTCTTCGCAGATTTAACGTTTTGAAAACTTTTGAACGTTGAGCAAATTTTTTGTAAATATATAGTAAAAATATTTATAATAAACTTATTTGAGGTATAGTTCATGATACTTTAGCATCATTAAGATGAAATATTCAATAATAGAGGGGTTTTCAAAGGAATTTCAAAAAACAGCACTTTATTATCAACGCCAATATCCTGTAGCTTGCAAAAATTCATTTTTAGCCATTAGTGAGAAACCTTATGAAACAAAACCGTATGAAATGTACTTCTTATAAAGAGGAATTTTTGCTAATGTTCGGACACTTTTGTTACCGACTGTAACAAGGATCTTCCAAAATTGTTTGTACTGACGATTGAAAACCTAATCGGTTTTAAATTCCAGTTGCTTTTTATATTTGAATTTGAGTATAAAATTGAACCTTTTTCATACTTTAATAAATTTATGAATTTTACCTCGCTTTTTATAATCGATAAAACGCTTTTTATAATCGATCGTACCCCTAGGGATGTTCCGAAGACATGCCACCACAGTTTTGATCCTACACGGTGGAGATGACTCCCCCGCTTCGGTGAACCCCAGATTTATAAGTTTTGATGAGAACATGGCAGATATTGCGGCTACGACAAATTCTGCGTGCACCAGCCATCGTTAGTGTACACGACGATTTTCGGTCGGCTCGAGTACAGAACTCGCAATCTTCCAATTACGAACTCGGCGCTCTAACGACTGGGGCCCGCGGTCCGGATCTATGATTGTAAAAACGAAATAAAAAGGTTATTTACTAAGGTTGTAATGCAAAATGGTCTAGATATTACGAATATCTTTCTATACAAATATATATATATATATATATATATATATATATATATATACTGATTTGTAGCATAATTTTCATAAAAATAAATAAAAATGAATAATGTGCTATTAAATATTATATATTTCAATTTGACATTGAGTATGGGAATTTTTCTGCTTTTCTCTTGTGTTATGCGCTGTTAATATTCTTATGCAGTGAAAGGAAAGAAGCGAATAAGCGTGCAGAGCTCTGCATATGTTAATAAGTAAAGTGAGTTGAAGGGAGGCGAAGCCTTCCTCGGGGGTTGGTGAGCGGAGCGAGCAGGGGGCAGAGCTCCCTAATTTTCTGAAAAGAAAAGTAAGCAAATTCTCAGCAGATTTAACGTTTTGAAAACTTTTGAACGATGAGCATTTTTTTATTTATTTTTTTTTTTTTATTTATTTTTTTTTTTTGTAACTATATAGTAAAAATATTTATAACAGACTCATTTGAGGTATAATTCATGATAGTATAACATCATTAAGATGAAATATGCAATAATACAGGAGTTTCCAAACGAATTTCAAAGAACAGCACTTTGTTTTCAGCGCCAATACTCTGTAGCTTGCAAAAATTAATTTTTAGCCATTAGTGAGAAACTTTTCAGTTAAAATTAAATTGCATTACTCATTTTTTAAATAAATAACGCACAAAAATTTTATAAAGGATTGAAATTCAGTTTCAGACAATCCCACAATAATGCCGGAGCTACGGCCGAAGCTTCGGTATTCGGCGCTTCGGCCAAACTGTGCTTCGTGCCATCACTAGTACATATATTCATAAAAGATTCATTTGAAGTATAATTCATGACTGCTTTGCATCATGAAGATTAAATATTCACTAATACAGGGGTTTAATAGGAATTTCAAAAAGTAATTGTTTTCAACACCAATATACGGTCCCTTCCAAAAATTGATTACTGCCATTAGTAAGAAATCTTTCAGTTAAAAATAAATTTTGTTACTCATTTTTTTAAATAAATAACACATAAAAATTTTATAAAGGATTTAAATTCTGTTTTATTTATGAATTTTCAGTTTTTTGTGGAAAAAAAGGTAAACAGACATTTCACGATTTTTATATTTTGAAAAATTTTCAATGTGAGCAAATTTTTTGTAAAAACATTTTTAAAATATTCATAATAGATTCTGTTGACATATAATTCATGATTATTTAGCATCATTAACATGAAATATGCAATAATACAGGGATTTTCATGGAAAGTCAAGAAAAATAACACTTTTTTAAATGCCAATATACGGTCCCTTCCAAAAAATTTATTTTAACCATTAGTAAGAAATCTTTCAGTTAAAAATAAATTTTATTACTCATTTTTAAAATAAATAACACATAAAAATTTTATAAAGGATTTTATTCTTGAATTTTCAGTTTTTTTTTTTTTTTTTTTTTTTTTTTTTTTTTTTTTTTGTAATGAAAAAAAAGTAAACAAATTCTACGCAGATTTAACATTTTTAAAACTTTTGTACGTTGAGCAATTTTTTTGTAAATATATAGTAAAAATATTTATAATTGACTTATTTGAGGTATAATGCATGATAGTTTAGCATCATTAAAATGGAATATGTAATAATACAGGGGTTTTCAAAGGAATTTCAAATAACAGCACTTTGTTTTCAACGCCAATACCCTGTAGCTTGCAAAAATTCATTTTTCGCCATTAGTGAGAAACCTTTCAGTTAAAAATAGATTTTGTTACTCATTTTTAAAATAGATAACACATAAAAATTTTATGAAGGATTGAAATTCAGTTTTATTGAGGAATTTTCAGTTTTTTGTTAAAAGAAAGTAAACAGACATTTTACGATTTTTAAGTTTTGGAAAATTTTGAATGTGAGCAAATTTCTTCTAAAAATATATTAAAAATATTCGCTTGACGTGTAATTCATGATTGTTTAGCATCATTAAGATGAAATATGCTATAATACAGGGATTTTCATAAGAATTTAAAAAAAAAAAAAAACTTCGTTTTCAACGTCGATATTGGGTAGCTTGCAAAAATTGATTTTTAGCCATTAGTATGAAACCTTTTAGTTAAAAATAGATTTTGTTACTCATTTTTGAAGTATATAACATATAAAAGTTTTAAAAAGAATTAAAATTCAGTTTTAAAAATGAATTTTCAATTTCTTGTGGTGTAAACAGATACTTCAGCATTTTAGCATTTTGAAAATTTTGAATGTTGAGCAATTTTTTGTAAATATATAGTAAAAATATTCATAATATATTTCTTTAAAGTATAATTCATGACTGTTTTGTAAAATGCAGATTGAATATACACTAATACAGGGGTTTTCATAGGAATTTTAAATAAAAATTACTAAATTTTACGAAAACAGGGTGAAACTACCTAACATGAAAAAACCCTGAAAACTGTTTTTTGCATGCAGATAGGGAAGACAAATCAATGATATATCATGCGGTTACCTATAATAAGTGATATTTGCAGTGTTCTTAATGCATTATACAGTAAATTAAACATTAAAAATGAGAAATTTCTATAAAAATAAATTAATTTAACATCAAATTCAGAGGCAGTAAAAATTTCAAAAACCTTGAATTCAGGGTTAGCCCCTGAAAAGTTTCACCCCTGTGAAAATAAATTTAGCACTTACCTCTAACTTTAAGGGAAAGGAAATACTATATTCTGTAAATATTAATAGGTAATTTTCGGAAAAAATAAAATAAGCTGAAAAAAAAGACTGGTCCGGCGGACCACTATAATTTACATTTTGCTGGTCCGTTGAATGTTTCTGTGGTTCTGGATCAACGGAACTCTGTTAATTTTGAACCACGTTATTATACTATTATAAAAAAAAGTGTTTATTCAAAGTTTTGTACTAATTATTTACAATGTTATTACTTTATGTATTATAACTGCAGTGAAAACTTTTTATTTTCAATTAACAAACTGTGAAACAAAAGCGTACGTAGGTTTAAATAACATTAACATATGGGGGCGGGGGGGATTGTTAATGCAAATTACGAATATTCCACAAAACTTTTAGTATACACTAAGCGACAAAAAAAAAAAAAAAAAAAAAAAAAAAGCCGCATTGCAGAAAATTTGACTTATACCTTTAGAGTTTGTAATAATTTAGAAATAATGATTGCAGCAAATAATATTGTTATGTTTGCATAATATGGAAGTCATAACATGATATCTATGTACATTTTCGATTTAATAATTCGGTTTATTACACTCTATGAAGTATTTAATAAAAATCTACATAAAATTTTCTTTTTAAACGTAATATAACAAACATATACTTTGTATTCTATTAGGATTTATTATATGAAACAAACAAGTACTATTTTAATGTATGAAATAAAACTATTTGTTAGATATAAACAATTATTTAATAAAAATATGTATTCTGGATGGGATAATTCCGCCTTTATATGGAACTACTGTTTTAATGCGCAATGGCATAGTATTTTACAGTTTTTTAACATGAAACTCAGAAATTTCACTGGGCTAAATATCATAAATATTTTTTCTAGTTCTTGCAAAGTTGTAGGCTACAAATTTCTAATCCACAGCCTCTTTCATACATAACATTTTCGAGCGGATTGAGATTAGGACAATTTTCAGGTCTAACAAAGAAGAAAGCCTGCGATATTCTTTGTGGGATTTAATTTTAAGTAAAAAAAGTTATAATAACTTACAAAGTTATAGATGACTATGAGAATGGATAGGTAATTTTAACAACTTGAATCAAATAAACGAACCACAGGCGCCATGTAAGAACTTTCATTATCATCTTAAAATGCTCATAATGGAAGAGTCTGAAAACCTCCAAAGTAGTCGATCAGGTATCAATTTTTTAGTGGCCAAGTTTTATTTCGGGTTAATTGATCCCTTGAACATGAAAATTTGCCAGAGTCACAGAAAAATTATGCATTTTCGCATCATGGTGTACAGGGAATGTTTCATTGTTTTAAAAGCGCGATTTTCATTAAGTCTGTCACATTTTCGTGATCAGATCTGCTTGTTTCCGTCAGTTCGAAACAAGTTAACTTGACTCATAAGAGAGAACGCTTCAGCCCAACAATTAACTCAATCATTTTTTTAATTTGTTAACCCTTTAAAGTCTTGGTTTTCTAATTCTTTTCGTTAGAATGGATTTTTTTCAGATTTTCTGGCAATTAAACCTGCTTTGTTTAATTGTTATTGCACTGTATTCAGATAAATTATGTTACTAAACATTTTTTCTGAATCCCTTCTATGTTCTAAATATAATACAAACTGATTTTTTAAGCACTGGCTTTTTAACTTGCGGTCATCTCAACTGGATGAGTAACGTGGCCGCCTAAGGATAAATGTGCAGTTTAAATAACCAAAAAATGTTATATCTTGCTAAAAACCAGATCACTAATATTGTGTTAACATTTAATCATTTTAATATCCCACGTATTAAAATATTTTTTTTTTTTTTTCGCTATAGAATTAATACTTTTTGTGGTATCATTAATTGCCATATTCTTGTTATTTTTTATATACTTTCTAAAATTACAATTTTCCGAACAATTGCATCTTGTTTTTAACACTTGGCTCAATCCTAAATTGCACGTGGAACACAACGTGTCTGTTAAAAAAATTTACTTTTGAAGCAATAAAATTAGCGATTACAGAAAGAAAAATGGAAAATTTTGTCGCTTAGTGCAAGTGTAAATGGGCAAAATGCAAAATTATTCTCAATAAAGGAAAATGAAATTTATACATACTATTTTTAGCACGAAAAAAAATAACAGCCTTTAATCCACCTTGAAATTTTTGAATAATAGTTCAATAGAGTTATTTTCCTCAGGTTTTATTTTATATGTTCTTCCTATGTTAGTTGAGGGAGCAGACAAAATTTTCATTATATGTTCATATGGAATTAAAAAAATTATTTTTGAAGCAATAAAATTAGCGATTACAGAAAGAAAAATGGAAAATATCCAAGTGCGGCTTTTTTTTTTTTTTTTTTTTTTTTTCTTCGCTTAGTGTATATCAGTCAGGCCAAAGCTTCGGCCTTACCAAAGCTTCACTCCATCTCTAATTTTTACTGTATATATTTATGAAAAAAAAAATTGACTAAAAGATTTCTTAATATTGTCTAAAATAAATTTTTGGAAGCGACCAGATATTGGCATTAGAAACAAAGTGTTATTTTGTGAAATTCTCAATGGTAGCTGCGTGATAGGGGAAAAAAATCAACCTACCCTTCCTAAGAACTGGAAAGATTGCCTTTTTTTTTCCCCTTAAGAAATTTTAGTATTTTTGGCTACTGATAGAGTGAAGATAAATTTTGAATTTTCAAACACACATGAATTGTCTGAATTTAGATTACTTTTGTTGAATTGTGATAATTTATTATATTGTCTTTGAAAACCAGTTCATATAAAAACAATCGAATTATTTTCAATAAAATGTAACGAAAATAATTATACAGATAGTGAATAGATAAAATTGCAATCATACTTATTATTTACTTGAAAATGTTTATATAACATTTAATTCTATAGAGATTCTTGCATATTTAGTTAGAAAATATTTTTTCAAGCAACAAATTTAGTTCAAGATGAAGCAGCGTTTGTCTTATATTCGGAAATGTTTTACTACAACGTAAATAAATTATTAATTTCAAAGTTTTCAAGTTAATGAAAGTAAATAAATTATTAATTTCAAAGTTTTCAAGTTAATGAAAGTAAATAAATTATTTCAAGTAAATAAAGTAAGTTTTTTTAAATTTATGTTTTAATGCTTTTTTCCTTAATTTTGCCATTAAAAAAGACCGTTGTCTCAATTTAGTTAATTTTAACATTTCTTCGGCTGTTATTTTCTGTCACTATTAATATTTTTTTTTAAAGTAAAGTTCGTTATGGAAATAAAATTTTATATATACCTAGTCAGAAATACGTACTTTTTTTAATTTTACTCACCAATTTTACCGATATGACACAAGTATTCATACCATTATGCATAGCAATTTCGTTAATATCTAATAAATATAAATCAGTATAAAATGTGTTTAAATAAAATAAAGAAGTAAAAATAAACCACACGCTTAATTTCAAAGAATGAATTAATCACTCCATATAGGAACGTAATATTTCACAATGACATTCATCTTTTCTGAGTATCTGTTTTATCAGAAACTGACAATTTGCGAAAAAAAGCTGGTTCCAAATATTCTTTCTGTGGGGGTGAAAGAGCAAAGCACTACAATTCGAGGTGGAACAGGAAAAATCTTTAAAGGGGGGTGAATTGAGAGCCTTTTCATTGGACCGATTAAGTCATGTGATATTTTGGAGCGAGAACCACAGATTCAAAATGGCTGCCCGCGATCTCGTGCTCGTGCTGACGTGCTTATAAGATTTGAAAATAACTAAAGATAACTAAATGCTTTGAAAATAACTGAAAACAGATGATGCTTAAAAAATTAAGGGTAAGTACTGTTTTATTTTTCGATCTCAATAAGTTTTTTGAAATTACCTACCTGATAACTCGCTTATCTATGTTATTGTAAATGTTTTTCATGTACTGTACTAAAAACGATCGGTACTTACGTATTCACTGCATGTCATTTTACGAAGTGAAGTATAATCTGCACATGTTTATCATACTTTTTTATCGTTTAACACTATTTATGTAATTTTTTATGCTTCATATAAGAGTGTTTTCTATGAATAAAATCACATCATTAAATTAGGTGTTCAACGAAAACATTGCAATTCACACAAATTTTGAAGAAAACCACAGAAAACTTCGTAAAACTAGCCCAGCAACTATGACCTGGTATTGAACCTGGTGCCTCTCAACTACCAGCTTCATAAGCAGAACTTCTCGGCCACTGATGGCGCCACAATTGAAAAAACAAATAAAATAATAATAATAATAATGATAGTTTTATTTATTATGCAGACTTTTTTTTTTTTAAATAAAATGCAGAGGTTTCTTTCTTTCTTTCTTTCTTTTTTTTTTTTTAACTGATCTACAACGATATGAACAATAACAATGCATTTTAATGAAACTTGAATATATTTTTTACCTTTTTTAAAGCTAGGAAAAAAATAAAGAGGGGGGAGTGAGAGAAAAAAAAAGCATTTATATATATATATATATATATATATATATATATATATATATATATATATATTAAAGAATTTAAAATGTAACAGCTTTTTTTTTTCTTTTCTTTTTCTTTCTTTCTTTCTTTCTTTTTCTTTTTTCTTTTTTTTTTTTTTTTTCAAAAAACATGACATTCATTTTATTTATTTATTTATTTATTACAGGAATTTTTTTAAATTTATTGTAATACCAAATATACTCTTAAAATATTGAATGAATGCCTCTTCTATATATGCCCAAATAAAATGTAATATAGAAGTGAAACTTAATATATAGTGTATATATATATATATGTAAAAATCAGAATATGGTACATCTCTAAAATTTGAAAACAATAAAGTTTTTAATTAATTTTCACTAATTAAATATAAAACAGCTTTCTTAATGTGTCATAGCATAATAATGAAATTTCAATACACAGATTTAAATTATAATTTTTATTCATTTGAAATATTAATTAGCAAATTGTGGATTGTTCTTATGTAAACAACAACAGTAAGGTTTTTTTATTATTTCCTGTCATGCCGAAAATACAATCCTGATTTTTAAAGGATGTCTGTGCATACTACATGTATGCTTTAAAAAAATTAACATTTGTATTGATTTATCGTATAATTAACTTTATTTTTTTTTTCTTTATTATATTTCACCAGAAATCTAAAAATTATTGTTAAGGTAAGGTACAGATACAAAATTTAGAAATTCATTATAATAAAATTTAGAAAATTTGCAAGCATTAAAAATTCAATTGTATGTATATACACTTAGTAATATTATAATTAAAAAAAAAAAAAAAAAAAACATATTTAAAACATGGCATTTTTGTATTAACCGCATGCCAGCAGTTATTCGGCACTATGATAAACCTGTTATTATTACAAACTTATATGATAAAAAATTACATAAACAGTGTTAAACGATAAAAATGTATGATAAACTTGTGCAGATTATACTTCACTTCGTAAAATGACATGCAGTGAATACGTAAGTACCGATCGTTTTTAGTACAATACATGAAAAACATTTACAATAACATAGATAAGCGAGTTATTAGGTAGGTAATTTCAAAAAACTTATTGAGATCGAAAAATAAAACAGTACTTACCCTTAATTTTTTAAGCATCATCTGTTTTCAGTTATTTTCAAAGCATTTAGTTATCTTTAGTTAATTCAAATTCAAATTAATATTTAAAAAATTTATTATTATAATCAGAAATCCTGGCGTCAAATTGAAGATAATTCCTTTCTGTATATAAAGGTGAAAAATGTTTGTAAATTGAACCATTAGTTCATGAGATGTAAAAAAATTTTTAATTTATCAAAAATTTTTAATTAAAAAAAAAAATTCTTTCTTGCTCAACTTCATCATCAAAAAAGCTACAATTTCAGAAAAAATAATTACAGCAATAAATCAATAAATAATAAAAACAAAAATTTAGTGTCCCGGACCCCCTTAAAGGTTATAAGCATCTTTTATAATTATTAAAAGAAACATTGTGGTTAATAATGTTAACACGAATTTCACCTTTTTTTTTTCTTTTTCTTTGTGTGTGTGTGTGTGGGGGGGGAGGGGGAGGGATAGAGGTAGGGTGTTTTAGTAGATATTTATTTATAAGATATATTAAAATCAGAATTAGATTTTTAAGGGAAAATATCTGTCAATAGTACATAATTTTTTCTTCTTACTCAAAAAAGGAGTTAAAAACGACTTATCAAAGTGGAGTGGGGTCACTCATTTAACATAATGATTCAGTTCAAATAAGGAGCGCTTATTGTTTATCAAAAAGGAGTGAACATGAATTATCAAAAAGGAGTGAAAATAATTACTCCGCAAGATAGATGAAATTCACTCCTATAGGAAAAGTGCATTTTCATTACTGGAAAGGAGTGAAAATTAACTCAGTCTGAGCTAAAATCACTGGATTTTTTTAAGAGAGCAGACTTTTTAATATTTAGGTTCCTAAAACATCGAATACTCGACTGTAGATGCAAAATTAAATGAAATAAATTTTTATAATTATTTATTTATTTTTTCTTTTTATTGAAAACAGATAAAATGGATTCATTATAGATATATAGTTTATTCTATGTGTTTTTATAATTTGGGAAAATGTGGAGGCTAGTGTGGACATCGAACTACTCTGGACAACTTGAATTATTCTGCTATTTATCACTGAAAATTCCTTTGTAAGTTTTTGAAGTTTGGCCACACTGGTATACAGTCCCATGAGCAATTACATAATAACACAATACTTTTATCAACCACATTCCATATTGTAATATAAATTAATACAAAATGCCTTTTACCTTCTTCAATAAAAATATCTTAAATATACCTCTTCAAAGAAACGCAAGAAAGTTTACGAGAATTAAATACTCCTTAAATATTGAAAGGGGTTATTATCACTGACGCATAACAACTTTCTCCTTCTAGCATTTAATTATACATTTTTAGAGGTCACGCGAAAAATTTTCAATAATTATTTTAAAGTTGCGTTTTCTCTTAAATATAACTGTTCTTTAAATTGGCACTTTATTAAATCGTAACACAATTGTGGTTATTGATATATCTTTCAACTAGTAAAATATATTTCAAATAACAGTTACATTATTCGAAATGAAATCAGTTGAAAATAACAAATAATAGTAATTTAAAGGATAATTTCTAAATCGGGTATTTCTATATCACGATGCACATATTTTAAACATACAAACAAAGTATAGGGGAGAGTGTTGCTCCTTGGGACGCTTGTATTTTGGGACATTCGCAATTTCTAAAAGCCTATTAGCAACATCTTTTTTTTATTATTATTATTGCTAAGTGTGACTCTAACAAATAGATAACAGCACAGTAAAAGGCAGCATCAGAAACGTTGAACACAGGACTTAGTGAGCGAAAGAAAATTCATCACTTAAAAGTAAATATATATCTCATTCTAATTTCGATTTCTGGTGCAGTATTTTTAAAACTATTCTACTCAATTTTAAATGAATATTGAACAGAAGATTTTAAATATTTTGGTTATGAGAAAGTAATAATACTCCATTTTGATATAACCACCATTTTGATGCTATTTAAACCGTGTGGTGATTGTACCTTGGGACAATAAACCATGTTGTACCTTGGGACATGTCCCAAAAGAACAACATATGCCATACACATAGTTCTTGATAATTTAAGTATTATTTTAGTATGAATATCTTTTAGTATGTTTTAATATAACATTCTAATAATAATAATTTAATATAATAATTAATAATCTTTTTGTATAACTTTATATATATCCGATAAACCAATTGATTCAACTCAAGTGTTAAGTGAAGCTGTTGAGTTTACAACAGTATATGCAACAAATGAATTAACCTATGTGTAGCCTGTTCATCATCGTATTCTCAAGATGCAACATCACGAATAATGATTTGGGCATTTCCCGAAGCTTCACCTCGAAAAATCAATGACAATAGAAAGAAAAAAAAAATCTTGCATTCAACAGATTTTCCTGTAAAATTGAAATTGAAAATGCAAAGAGAACTGCATTTAGAATGGGGAAAAGAATCATCTACACAACAAATTAACAGTTCAGAATCTGATAATGATAAACGAATTTTATCAAGTACAAATGGTGACAATATTGAATATGATCAAACCACAGTCAGATTAGAAAAAAAAAATTACAGAAAAGTTATTTTTTTTTTTTTACAAAATTATCTGAAATAATAATAATATTATTATTATTTCATTAATAATAATATTATTTAATAATGAAATTAACGTCTATGTTTGACCCTCCAGAAGCACCCCTTGTTTTCCACCTTTATCTGAACGAGGTCATTAACAATGAGATTTTTAAAGTGCACAGGGGACAGCAAATTTATTTATAGGTAGGAAAATTATTATATTTTATCTAACACTGAGTATTAAACTCTTATTAAGGTCTGAACGAGAAATTTCACAGTTGACTTTACATCATATAATGTTAAAATAGGAACTTTATCAATACTTGATTAATTTACAAAGAAGATTTGAACTTTCAAATTTATTATTGTTAGTGTAACGCATCTGCAAGTGTTTTTTTTTTTTTTTTTTTTTTTTTTTAATGCCTTAAAATATAATTTTGTTTTTTTAATTATTTGCATAAAACTGGTTTAGGCTAAGACTACTTCATGGTTTTAGAAGCATGTCCCAAGGTACAACAATGTTGTACCTGGGGACAGTTTACACTTCCTACTTAAAATGGATAGCTTTTTTTTTTTTTTTTTTTTTTTGTTAAAAGTAAAAAAAAAAAATAATAATAATAATATAGAGGAGAATGTTGGAGTATTTAAATATTGTCTTTAGTATATAAATCTAACTTTAATTTTAGAAGTTAAAAATTAAAATGTGAAAAGTGTCCCAGAGTACAACACTCTCCCCTATTTTGTAGGTTTTAAAATGCCTTAGAAATTTAAAGGAAACTTTAATAATTTAACCCTTCGTCGGACGCAACGTAGAGAAACTCGAGTTTGGGTGCAATAAACCCCAGTATCCCATCTAAAAAACTTCAATTTTTTTGAAAAAAAAAAAAAAAAGAAAGAAAGAAAAGAAAAAGGTTTGTTTAATTAAACAAAATTGTCATTTTATATAATAATACGGTTTCACATACTTAAAAATTTTAAATTTATAATATAACAAAAGATAAACTAAAACTAACTTAACTAAATGTATCTAAAATTTTCGAGTTGTACTTGACAGGCCAGTTGCGCCTCACAGAGAGTTAAAAAGGAAAATTTTTCACAAAACCTTTTAAAAATATATTTTGCCAACAAACAGAAAATGTTATTCCGAATTTTTTTTTAAACAAGTTCAAATATTCTTTAAATTTCATGTTTATTGAAAACGTTTAAAGTTCTGAGACAGTTAGTAAATATTTTCAAAAATAATTTATTATTTAATTTTTTGTACTACATATTTTTTTATTGTGTAAAAGATCTGCGTGCAATATATACAATTGGCTTAGTTATTTTAGTGTGACATTTTCACTAATTATGACATTTCATCCACAAGCAGTACATCAGAATGTTTTATGCATAAATTGAATGAGCAAATCAATATACATAATTTACAGAAAGTGGAAAAATCTTAGGGATACTTTAAAAATAATCAATAATATTAATGATGGTATAACTAAATTGATATTAATCCTTGCATAATATTGTACTAGCTGGCTTCACCAGCTAGCTGGCCAGAAACCCATGAAATTTTTTTACAAAAAAGCATGCTCTCGGGGGCCTGCGGCGCCAATCGTAATTTGTTCTCTGCAAAAGTCACATAATATTAAAACATTAAAAATTCAAATATTTTTAAATAAAATGTAAACGTAGCTCTAGTTCAACGTAAAATACACTCAAATCTGTGAAAATCAAATATCTCGTAATTTCTCCTAACGTAGCTCTAGTTCAACGTAAAATACACTCAAATGAATGAAAATCAATTAAACCAATCAAATCTCTCGTAATGCATCATAACGTAGATCTAGTTCAACGTAAAATACACTCAAATCAATGAAAATCAAATAAACCAATCAAATCTCTCGTAATTCCTCATAACGTAGCTCTAGTTCAACGTAAAAATCAAATCTTTCGTAATTCCTCATAACGTAGCTCTAGTTCAACGTAAAATACACTCAAATCAACGAAAATCAAATAAACCAATGAAATCTCTCGTAATTTCCCATAACGCAGCTCTAGTTCAACGTAAAATACACTCAAATGAATGAAAATCAAATAAACCAATCAAATCTCTCGTAATTCTTCATAACGTAGCTCTACTTCAATGTAAAATACACTCAAACCAATGAAAATCAAATAAACCAATCAAATATCTTGTAATTCCCCCTAACGTAGCACTGCTTCAACGTAAAATACACTTAAACCAATTCAAAATCAAATAAACCAATCAAATCTTTCGTAATTCCCCCTAACGTAGCTCTAGTTCAACGTAAAATACACTCAAATCAATGAAAATCAAATAAACCAATAAAATATCTCGTAACTCCTCATAACGTAGCTCTAGTTCAACGTAAAATACTCTCAAATCAATGAAAATCAAATAAACCAATCAAATCTCTCCTAAGATTCTCCATTCTGTTTACCATTTAGAATTTTAATTAAAAATATAGGGGAATTTTTATTTAATAGATCAATATCCTCTCTCTTTTTAAATGAAGAAAGGCATCTCTTCTTTCTTTTTTTTTTTTTTTTTTTTTTTTTTTTTTTTTCAATTTAAAAGCGGTTTTTGAAATGTTCGTTTTATATAATAATTAAAACTCTCGCGTGCATCAAATTTAGGCATTTATATTGAGAAATAAATTAATAAAATAAGAGTTACTGTTTATTTTAGTAAGAGATTTGTCCCCATCTTTCATTTTTTATTTGAATTTAAAACAAGAGCTAATACTCATTGTTTTTATAGGGCAATAGTAATTTTCTTTTTTTTTTTTTCAATGAAAATAGATTTTTTTTTTAATTGATTATTTTCGTTTTCATGTTTCCACTACTATTTTTCATAGAATTAGTACAGATTTTCACTTCTTTCATTTATCAACATTCATTTATAACATTTATCAACATTTTTCAGTTGTAGGACTTTTTTTTTTTTTTTTTTTTCAATTATATCATCTTTTGTCTGTATTTTTGCAATGAAATATTAGCATATGATTTCCTATATGCTACATAAACAAAGTTTGCATTAAGTCACCAGGAAAAGAACAGAACTCTTATCAGCATTTTTTAATCATTCAGTTTTCACTAAATATATATATATATATATATATATATATATATATATATATATATTTACATTGAATGTTAACACAATATCGTAAACTTTTTATGAGATAGACTGATAAAGTTTTCAGTTGAATCACAATTGGAAAACAAGAAAATAACGATGCTAAGATAGACACCATAAAAAAATCATTCATACGTAAATATAAAAAACAATAAAAAATAAGGTGCTTGAAAAAGTTTGTAGGATTCTGTAGAAAAATAAGCAAATCATTCTTCAGCTCCGGGACCATAAAAAAATTTATAATAATAATAGTAATAGTAGCGATGATAATAATAATAATTTTCCGTATTACAATATAATCTACTTCATGCAAAAATTGTGCGTTCGCAAGTCTGTTACAAAAAAATACTTAATCCCATTATTACGATATAGAACAATCCTATTACAGTTTCGTTTTTCTCTTGGATACGAAAATCTAAGCAATCCACTAACGAGTTTTTAGGTTTTTAGTTCCTGTCGAAGAAATTTCAATTTCTGCTCGGAATTTTAATCTGGTTCTTATGCATCAAAGAAAAGCTTGATTGACAGTCAAGAAGATTATGATGCAAATTCTTTTTTAAAAGATATTTCTTTGGATATATTTCTAGTTCTGAGACATATTGGAGAGATTTAAAATATGTATTAAAGTTCTGCAAAAATATCTATAAAAATTTCAATTTTAATAATCTGCGATTATTACATAATAAAGTTAGAGAGAATATTTCAAGTATTTCTTTTTTCTTTCTTTTTAGATGAAAATATAAAATAAGAAATACAGGATGGCCATAATTAAACTTGGCTTATTCAGAGCACTCTGTAGCTGTTACTAAAATGCGGATTGAGTCGAAAATTTGTATATTGACATTTCAAATGATGCTCTCAAAAGTTCTGCAAAATGAAATTTAAAAAGTTTTCCTCTGAGAGGACACATATCAAAATACAAAAAAATTATAAATTTTAATAAAACAACTTTTTTTAATAGAGATTTAATTGTTATTTGTTACAAGTTACAGACTTTTTATTGATGGAGATCACATTGTTCAACGTGGGCCCCATCATTAAGTTGTAAAATATGCAGCAGATGAACAGTGTGTTCGACAGCTGGTCGCCGGTGATCCTCCACACATGCAACATTCCTTCAAGTCAGTCAAAGTTACAACATTTCTTTTAAAAACCAAACTCTTTACAGTCGGCAGCAAAATTATTCGAGCGCTTGCAAAAAATTCCTATGTAAAAAATGTACACTTAATACTATTTTGTTAAATAAATCCTTGTCGAATCGTGTTCTTAGACAGACTAAGAACGTGATTCGACAAGGATTTATTTAATAAAACAGTATTAAGTGTACGTTTTTTTTACATAGAAATTCTTGCTAGCGCTCGAATAATTTTGCTTCTGACTGAAATGGCCCCATAACCAAAAATCCCACAGATTAAGATCGGGGAACGGGCCGGCCAAGGAGTGGAGAATAAACGGATAATCACTTTGTCATCTGTAAAATTTTGCAACAAAAACCTTTGCAAAATGTAAGACTAACAGTTTTAAATATCGTACGGTTTGAAAATGTTGAAACAAAGCACAGTCATTTATTACATAACTTTTCACGCATTTTGACTGTAATGCTTGCTTGTATTTTGATGTATGTTTCCTCAGAGCGGAATTTTTTTTAAATTTTATTTAAATTTTATTTATTTATTAATTTACTTACTTACTTAATTTATTTATTTATTTGGCAGAAACTTTTAAGCGCATCCTTTCAAATGTCTATATACAAATTTCGACTCGATCCGCATTTTAGTTGGTTCAGTAGTCTGAATAACCATGGGTTATTCAAACTACCTCCTTCACCAAATAAACAAATGGATTATCTTGAGTGAGATTTCGCAGTTGAAATATTTGGCGATATTCTAGAGGAATTTTTTTCTCACCACGAATCCTAAATCAGCGCGTCTTTTCAAACACACTCTCCGGATCACCATACTATCGCAATTTTGATCCTCCACGGAGTGCAAAAATTATTGTAAAATTTTCTACAGTCGGCAGTGAAAGTATCGGAGCACTAGCCAATAATTCCGATATCAAAAAGTACACTAAAAACTGTTTTGATAAATAAATCCTTGTCGAATCATGTGCTTAGACTGACTAAAAACATGACTCGACAAGGATTTAACAAAGCAGTATTAAATGCACTTTTTTTAGACAGAGATTATTGCTAGTGGTCAGATACTTTTGCTGCCAACTGTATATCTCATTCTTTTTCTTCTTTTACAGTCGACAGCAAAAGTATCCGAGCACTAGCCAATAATTCCGATATCAAAAAAGTACACTTGATACTGTTTTGTTAAATAATCCTTGTCGAATCATATTTTTAGTTTGACTAAGAACGTGACTCGACAAGGATTTATTTTACAAAGCAGTATTAAGTCTACTTTTTTTAGACGGGGATTATTGCTAGTGGTCGGATACTTTTGCTGCCGACTGTAATTCACAGTGAGTGACTGAATGGGCTTTACGTCGCCCTAGTGCTACACTATGGGTATTTGGAGATGGTCTGAGACCACAGATTATCATACAGATAGGACAGTGAAGCTAAAACGTGAACCGGAAATATAGTAGCACCACTAGTGTCAACAGAGGAGAACTACATGTGTTAAGTCTACATGAATAGCATCTTTAATTGAAAATTGTTTATCTATTTCGCGAGTTGTTAGTAGCAGGTTAGTATGGGAAGTTTTCTTTTTCTTCACTTTCTATTCTTTTTGAATTCACAAAATTATCCTCAAAACATTCACAGCTATTCTCCTAAGAAATAAAAATTAATTTTTATAATGTTTAAAAATATGCTTAGTCAAACATATTCATATTCAAGTACAAATTAAAATTACAAACTGTAATTCGGAAATAGCAGTATGAAATCATTAAATATTTAACGTTGTTTGGTTTAAATAATACAGAATGCTTTAAAATGAAAAAAAAATGTTTTTATTTTATGTATTTTTCAAAGTTTATTTTCTTAATATTTAGCACTTGCTTCTTAAAATAAATTGCTTTTGACAGTCAAGTTCGTAAACAATAATAAAGTTGCCAAACGAAAACGTATGTGCACTGTGCAGTTTTCTTTCCTTCACTTTTTCTATTACTTTTAAATTCCCAAAATCATAACATTCACAGCTATTTTCTAAGAAATAAAACTAATTTTTATTATGTTTGAAAATAAATTTTGCCAAACACATTCATGTTCAAGTGTACAAATTAATATAACAAACTGTAATGCTGAAATAGCAGTATGGTATGAAATCTTAAATATTTAACATTGCTTGGTTTAAATAATACAAAATGCTTTAAAATGAAAAAAATATTTCTGGTTTATGTATATTTTCGAAATTTATATGCTTAATATTTAGTACTTGCTTCTTAAAATAAATTGCTTTCGACAATCAAGTTCGTAAACAATAACAAAGGGACCAAAAGTAAACATCAATACAATGGTTAGTTGGTTGGATGTTGGGTTTAACGTTGCACTAATATTACGATATGAACATAGATACAATAAAAATAAGACGAGCGATTGTGTAAGCTGGAGAGTTCGAGAAACTTACAGCCGTTGACAATAGGGTCGTTGCAGTCAAATTTTGGTTACCGAAGAATGTACGAGAGTGTCCTATCTGTATAATAATCTGTGGTCTGAGACACAACCCTGAGAGTGGTCCGGAAATACGCCATCAAAATTTTTATCTTCCATGGAGGATAGTTCCTACGCATCGGTGACGGTGACCCCCAGAGGTATAATTTGGATGGGAATAGATAGAGTGGATTTTACGTCACACCAGTGCTGCACTATGGATAATTGGCGACAGTCTGTGACTAACCCCTATTAATTTGAATGGGAACATTCGTATATTTCAGAAAGCGTAGCTCGTAATATGAAGATTGCGGGTCGATACTCGAGCCAGCTGAAAACCACCGTGTACCTAATGGTGTATGTTGCACGTAAAATCCGTCGTGGCTGTACTATCCTGTATGCTCCATAAAAATAATACCTGTGGTGTTTACTGTAACGGGGGTACAGTGCCTAGAATACATACAGTCGGCTCGGCAGCAAAATTATTGAAACACACATCCACATTTATTACATATATATATATATTATTTATTTATTTATTGATAGCACATATACATCAGATTTGTATGCTTGACTCGGACTCCGCTTGTAAATCTTTGTCAGGTAATGACAGATAGCACATGACAGAATTACAATACGAAGAATTGGAAAAACACCAAGGGCAGCGCGGGAATCGAACCCGCTCTCCTACGTTCAAAGGCGATTAGCGGCGTGGTGACATAACCACTCGGCCACGAAGGGCCTTTTTTTTTAAGGTTACATACAAATGGAACACTTGAAATTTCGATGACGTAAATTTTGAAAGTTTTCTGCAAATGCAGTCGACAGAAAAAGTATGCGAGAACTAGCAAAAATTCCTATGTAAAAAAGGTACCCTTAATAGAGTTTTGTTAAATAAATCCTTGTCGAATCCTATTCTTAGTCAGTCTAAGAAAATGATTCGACAAGGATTTATTTAACAAACCAGTGTTAAGTGACCTTTTTTTTATATAGGATTTTTTACTAGTACTCGGATACTTTTGCTACCGACGGTAGCCATACATTTGGAACGCTTGCAAACGGCTTTGCAACCGGAAGTGTTTCATTTGTATGTACCCCTTAAAGTTTCATCGCTAATTTTTATCATCAACTTATTTTTTATAATAGCATAAAGACAAAGATCATGACTCAATAAATGTCTAATTAACAAAATCGTATCAGGTGCACATCTTTTAAATGCAAATTATTGCTAGCACTTCAATAATTTTGCTGACGATTGTAGTGTGGAAACCATCCAGCAAAACAGTGTCCTAAAGATTAAGCCTCTCACTAGAGGTCGGTACGATGGAGCTTATTGCTTGAGAAACCGAAACTAATGTATTTATTGGTTATTTATGTGCTTAGATCACGTGACTGAGCAGACGAAACTGGGAAATGCCAATCAACTCTTGTGCAAAGTTTACGATTTGAGCGAAAAATTTCGATCCGAGAGCTATCTGGGAGGCTTAATTTCTTTAGCTGTATTTTAATCATTCGGTTACAAGCGCTTGCCACACTGTACAGTCAGCAGCAAAATTATTGAAACACATTCCTTTTTAAAAGATGTGCACCTAATATTGTTTTGTTACGTAAATATTTGTCGATTCATGATCTTAGTCTTATGCTGTTTACTAAAAAGTAAGTTGATGATAAAAATAAGCGATCAAACTAAAAAGAAATAATATGAAAAATGTAAATGTGTGCTTCAATAATTTTGCTGCTGACTGTATATTGTAGGTGCTGTAACGGGGTGTTATCAAAATTGTGATGAGATGTCCCCGGACAACTTAGAGTTACATACAAACGGAACGCTTGCAACTTCGATGACATAAATTCTGCAAATTTTTGGAAAATACCGCCGGCAGCAAAAGTATCCGAGCAGTAGCAAAAATTCCTATGTAAAAAAAGTACACACTGAATGCAGTTTTGTTAAATAAATCCTTGTCGAATCCTATTCTTAGTCAGTCAAAGAACACGATTCCGCAAGGATTTATTTAACAAAACAGTGTTAAGTGTGCTTATTTTACATAGGGATTTTTGCTAGTGCTCGGATACTTTTGCTGCCGACTGTAGTCATACATTTGGAACGCTTTCAAACGGCTGGAAACGGCTTTGCAAACGGAAGTGTTTGATTTGTATGTACCCCTTAAAGGGGATGAATCCCAAGCCGTAGCCAATCGCCTACTGCGTAGATTTAGTGCGAAGTTACAGCCACTAAACTCAACTCAACGCTTCACATATTTCGTACTTCTTAAATATTTTTTAGTGTGGAAGTTTGTTAAATTGTAAACAATTGCTGCTTACTGAGATATTAATCATGAAAATTAAAATGCTTAGTTTTCGCTGGTTTTGAATTCGCTGAGTGTGTAGAAATAGCTTTCACTCTGTGCATCGTTCTAGAATTTGAGTTTACCGATAAGAATCATTTTATGTGTCATGTGCTAACTTCTTGGATAATCGGCAGTTTACATTTGTTTTGCATTAGAGGTGCATAAAGAACAGGATTTTATAGTTCATAGAAAAGATCGTGATATATCTTCATTATATGTATGGCACTACTATTGAACATCAAGGTATGAGAAAAGTGCACGAAATGTTGTAGCGTGATGATGAAAACATTATTTGGATCGACTAAAGAGACAGTATACTATAGACCCCGATTGGATGGGCAACAAGAGTACTTACACAGAGCCCCAGGATTTACAAGTAATGTATATTCTTATTCCTAAAAAAAAAATTATTTTTGAGAAAATTTGTCTTTATAAGCGCTATATTTTGTGAAAATTTTACAAGATGCATTATTGGTTGATCGCGTTCTGCAAAAAATTTTAAAGCATACCAGTATCTTTACTCTATGAAAATTGTATCACTTGCTTATGGCTACTTTTTTCCCACAAATCAAAAGCTAATTGGTTATATCTCACATCATATGTTTCAAAATTGCACTTTTCGTTTGTTTAAGCCATGTAGTTATTAAAATTCTCTTTAAAACTAAATCTATATTTGTAATAAATAGTCATTTAAGCTTCAATATTTTACTGTTTATGCATGATTTTTCCAACCATAATACGAATATTTTTATATAATTATCTAGAAAAATAAAATTGCTGTATATTGATTCGAAATGTTTATAGTTTTCTGCACTGTCAGAATTTTTTTTTTGTTTTTAAGTATTTTTAGTTCGTTTCTCACTATATTTTAATTATAATAAATATAACTAATTGCTGGTGGTGTGATGTTTCAAACTAAACGAAAAACATAGTAATTTCCTCCAATGGAAGGGCCCCCCCCCCAACCTGTACTCGAGCGGTTTTCTGTCAAGTTCGTGGATGTGAGGTGCCGAGTTCGAACCTCTGTCGTGCTCGTCCGTTTATAGCCTTTTAAGGTTTTCCGTGGTTTTCTCAAACTCACATGAATAATAATTAAAAAAAAAAAAAAAAAAAAAAAAACGCACAACATAGGCTTAGGACTCGCGTAGTCATTTGGCTTTAATAACAATATCTTGGAAATACAGCCCCCTCCCTCCACGGCAATTCATCCTGGTACTCAATCGGTACCTGGTGTACTCAGTCGTCCTTAACCCTTTTGAGGATCAAGAATTTAGAAAGTCGCAAGAATTTACGAACAAAGTTAGAAGGGGGAAAAAAGTAAAAAAAAAAAAAGTTAATTTTCGTTAAATTCCGTGAATATTTCTTCAAGTTAGTAATTACAATTAGTTAGAAATGATATTTTTTCATTCTTCAAAGAATTAACTCAAACACCATACCTTCCCTCTCATGTAAGAAAGGAGTGATTGAACCATACTATAGAAATAAAATTTGGAATCACATGGTACTCAAGATAAATTTTCCGAGAATTTAGAAACGGAGGTTTTTGAATTTTAATAGACAGATAAAATTTTGTATTCTCTAATGGAAGTACCAATGATCTTCAGTGAGAAATGCTATGCTAGAAATACAAAAGTATGATAAATTTAGAAGGAAAAAGAAGTCTTCTGTTTTGTAAGACGAGAACAAATTACACATTTCGCATGCTTAAACAGTTTTTATTCTTTGAAAAGCAACATATCGGAGGCTGCACATTTACATAATGTCTAAACTCTGCTAATACGATTCTAATTTTCAACTTAAATAAAATCGTTGAAGTCCTTAAACCGAAAAATTCACTGTGTAAGCACTCCTGTGTTAGATTCTACTTTGTTAGTTTGCGAACACAATTTTAAAATTTCTTTTAAACGAATATTTTTCTTTATTCCTTTTTTTTCGGGGGGAGGGGGAGGAGGGAGGATGAAAATTCGCTCAGAAAAAGATAATCGCTCGAAAATTGCGCATCAAAGAAAAGCGGCACATGGAATTATCGAATTAATTTTATGACATTATAATCCTAAATTTAAGTCTGATTTTGACAAGTATTAAGAAAAAAGTTTTCAGCTTCCCTGAAAATAGGATTTCTGTATAAATGAATAATACGAGTACGAACAACAAATGCATCTCTGTTCTTTTGTCACGTGAATTTAAGTTACTTGATTATCATTCCTATTGTTTCATAAATATATACTTTAAACCACACAGTTATTGATATTCACATTAAAATTAAATAACTGGAATTTATTTGTAATATATAGTCTTAAGCTTCAAAACTTTTACTATTTATCCAACCACAAAACGAATATTTATTATTATATAGAATAATAAAGTTGTTATACAGTGCGACACAAAAGTTTAGACAATGACGTTATTCATCTTTAAAATTTAGAATTATGACGTCAGAATTACAAAAATCTGTATATATATTTAAAATATGTTTTAAAATGCTATAATCAAAAGGTAGTCGTTTGATTTTCAATAATTTTTAATTTTTTTGATAAAAATAAAAATTTGCTTGTCGCAAAAGTTTAGACACGATTATGAGTTTCTTTGAATATTTGCTGGCATATGCAAATTTAAAATCGATGATGTCACAGATTGAGTTCTTAAGTTCTGCAAATGATAACGACATGCCGCGAGCTAAAAAAAATCTGGAGTGACCCCACTCGACTTTCCGAACATTGAGTAATTAACAGTTTTGTAGATAAAGTAAGGAAAAAGGAGTTGTTAAACAAACAAAAGAGAGAAAAACATAATAGAGTGTTTGTTTGAGTATATTTCTCCATATATTACACTATGTTTTATTTAACGCTACTGAACTTTGAGCCCATAGATCATAATGATAAAGAATTTTTCGTTGTCCCTGTAAAAACCTATAAATGTTAGATTCACCGAAATGCTTATAGTTAGTGCAAAAGTGATTTATAATATTCATATAAAATTTCAGCTCAATTGAATAAGGCGTTTAGACGCTATCGCACTTTTAAAAATTTGGTCCCATAAACCATAATGTTGAAGAATTCTTCTTTGTGTCCCTGTAAAAAAACTATAAGTGCTAGATTCACCAAAATCAATAGGGTTCGTACTATGGTGACTTACAATATACGCACCAACTTTCAGCTTATTCGAACAAAGCGTTTAGACGCTAGCGTGTTCACTCACATACATACACACATACAGTCGGTAAAAAAAGTCTCCGAACACTAGCAAAAATTCCTATATAAAAAAGTACACTTAATATTGTTTTGTTAAATTTATTTAGCAAAACTGTATTAAGCGTACTTTTTTTATATAGGAATTTTTGCTTGTGTTCGGAGACTTTTGTTACCGACTGTACGTGTGTATGTCTGTGAGTGAACACGCTAGTGTCTAAACGCTTTGTTCGAATAAGCTGAAAGTTGGTGCGTATATTGTAAGTCACCATAGTACGAACCCTATTGATTTTGGTGAATCTAGCACTTATAGTTTTTTTACAGGGACACCAGGAAAAATTCTTTATCATTATGGCCTATGGGGCAAATTTTTAAAAGTGTGATAGCGTCTAAACGCCTTATTAATCTGAGAAAAATATTTGTACACATGTTAAAGGTCACATTTGCACCAACTGTATAGATTTTGGTGAATTTAGCCCTCACAGTTTTTTTTTTTTTTTTACAGGGACACAAAGAAAAATTCATCATTATGGCCTATGGGACCAAATTTTTAAAAGTGCGATAGCATCTAAACGCCTTATTCAATTGAGCTTAAATTTTATATGAGTATTATAAATCACTGTTGCATTAACTATAAGCATTTTGGTGAATCTAGCATTTATAGGTTTTTACAGGGACACTACGAAAAATTCTTTATCATTATGATCTATGGGCTCAAAGTTTAGTAGCGTTAAATAAAACATAGTGTAATATATGGAGAAAAATACTCAAACACTCTATTATGGTTTTCTCTCTTTTGTTTAACAACTCCTCTTTCTTTACTTTATCTACAAAACTGTTAATTACTCAATGTTCGGAAAGTCGAGTGGAGTCACTTCAGATTTTTTTAGCTCGCTGCATGTCGACTACGAAGCGTTATCATTTGCAGAACTTAAGTACTTAAAATCTGTGCCATCATCGATTTTAAATTTGCATATGCCAGCAAATATTCACAGAAACTCGTAATCGTGTCTAAACTTTTGCGACAAGCAAATTTTCATTTTTATCAAAAAAATTAAAATTATTGCAAATCAAACGACTGTCTTTTGATTATAGCATTTTAAAACATATTTTAAATATATATACAGGTTTTTGTAATTCTGACGTCATAATTCTAAATTTTAAAGATGAATAACGTCATTGTCTAAACTTTTGCGTCGCATTGTATAGAAACTTATTTCAAAGTGTTTATTTTTTCTGCGCTGTCAAAAAATTCTATCATTTTTTAAATAATTTTTTTGCGTATTATTACTATTGATTTAGTCTTAATAAATATATCGAAATCGCTATTATATGTTATTGCTGTGATATTTTATACAGTAAAAGGAATACGTAGCCAGAAGTCTCCTTCAATTAGTGCTCCACAAGTGAACTAGCAGTTTTACTCTCAAATCTGTTAGGTGTTAGTTTCGAACCCAGGACGCACCCGTCAGCTTAGCTTTTCAAATTTTTTCGTAGTTTACTCTGAAATTCCGGTAAATGGGCTAGGATTCTTTGGATTGATAACGTCCGACCAGTGGCTGAGACGTTGTACTCTCGAAACTTGTAGACGAAAGGTGGCTGGTTCGATCCCAGTTCTCTCTCGTCAGCTCATTCTAGCCGTTAGAAGCTTACTGTTGTTTTCTCCGAAACTCATGTGAATACGAGTTAGGACTCCTCAGAAAGACCCTCAAGAAGGCACGCTACCTAAGCCTAGAACACCCTCCTAGTAATTTGTTCTGAACACAAACATCTATTAATCCCCACCCCCTCTCTTTCGACTGTGAGGTCAGACTTAGGATATTAATATAGTCAATCGGCTTTAACTTAAGCGCTATAGTTCCTGCAACAAATGAATCATTGAAGCATACTATACAAATTAAAATTTGCAATAGTTTAATGCTCATGAAAAATTTTCTGAGAATTTAAAATAAGAGCCCCCCCCCCCCCCCCCAAATTTCAGAAGACTGATTTTGTATACTTCATTGGAAGTGTCAAAATACTTGGTACAAACACTTCTAATACTTTAAACTATTTTCTACAATAAATGCTGTGCTACAAATACAAAAATATATTAAATTTGAAAACGATGAATGTATTGTTCGCAGTCAATCGACCTTAAACCTTACAACTAACCAACCATTGTATTCCTTAAACCGACATTTTCACAGTAGAAGCTTTCTGTCACACAGATTCTACCTTGGAGGAATGATGTCAGAGGAATTGGCATACGGTTTAACAGCATGCAGAATAAATATAGTTAATTGTTGCCTCCTAAAGATGGCTGCCGCAATAGCAACGCTACAGCAGGAGCCATATTGAATTTACCAAACATTACTTAGATTAGTTAGTGCTGTGTTACTTATGTCTTCTGCAACTAAGATTTTGCCGTCTTTTTTTTTTTTTTTTTTTTTTTTTTTTTTTTCTGGACCCGTCATCTCCTCACCTCTCTTTTTGCATCATATCATTCGTGCAAGTATTCTATTATCTACGAACGCAGCTTTAAAATATATATCCCTTTTTTTTTTCTTTCAAGGAGGATGGGTGCAGGATTAAAGTTCACTCATAAAACTACAAACTAAAATTCTGCATCAAAGAGAAACGAAGCATGTGTGATGTCGATTATCGCATATTCTAAAAAATATATCATATTAAAAAGAGAAGAAAAATTAAACTAACGAATACATTTTTAGAACCTCTAAATTGCAACTTTAATTCACATACAGTATGTTCTTTAAAGTTTTGCATTCTCCCTCTTCCCACATATGTATCTTTTGCTAATTGCAACTCTATCGAATCCTTGGATCATGCATTATTCGTTCTTTAACGTAATGCAGATCTACAATAGCATGTTATGACTTTTTCTAATTCGGTTTCTATTCATCTTGCGAATAAATGCAGTTTTGTCGCCGTGTATGCATTTTTGTCTCACAATATGCTACATTAATTTTGCTTAAAAAGTTTAGTGTTCTCATGGCGTATGTGGGCGTTTAGTGAGGACCGTTTGAATTATAAGTATGTGGTAACCTTTTCAAAAATTGTATGTGTTTATATGTAACATAATTACAACCATTTTTTCTCTACTATTTTCAATTTGGCTTCGATTAGAGCTTTGGCGAAATTAATGAAGAAATCGGAGCGTCACTTCATCATTACTTGAGCTAAGAAGTCCACGATTTCCGGCTCCCACTCCAAGTTATTCAATTACCCCAATTCTACTTACCATTTTATAATAAAATGTTTATCTGGTCACCTATAGTCGAGTTAAATATGTCAACAATTCGTATATAATAAAATTCATCATAATATCTACAAGAAAATGCCTGTTAATTTGGATCATCCCTGTGTTATTAGCGTTTCACATCGCAAGAATTCTGAAGCTGTTTTTCAAGTTCAATAATAGACGACCATCTAAATAAATACTACAGCATGGAATTCATTTTTCTAATTTATCATATTATAATCCCCCTTTTTTTTTTTTTTTCCTCGAATATATTCAATTAAAAAAATGTTTTCAGCTTCTCTGATATAGTTTTTGTACATATGAAGTAATACGAATACCCAAATGCATTCCTGTTCTCCTTTTTCCTCATTTTTCATAGGACTTAGGCAAAACGCTAGGTTTAGAACTATTTAATAAAACTACGATTGTTTTGTAACATTATTTTATGCATATATAGTATTTTCTCGGTTTATATCGTAAATTTAAAAATTCGAACTTGTAATTTTCATTGAAAAAAACTCGTTTCCAGGTTTTACGATGAAAATTTTTTCCTGACACTGAAATGGTTGGGAGCATCTATATCTTGAAAAGATAACATGGGTCTGCGATGAACAAAATACAAGGAAATTGATACCTGAACTTTACGTATCTTTTTCTGCTGATTTCAAAAATTATAACGAAAAATTTCTGTCACTTCACGTTTTCTTGAAAAATTCAATTTTACTTCGATGCATTCATAATATTTGCTCCTCTTGGTCAATCGTCTATTTCAGGCCTGGCCAACGGCCCGCCAGAAAAGTTCTGCGGCCCGCGACAGATATCAAGAAATTTCTAATTTGACATCTTTGGTTAAAACGTCTAAAATTAATAAATTGTTTCTGACTTTTTTAATGAAAATACCATTAAGGTAGCTAAAGAAACAAATATCGCGCTCATTGATGTAATAAAATATTATCAGATCAATAATTGATTCTTACTATTATAATTGATTCTTACTATTATACTTATGAACATAAACTCATAAGTTTTTGACTGTTTTATAGTTATTTTGTGAATAAAAATATATATAATATACATATTTTCTGTTTTAAATCCCCACGAGCCCACTGGAAAAAAAATTTCTATATGCAATATGGTTCATGCATTTATATAATTCGGTCCACCTGTGTAAAATAGATTTCCATTGCGGCCCGCCAAGAGTTTTGGGTTGGACAAGCCTCGTCTATATTATGTAAATTACCTTAACCCTCCAAGTGCTGATCGTTTCACTCTTAAGTGCTAAGCATTTTTAAGGCACCGTGCAGATATATAAAATAGACTGATATCTCGATTTTACGAGTTGTATAGATTTTACGAATTGTCTCACTGCGAGACGATAGCACTCTAGCGGTGATCCGAATCGTCTCGCAGAGAGACGATAGCACTTCGAAGGTTAATAAAAACAAATACAATAGTAAGTTGGTGATTTTCTTTTAAAAAGTGCCCCATAAATTTATATAAAAAGTATCCAAATGTGCTTTTCGTTTATCTCTCAACCAGGTGCGGCTCGTGCAATCTAGCAGCAGTGGTTTTCATCTATTTAATTAAACCTACAAAAAATAAATCAATTGCTGAAAAATCATTTTACATAGATTTCAGTGGCTAAAATCCACTGTTGCCAGGTAGCACATGTAATATTTTTCGATAAAATAAATATCGATTTTACAAAAAATCCTGACGTGATGGGGGAAAAAAATGGAGGTCATTTTCGAAGTCAACGCATCAAATAACATAATAGTCAGCGAAAACTTCTCCTTGCATGTTTTAAAAACTTCAATTTCGCTTGGCCTACTAGCGGCTGAGCGGTTCTGCGCTTAAAGCTGATAGATGTAAGGAGGTGCCGGGTTCAATCCCAGGTAGCGCTCGTCGACTTAGCTGTTCGGAGTTTTCCGTGTTTTTCACCGAAACTCGTAAATACGGGCTAGGACCTCTTAGAAAGTCCCTCAGGCCTAGGACCCAATTCAGTCAATCTCCCTTATTTCGCTCAACCCAATTTCGCAGGCCTATGTAGGGGGTAAAGTGAGAGTTATGATCAAAAAATGGAAACGGGAAGTGTAAACCTAACCGATAAGACTGATAAATCGTACTCGAATCCCCCCTCCCCACCCTCCTCTCGTAAGTCATAATGTCTTCGGGAATTTTGTCTACATACAGAATTTTGTAAGTTTTTCTTTTTCAAGAAAAAAAAAAAAAATCAAATACCTATTTTGGATGATTTCTCCCCCCCCCCCCCAAATATTTGGGGATTGGGTTTGCGTGGCAATTTGTGGTGGAAAGTTAAAAATTTGGGTTCAAGTACCTCATAAACCAATTTCAGGAACTAACATGCATTTTTACAGGTAATCTTTTTTCTTATACGAACCCATCTGGTAGCGGAATATTTAGCGCACTCTCGCACCGTTCCTAAAATTGCACGGTCATTTTGTTGCATGGTCACCATTATTTTAAAAGAATATTTTTTACATAGTATTTTAGCATTTAAATATTCAAGGAATTTTTTTTTTTTTTTTTTTTTTGCGATAGTGGTGACAATATAATAAAATGCGAGTTATTTTTTAAGAACGTTGCGAAGTCTACTTCGCGTGCCAGAGGTCAGGTTCGAATCCCAACCCGATAGAGGCATTCGTAGTGGTTCGGAAACCACTTTAAACCATAACATTTCGTCTCTCCAGTCTTAACGTACAAAAAAATTTAGTTACAATCCCTAGACCAGTGATGGCGAATCTATGATAAACAGGACAGACACTGACCCCAAAAAAAATGTTTAATGATACATGCGTTTTTATTATTATTATTATTATTATTATTATTATTATTATATAAAAAAAACATACAAATGAAAAATATTAAAAATCAAAATATAAATGCCTAATATTGAAAAATACAAAATAAATTATTTCGAATGGCTAACTCAATTTTGTTTATCATATCATCGCATTATGTTTCTCTTGGCAGCCGTTGATGAATTTAGCATTCATGATTCGTTGCATTGTAGAACAGGAACGTACCAGCTCGCAATATTGAAGTAATTAGTAGTCTTGGCGGACACTAGAAAATTGGGCATCGGCACATTGAGGCAATATAGAACAATTTGTTCCTCCTGAAAAATTTTAACCTGAAATTTTATTTATTTTTTAATTTTATTTAAAACTATGTCATTTGAATTTCAATGGTTATGTAAATTGCCCTACAAAATCTGCATCAAAGAACAAAACAGAGCTCTGACCCGACTTGCTGGTCAGGATAAATCTAACCTTATCTTGCAAGTAGAGTTCGGGTCTATTTAATTGTAATGTTTTAGGGGTTCGAGTTGATTTGTAACAAGCTGTATAAACATTGGAAATAAAATTTCTCATCTGATATTTAATGCATAAAAACTTGTTGAAGCAAATGCCTTATACACAGGCCTACATTATCATTGCAAACAATCAACATATGAGTCTAACTAAATACTGAACAATGCCAAAATTATGCAATTTTTAGTTTGCTCTCTCCTGAAAAAATTTTTGGTGTCTCTTGGAGCAGTAATCCATATCCCACTGATCAAGGACATAGCCAGAAAAAAAATTGAAGGAGTTTAAATTTTAGTAAGTATGCTGAGTATAATTCAACATATGGGCTACATTTAAAATAAGTATAATTCCAATTTTAGAAAAATCTGCAAAATTTCGGATGGTATTAGGGTTGTTCAACTTTCTCCTCCTCTATGGCTACAACATAGCTGTCAAATCTCCGTTAGGTTTTATAAATGTTTTCAATTTATTTAATTTTTATTTATTCGTTGAAAGTATATGAGGCAGATTACTTTTTAAGAATACTGGTAATAAATCTGATTTAAAAATTAGCAATTTTAGCAACTATGCTACAGCCTTGATACCGATATAAATACTTCGATGTCCAAATACTTCTTTCACTTTCAAATGTAGAAGTTGAAATTGTGGCCACCACAAAACTTTCTTCTACGTAATCTTATACAAATTCACGCAGTACAAGATATTTATTACATTATTATTTATTAAAATTATTTTCCTTTATGAATGCAGACGATTTTTATCTCAGATCATTATAACACTATGAATGCCCAAAGCAAGTCAAATTTTGTACCACCATCAGGAGGCATGAAATTTCTTTTTCTGAAGTTTTTTTTTTTTTCTTCCGTTAAAAATGAACAAAATCGATAACTTTTTAAATTAAAAAATTCATTTTTAAAAATGAACAAAATCGATAATATTTTAAATTATCATAGATCTACAGAGCTGCCAACCTACTCTGGCAAATTGTTAGTACCGCCCCTTTTTCTACACCACTTAATTTTGAAAGTAATTTTCTTCAAATACGTTTGTGATGAATTAAGAAGAAAAAACTCTAAGAAATGACTGGTGTAGAAAAAAGGGGCGGTACTAACAATTTGCCTGATTAGGTTGGCAGCTCTGGATCTATGGTTCAACTATTCGTTTTCAAGGTATTGAGGAGCTCTTTCGAAAGATATTCATATTCAAAATTTACCGCCCCCCCCCCGGAGGGGGAGGAGCATTGCGCCTACATGAACATACTTTTTTTCTTAGTTCGCTACTACTATTGTCAATAATTCATATTTGACAATCATGCGTTAATACTCGCTCTCATTATGTACAATTTTATGAAATACTGCCATGTTAAAAATTTAGAAAGAAAAAAAAAAAAAATTGGATAACTGCGTCACCTTTTTGAACGATTAATTCAAAATTATAACAACACCAGTTTAGGTCAAGGTCCAGCTAAATACAAAATTTGGTTAAATTTTGTTCATCGTTTCGTGAGATACCGTGTCTACATAATTTGTGATACAGACATAAACATTTTTAAACAGTCAAATCGTGTAAATCTGTCAAAAACATTTACGAATCCAATACTTCCTTCTTATATAAGAAAGTAAAACAAAAAAGAAAGAAGGAAAAGGAAATGTAATCATTTTTAGAGGAATCTCTTTCCAAGTGATGCAGTGTGACCATAGGCTTTGATCAGAGCTTGATCAAGTGAAATGTGGGCCCAGGGCGAAAATCGCATTTTTAGGCCCTCTACCTATGATTTTTTTTTCCTGGTTTATACTTCTTTTTTTGGGGGAAAAAAGAGGGGGCTTTAAATTTTCCCACTGTTTCACCCAAAAATAAATATTTGAGTAAACATTATTTTGCTTCCATAAGTAAAATTTTCATGACGTGTTATTGTCAAGAGTATTTTTGTTTATTTTTAATTTTTTTTTAACTATAAACGAAATTTCGCTTTCTTAGAAAGGAAATTAAAAACAGAAACATAGGTTATGAACATATGTAAAATATAATGAAAGCATTAAATGACAATTAAAAAATCTGATGACACTTCATCTCGGAAAAAATATAAGGTCGAGGAGTTGTGAATGAAAATATAAAGTCAATATCCTAGAAATTCACTTTTTTTTTTTTTTTTTTTTTTTTTTTTCCTTAATGATTTTTATCAGTCAATCAACCATCGTTAAACCAAGTCGAAATAAAGTTTATATTTTGATGTTTTCCCCTGTATTCCTGATCGCATTGATGAGTTCGCCTTTCCCTCAATATTCTTACATGTCCTTATACACAAATTGTGCAAATATGCTTCAAATACTTTCTAATGGGTTTAAATCTGGACTGCAGAATGGCCAATCAAGCTAACAGACCTCATTTGTTTCAAAACAAGTTTTTATTGAATGAGCAGCAGGATGGCTAACATTATCCTGGCTCAAATGTCGAATCTCCTGATGTAACTATAGTGGTATTGGGAAGCAAGCTATCGGGTAGCATATCTTTATATTCTTTTGCATTCATTTTGGTATAAATTACCGCAATTGATAACGTACCATTAGCATCAAACGCTCCCCATACCACTACTGATCCCCCTCCATATTGCCGCTTGGAAAAGTAAGGCATTATTATTTTTTTTTTAATATGCCAGTATTTTTTAATTCCATCTGGCCCATCAAAATTAATTTTTTCTCAACCGAAAAAACTATATTTTTCCATTTATCTCCAAGCGAAATATATTTTAGCAAATTCTAAGTAAGCTAATTTATGCTTCTTTGTCAAGTGTTATCGAACTTTACGAACTGTACCCTCAGGATGAACTTAAAACATTGCAGATAGTTTCGCAGGTACACGGTAGGCTCAAAGCGCGAACTATTTTAAAAGGAGACTTTTTTAATCGCACATCCATCGGAAAACGTTTGATTTTTGACGCCTTGAAAAGTGCACATGATCTTCCTGGGTGCTTGCACTTACCATTCTTTGAAGGAATTTGAATTTGAATTACCATTTTGGTCCTAACCACAGACATGGAAATAGCTGCACAATTCATTCCAATCATTTTCATTCGAAGGATTTTCCCGCGTTCTACATACAATTGTTTCTGCCTCGGCATCGCTGTCGACAGCCCAGAGAAAGATTAAAGTAACCCTAAATGCGTTGTTAGAGTGCCTTTTATATTTCGTGCTTTCTTATCCCGCAAAAAATTTGCATCTCTCACCAAAAAAAATCGACGGTCTTATACTTTTTTCCAATGGTAATTAGTTCGATTAAATTAGATTTTAATTATAATTAACAAATAATTTGCATACTTTGTATTTTTGTTACCTACACATCCGACGAATTTGCCTAAATCGTAGTTTAACTGTCTTTTTAATCGACCTTTATAATTTTTTCCTTAATGATTTTTATGAGTCGATCAGTCATCGTTGAACCAAGTCGAAATAAAGTTTATATTTTGATGTTTTCCCCTGTATTCCTGATCGCATTGATGCGTTCGCCTTTCCCTCAATATTCTTACATGTCCTTATACACAAATTCAAATATAATCCTTAGATTATTCTGCAAACATCAGTATTTCTCGTGACCCTGGTGATCTGGATCGAAAGGAGAGGAGATAGGCTATCAAAATTATCAGTAATTTAGATTCGTGCAATAGCAACAATGCAGCGGGAGTTGATAAAATGTGGCGCCACCGCACTTTAGAATGTAGAAAAAGAAGGGAAAAGAAGCTAAAAAACCCATAGGAATAGCATGGGACGAAAACCAGAAAAACTCGCAATGTCGAGTGTGTTAAAAAGAAAAGGAGGAAAAAAAAAAAAGGCTCACACCGGAAGTAATAAAAGGACAAAACTGACTAGAAAAAGACACCGAAGAGCGGGAACGGGCGGGCTGGGGCGCTAAATATATCGTCAAGGATTAATACGACTTAATACGCGTACCTTATGATCAACAGTTTAGAAAATGTAGAAGATATGAAATATCATATTTTCTTGGAAAATGCTTTTTTCCAATAGCAAAATGTACTACTGTGTGTAATTAAAATGGTTCAGATCGAATATTTTCTACTTGGGCGAAATATATATTTATATAGCGATATACATATATTTATATATGAAGAAGGGATGATGTAGCAAATACTGTATGTTTTAAATATTTTTGAGGAAGTAGGTGCAAACGATATTTTGAGTACCAATCCTGACGGCGAACACTAAAAATTGACGAATAGAAAAAATTAATCCTATAGTTTTAAAAATTAATATAGGGATAGGTCTCCTTAACACGTTGAGCGCCACGCGAATTCTTAAGGAAATTCCCGTCAGGTCACGCGTGCTGTTTAGAAACACGTTACGTTTATCGTGTTTTAATAAATCCATTAAAATTCCTTAATGATATAATCCTGTAATAAGTAAAAATTAAATAAATTTGAAATGTTTTTTTTTTTTTAGTTTTATATCATATTTTACACTGTCAGCTACCGATGGCTGACGCGGCCTAAACGGAAAGTTCAGTGTCAACCACCGATGGCTGACATGGCACTCAACGTGTTGAGAACGTACTAACGTATCCTAAAGAATATACTAAAATTTCTCGCTGGCGGAGCTTATTTAAAAAGAATTTCTTCATTTTTCTTAAATAACGTGAAACTGTGGAATTGAGCGGATAAAACTGAAATTAAAAATTAACCTACTTCATATTTGCTACGAAAATCAGTAATTCAAAAAATATAGGCAAATGAAAGTATATTTTAAAAAAATCCTTTCATGCAATAATAAATTCATTAAAGGCCATAATTAAAACAAATCAGATGAAATATTTACTATCTGTACAAAAACTGTGTATGAAAGAGGGCTATATAAGAGTGATATAGAAAAGATTTTTTACACTCTTAACTTTGTTACCTTTTATGTTAGTGAGCCGTGAACAAGGAAAATAAATCATATAGCTTTACAAATTGGTGAAGTCATAATGGTAAGTGTCCTGAACAACATACTAAAAGTCCCCGACCGTCGGGCGAAGAGGGGGGGACGTTTGCTGGAAGCATCAAAAGTAAGCTTTTTAAGTTTTCCTTTGGTATTTTTTACGAGGGCTATTTTTTTTTCAACCTCCGATAGGCTAACACGTTCGCTGCCGATCCCGCGCCAGCGCGGGATGTGACGTATTGCTTTAAAGGTACAAGTTTACTTTAGGCTGCCGCTTGGCGAAATTTCGAAAATCGCCAAGACGGCGCCATTTCGCATCGTGTTCCGAATAGCAACCTTACAGCGGCGGTATACGAAAGCGAGCTTTTCGGCGATCTAACCTAAAAAGAAAACGCGTCTTGAAAAAAAAATCCGAATAATAATAATACATAGGACAAACGGAAAATTTTCATAAAATAGAATTAAAAGAAAAAACAATAATTACGAATTTATAACTAATCACAAATACAAAAATAAAACTTAGATTATACAATCACACCAAATGTCCCTGAAAAGTGTGTTGCTTTAGTAATTGATGATAAGTGTTTAGATGATACTTTTTTTATTTCCAATAATTTAACAGCTATAAGTACAGTCGGTAACAAAAGTGTTCGAACACTAGCAAAAATTCCTATGTAAAAGAAGTACACTTCATAAGGTTTTGTTAAATAAATCCTTATCAAATCATGTTCTTACACTGACTAAGAACAGGATTCGACAAGGATTTGTTTAACAAAAAAGTATGAAGTATACTTTTTTACTTAGGAATTTTAAATTTAAAAGTTTTCAAAAGTTGTATAAAGTAAATTATTTATCATTAATATTTTATTTATAGTCCTCATTCATTAGGAATGAAAAAATAAATCCGCAACTAGATAATTATAGCAAATTTTAACGATTCTCTATTATAATGGTACTCTGATCTGTTCACTATACCCCTATCTCAAAATGCATGAAATTAAAAAGTATACAAAATTTTGTACTGTAGCAACCAGTATTGGCATGAAATTCAAAAATATGCCTCTAAAATTCAGGACCGTGGTTGCCCAGTCGGTAGAGCGCCGGGCTCGGAATTGGAAGATTGCGGGTTCGGTACTCGAGCCTGCCAAAAACCATTGTGTATACTAATGGTGGCTGGTGCTCATAAAATCTGTCGTGCCCGCAATGTTTTCCATGTTCCCATATTAATTATACCTCTGGGTGTCTACCAAGCGAGAGAGTCATCCCTTCCGTGGAGGATCACAATTGTGATGGCATGTCCCTGAACAACTCTAGGGGTGAGACCCAGACCATCGCCAATTGTCCATTGCGCAGCACTAGTGTAACGTAAAACACAATCAACAAACCAACCTCTTAAATTCCAACTCTATTCAACCAGCCAAACAGTACTAACGCAAACATCACAAATATTCATATTTCAAAATAGATGGTTGGTTGGGTTTTACATCACACTAGTGCTGCGCAATGGGCGATTAGCAACGGTAGGGGACTCAGCCCAAGAAGTGGTCCGGAAACATGCGATCAAAAATTTGATCCCCCATGGAAGGGTATTTCAAAATAGAATACTTTCTCTCTAATAAAACACGTATCATCAATATGCAACCGAAGTGATGGCGTCAGCGAGATATTTTATCAGCTCAGTACAAACGAAACTATTTGCTATGGAAATTTAACTTATTACTCATTAACTCCAGAGTTTGCTTGTAACGAGCAGATGAATTTTTACACGTTTGACGTAATACAGTGTATTGACGTAACACATGACGCAAACAAGCAAAGGTAAACACAAAGCCTATAACATCTGGTGATGTAGCGCTCTTGTGCAACACGTCAAACACATTCGGCGGGTTAAAGGAAAAAAACGTCATTTCAAATTTTAGTCACGTGAAACCGGCAGCGAACGTGTTAAAAGAAAAACGGGTAAATATAAAAAAAATGATTTTATTGCCAAAAGTAATGTAGATTGAAGGTTACTTCTCTACATAATCATCTTGACGATTGAGGCATTTGTCATATCTGTAAACAAGCTTTGAAATATCCTCTTCATAAAATGTTGCCGCCAGTGACTTGAAGTGAGTTATGACGGTTTCTTTGAACTCCTCGTCAGTTTGGAAGCGTTGTCCTCCAAGACACTTCTTTTGTTCCGTGAAAAGATGGTAATCACTGGGCGCTATGTCGGGTGAACCTACTCTTTTCTTTAACCACTTGGTCAACTCGATGAACAAGATCGTCTGTAGTGACAGACTTGCGCCCTTGACCTCCTTCATCATGCACATCAGTTCGGCCATCTTTAAATTTTGACACCATTCACGAACAACACCCTCACTCATAAAGCTGTCTCCATGCACTCGACTAATTCTTCGAAAATTTCCGCTGCACTATTATTTTCTGCCTGCAAAAAACGAATAACACTTCGCAATTCACACTTGGCGGTAGAATCAATAAAGACAGCCATGTTTACTTGACTGCAGCTGAAAACGAATTAGCGTGTTGCACTCGGCAGTGACAGAGCGTGTAGAAGAGGAGATGCGCAGTCACATGCTGCGCACGCCAGTCACCTGCCGCATGTCTGGCCTTCATACCTTGCGATCGGAGGTTGAAAAAAAAACAGCCCTCGTATAAACAATGAGACTTAGGTGGAAAAGTTAAGCGATTACACTTTCTTGAAATGATAAATATTGTTTTAAAAAGGCAGGCATTGCGAATGATCTTTTTCTAAAATTTCACGTCAATGATGATATATACAAAATACACACTATATTAATATTATAATTTATAAAACATAGGGGAAAAAATATATGAACAAATTTTTAGTTTAGCATTCCTATTTATTTTTTCTTAGAACATAGATTATGTGTATCTGTAGTACACACTTGAATACACATTTTTTTTACACTCCATTTAAAAAAAAAAAAAAAAAAAAAAAAAAAGACGCGCCAAGAAGGAATAATGTAAACTGGACACAAATTGACATGCATACAGGTTTCGATGGAAAATGTAAAATTTTAAAGTTTGGCTGCCATCGAATGAGCATGTGACGCTTCAGCGCATCTTAATTGCGCAGTTGGCAGAATATTAAAAATGAGAAATTTTGATTCCAGGTCATAAATTCTTCGAAAATTTCATTCCGTCTACTCAGATAGACAGTAACTATGCCTCGCATACAGGTGCGCAAACAATATGCACAGATGTCAGCATTTGAGAGAGGTGTGTAGTTGGGTTCAAAGAAGCCGGTTGGTCTAATTTGCGAATCATTTGACAATTGTATAGGAGATATGCCACTATTAGATAATATTGGCAGGAATGGATGAACCATGGCCGAACACAGCGTCAGGGAAGAAGTGGTCGGCCTAGAGAAAGGACAGAACAGGAGAACCGATCAATCGTCAGAGCGTAACTCAAAGCCCCAATTTCATCCTTATCATCGATCCTACGTGCAACTGGTACTTCAGTGACTTCAAAAACCATTAATGGGCAGCTCAAAGAAATGAGGTTGAGCTCACGGAGCCGTCTGTGCGGACTGCTAATAAACTTTGTATACCGACAAGCACGTTTGCAGTGATATCAGGATCGTTCGAACTGGAATGTCACTGAATAGAGTAGAATTGTCTTCAGTGATGAGTCCTACTCCGATTTGAGCCCCGATGACCAGCGAAGACGCGTCTGGAAACACCCCGGAAAAAGGGGGATTCCAACCTGACTGTCGCCAGCTATACGGCCCAACAACCAGGAGTGATGGTCTGGAATGTCATTTCATTTCATAGCAGCACCCCTTTAGTTGTCACCCGTGATATCTTTACAGTACAGCGGTACGTCGGCGATATTTTACGTCCCGTTGTGTTTCCTTTTATATCACGCAATCCTGATCATATATTTCAGCATGATAATGCCCGTCCGCACATAGAGATAGTTTCTATAGCTTGTTTTCCTGCTTGTATAACATTATTTTGGCCAGAAAAGGCTCCGGATCTCTCTCCTACTGAGGACATTTTGAGCATCATGAAAAGGGTTCTACAACCATCTCGGCATTTTGCCAATCTAACGCACCAATTGAACAGAATCTGGTATGATATCTCGCAGGAATACATCTGACAGCTCTATAAATTAATGCCAATCCGAATAACTGCTTACATAAGGGTCAGAAATGGGCCAATCTTAACTTGCTTACTTTGTGGGGTCATTTCTCTTGATTAAATCATCTAAAACTGTACTTTCTGAAATTTTCTGTGAATTTTCTGAAACTGTAATCATTTGTTTTTCTCCACATGTACATCGCATCTACCAATTTTTCTTCTTCGTACGTCCTTTTTTTTTTCTTTTGTTATAGAATGTATTTTTATTTATTGTTCTTAGGATTCATATTTTATGATTATGTGCTCAATTTCGAACTGGTCATCTAAAAGTACCCGCTTGGGTGCTACAAACAGATCTTTCCCTACTCGTCTCAAAATTATTAAAAACGTAAAAAACTTGTTATATTACCCTTACGTATCCCCTTTTGTACATAGTTTTTACATAAGTAGAAAATATTTGGAGTGAACCCTTCTAAGTACACATTTTAGTTGATTTTTCAAGAAAATGTGATATTTCATCACCGTATATTTTCTAAGCTATTTATCACACAAAAATGTAACGGACATTTTTAAGGGAAATTTCACGTAGATTATCATGTAATCCACTTTTTTCTCTAAATTCGACAGGTTTAAAGATATTACGAGTATCGACAATAATAAAAGCTCGAAAGTGTCCAATGCCCCTGCCCCCCCCCAACCTACGGGTGGGGACTTTTAGTATGCTGTTCAAAACACTCTTGACTATGACTGCACCTATTTTTAAAACTACACGATTTTTTTTTTTTTTCTATCAATTTTTGGTCTTCGTTATCTGAAGAGGTACTCAAAATGCCATTTTCCCCTACTCACCCCAAAGTTATTAAAAACGTGAAAAACTTGCTGTATTATCCTTAAGTTACCCCTTCATGCATAATTATTACATAAGTAGAAAATATTTGATCAGAACCTTTTTATTACTCTTTAGTTGGTTTTACTATTGCAAAAAAGCATTTTTCAAGAAAATGTGATATTTTATTTCCCTGTATTTTCTAAACAATTGATCATACAAAGAAAACGTAATAAACGTTTTTGTAGGAAATTTCCCATTGATTACTTTTGTAGTTGAGATTTTTTTTCTCTATATCCTATGGTTTTCAAGGTATATAATAAAAAAAATGAAAACTGCCCCCTTTTAACACTTTGCGACGCAGGGTAATACGAATCATTTAAATTACACTGCCACCGGAATTTACAAGCAAAATTAAAATAAAAGAAATTTTAAATTTTCAGGTTAAAAAAAAAGGGGCTTTTTCAGCTATGTTATAAATTTTTGCTAAAAAATTTCCGGGATGAGTTTTTGCCCTTCAGAATTAGAATTAGGTGTTCCATCAGCGGAAACACGGCGACTGAAAGGGTTAAATGCCCTCACCCCCCCCCCCTCACCCCCATGGGAGGGGGACTCTTAATATGTTTTTCAGGACACTCTCGGTTGTCTATGTCTGTGTCAAATTTCAAAACTACACGATTTTTTTTCTCTATTCGTCAAATTTTGGCCTTCGTTGCCTGGACCACTAGCAGCCGAGAGGTTCTCTTCTTGAAGCTGGATTCGATGGTCGCGCTCGTCGGCTTAGTCGTTTGGAGATCCCATGATTTTCTCCGAAAGTCTAGACATTCCCGGCTAGGACCCCTTATAAAAACATCAACGGAGGGCACACTCCACCCAGACGAGTATTTACAGAACATACATTGTTTCGGAACCACTTTGGCGCTTCTTTTAATTTGACGAAGAAAGACTTCATATTGATGAATTCATAAACGATCACAAGTAATTCTTTTTACCCCGTATTAAAATAAGACACGAAAATAAACATTTCGCAATATATTTATCATTTGTATTAAAATTTAAAAGAAGAAATTAGTTGCATCATAGATGGGTATTTAACAATAACATAGCTTAAATTTATTACAATTATTTCTGCAAGAGAGCAGATAGGATTTGTTTCTCTTAAAAGATTTATTATTAATACGTTTTTAAATAAGGTTATTATAATTATTATTACTATACATCATAAATTGACAATAAAAAAAAAAAAAAAAAAAAAAAAAAATTAATTTCTATTTAAACAGAATAAGATAGATCAAGAGTTTTTAAAATCAATTTTGAAACATTCGGATAGGTTATAAATATAACTGTTATTTTTCAAAACGCCGTTTTACTTTTTATTTTTAAGAGGAGAAATTATCTCTAAAGTCTAGAGTATTTCCGGATTTCACCTGAAAGAGCGCAGAAAATATTTATTTCTATTCATACATTCTTAACTAATGTTTTACAGGTTTTTTTTTTTTTTTTTTTTTTTTTTTTTTTACTTCTTTATATATACACAAGAAGAAAGTATTGAATTCGTGAAAATTTTCAAACTTAATGGATTCACGCGTTTTGAGATATCCTGAAAAAAAAATTTATCATGTCTGTACATGTGTTTGTCTGTATCAATAATTTTACAGAAATAGTATCTCACGAACGAACGAGAGGAATTAAACTAAACTTGGTATTTAGTTGGGCTTTGAACTAAACTGGTACTGATAATATACTATGTCATACAATAACTGTTTCTTGTTATTTTCTGCATCATGTAATTATATTTTTAAAAATGTATTAATATTGATTGCCATTTAGACAGAACTCGTATCGCCCGTTGTTGAAACTCGACCACTTTTTTTCAAAGCAAAGTAATTGCCTTCTCATAAACGGAAATAAATTGCAACACAGCACACAGCAGTACTATTTGTCGGCCGATATGCACCCAAATTAAAACAGAATAGTTTTACATAATGTCTATATCATATACCATGTTTGGTATGTTTATACACTACAGAATTTGAGATATAGCCTTAACTTAAATGGAATGAACACAATATAGTACACCACCTACTGGGTGATATATTCCCACAGCTAATCAGCACCAATTTAAACCAAGGTCTAACCAATTATCAATCGTACTTAAATTCCGCCTATTGATTCATGAGATACTGCAAAATTTCCCCAAGACATTATACACATACAGACAAATAATTATTTTCTAAAAATGTGCGAGTCACGTTTTGAACATCTTAAAACATGTAAATTCATTGAAAATCGGAAATAAAAAAAAATTCACAAATCCAATACTTTCTTCTATATCATTTTATGACAGTACCACCTACCGATTAACATGAAAAAAAAAAATTAATCAATATATTTTCAGGTAAAATTCAGTGCAATTTTCATCAACAGATGCTGAGATATAGCACGGAAAAACCGCATAAAATATTAATAATAAAAATAACTTTTGATAACATATACTCACACATCCAGTTTGGTGCATTTATATAGGATAGAAACTGAGATATAAGTTTCCCGTAAACGGAAAATATTGCTGAATACTAGCGCCACCCATCGTCTGATATGCATCCAATGTGAATCAGCATAGTTTTACCTAATAACCATCTCTTACAGCAAGTTTTGTGCATTTATACACTATAAAAGATTATAGTCTTCCCTAAAATGGAATTATATTGCAATTTAACAGCGCCATATGCACTTAAACTAAATCAGCAGAGTTTTATTTAATGTATCCCTACAAGTTTGGTACACTGTAGATGCTGAGTCTTTCCAGAAACGAGAGGAAATCGCAACGTGGATGCGCTCTCTGTTGGGTGATATAGCCCGAAAGCTAATTGGAACCAATTCAAACCAAAGTCCAACCAAATATCAAGTTCGGTTAAATTAAATCCATTGGTTCATGAAGTACAGAGTTCAAACTCAAAAGACAGACATTTTCTAAAAATGGTCTAATTGAGTTCAAGAAATCTTAACGTGTAACTTCATCGAAAACCAGAAATCTAATTTTTTTTTTTTTTTTTTTTTTTTTTTAGTCTTATACTTTCTTCTTATATAGACAGAAGATCAAATAATAAATCCATAGTCGTCAATTTCAGTTAATTGAAATGCAAAGAAATCTCAAAACGTGTAAATTCAGTGAAAACCGGAAGTTGAATTTTTTTCCATATCTTCTACTTTTTTCTTATATATGCAGAATCTAATAATAAATCAACTTTTATAGAAATAAGTAGTCAATTTTAGTTATTGAAATGCAAGGAAATCTCAAAACGTGTACATTTATCGAATTCCGGAAATCAAAAGTTTTTCCGAATCTTCTACTTTCTTCTTATATACGCAGTAATAAATCCATTTTTATAGAAGATATAGTAATAAATCCATTTATTAAACAATAAGTAGTTACTGTAATTTTATTTTTAAGGAAAAGCACAATTATACTTTTGCTAGAATTTAAATACCTTATATAAAACTTTTCCATTATGTTTGACTGATTAATTTCGAACACTCCGTGTTCATCCTCAGAGTCGAAACGCTAAACGCCGTCGTTCTTCTTTTGATGTTTACTTTGCCCCACTTCGCTTCACTTCGTGTTCTTCTAGTAGCTGTTGCCATGCGGTGGGTATGATATAATGCTCTCTGTCATTAATGGTATTGCTACTAGAAGAACACGAAGTGAAGCGAAGTGGCAACCACTGGATACACCGGCAAAGTAAACATCAAAAGAAGAACGACGGCGTTTAGCGTTTCGACTCTGAGGATGAACACGGAGTGTTCGAAATTAATCAGTCAAACATAATGGAAAAGTTTTATATAACCCATACAGCACAGACTGTTTCAGTTATGTTGCAAAAAGCTTACAATCTTTCAAAAACATAACACGTTTTAGTATGCCCTCTGATACCTTTCTGAAACATTCGCCCTTTTTAATTTTCTATCTGTTAAGTGATTGTAACGTTTCTGTTACGTATCTGATTTTTTGTTACGATCGCGGACATTTCTACGTTTTTGAAACTAATCGGAAAGCAATCTGAACGTTTTTAAACGTTTCGGAAATGTTTATAATGTTTCCATGTTATATGATTGTTACGTTTCTGGAACATTTTGTGCTGTTAGGGAAGGTATTTAAATTCTAGCAAAAGAATAAGGAGTTATTTTGTCCATCTGTATGAATAAAGAATATTTTATTTTACTTTTTTTTTTCCTTTCTTTAAATTTCTGAAGAATCATCTGTTTTAACAATAATGCATCTGTCTGGCGAATCAGTCTTTTAATTCAACACGCCCATCTTCTATGCTTTGAGGTTCAATTGTGTTGCCATTCGCGAGACACCACGGCGCGATTTTATCCTTGCCAAAAGAAAAGATCGCCAAGGTAGTTTCAAAACAATGTATGTTCTGTAAATACGCCACCTAGACATAGGATTTTCCTGTGATGAAATCGGCTTTTAACACCTGCAACAAAAACAATCTTACAGTTGGATTTCATTCAACTGACTAGATTAAAATTAGTTGTCATGTTAAAGACGAGTTAATTAAATATATATTATATTTTATTTACTATTATTATTGGTGGTGGTGGTGGTTGTAGAATAAATTTGGTTAAAAGTTCGAATAAAATTTACTAAATCATTAATTTAATCATTTTACTAAAACAGCATGGAAACTTGAATACCACTCAAACTTGTATATTAAAAATACGATAGCTTATGTTAAAACAATTTAAGATATTTTTGAAAAAACTGGCTACACATATTAACTTTCAAGTTCTGTTTTTGTTATAAAACTAGACAAAATAAATATATTTTTTAATTGTATACATAAAATATTGGCACCCTTTTATTCATGTCTTAATATATCAGTGATAAATAATATCCTTCTGAAACTGATCGTCATTTTTGTAGTCTTTACAGAATAATTTATTGTTTCAAACAAATTTTCAATTTTCTGCAAAATTGAAAAATCCACGTTCAAAACCTTTTTTTACTTCAGAAATTTTTTACTTATCGTGGGTGTAATTGAAACTTATAAAATTCGTTCTATTGTTGCGAAACGTTCGGTTTTCTTTATCAAAGATTTACTATTGCTTTAAATAAATGTTTTCAACTATAAACAAAGTACAAAACTATATTATGATTTCAGAAAAGCACAAGGAATTTAAACACAAGTTTAATTTTAAATTTAATATTAGATGGGTTATTCCATATGAAAACACCCAAAATTAGAAAATTTTGTTGCTCTATAGCAACGGATTTAAAAAAAAAAAAATATCACTAAAACCTATGGTGGTAAAACCAAAATATATTAATTTGTAAACTATTTCGTCCATTATTGGCCAAGATATGGACATTTGAAAAACAGTCATTTTTACAAAATGTCGGAAATCTTTGATTTGGCACTACTGTGAAAAATTATAATAACTTCAGAAATAATGGTCCAAATTCAACAATTCTGATACTAAATAGAAGCTATTAATGTAAGAAATATAAATCCAGTGCTTAAATAAATTGAAATATATGCTTTACTGTTTTTTTACTTGAAAAATGAAAAAATCATCTTCAGGATTTAGCCAAATTGATTGGGCTGTAAAAAAAATTGCCCATCATACATTTTTTTTTAAACTTGGTAGAAACACTAATCAATATGTGTACTTTAAGTATAAAAAAAATTACGAAAGTAATCTATAATATTAAAACACAAGGGTATTTCTTTAAGACCAAAATCGCCCGATTTGGGCATGCGCGAGAAAATTTCGAACCAATCAAGAACGGGAATATCCCTTCCCCTTGATGCAGTGCAATATGAACGTCGATCATAGAGCTGGAGCAGACGACACCAGCAGACGCCTGATTAAAGCTCAATAATAAAAACAATTCACACGATACATTAATTGATTCATATTTTCCAAGGAAGTATATTAAAAACAAAGTAATTCGCGAATACTTGGCTATAATCGTATGCATTTTCATTTCACCGAAAATTTCTTACACAGGATAATATTTCTAGGGTTTTTGTGGCGCCATCTCTGATCGTATAAACATACCATATCATATACCTAATTTTTTTTTTTTTTTTTTTTCAATTTCTTAAAAGAAAAAAAATCTTTTAAAAGTAATAAATTGTCGGAGTTTATGGTTCTTTAAAAGTTAACTTTTATCAGTTGAAAACTTTAAGAAAAAATGAAGATGTTTAAAATCAAAGGAGGTTTTATTTTATTTTATTTATTTATTTATTAATCTAATTTTAAATTGATCTCTTATATTTTATTTCTGTACTATATTACAGAAAAATATAATTTAAAAAGAATAACCTTAAAAATATTGATATTTTATACCAGTAAAAATTTGCATAGAATATTATTAAAAATTCAATCAGCAAATTAACTTGCTAAAGTATTAAATGCATTCTTATTTATTCGAGCCCTGAGTAGCATGATCTAAGTGCAAATAAATTGTAATTATAAAATATAAAGAAAACAAAAACACTATTAAAATCTGTTTTAAATTAAATTATTTTGCCTTATAAATTTATGTGATTTAAAAAATATTTTTATTAAAAAAAAAAAAAAAAAAAAAAAATCTGAGATTTTTTTTAAATTTTTTTATTGACAGATTACAGATGGCGCCACTGTCATATTGTAACTGAAATGGAATATTATCGATGCGAGCAAATTAAAATAATATATATGAAAAATATTGAATATTGATGTATGCTTTCTTTCTTTATTCTTACCATAATTTATAAATCCTGTCTCTCTTAAATTACTCGAAAAATTCTTTTGATCACATTTAGAATAAAATTAGAAAAAAAATTTCAGATTTTATTTTTATTATACGAAGTACGCTTAAATGTTGTACATTGAATTTTCATGAAATTTATCCACCCTTCCCCTCCAACCAAAAAATAATTGATTACAGCAGTGGATTTTAAACTGGTTAAGAGCAATGCGGAAAACAGGGATGTTTAAAACTTTATGCCATGAAGATTTAAGATGCACATGGTCGTCAAATTTTGACAGGTATTAACTAGTATTTCTTAAAACCTAAAAAAAAAAAAAAAAAAAAAAAAAAATTAATCACGGATATTGAGGCATAAAACTCCTTATTTTATGCTCAATAGTGATCACTAGTGAAAAGTTTTCTAAAAAATAAAGTTTTTATTTTTATATTTAATTATCATAATTTTAAATACTACTCAAAAGTCAAAAAATATATTTTCAACAATTGTAAACTTTTGATTGATCTGGAATAACATCTTGAAAAATCTTAGCCCCCCCCCCCCCCCCCCAAAAAAAAAAAAAAAAAAAAAGTTCTGGATCCGCCACGGATTTGTTCCACTGAATCTGAAAAGTGCATGGTACACAGATGTGATAACTGTCCATCTATGGAAATTCTGAAAGTGGTATCCAATGAATTAGAAATGATCAATGAAATTTCTTACAAACAAAGGGTGAAAACTGATGGTGCAGAACTGAAAACAGTTATTACATCAGTAGATGAATTTGTTGAAATTTTAGTTGCAAAACTGACTGCATTATGCACCCATCACTTCATCACAAAAGCACAGAGTTCTTTAGCAAAACGAAAGGTGAATTGAATGAAGGTACTGCTATTATTCTAGCAGATTTTTCTGAAAACTATACTTGTATCATGCAGGATGCTATCTAAAGTGTCCACTGGAAGAAAGCAGGTGGCAATTCATCCTTTTCCAGCATATGTAAAGGATAGTAGATACTACAAAAGATAGATAAGCTGATGTCTATTCCTATGTGTGTAATCAGAGACCATTTGGTCCAGGATAGAACATTTTGGACTTTCCAAAAAGTAATTGTTCAAAATTAAAGAAGTGCCTCAAATTAAATATACATAAAGTATTTCAGTGATGGATCATCTGCGCAATATAAAAATTTTAAAAACTTTATTAATCTCTGTCATCATGAAAAAGATCATGGTGTGAAAGTTGAATGGCATTTTTTTGCATTTTGCTATGGAAAAGAAGCTTGTGATGGCATAGGTGGTACCATCAAACGTATGGCAACCAAAGCCAGCCTTCAGCGACCATATAAAGACCAAATATTAAATGCATCTGATTTATATAAATTTACGAAGGATTCTATAAAAGGAATCAAAACTTTTTTTTGTAGAAAAATCTGAAATTGAGATTGCTCATAGTCAATTAGCAGCGAGGTATCAAATTGCAGATACACAATTAAAGGAACAAGGTCAAATCACAGCTTTGTTCCGATAAACGAAATACAATTATTGGTTTCCAGGGTATTGGATTCCTTCCCAACGTTCATAGCTACTTTAGGAAGCAAGACCAAGCCACTGACACTTCAGAATGAAGAATATGTTGCTTGCAAATATGGAATCAACTGGTGGATTGGAAAAAATGTGGAGTGCTATGATGAATATAATGACTGTAAAATTATGTTTATACATCCTCATGGTTCAAGTACTTCATATTGGTCTGAAACTTTGGATATGTGTTGGGTTCCATATGAACACATAACGAAAATTTTGCCTGCTCCCTTAACTAACATAGGAAGAACATATAAAATAAAACCTGAGGAAAATAACTCTATAATTTCAAGGTGGATTAAATTCTGTTATTTCTTTCGTGTTAAAAATAGTATGTATAAATTTCATTTTCCTTTATTGAGAATAATTTTGCATTTTGCCCATTTACACTTACACTAAGCGACAAAAAAAAAAAAAAAAAAAAAAAAAAGCCGCAGTTGGATATTTTCCATTTTTCTTTCTGTAATCGCTAATTTTATTGCTTCAAAAGTAAATTTTTTAACAGATTTTATTACGCTGTGTTCCATGTGCAATTCAGGATTGAGCCAAGTGTTAAAAACAAGATGCAATTGTTCAAAAAATTGTAATTTTAGAAAGTATTTAAAAAATGGTAAGAATATGGCAATGATACCACAAAAAATATTAATTTTAGAGCGAAAATCAAAAAACTATTTTAATACGTGGGATGTTAAAATTATTAAATGTTAACAACATATTAGTGATCTGGTTTTTAGCAAGATATAACATTTTTTGGTTGTTTAAACTGCTCATTTATCCTTAGGCGGCCACGTTACTCATCCAGTCGATATGACCGCAAGTTAACCCCTTGGGTACGGATTTGTTTGAGAAAATATTTGCATGGGGAACGGATATAATTTTTGGTTGCTTGGAGTAGTATGTAAAAGCAGTGCATTTTACGTAAGAATTTATTTATTTCTAAAATATTGGTGTCTACAAGTAATTAGAATTGCAAAACAAAAATAAAAAACAAAAAAAGTGAATGACGTGTCTCAGGCGTCAAATGTACCCAAGTGGTTAAAAAGCCAGTGCTTAAAAAACCAGTTTGTATTACATTTAGAACATAGAAGGGATTCGGAAAAAATGTTTAGTAACATAATTTATCTAAATAGAGTGCAATAACAATTAAACAAAGCAGGTTTAATTGCCAGAAAATCTGAAAAAAAACCCATTCTTAACCAAAAGAATTAGAAAACCAAGACTTTAAAGGGTTAAAAAATTTAAAAAAGGATAAATTAATTATTGAGCAGAAGTTCTTCTCTCCGATGAGTCAAGTTTAACTTATTTCGAACTGACGGAAACAAGCAGATTTGATCACGAAAATGTGACCGACTTAATGAAAATCGCGCTTTTAATACAATGCTTTTATTCCCCGTACATTACGATAGGAAAATGCATACTTTTTCAGTGAGTCTGGCAAATTTTCATGTTCAAGGGATCAATTAACCCTAAATAAAACTTGGCCATCAAAAAATTGATACCTGATCGACTACTTTGGAGGTATTTCAGGGTCTTTCTTTATCAGCATTTTAAGATAATAATGAAAATTCTTACATGGCGCCTGTGGTTCGTTTATTTGATTCAAGTTGTAAAAATTACCTATCCATTCTCATAATCATCTATAACTTTGTAAGTTAGGGGAAGCCGGGGTAATAAGAGACAAAAGGGGTAATAAGAGACAAAAAATATTAATAAAATCTATACTATTAATCTAAATAACTTGAAATAAATGTCTCGTATTAATTTCATTAACTGGACTCCTCTTGATTTTTTAGGGGATTTTTGAACTTAAATTTTTTGTTAATTTTGTTTTTTAAATTTTCATTAACCCGTTAGTAGTCGCTATAGACAGCGCCACCTATTGCAGATTGCGCACTTTTTATTTAACTGTCACCAATAATTTTAAGAAGTGATGTGATCGACGTTTCTTTGATTTTATTCGCGTTTTATATATATCAAATGCCACTTCTAAAAATTTTTGGTGGCTACTGAATAAAAAAATCTCGCAACACTGAAGGATGGGCGGCAAATCGACCAACTAGCGACTGCTAACGGGTTAAATCCTTGTCTCTAATAACCCCACGTGGGGTAATAAGAGACCAGGCTTGTAACTGTCCATATATAACAATGTAAAATCATGTGGGATAATAAGACATCTGGAAACAATTCTGAATCAGCCAATAGTTTTTAATTTTTATTATTTACATCCATCCAAAAAATATCTTTTCTCGAAAATTAACTGTCATAAATGTGTTTGTGAAATTCATTTATTTTAATATTAGATTCTAAATAATATAATATTGTACTTAATGATAGTTCTACATAATCAACATAACCTAGGGATTAACCAAACACATCAATATAATTTTTTAAATGGGCAGAAAATATTTTACCCATGTTCTAAAGTGTAGGCAAAAAGGACGTATCTTTGAAGTGTATACAAGCGAACAAAATGTTATAAAAGATTTTTCTAGTAATTATAAATGAACTTATTTATTATGTAATGAAGTATTAATGACTAAATACTAACTTATACACATTCTAAACATAAATTTACATATTCATAACAACTAAATATGGTCTAGCCAAATCAGTAAAACTGCTTTTTGATTTAAAGTGAAAAAAAATGTTCTCTTGGCAAACTTAGACTGGACCTAACACTTGGTAAACTCTTCGTAAACTAGTCAGGCAGAATTAACAGAAACTACAATGGGGGGTGGGGGGGCACAGTAATTAACAGTGGAGCTAATAAGAGACTCATGTCTCTTATTACCCCCACAAAAAATAAAAATGGGGTAATAAGAAACATGCCTAGAACATGTAAATAAAGAATGCTTTCAAGATTTTAAAAAATTGTACATCAAAGTCATAGTCTTAGTCAAAAGGTTACACATTAATAAATCCCAAACATCTTACCTACAAAAAAAAATAAAGAAAAATTTAGAAAAAGTCACGAACTTTCAGGGTAAGTTCAAAGTGAAGGTTTTTTTTCGTCGTATAAAAGAATTCAAAATGTGTTATAAACTTCTCAATAAGTATATTGTAGTAAAGAATACACATGATGCTTTATATTACATATTTTTAAAGTTGTCTAAATATATCTTTTGGTGGGTTTTTTGACTGCGTCTCTTATAACCCCTGTCTCTTATTACCCCGGCTTCCCCTATAACTTTTTCTACTTAAAATTAAATCCCACAAAGAATATCGCAGACTTTCTTCTTTGTTAGACCTGAAAATTGTCCTAATCTCAATCCGCTCGAAAATGTTTAGTCTATAAAAAAGGGTGTGGAATAGAAATTTGTAGCCTAAAACTTTGCAAGAACTAGAAAAATTATCTATGTTATTTGGCGCAGTGAAATTTCTGAGTTTCATGTTAAAAAACTGTAAAATACTATGTCATTGCGCATTAAAGCAGTATAGTTCCATATAAAGACGGAATTATCTAATCCAGAATACATATTTTTATTAAATAATTGTTAAAAATCTAACAAATAGATAGTTTTATTTCATACATTAAAATAGTACTTGCTTATTTCATATAATAAATCCTAATAGAATACAAAGTATATGTTTATTATATTAGGTCATTGCATAAATTCGTGAGGTTTTTTTATTGCTTCATTTCATAAAAATACATCAAATCAAATCACAATTTTTAATCAAAATACTCTCCATTACTTTCTACAGCCTTTGCCCAGTTTTCTGATAACAAATGTTTACCACGGCGATAGAAGCTCTCGTCTTTGGAGGCAATAAAATGATCCGCGTCCGCACGAACTTTTGCAACGACCTAATATTACGTTTAAAATGAAAATTTTCTGTAGATTTTTATTAAATACTTCATAGAGTGTAATAAAACGAATTATTAAATCGAAAATGTACATAGGTATCATGTTATGACTTCCATATTATACAAACATAACAATTTTATTTGCTGCAATCATTAGTTTTTAAATTATTACAAACTCCAAAGGTATAAATCATATTTTCTGTAGTGCGGCTTTCTTTTTTTTTCTTTTTTTTTTTTTTTTTTTTTTTTTTTTGTCGCTTAGTGTATATCTATCGAATATATACTTGAAGAAATGTTTATTAAATTGTTCCTTATAAGCTTAAAAGAACAATTTAATTTCTTAACACTTTATTAAAGCTGGCTGTAATCTAGGTTATTTTTTTTTATTTCACTTCTCGTGTAATAAAAATGTTAAAGTAATAATGTAATATTGTTTTAGTACTGAATTATTACAATAGTTTTCACTTCAAGCAGAAAAAAACGAAAGAAAACACAAGAAATCATATGGCGAATTGCATCATTTAGAGCTAGTTTCAGTTAATTGCAATTTTTGAAATTATTGCTATAAATGTAATTTTTGTGTCAGTAAATGGTTTTTTACTATTTGAAACCAAGATTATGAAATATATTAGAATGATATCTTATTTTACAGAAACGTTTTCACAAAAATATTTCTATTAACAAGGATATACTTCAATATATTGTGTGTAAAAAAAAAAAAAAAAAAAAAAAAATCCTAATTTTTTTATACTTAAAGGACACATATCGATTAGTGTTTATACCAAGTTTAAAAAAAAAAAAATGATGAGCCATTTTCTTTACAGCCGATTTAATTTGGCTAAATTTTGAAGATGATGTTCTTTATTTTTCAAATAAAGTAGTAAAACAAATATTTTATTTTATTTAAACACTGGATTTATATTTCTTACATTAATAGCTGCAATTTGGTACAAAATTGTTGAATTTGAACTATTATTTCTGAAGTTATTGCAATTTTTCACAGTAGTGCCAAATCCAAGATGGCCGAAATTTTATGAAAATGACAGTTTTTCAAATGTCCATATCTCGGCCAATAATGGTCAAAATGTTTTACAAATTGATAAATGAAGGTTTCACTACCATAAGTCTTAGTGGTAATTTTTTTGAAAAAATCTGTTACTATGGAGCAACACTTATTGGTTGTCTACACATGGAATAACCCAGATCTAATCTTTCAGCATGGGGAAAAATATTTAAATGATTAATTTTATATTCATTTCTATTCTTCCGCTTGTTTGGTAATTGCACTAGTGAGCAGACTGAAATTCTTGTTCAATGCGCTTTGAATTTATTAGGGTATACTCTAGTTAATATAACGCAAGGATTAGCTTTATGAAAATCTTTCACATTAAAATAAAAATGAATAAAGAAATAAAAGAAATTACACTTTTATTTGGCAAATACAATCGTATTGCATTTTTCATATTACAAGTATGTACTATAAATAACACATTAATATATGGTTACTAAACGTTTTCTTTGGATTTGAATAATATATATGTATATATAAAGTAACTGATGCCACTGTCCAATTTTTTTTTTTTTTTTTTTTCTGTGACCGCATCTCCTCGCGAACAAGAGTCATCAGAGTCGCAAAAGGTTCCGATGTTTGCTAAGAGTTGTATTCCAATTACAGTATATTGTTTCAAAAGTGTTTTTTAATTTTCTGAAAGTGGGGATAATTTTCGTTTAAAACTCTGTATGTTTATAAATAAAAAAACATGCTGATTTTTTTTTTTTTTCAGTTTTAAAGTAAATGCTTATATCTCCGTTATTTAACATGCTATCGTCACACAAACTCATCCACAAATTGTACTGGGTCTATATTAACATATCCTAAAGTAACAGATCATTTCGTTCACTTAACGATACAAGGTGATCACGAACATTATTGATTTCGCTCAATTTGTTATCGACCCCCTAAATGTTGTCTTATCCAATCTTCACTGAAAAACATGAGGAAGACCCAGTTCTTTAACTGCCTAACGCTTAAAAACATTTCATCGAGAGATAAGTTTTTAAATTGAAAAAAACTGATCGTTTGCAAATCTTGCTAAACTTTAGAGCAAGAGTGTAGTTTTTTAAAACTTAAAAAAAATTAATGAATATCTTTACTTTTTAAACTTGCGACAAACACGTTCTAAAGCCTTAAAAACAATTATTAAACTGGCAGATTAAATCTCTGGAAAAACTTATGCAGTTTGATTTAATGCCATTTTCAGATTTTATGAATGTAGCTTGTCATAACATTAATTTTATTGCATTTTTTACAGAAAGTGATACAATGATAACTGACCAAAATAAAAGCACTTAACGATTTAATTACAGTAAAATGATTGTTGTGGATGCTAGTAACCATAAATTAACTTTTAAAACTGGTCTGGTGTTTCTAGGTTAAGTTAAGCTAATTAAATGTTTAAAAACGCAATTTTCCCCAACTTCTTCCCTAATTTGATAGTTCAGCTGCAATATTTGTGCTCTTTTCCCTAGAACACTCAGTAATTTTCCCTAATAGTTCAAATTTGAACTCGAATTATTCGATTGGTCGAAATAACGGAAGCTAACGTATTCAAACCAAAGCAAAAATCCTTTAGAACGAAACTAGAAAATACATCATTGAACTCACACTTCAAACCTTAAGCAAATACTCCTTAAACTATAATTACCGGTGGTAATTAACTGCAATCTCCAAATTAAAGCGAACAATCATTATTAAAGAAAAGAAAGAAAAATTTAGCTTAACTCTCCTTATAGACTAACATCTACACACTCATGAGAACCTCAAGCTGTTTACTTTCTCTTGCCCGTCTTTTCCAGTGCTCTCTTTCGGAGAATCTGCTCTACCACATTAATATTAGCAAAAAATTACAAACGAAAAGTAAATTAAAAGAAAAAATAAACATCTACATACTCACGGGAAATCTGATACATTAGAAACTCGTAAGACAAGATCCCTGTTAGCGAGATTTAATAAAAAGAAATTCAACTCAATAAGAAAATCTTTTAGAACTTAAAGAACGTTATACATTTAAAAAGATATACACACTCACAAAAACCAGACAAGAAGCAAAACTCCTATCAAACACAATAGTGGTAATTAAACATTAACAGATGAAACAACTTTAGTTAGACGGATCCCGGAAAAAAGGGCACCGGAAAAAAGGGCACCCGGAAAAAAGGGCACCCGGAAAAAAGGGCACCGGAAAAAAGGGCACTTTTTCAATTCGCAAATCGCAAAATAATAAATATCAAATAATGATGTATAAAAATGGCTTTCAAATTACACATTTAGAAATTTTAATTGATTTGGTACAACATTAATTTAGTATATACCTCGGGAAAGATGGGGGGGGAGGGGGGGGCAGGAGCAGATCGAAAGAAAACAATTGTTTTTACATAAAACCTTGCCGATTTTAATGAAAATTTGTATAATCACGTACAATTTGTGAAAAAATTACTATAAGTGTCAGGCAAACTTTAGGGGAGGGGGGTTAAAGAGGGGGGTGCAGAGGAAAATAAAATTATCTTTTATATCACAGTTTTATCTACTTTAATGATATATTCTATAACTATCACTAACTTTTTATGTAGATCACAGTGAGTGTATTACATACCTGGGGGGGGGAGCAAGGGGGCAGATAAAAATAAAATATATTCTTCTTTAAATTATTCTATTATTGATTAATTTTTTTTGTATAATCACGTATAATTTATTAAAAAATTACAGTAAGTGTCAGATATACTTAGTGTGTGTGTGTGGGGGGGGGGGGGGGGGGGGGGAAATTAAGTGATTCTTTATATCACCATTTTAGCGATTTTAATGATATATTCTATAACTACCACTTAATTTTCATGAAGATTACAATGAGTACACTATTACCGATTTAAACAAAAACTTTTATAATAGAATACAATTTGTGAAAAAAATGACAGTAAGGTCAGACATACTTGAGGGGGGGGGGCAGAGGAAAATAAAATATTTTTTTATATCACCATTTTACCGATTTTAATGACATATTCTATAACTATCACTTACTTTTATGAAGATCAAAATGAGGGTATTATACATTTGGGGGTGTGTGGGGGGGGCAAGGGGGGGGCAGATAGAAATAAAATATATTATTCTTTAAACTACCGTATTGTCGATTTAAAAAAACTTTGTATCTACGCAATTTTCTGCTTATGAAAAATTACAGTGAGTGTACACATATCTGGACGATTTGCTAAGAGGGGGGCAGACTGAAGAAAATGTTTGTTTTTATATAACCATGCTATCTAATTATATAAAACTTTGTACCTCTATCACTTTCATTTTATTAAAATTATAGTGAAAGTTAACTAAAGTTGATAAGGGTGGGGGGAAAGATGGAAAATAAAATAATCGTTTTAAACAACACTTATTATCGTTTGTTTTATTGTTCTATTTGCATTTTGTGTAAGTATCAATTACTATTAATGAAAAATTATACTGAGGTATGCAAAAATTCAATGTATGATTTAAATCTGTAAAAAAATTATTCAAAAATGAATTTTCTACTTTTAATCTGTCTCTTTTGTCCTTCCTCCGATGTAGATAAAAGACACTTACACTCTCGTTGATGTTTAGCATCAGTTTTACAAGGGGAAATTTAAAAAAGTGCCCTTTTTCCGCAATCCAAAAATTCAATACATTGGTAATATCAGGCATTAATTAAAAGTTAATATCAAACATTGGTAAAAGATTATTCTAAAACAGAATATTTTTCTTTGATCTGTCTCTCCCCCTCCCCTCGTAGAAACAAAAAAATGTTGCTATCGTCCACGTTTAACAAGTATTTTACAAGTAACAATTAAGAAAAGTGCCCTTTTTTCCGGTGCCCTTTTTTCCGGATTGCGGAAAAAAGGGCCCCGGAAAAAAGGGCACTTTTTAAATTTCTCCTTGTAAAACTCATGCTAATCATCAACGAAAGCGTAAGTTTTTTATTTCTACGTGAGGGGGGGGGGACAAAAGAGATAGATTGAAAGAAGAAATTTCATTTTTGAGCAACTTTTTTACAGATTTAAATCACTGAATTTTTGAATATCTCCCTGTAAATTTTTATTAATACTAACTGATATTTACACAAAATGTAAATAAAACAACAAAACAAACGGTAATAAGTGTTTTTTAAAAAGATTATTTTATTTTTCATTTGCCCCCACTACCCCCCTCCCCCCTTATCAATTATAGGTAACTTTCACTATAATTTTAATAAAATGCAAGTGATACTCGTACAAAGTGTAATATAAATATGTAGCATGGTGATATAAAAACAAACATTTTCTTCACTCTGCCCCCCCCCCGCAGCAATTCGTCCAGATATGTGTAGACTCACTGTAATTTTTCATAAGCAGGAAGTTTTATATATACAAAGTTTTTATTTTTAATCGATTATACGGTAGTTTAAAGAATAATATATTTTACTTTTATCTGCGCCCCCCCCCCAGATGTGTAATACACTCATTGTGATTTTCATAAAAAGTAAGTGATAGTTATAGAATATATCATTAAATCGATAAAATGGTGAGATAAAAAATAATTTTACTTTCCTCTGCCCCCTCACTCGTTAACCCCCCCCCCCCGAAGTACGTCTGACACTTAGAGTGATTTTTTCACAAATTGTATGTTATTATACAAAGTTTTTGTTTAAATCTATAATTGGGTAGTTTAAAGGAAAATATATTTTATTTCCATCTAACACTCTTGCCCCCCCCCCCTTCCCCAAGTATATAATAGACTCATTGTAATCTTAATAAAAATTAAGTGGTAATTATAGAATATATTATTAAAATCGCTAAAATGGTAATATAAAAATTCAATTTATTTTCCTCTGCCCCCTTCCTAACCCCCCCCGCCCCCTCCAAGTATGTTTGGCACTTATTGTAATGTTTTCATAAATTATGCGTGATTATACAATTTTTTTTTTAAATCGATAATTGGATAGTTTAAAGAAGAATATATTTTATTTTTATCTGCTCCCCCTTGCCCCCCCCCCATATATATAAATCACTCACTGTTATCTTCATAAAAATTAAGTGATAGTCATAAAATGTATCATTAATTCGGTAAAATGGTAATATAAAAAAATCATTTTGTTTTCCTCTGCCCCTCCCCCTCTTTAACCCCTGCCCCCCCCCAAAAAAAAAAAATATGTCTGTCACTTACTGTAATTTTTTCAAAAATTATACGTAATTATACGGTTTTTTGAATCGATAAAAGGGTAGTTTGCACATCCCCCCTTGCCCCCCCCCCCCCAGTATATAATGCACTCATTGTGATCGTCAAAAAAGTAAGTGATAATTATAGAATATGTCATTAAATCGGTAAAACGGTGCTATAAAAAGAAAAGATAATTTTATTTTCCTCTGCCCCCCCCCCTCTTTACCCCCCCCCCCCCCCCAAGTTTGCCTGCCACTTACTGTCATTTTTTTCACAAGTTGTACGTGATTATACAAAGTTTCATTAAAATCGGTAAGAGTTTTTGTAAAAACAATTATTTTCTTTCGATCTGCTCCTGCACCCCTCCCCAGCTCTTCCACGAGATATATATTAAACTAGCAGGCTACGCCCGCTTCGCTGGTCACTATTTTTAAATGAATCATTATAATTAACGAATTCTCAAAATTGCATTAATTTTTATCATGTAAAAAAAAAAGGAAAAAAACTCTGATCGGGAAAAATGTCGCACAGGGTCCCCACTACCTTCGGCAGCGTAGCCCCATGCGCGATGCGCACGCGCGAATGCATATATATGAGCACCCTAATAGTTTTACAAATTCGAAAATATCCGTTATCGAGTTGTAAGTATCAAAAACCTCTATGCACCAGTTTTGAACGATCTATATCTATTTTTATTTTTTTTGCCCCTCCGCTCCCTCCCCCCTCCCCGCCCCTCCCAATAACTTTAAAAATTCAAAAATCTCCGCAATCGATTTGTAGGTATCGAAAACCTCGATGTACCAATTTTGAACGATCTAACTCTATTTTATTTTTTTTGCCCCTCCGCCCTCCTTTCCCGGCCCTTCTAATAACTTTACACTTTCGAAAATATCCCCATTCGACTTGCAGGCCTCTAAAACCTATCTGTACCAATTTTGAACGGTTTAACTGTATTTCTATTTGTTTTTGCCCATAGCCCCCCTTACCGCCCCACCCCCTTACCGCCCCTCCTAATAATTTTACAAATTCGAAAATATCCGCAATCGATTTGTAAGTATCGAAAACCTCTATATACCAATTTTGAACGATCTAACTGTATTATTATTTTTTTGCCCCCCCCTCACCTCCCCCCCTTCTCGCCCCTCCTAATAACTTTATACTTTCGAAAATATCCCCATTCGACTTGTAGGCCTCTTTAACCTATGTGTACCAATTTTGAACGGCCTAACTGTATTTCTATTTGTTTTTGTCCCATAGCCCCCCCTTACCGCCCCACCCCTACCCACCCCTCCTAATAATTTTACAAATTCAAAAATATCCGCAATCGATTTGTAAGTATCGAAAACCTCTATGTACCAATTTTGAACGATCTGACACTATTTTTATTTTTTTGCCCCCACCTTCCCCTCCCCCCTTCTTGCCCCTCCTAATAACTTTACACAATCGAAAATATCCCCATTCGACTTGCAGGCCTCTTGATCCTATCTGTACCAATTTTGAACGGCGGAACTGTATTTCTATTTGTTTTTTCCCCATAGCCCCCCTTACCGCCCCTCCTAATAATTTTACAAATTCAAAAATATCCGCAATCGATTTGTAAGTATCGAAAACCTCTATGTTCTAATTTTGAACGATCTGACACTATTTTTTTGCCCTCCCCCCCGCCCCCTTCTTGCCCCTCCTAATAACTTTACACAATTGAAAATATCCCCATTCGACTTGCAGGCCTTTAAAACCTCTCTGTACCAATTTTAAACGGCTTAACTGTATTTCTATTTGTTTTTGTTCCATAGCCCCCCCCCATTGCTGCCTCACCTGGGGGCTGAATTTCTAAAATTCCAGAAATTGGTTTTTAGATAGTTGCATTAGCTATATTTTAGAGCAAATATTTCACGTATATCTATTTTTTTTTTTTGTTTGAGATATATAGGATTATGCGAAATCACGTTTTACGCATGTGAAATCACGTTTTGCCCCCCCCCCCCCGCCCTCCTTGGGGACCGAATTTCAAAAATTCCAGAAACCGTTTTTTAGACATTTGTATTAGCTATATTTTAAAGAAAAAATTTTACGGATATCTGTTTTTTTGTTTGAGATATGAAGGATTTTGTGAAATTACGTTTTGCCCCCCCTCCCCCCTTGGGGGGCGAATTTTGTAAAATCGCTTGCGGCGTTGTCTTTCTCGGGTCGTAACCATTAACCGTGCCAAATTTGGTCCCGCTCGGTGAAACGGCCTAGGATTCTATAGCGGACACACAGACACACAGACTCTGCTCTTTTATATATATAGATGAATGTTGTACCAAATCAATTGAAATGTCTAAAAATGTAGTTTGAAAGTCATTTTTTAAATTTATTATTTGATATTTATTATTTTGCGATTTGCGAATTGGAAAAGTGCCCTTTTTTCCGGTGCCCTTTTTCCCGGGTGCCCTTTTTTCCGGTGCCCTTTTTACCGGTGCCCTTTTTTCCGGGTGCCCTTTTTTCCGGTGCCCTTTCTTCCGTGCCCTTTTTTCCGGTGCCCTTTTTTCCGGGATCCTAGTTAGACACACGGTTTAGGGCAATTACTCTTTTCAAATAAACTTCTATGCACTCACGATTAGTTAACAGCATCAACATAACCACATAAAACTAAAGTAACAAACTCCCAACAATTACAAAAGCGGCTAACACTCAATAGATGACAAAACAATAACAACCTATCACAATAATTAAGACAATGGTACTTATCATCCAAACATCTACACACTCACTGAGTCCCCACACAGTATACTTTCCCACGTAGCCTAATTAACATCCTTTAAAGGAGAAACTGCTTTAAAACGCAAAAACTTACAACTTTGCAGTAAACATCCATGCACTCACGCTCAAAATGAATACCCCATACACAAAAATCCTATGATCACAGTAAGCGGGTTTCACTTAAATGTATTAACAGAAAAACTAGACAATCCTTTAGTGCACAATGCCTGAAACATAATAAATCTTAATACTCCCACAATAATCAATTTAAGAATTTAACTCTATACATTGACAGCAAAGGCAAATGAACACCAAAAGAAAATAAAAGAAAAAAAAATAGAAGAACTTTTTCACGTAGCCTAATTAACATCCTTTAAAGGAGAAACTGCTTTAAAACGCAAAAACTTACAACTTTGCAGTAAACATCCATGCACTCACGCATGGATGTTTACTGCATATATTCCCACGAATTAAGACAACTGCTCTTTCCTTTCAATACACATCAACATATTCATGACTTCTTCACGCAGTTAACCTTTCACTGGCTAACCAAAACTTAATATCTTAACGAGAGTAACTGCTTTAGCACGTCAAAATTTTACATTTCAATAAGTCAGATAATTAATTTAACCACAAAAAAAAAAAAAAAAAAAAAAAATATTTAACAGAAAAACTTGGCAATCCTCTAGAACACAAAGAACGAAATAAGTAAAAAAAAAAAAAAAAAATACAAAGTTGCCCTCACAAAACAAAAGAAACTATCCCCTTTCAGTAAAATTAGTGACAAATAATCACCAAAAGAAGTTACAACAAAGATTATCGCAATAATTAAGACATGCTCCTAACACTGAATCACAGGGTTCGTACGGGTCTAATTTTTTCCCTGAGTCTTATACCGTTAATTTTGTAAAATGATTTACGTTATAAAATAAGTCTATTCTATTAAGTTGATTTTTATTGTTTCAGAATACTGGTGTGAGACTCAGGGAAAAAATAAAGCACGTACGAACCCTGAATCATCAACACACTCTCGTGATCCTTATCGACTTTCCGCTTCTTGGCTAGTCTTATTACCCTCTCGGGAAGAAACTGCTTTAGAGCGTTCGACTTCACAAATGGATGAATCAATCAGTTAAATTGTCTGCAGTTGACACTTACACACTCACGAGAAAATTGATTTCTCCATACACGAACGTCTTACGTTCTCTGCTAGCGGTTTCCATCAAAAGTCACAGCAGAATAACAGGTCAATCCTTTAGAACTCAAAAAGCGAAACAAACTAGACAACACCTATTCACTCACGCGTAACACATTAAGATTCCGACTACCTCCTTTTAACAACACTGGCATACAAACTTTCAGGATGAAGCAATGAAATTTTATCACAATCACGACAATTATTTTTTCTCAAACAAACACCATCACATTCACTGGTTCCTCATGCATCTACTTACCCTTGCCGGCTTAAACATTCAAATGACATTTCTGTTATTACACGTTAATTCTCATAAATAAAAAAGACAGCTAATCAATTTGAATGAATTAAACATCCACACACTCACAGGAACCTGGACTTCTCTAAACACGAGCGTTAGTGGATTTGAACAATAGAATTAACAGAACAGATAGACAATCCTTTAGATATCAAAGTACGAATTAAGCTAAAGAGCATTAATACAACCACATAAAACTAAAGTAATTAACTCCCAACAATTGCTAAAGCGGCTAACAATCATTAATAGGATTTACAATATCAACTAACCACAATAATTAAGAAAAATGCACCAATCATTTAAACACTTACACACCCACAGAGTCCTCACACTGTATACATTCACAAGCCGTTGAATTGACGTCCTTTAAGATAGAAAACTGCTCTAGAACGCAACTGAAATTTTCAACTAAAACAAGTCGGCTAACTAAAATAAATCCAGAAAACATCCACGCACACACGATCAAAATGAATATCCCATACAGAAACATCCTATTGAACAGTAAGCGGGTTTCACTTAAAAGTATTAACAGAAAAACTAGACAATCCTTTAGTACTACACAAACATTGAAACATATTAAACAATCTTAATACTCCCACACAAATCAACTTAAGAATTTAACTCTCTACATTGACAGCAAAGGGAAAAAAATATATATATATATATTCACACGATTTAAAACAACTGCTCTTTCTTTCAATACACATCAACATATTCATGGGGTCTTCACGCAGTTAACCTTTCCCTGGCTAACTAAAATTTAAGATCTTAAAGAAAGTAACTGCTCTAGCACGTCAAAATTTTACGATTCAATAAGTCAGATAATTAATTTAACCATTAATATATATATTAAATATATATATATATTAAAAAATTAACAGAAAAACGTTACAATCCTTTAGAACACAAAGAACGAAACAAGTCAAAACAACACAAAGTTGCCCTCACTAATCTAAAGAAACTATCCCCTTTCAAAAAATTTAGTGGCAAATAATCACCAAAAGAAGATACAACAAAGATTATCGCAATAAATAAGACAAATGCTCCTAATATTGAATCATCAACACACTCTCGCGGTCCTTATCCGACTTTCCGCTTCCCGGCTAGTCTTATTACTCTCTCAGGAAGAAACTGTTTTAGAACGTTAAATTTCACAAATGGACGAATCAACCAGTTAACTTGTCTGCAGTTGACACTTACACACTCACAAGAAATTGATTTCTCCATTCTGCTAGCGGTTTCCATCAAAAGTTTCAGCAGAATAACAAGACAATCCTTTAGAACTCAAAAAGCGAAACAACTAGACAACACCTGTACACTCACGCATAACACATTAAGATTCAGACTACCTCCTTTAACAACACTGGCAAATAAACTCTCAGGATGAAGCAATTAAATTTTATCACAATAATCACGACAATTATTTTTCCTCAAACAAACACCATCATAATCACTGGTTCCTCATGCATCTACTTACCCTTTTCTGGCTTCAACATTCAAATGGCATTTCTGTTATTGCACGTTAATTCCCATAAATAAATAAGACATCTAATCAAATTGAATGAATTAAACATCCACACACTCGCAGGAAACTCGACTTAACTAAATACGAGCGTCACACGTTATCCGTTAGTGGATTTTAACAATAGAATTACACAGATAGACAATATTTTAGAACTCAAAGAACGAATTAAGCTAAATAGCATTAATACAACCACATAAAACTAAAGTAATTAACTCCTAACAATTACTAAAGCGGCTAACAAACATTAATAAATGTTACAACATCAACTATACACAATAATTAAGAAAATGCACGTATCATTTAAACACCGACACACCCACGGAGTCCTCACACTGTAACCATTCCCAGGCCGTTTAATTGACGTCCTTTAAGGGAGGAAACTGCTCTAGAACGCAACTAAAATTTTCAACTGAAGCAAGACGGCTAACTAAAATAAATCCAGAAAACATCCACGCACTCACGATCAAAATGATTTCCCCACACACAACTTCTCATGATCACAGCAAGCGGGCTTCACTTAAAAGTAAAAGCAGAAAAACTAGACAACCCTTTAGTACACAAAGAACAAAACGAGTAAAACAATACAAACATGCTCACACAAATCTAATGATACTATCCCCTTTCTACAATAATATTGGCAAATAAACGCTGAAAGTAATTACAACAAAACTTAATTGAGATAATTAATGCTCCTAATAAGGAAACATCAACACATTTACGCAGTCTTTAACCAACTTTCCTCTCCCAGCGTAAACCTAATTAATACTCTTTCAGGAAGTAACTGCTTTAGCATGTGAAATCTCACAAATACAGAAGTCAACCAATGAAATAAACTAATGCATACATCTACACACTCACGAGAAAATTGACTTTTCCACACATGAACTTCTCAAGCTCTCTGCTAGTGGTTTTCATCAAAAAGAATCTAAAGAACAAGAAAATCCTTTAGAACTCAAAGAGCGAAACAAACTAAGCAACACTTTTACATCCACACAACACGTTTTAAGAAACTAACTCCTTTCATCAACAGATGCTAACAAACTTTAAAGACGATGCGTCAAGAATTATTCTCAACAAACAAGACAAACAGAATTTCTCAAACAAACATTTACACATTCACGGGGTCCACATGCTTTCACCTTTCCCTAGCTGTCTTAAACTTTCAATAGTAAGAACAGCTATACTAAGCTAATTCCCACAATTAAACAAGACAATTAATTAACTTTCTGCAATAAACATCTACACATTCACGGGCAAGCCGACTTCTCTAATCAAGAACGTCATACGTTCTCTGATAGTGGGAATTGACTTAAGATAAAACAGAACAGTCCAACAATCTTTTAGAACTTAAAGAACGAAACATGCTCAACAGCATCGACACATTCACACAAGCTAAAGAAACAATCTCCTAACATTAACAACAGCAGCAAACATACACCATTAAAACATAACAAAAAAAAATTAACCAGTTGTTTCAAAAATGGAAAGTTTTGTAATCATTAATCGAAAATTGAATTTGTTGTCAACCAAAATAAAAATAAAAATAAAAGAAACGATTTTAGAGGCAATAGATAAAGGAGAAAAAAAGGGACAAATCGCAAAGGATTTCAAAATTCCAGCCTCCACTTTATCAACAATATTGAAAAACAGAAACAAAATTGTGAAACTTTTCGAGCAGGAAAAATGAGCTGCGAAGAAGATCAGAATGCCTGGATATCCTGATTTAGAAAAATGCTACATAAAATTATTTAAACAGTGCAGAGTTCGTAATGTCCCTCCTTGGAGGCAATGTGTTAAAAGAAATGGCCGAACAGTTTGCAGAAAAACTGGGCCACAAGGATTTCAAAGCCAGTAATGGATGGTTGGAAAACTTTAAAAGACGCCACAACATAATTTTTCGAAAATTGTATGGCTACAGCCAATCAGTGAGCGATGAACTTTGTTCAGAATGGACTAAAAATATTCCTGATCTTTTGAAAGACTATTCCCCGGACAACATTTATAATGCTGATGAGACAGGGCTTTTCTTCAAAGCACTACTAGACAAAAATGCAGTTTTCAAAAGAGAAGCGTGTCACGGAGGACAACAAAATAAAGATCGAGTAACATTATTGTTAGCTGCCAACATGAGTAGGACCGACAAATTAGTTCCTTTGATGGTTGGAAAATCAAAAAGCCCAAGGTGCTTTAAAGGAATGAAGTCCTTTCCTCTTCACTATAAAGCAAACAAAAAGACTTGGATGACAAGCGAAATTTTTGTAGATTGGCTTAAGCAATTAAATAAGTGCAAAAAGAAAAAGAAAATCATTCTTTTCATCGAAAATTGTAAAGCTCACGGTATTATCCCAGAAATGGAAGCAGTAAAAGTAGTTTTTCTCCCACCAAACAGCACTTCTAAGCTGCAACCTCTCGATCAGGGGTTAATTGTAAGTTTCAAAGTTGGATATAGGAATGAGGTGGTGAAGCAGATCGTAGATGCTATTGATAAGAAAGAGGAAATTGCCCCAATAAATATTCTTGATTGTATGAGGATGGCTGATCGAGCTTGGAGAAATGTGACGCAAAATATTATCGTGAACTGTTTCAGAAAAGGTGGCTTTATGAAAGAGATTGAAATTGAATCGGACGAGGAACATGGAACCAGCATTGAACCTGAAAATGAAATACAATGCGAAGAATGGGGGAAAATTTCAAATTCGCTCAACCTTTCCAAAAGCATAACTTTTGAAGATTTTGCTGAATTAGATGCTAACGTTGAAGTTTGTAGGAATGAATGATGATGAAATGATGGTGAAATCGTTTCTCAATCGATTTCTTCTCTGTCATCTGATGATGAGGTAGAAGTGGGTGTTCCGAAACCATCACCTAGCGTTAGTGCGTTTCAAGCTAGAGGTGCTGTTTACATACTACGACGCTTCATGTAATGCTCGGAAAACGATGACTTTGGTGCTATTTTTAAAATTGAAAAACTGGTTTAAGAAGAATTTCAAAAGAGATGCCGTCAGGCCACAATACTAGATTTTTTTGAGAAAATTTAGCAATGTAAGTTATTGCATTTTATTAATTCTTTTCAACATAATGTAATCATTTTTTATTTCTTTTTAAAATTAAAATTACTATATTTAGACTTATTGTCAACTATCATTATTACATATTTATATTTATTATCGCCTACCATGACTGTAAATTTTAGAATATTATTTCATACTGTATACTTTGGCTATGACCTTTCTATCTCAAAACTCGCTATCTCGATTTTTTTTTAGCGTCCCTATGATTTCGAGATATCGAGAGTGTGTGTATATATATATATATACAGGGTGATTATAAAAAATCTATCCCGATATATGAGACCATAGCTATCATACTGTTCACAGAAACTGAATAAAAATTTGGTGGAAGGTATTTTGAGGTATGCGCTCAAGAATCATTTAAAAACAATTAAACTCTAACAGTTACGGTTACAGTGACAAAATTTTAAAAATTTCAAATGGCAACACCAATTTTTTTTATGGGATCTCTATAGCAAAAAAGCCATAGATAGCGTTGGAACGGTACCTGCAGCATGAAAATCGCCAGCGCTAGCAGGCTAAGAAAAAAAGAAAACTTAAGTGCCTACCAGAGCCCGACTTTCATTTTTTTTAATGACGTCACATTTCACACTGAGTCCTTGGTTTTGACTAAAGTCTACTGATTCTGCTTCGAAACGAAAAGAAAAGACCACAGTATCCTTAATTTCGTGTAAGGCTACTGAAGAAGGGCTATAATTTCGTTGCTAGTCGTAAGACGCCGTCATGACTGACGTCATCGCACTACGTGAAAAATAAGGATTGTGAAATGGCAATCAAAATCGATTTTGATGATGGTGTTTCCCACTAAGCGGTGTAATGTTCACAGAGCAAGAAAACAAGATACACATCACGCATTTCATAATGCCGATGACGTCAGTCATGGCGGTGTCTTATGACTAACAACGAAATTAAGGATACCATGGTCTCTTCTTCTAGTTTCGAAGCAGAAACAGTAGATTTTAGTAAGGGTCGAAGACTCAGTGGGAAATGTGACGTCATCAAGAAAATAAAAGTCGTGCTCTGGTAGGCACAGCACAGCTGTTTTCTCTTTTCTTCTTAACATGCCTAGCGTTGGTGATTTTCATGCTAGAGGTACCGTTCTAACGCTGTTTATGTTTTTTTGTTGTGGAGATCCCATTCTAATAAATAAATAAATAAAAAAAAAAGTAGGTGTTGCCATTTGAAATTTTCGAAATTTTGTCACTGTAACCGTAACTGTTAGAGTTTAACTGTTTTTTTTTTTTTTTTTTTTTTGTATGATTTTTGAGCGCACCTCAAAATACCTTCCACCAATTTTTGATTTAGTTTCTGTGAACGGTATGATAGCTATGGTCTCGTATATCGGTATGTTTTTTTCATAATCACCCTGTATATGTTTCATGTCAACTTTAAACATTTATTTTAAGTTCAAAATAGTTATGAACATCCAAACAGCTTATTTTTCATTTTCTTAAGAATAGTTGGATTTTGACAGTAAATGTTATTTCAGAAACAGTCCAAATTTTTTTATATTAATATTTATATATTTAGTCGTACATTAAATCTTTTTATAGGAACCACTACCCCTGGAAACGTTACAAGGAAAAATACTTCAGAAGAAACATTAAATTTCAAATGGTCTTCTCTTATAATCTGAAGAAATGTATTGCTTTAAAAATGCTGTTTTAAATGTAAAAAAAATGCATAAAACATAATTTTTTTCTTTAAAATAAATTAACTTTAAATTTGCACTCAGACTTTTATACATTTAATGCAATTAAACTCAAGATTGACATCTTCCAAAATTACTTCAAGCCTTAATCATAAACGTAATTTATCTTCAACGTCGCTAAAAGTTTTTGAGTTATGCTTGAATTATTTCTTTTTGGAGAAAAACTGATGTCATTAATGAGCAAATATGATTTCCTGTCACAAGAGAAAATATTTTTGATGATGACGACGACAAAAGCGAAAAATTTTACTCCCATAAAATTTTATAGTTAATAGTGCAAATGATGTTATTTGAATATAACATTACTTGCATCATAGTAAATTGTTTTCTTTTCCAATAAAAGCTTCTATGAAACAAAGACAGAGTTCGAATTTTTTTTTTTTTTTTTTTTTCCCTCCGATAAAAATAGTTTCCGACATCTATTTTTCGAAAATGGCATCGCTTAAATTTATAGCTTTTGACATTTTCTTTTATATTAAATTACAATAGAAAAATTAGAATTTGATGTCCTTTTTAAGAATTAGAACTTTTTCTTAAATATATAAATCAATTTATTAAAATATATTTTATCCTTCATTATGTTCTGTGTTCGGTAAATTGTATTAATAAAAATCAGAGAAAAAGGTATAGCTTTTAAAATAATTTGAAAATTTTTTTAACCATTTGAAACCATGCAATAAATTTTGAAACCTTGCATTTGAAGTAGAATAAAGGTTTAAATTCGTCTATTTTAATGAAGCTTTTATAACACTATTTCCTATGAGGAAATAGAAAATTAGTTTCTTAGAAATATTGCAGAAGAATGTAACTTAAAACCAGTGTTAGAAATAATTTTAAAATATCGAGTTATGCTAGTTCATAATGTTAACATGAATGGAATTTTTTTCCCCCAGACTTCTAAAAATGTCATAAATTTAACTTAAACTAAGGCTACAAGGTGTTAAAATTAAACTAACAGTACAGATAGCATGCGAAATAGAAAATATTGTTTTAGACAATCAATACGCATATCCTTTCAAAGTTGTATAAAAACATCCATCTATACTTTTCCACCATTCTAAGCCTCACAGGTTTGAAAACCAAAAAATGTACCATTTTGTTAATTAAAGAGAAATAAATCTTATCAAATTATGAGACAGGTTTTTTTTTTCTTTCTTTTTATGTCTTAGGGAAAATAGTGGCCGAAATTTCTTTTGAATTTCAGGGATGCAAAAAACATTCATAAACTCACGTTCTCCAGTAAAAAAATTGTCACGAATGCAGTTAGGAGACCAACCACAAATAGTAGAAAACATAAATACTTTTGGATTATCCTATATCATAGAAAAAGCTACAAAATACATGTAACTTTAACACATGATTTCACTTAATATTTATAATATTTTTATGCTATTTTTGTAGGAATACAAGAAATATATATTGACTTATATAACTGTTTATTCTAAAATTATTATTTTGGGAAGTTTTTTTTTTTTTTTTGTTTCTGTCAAGAATGGATTACAACAAAATTTTACAAAACTTGCAGAAAAATTAGTCAAACACTAGAGAAACATTATCCTGAAACATAAAATGTATACTTTTATTTTCGATGAAATATAGGTATTTGTAGTATACAACTTTTTTATTGTGCATGCGCGAAAAATAGGCATTATTAGTTACATAGGCTGGAATGTATATGGCAACTTACGTCAAAAGTTTATTTGAATCAATAAAAATTAAGAAAATTATCGTAAATAGAATTCGTAAAAGAGCAGAATTTTATGTTTATCTAAGAGCTGCGAGCTTAAAACGGACTTTTCATAAATGAAACATTTCAAAATGTGGGTGAAATAATTCTAACTTTAAATATAATATGTGATATACCCCTAATTGGGGGTTTACTCCTTGTAACTCTAACATAAATTTATATATTTATTAATATTTGTGAGTTTATAAGGAATTTTTCATAAGGATTTTTCACAATCTGTCTGAAATAATTGGATCTTCGAATTAGAAACGTGACATGGGGAAAAAAAACCGTTATAAAATTGAAACTCTGGATTATATCTAAAATCTAGCTCATTCTTTCGACGATAATTTGCTTAATTTGTACTCTATTTAAATAAACATTTGACATAAGTTGCCCTATATATCTAAGTTTTCAACCTATACTAGAAAAAAATGTCCAATTTTTCATGTATGTGGCTTGTACATTAAAAAATATTACTACAGTGAAACCCCGATCTATCGTTCCCGAATTCATCGTTTTATTTCTATGGTCCCTGCACAAACTGTATTTAAATAATGTTAACGGAACACGCAAGTATCGTTCTTCAAAAAGTCGTTTTCCCGCATTCATGGTTGTAAAATTTTTCTTCTGACCGAAACGAATTTGAAAATCAAGTGATTCCACATGGCATACAAACTTGAATTACTTTTTTCAACCTAAAATAACTCTTTTCCCCATTTCCATGTAGGATCAAAATTGTGATGCCATGACTCCGGACTATCGATTCATTTTGTAATTTCAGCATGGAGGGAAGTAACCTCTCCAGTAATTCAGAAAATTGTTTCGTAAAATGCGGTTATGTGCGAAATACCAAACAGAATGACAAGAAAATGATGATGCTATAATGTAGGTTAAGATTGACTGTGTGTAACAGAGATGCATCTGGTAAAAAATTTAGTGATAATATTTGTATTATTCAAGACGTCACGACATGCGGTATCCTAAAGCATAGAAGAAACGTGTGATTTCAAAAAATGAAAATAATGGCGAGAAAACAGAATATTTTCACTCTGATGACATAATTATGGCGTTTGAAAATGCACGAACTACATGAAATTACAGAAAAGGACCAGAAAAATGTTGTAAATCTAGAAGACTTCTGTATTAATTTATGAAAAGAACAAAAAAAACCCAACACAAAATTACTGATTTTTAAAAATAAATTTCACTTAATGTTCTACAACATTGATTTGTTTCTTTGAGAGTTTGGAAAGTAACAAATTAGTTTTTAATAATAGTATACTATATATATTGTTGTGATGTTGATTATCACATATTCTATAAAATATATTATCATATTAAAAAGAAAAGAAAAATTAAACTGACGAATACATTTTTATGACCTCTAAATTGCAACTTAAATTCTCATACAATATGTTCTTTAAATTTGTACATCCTCCCTCTTCCCACATATGTATCTTTTGCTAATTTCAACTCTATCGAAACCTTTGACCATATATTATTCGTTCTTTAACGTTAATACAGATCTGCATTAGCTTGTTACAACTTTCTTAATTCGGTTTCTTTTCATCTTACAAAATAAAAGCAGTTTGTCGCCTTGTGTGCATTCTTTGTCTTATCTTTGGTAAATTAATTTTGCTTAAAAGTTCCGGGTTCTCATGGCGTATCTTGGCGTCTATAAAGGACCGTTTGAATTAAAATTATGTCGTAACCTTTTCAAAAATTGTATGTTTTTATATGTAACATGATTACAACCATTTTTTTTCTACTATTTTGAATTTGGCTTCGATTAAAGCTTTGGCGATATTAATGAAGTAATCGGGGCGTCACTTCATCACAAAAATGTAAGCTATCAAGACGTCGTTGTTGGGGCTCCTGGCTCCCCCTCCACTCCGTACTTTGTAACAAATTTGAAAACTTATTCATTTTTATATTCACGTATATGCTCACCACAGATGTTTAATATTTTTAAAAATATTTAAATATGTCTGCAGATTGAATAATGTCTATTTCTGAAGATTTCCTGAGTTGTTTCATTACTTCGCATGTACTCTCTCAAGTTGTGTTTTTTAAATTGTATTCAGTTATTACGTCAGTATATCCGGCCATCAAAAACTATTTCACAATTGTGTCGTGTATTAATTCATGAACATTATTTTCTTCCTGTTCTGGATTTAACCCGTATTCGTCGTTTTCCCGCTTTCATCATGCAATAAGTGAAAATTTCTGTTGTACTGTATGCATATGCAAAGATTTTACAGTGGCCTAGGCCCAATTTACACCAAATGAGCTATAACAAAGGAAATCGGACGAAAATATGGAAAAAAATATAGATTAAAAATCTACAAAATGAAGAGCAATTTAGAGTATCAAAAATATAAACAAGTCCTTTCAGCTCATTCAGAAGGGTAGGTTGATTTCCTTTTTCTTATCAAGTAGCTGTCATTTTGAAACAAAATGGCAGCTACAAATCAGCAATGGACTGGCTGGGAATATTGATATGGGTTATGTGCATATGGAGTTGTAAGCAAATCGTTTCATAAATACTTTTTTATATGAATTTTAAATTTTCAAATGGCTGGCACTTGGAAACAAGATGACGGATCAAGTTGGTAAACAAACATGTCAAATGCATTTGTATAAGTTTACTCTACAAATATAGTTCGAACTAATTGAATATTTCAAAAGTTATCAGGTTCACAAATTGATTGCCATTTGAATCAAAATGGCGAACAAGTTGCTCAATGTACTAATTCAAGATATTTGTAAGATAAGTCCACTGATTTCGGTTCAAATAAATTCCGTATTTCAAAAGTTATCTTGATAACTAATTCTCAAGCGGTAGCGTTCATGTGGCCGCAACTTGGAAGTAAAATTGAATAACAACTTGCCTATCGAAACCATTTAAGATATTTGAATTATAAGTCAATTGTCCAACTTTGGTTCGGATTAGTTCAGTATGTCAAAAGTTATTTTTATGGTAAATTGTCAAGTAGCAGTCTCATTTTAATAGAACGCCACTCGGAAACAAAATGACGAAGAAACTTGCCCAGCGAAATCAACCAATATATCTGTGTGATAAGTTCTTTGTCCAACTTTGGTTCGAATTAATTCAGTATTTCAAAAGTTATCGTGATAAATTTTCAAGTGACAGCCTGATTTCTAGTGACCACCACTTGGAAACAAAAGTGAGGATTGAAATGCCCAGAGAACTTATCTAAGATATTTGAATAAGTTCACTACACAAATTTGATTCGAATTAATTCAGTATTACAAAAATTATGATTATGACAAATTTTAAAGTTGCCGCTATTTGAAAATAAAATGACTGAGCAAATTGCCTAGCGAACTTATCCAAGATATTTCAAGCTAAGTTCAAATTCAACTTTGGTTTGAATCAGTTTACTATTTTAAAAGTTATCGTGATAGCACATTTTCAAGTGGCTGCAAGTTGGAAACAAAATGTCGGAAAAAGTTGCCCAATGTACTCATCCAAGATATTTGTATAATAAGTTTGCTGTCCATTTTGGTTCGAATTGATTCAGAATATCAAAAGTTATCGTAATAATAAATTTTTAAGTGGTAG